>OY747125.1:22363420-22963420 GCA_963556465.1 Berberis vulgaris
AGGGGTCTCCAAAAAGAAAGATTCAAGAATCTTCATTTGACCAAAAATTGATAACTCTCCCATTTTTCTGGTTGTTAATGAGGAACAACATTAAAAACAAATCTTTTAAAGGTTGGTTGGTACACCAAGAATCATACTAGAAAGAGATGAGATCGCCATTGCCGCAGCGAAGCGAGGTGTGAGGGTAGAAAATACTTGCACACCAAGAGATGAACTTCCACATAGAGCACCCATAGGGAGTATACTTGGTTTTGGTATCTCAATCTCATATATTTCGCCCATATTTATCAATGATGAGCAATCTCCATAAAGAGCCGTCTTCTTCTGCAAATCGCCAAAGCCACTTGAAAAGTAATGCTAAATTGAAAGTACTCACTTGGCGAATGCCTAGACCACCTCGGATTTTTGGACAACAAATTTTTTTCCAACCCATTAGATGCATATTTCTGGAGGTTTGAGTGGAACCCCAAAGAAAATCGCGCATGATCTGTTCCATCTTGGTTGCAACTGAATAAAGAACCTTGATAAGAGACAGAAGAAACACAGGAAAATAGGCTAAAGTGGATTGGACAAGTGCTAGTCTGCCTGCTTTAGAGAGGAATTTGTGCTTCCAAGAGGCTAGTCTCGATTCCATCATTTCGATCGACTCATCCCACACAGCTTTACTTTTAAATTTAGCACTCAAAGGCATGCCTAAATACATAATTGGAAGCTGACCCGCTGCACAACCAAATAAACCCGCCACAGGGATAGAGGCTATAATGTATATTGTATTATACATTATATAATTAAATTGTTTAAGGCATAGTATTTACTAAAAGTTGAAAGTTGAGAGAGCCCCCCTCGCCCATCAGTAGATCCGCCCCTGCTCTTTAGTTTGTTTTGAAAAAACTTCACAAAAGCCATGTATATATGTTTGCTACAAAGTAAAAAATTAGGGATCCAAATACAACACCGTATGGAAAAGGATTTTCAACTTAAGAGCAGGGTCTTACCCTCTTAATTAGGAATAACAAAAAAACAATTCAAATGAATCTGCTGTCACCCTTTTTTTTGTCAAACAAGAAGATTTTTATTGAAAGGAAAAAGAGAACAACAAACAGAAAGGTATAATCTTAAAGCAAGAAAAGCCACGACAAAAAACCAACAAAGTAACTCCCTGAAAAATAAAAAAACAACCATAGCAACACATTCTAAATGGATTAGATGTTTTGCCATTCCACAGATTTTGAATCAATGCATTGTATCTGCATTTGTGTTTTTACTCGTAGCAACACATTCCAAATGTTGAACATTCTACAGTGTTTGTGCTCAAAGACTGGTGATCCTCAAAGAATTTTCTGATTCTAAATAGAAACATTGTCTAAAACATTGATTCGCAGTTGACACGGTTGAAAGCTGAGTCTATGGATCAAATTAGAGTCATCCTGGCCCTGTTTTTACATTACAACCTGCTAAATATCCGATGTTTAAGCCATTGGACTATTTGAGAATTGTCATCTCATATCTTCTATATAATTATACACTAACAGAAAAATAAAATATAAAGAGATCCTTCACTTTGAAATAATCTCAACGACTCAATGAGTACAAAATCTCATTCAAACTTCCACCTTGTATTGTTGTTATTATTCATCTTTCTGATCATTTCTAGACGAAGGGCAGATGGACCTCAGGTGCCTGGAATGTTTGTGTTTGGGAGTTCACTTGACAATGGAAACAACCATTTTATCAAGGCAGCTAAAATAAGGCCAGATTACTTTCCTTATGGGATAGATTTGGATTCACCGCCGGGGACTCTTGCAAGATTTTCGAATGGGAAGAACATTATTGATGGTCTAACTAACCTCCTAAATGTTAATCCTCTTCCACCTTTTCTAGACCTCAATGCCAAGGGGAGTAGGATCGTTCAAGGTGTCAACTATGCATCTGGCGGCTCTGGAATATTTAATGAAATTGGTTCTCAAATGTTACTCCTGAATCCTAACTGTTAATGATGCATTGACATTTTTCTAGAATAAAAATGTGCAATCACTTAAGGGGGTTTTCTTGTTTCCTTTTAATATAATTAGAGGTCTAAAGTTTGCAGAATAAGTTCACTTACATGATTGTGAAACCGCATTTCAGGGTAGTGCGATTCACTTGAATCAGCAAATCACCAACTTTGAGACAGCAACATTGCCAGATCTATATAAACAACTGAATTGCGGTAACCAGGATTGCCTCACCCTTGTTCTCTCCAAGTAACTATTTGTAATTGACGTCGAGGGTAACGATTTTATACTTAATTACTTTTAGCCCAACGGCGCAAAACTCACTCTGGAAGCCTTTACATCTCAACTTATTGGGACCTTGTGTAGTGAACATATCGAGGTATCCTTCTCTCACAGCTTCTGATTTATTGCTTATCAGGAAACATTATACTACTAATTTGTTCAATCAATACAGAGATTGTACAATTTGGGAGCAAGGAAGTTTGTCCCGACATTGGTGTACCCTCTGGGGTGCATACCTTATGAAAAGAAGGGTTCAACCGCGAATAATACTGGTTGCATTGCCCATCTGAATCAAGCGGCGGTAGATAACCTCAAGAAAGTTCTTTTCAGTTTAAATTTTGTCTACCTTAGTTACTATCAAATTATCATGGACATCATCAACAACCCCAATTCACAAGGTACACAAAATTTGACATATTTACATGCTTATCGTGTGGGCAATTCTTTCACAGGTAACAAAAAAAAAAAGAGGAAGTGAAGTATCCATACAGACTTCAAAATTGAATGATTTCAGGTTTTACGGATAAAACTACTTCATGTTGTAAGGTGTCAGCATTAGGTGGGAATGGAGTATTGTGCATAAAAGGGGCTGAATATTTAATGAAATTGGTTCTCAAGAGGTACTCTAAATCCTAGCTGTTAATGATTGATGTATTGACTTAATTCCTTAATTTAAAACATAAAACACTTGTGGGTGTTTGTTGATTCATTTTATCCTAATTAGAGGTCTAAAGTTTGCAAAATACATTTGCTTACATGTTTGTGAAATTGCTTTTTAGGGGAGTGATTAACATGAATCAGCAAATTACAAACTATGTAAACAACTGCATGGTGACGACCAGGATTGTCAAAAGGAAATGTCATACTAATAATTTGTTCAAATGATTCGGCTTAGGTGGTGTGGGGTTTTTCCCAAAAGGTCTCGTTGCTATTAGTGAGTGGATAATTTTCTTATAAATTTTTGTGACAATTTTTCCTTACTTGATGTGAAACTATTCAAGTCAACGCTTTTTCAACAATCTCCACCTTGACGCGAATCATCACACATCCTACAATCCATCTACAATTCATCCACCGGTCTGCAACATCTCGAAGTACATCTCTGATGAGAATGCAAAATGTCATATTTTTCTCCCTTAATGTTTAATCTCTTATACTTATTTGGTGCTTAAATGTACTCATTCTTCTTATATTTTGATTTAGGATGCAAATAGAGGCGTTAAGTGCAAACGAAGCTAATTGGGTGATTTCGGACAGTTTCAACATTGCTTCGTAATCTAGGCATAACTCTCTCTTCCAAGCTCTGATTGAGACGATTCAAGATGTTATGGAACGCCAAGAAAAATCTCTACAACTTTCATGCTTTTAGATTTGAAAGATACTGGCTGCATCAAGGTCGAAATCGGGCTTGAAGTTGCTGCACCTACACTGTTGACGTTCTGGAAATAAATCGCAGTGTATTAGCATTGCAGGCTAAGGGACGTTCCAGAACATCAACAGTGCAGGTGCCGCAACTTCAAGCCCGATTTCGACCTTGATGCAGCCAGTATCTTTCAAATCTAAAAGCATGAAAGTTGTAGAGATTTTTCTTGGCGTTCCATAACATCTTGAATCGTCTCAATCAGAGCTTGGAAGAGAGAGTTACGCCTAGATTACGAAGCGATGTTGAAACTGTCCGAAATCACCCAATTAGCTTCGTTTGCACTTAACGCCTCTATTTGCATCCTAAATCAAAATATAAGAAGAATGAGTACATTTAGGCACCAAATAAGTATAACAGATTAAACATTAAGAGAGAAAAATATGACATTTTGCATTCTCATCAACCTCCTCTTCGAGTCTCATGTGCAACCACGATCTTGTAGGTGGGCTCGACTATTCCCGACGTTGTTGGCCTCACCGAGTTGCAACCTCCGCACTAACTCCACTTCGTCCGAACTTGTAGGATACTTCCGGATACCACCTCGGCAAAGATCCGGAGCCTAATCTAGATCATTCATTTGGCGGACGTGCACCTTCGATGCTCCACCTAGTCTGGCTCACTGTCATGCGCCTACTTTCCTTGAACGATGGAGGATCTTAATCGTTCACCCGAAGGACCTGCGCTCCCGCCTGGATCTGGCTCGCTGCCCTGCGCCTACACCTATCCCCTGAACAAGCGACCGAGTCTCAACCGAGCGCGCACAAGATACATAAGAATGTGCACCTCTTGATCCAAGATACATAAGAACGATATTGTCCCCAACTTAAACGCGCACCTATTGGTCCAAGATATATGAGAACGATATTGTCTCCAACTTCTTAAAATCATCTAAAAAGGCATCATTGCTATTAGGGAGTGGGTCATCTCCTTATAAATCTTTATGACAACTCTTCCTTACTTGATGTGTGGGACTATTCAAGCTAACACAATCTCCACCTTGGCGTAAATCATCACACATTCTACAATCCATCCACCGGGGTGCAACATCTCGAAGTACACCTCCTCATCGAGTCTCGTGTGCAACACAATTCATCCACCGGTCTGCAACATCTCGAACATCTCCTCCTCGAGTCTCATGTGCAACTACGATATTGTGGGTAGCACTCGGTGTACGGGCTCGACTGCACCTCTTGGTCAAAGATACAAGAGAACGATATTGTCATCAACTTAAACACCACCTATCGGGCCCTTGATGTGGGACTATTCAAGTCAACATTTTCCCAACAATCTCAATCTTCACCTTGGAGACTATCGATATTGTCCACTGTAACACCCCTACTTTTCCAATCGCAATAAAAATTTATGCACCGAAAAGTTCAAATTGAAATTTGTATTTTAAAATCTTTTTTCGTTTGACAAGTCGTATTTTTCGAAATTCAGTTAACTTTCTTACATTCCGAATCTCGGGACGAGATTCCATTTAAGGTGTGTATAATGTAACACCATAAATTTCATAAAACTAATTTATTTTAATTTTAATAAAATAAAATAGAGTTACATTTAATTGAATTTAAATTTCAAATTTTAGGGTTTTATTTAGTGTGTTTAGATGGTGGGTGCCTTCGAAATTTCAGTGGGGGCGGATAACCACCTACCTTATAAAGAGAAAACCCCCTTTTCTTCCTTCTTCCCTTCTATGCATTTTTTTTTTCTGTTCATTGGCGGCGAGCACGCTCCCTGATCGAGCTTCGCAGCCAATCCCACCGCCCCAACTGCTTCCTTTCTCCTTCCTCTCTCGCCCCTCTCCTTCCCATTTAATTTTAACACCCAAAAATCAGGTTTGCAAGAAGAAAACGAGGTCGATTCCAATCTGACCAGTTGTGCGAGTAGATTAGCTCTGATATCTTCCTTTGGTGTTGTTGTTTGTTGTTATATGTTGGTGAGGGTTGGCTTGAGATCGAGATAGGAGTAAGATAGGGTGTGTTTTCTGCGACACGAGTTGAGTTGCGGGTTTGTGTGGGGTGCGAATCAAATCAGTGAGTAAATCAAACCTTGTTTTAGTTCTAATTGATCATCATCTTGGTCTATGTGCACAATGAATGTGTTTGATCTATTGGTTTGTGGTTTTGTGCCTTTAGTTTTTCTTGGATTTTACTGATTCTACTGGTGTGAAGATTTAGGTGAGTTATTGTTATTACCCATATTGGGTTTTATTTTTTTTGGTGAAGGGTATGTTGAGAAAAAAAAAACACGGTGCTTTTGATTATTATGTTTGATTCTCTATCTCTAAAGACCCTTCCAATTGATGATTGTATGAAAGAGAGTTCAAGTTGCACAAAGGGTTTGTTTATGTGTACTTGTGATGTGTTTTTGTCATCATGGTGTCTTTGATCTATAGGAATAGTCTTGCTTGTTAGGTCAAGTCCCAAGGTTGCCCATTGTTGCAGAAGTTGCTGAGAGGTAAGGTCCACAAACTCCTCTTTATTGGATTTATCTTCAAACACACTTTTTGGTTTAGTACATATAAAGTTGTTTTTCTAGAATTGTAGCAAGATGTCAATTTGAGAAAAAATTGTAGAAACCGTGTGTTGTAGTGGGTTTATTGGAAAATTCAGGGAATGAATCCTTTCTAATTTGTTGGAGGAATTTGCATAGGTTGAGACTCTTAATTGGGTATGGTCTAATTTCTTTGTTTTGGTTCTTAGAATTTTTGACAATGATGTATTTAGTAATGTGTTATACAATTAAGGATAGTGGAGATCAACAAGTCAGTATGGTTTGTTTACTGCCTTCCTTATGTTTTGTGATGCTATATAGACAAGTTTTTTTATTTGGTCAATCTTCTATGGCATACTGGTAATTGAAAAGCCATGGACCTCTCTCTCTATTTTTGTGTGTGTTTGATCTGGTGGATGTATGTGAATCACTGGACATGAAAGACAAACTTTATCAGAGGGCTACATGAAGAAACAACAAGCTATGTACATGTTACCTGCTCCTATGAATAGGATATATGGAGTGTATTCTTGGTTGAATTTAGAGTCTCCAAAAACATATGAGGAAAATTGGTGCTGGGATGGAAAGTTGGGTAATCATTCTTTCTTGGGGAGTAGAGGTTGTTTAGAGGTCTGATGTGGGTCAAAAGGAGAGGAATTGGTGGATTTTTATGATAATGATATAAGCAGGTAGCAATTCCTATGTCTATCATGTAAGTTTTCAGAGATGGGAACCTCAATTCAAATAATCAGGGATGTATCCTTTGACAACTTGATGTTTGATTGGTTCTCTATGAATTGTTTTTATTTGATGAAAAAAGCACAATGTGAACCAGATAAGTCAACATTTAGAATCTTGATAAACGGGTTGGAGTCAGAGGGAGAAACATCATTTTCATATATGCTAAGACAAGAAGCTGAGAAATATTTTGGGTTGGCTTTTGGATTTTCTAGAAGAGACGGAACAATCAATAAGCTGTAACTGACAATATTGGGAGAACCTAAATTGAATTTAGGCTAGATTCAGTTGGAGCTTTTGATGGCTTTGGCTGGAACGAGGCATTTGGCGGGAAGATCAATGTGAGTTTTCTTGTTTCCCAATCTAAATTTCTATTGGTGATTTCCACTTGTTTGGTTTGATTTCTTTAGGGGATTTTTGTTGATTTCAAACTACCACTTTTGATTAATGTGGTGTTTGCGTAATATGGACTTGGATGTAAGTTGATCCTTATGTGATTGGTTTTCTAAAAATAACGACACGTAATCTTCTTCACTGTGATGGGTGAGCGTGGTCGGGAGTCATATTGTGAGTTTTCTTCATTCTCCCTTTTATATACATTTTGTATGAATTTGTTGATTAGATATAGAATTTGCGAGTATCTTTCTGAGTAATGGGTTTGGTTTAATTTGTATAATATATGGGGATTTTGATGTTTACAGTGGTCTGATCGTATTGTGTGTTTTTTTTATGGTAGCTTAATTGAGGGTGTAGTCTTAGCTCTAATTTTGATTAGTTCAGAAAATTGGTTCAATGGGGGTGTGATTAGCTGTGAATCTGTTGTTTGACTTTATGTTCATTTCGGTTGGACTCTTACTTGTGCATGTGTTTGTGTGAATTCTGTCATCTTTTGTAAGTAGATTTCATTGCATACCACTGTCTTGTTTAAAATTCCCCTTGTACATCCCAATCTATTGTTTTGTTAAGTCATACTAATCTATTGGTTAATATTTTAGTTATGTTGTTATAGGATGGTGAGTGTGTGGCTCATGTTGTTGGCAACACTGAATGTATGCATCTGAAATGGTTACATTTCCCCAAAATAATGGGTGGATTGATTTACTTGTGAATGACAAAATGTCATTGTGAAGGAAATTCGAAATATCAAAAATAAATGATATTGATAAACTTTGACTCCTGAAAATTTAAACACCTGGAATTGTATCACTTAGAACTATCACACCTCTTTTTGTTTATTATTTCCCCTCTCTTACTAGATAAACTAAATAACATGCGGGATGTCTTGCGGAGGTGGGGCGCCTATTTCTTATAGAGAAACTAAAATAACCTTCGGATTAGTCTTGCGAAAATGAGGTGAATTTTTATGCCTAAGATAGGCTTTGATATTTATCCTTAAAAAATGTGGCATGACTTTATGCGCATTGATAGCCCAAGAGTGGCTTTTGTTACTCATATGGTTAGGAGTATCCGATGATGCATGCCTGTATGTGATATGTCCCCACTTGGGCATGGATGACGGAGTAGTCCTCCTTTATATGAAAGAGGCATACGGGCATGTATGTTCGGCACGGAGGTGGTGCGAATGTGGTATCGTCTAAGTGATCAATCCGTTAAAAATGAATCAAATTCAAATAAAAATGAATAATATGCGTAAGTCAAATATTGTACGAAGACTGTTTAATTAATAAATTACGTTTATATTGTTTCTGACCCATTTCATGCAGGAGTCTACTAATATTTCTGCAGGTCAGACTTGCCATAGTCAACTTCTACAATGTAAGTACAAGTAAAAACATATTTACTTATTAGGATGATGACATGATTGTCTCGTTGAGGAACTAAATTCTTTGAACTGTGCTTTTCTTGCATGACACATTTGCCTCATTGAGGAACTACCTGTTGGTGTGATCGTTTATTGTTTGGGTTTAGTTTGATGTTATCGCGTGCAAATTTATTGATTTTGGGATGAAGATTTACTCACACCAACTTTATTGCTGACAAGTGAGTTTTTGCTTCTTTGGTACATTCCTTTGGGAATGTAGCCGATTAGCCTTTCAGGTTTAGAGACTTTTGAGCAGCGTTACCGGAGTTTCGTTAGTGGGGCTAGCAACGACAGTCTTTCCTGGTTAGAGTTTTTCTTTGTTCTGTAATTAAATCATGTTTAAGTTGTTGTTGCTGCTAAATGTTTCTATTGTTATTGAATTTCACGTCCTGAGTTTTGGGGAAACGGATAATCCTACGTGGATTTTGGGATTTTCGTTTTTCTTGAAAATTGGGGCGTGACATCCACAACTTAAACACCACCTATTGGGCCTTCCATCCGAGCACCACTTATTGAGCCTTCCATCCGAGCCTAGGTGGTGTGAAGTTTTTCCAAAAAGGCCTCGTTGCGATTAGGGAGTAGATCGTCTCCTTATAAACCTTTGTGACAACTTTTCCTTACTTGATGTTGGACTATTCAAGCCAACATTTTCCAAATAAGTTCGTCCTCACATCAGTGTATCGTCTGGATTGTATACCTTATGCGAAGAAAGGTTCAACGGCGAATACTAGTGGTTGTGTTAACCTTATGAATCAAGATGTCATTCCATACAACATTAACCTGAAAAACACGGTAGATAGCCTCAAGATAACCATGACTGGTTCTAATCTTGTCTATCTTAGTTCCTTTCAAATTATCATAGACATCATTGACAAACTCGCTACACAAGGAATGCAATTTACATATTGACAGGCATGCGTGCTTACTTTGTAAGCGATTCTTTCCTATAATACTTCAGGCATGTATAGACCTTAATGAAACTGATGTAACGGCCTCACGCTGTAAGGTATCAGCATTAGGTGGAACATGAATATTCTGTGATAAAGGGAGTGTTGTTTGCCCAGATAGGAAAAAATCAGTTGTTTTTCGATGCTCTGCATCCAACTGAAGCTGTGAATGTTCTGATAGCAATCAAGGCTTATTCTTCTACTATCCCCAATGAAGCTTACCCCGTCAATATTCAACAACTTTCCAAGTTGTAATCTCAGCCTGGATTTCCAATCAATTTTGTCTTTATGATGTAGATATGTACATAATGTTTATGTATGTACATTTCGTGATCCCTGCTGTGAGGATTGCTACAGTGTGATTTTTTTTTCTCTGTTCTTTATTTCTTTAATTGTACAACTAGAATTAGTAGGTCGCATATTATAGCAGTATGAAGTATTGTTGATAAGTCCCTTTTCTTTTGTTTATGGTGTGTTACTTATGCGTGCAACTGCATACAACTTGTTAAATTCTTTCCTACGTTCTTCTTGTCGATGACATTTTATCTAATTTATGTTTTATCCTATATTTTACATTCTATTGAATGTGACTTTTATAAATTTCACAATCTGTTATTTCTCCAGTTTTCCTCATCAACTCTTCTTGACCTCTTTAAATACTGCTGATCGATATTTTAGTTAATGTAAATTTCTCTGTCTCTGTCACTATCTCTCATTGTATTTGTATCTCTCTGAAATTTTCAACTTGTTTTGCCTGATTAAAAAGTAATTCTATTATGATATATGGTGCAAAGTCCATACCGTCTGTTCCAAATCGATCAGCTAATCCAATCACAAATATGATTGCAATTATGTCCTTTTGAATTAGTCAAGAAAAAAGATTTTGATCAACCTAACATTTACTCTTGATTGCAAAAACCGTACACAATTTTGCTTCATGAAACAGAATGACACACTCCACGCTATTCTCCTCGTATTGCTATTTAAAGTTTTCCATAGCAAAATTCAACTTAGACAAACTGATGATTGGAGAGAAATATTCGTTTTGAAGTTCGCCACTCTTATCTCAAGTCCACATGTTGGAGGGGTAGCTAGCTACCATTACAATGAGAGCAAGATATAGAGATGTGTGAAGCAAGAAATTTTTTTTTTGTTAGATATGGATATACAATCGAAGTTTTGATTTCCTAAAAAATGAAGTGATCCACATTAGTTAAATTGATAGGTTAATGGATTGGAATGGTCCTTAACACGGTAGATTAATTTTGGGAGGATCGGAACATACTGACTCATAGCTGAAAACACAAAGAAAACTCAGCCTTCAAATCTGAAAGAAAGCCTATAGACTGTCATGCGACTTTTATTAGGTCAGTAAATCCCACCAAAAAATTATAGGGAAATTAAAAGATTCAATTAGGGTGTGCAGGAGAATATAATCAATGAACCGAGCATAACCAATCTAATTTATTTTATTATTTAAAATAACCGATTCAGTTCACTATCTAATTCCATTCTTCCACCATCATGATTATTTGTCATTGACAGGTTGGAGTCGGGGAATGCTGCCCTTTAATTTGTTTTGAAGAAGTTCGAAAGAGATTTATGAAAGGCGACGTACCTTAAATTTATGTGGGTTTGCTACAACGTCAAAAAGTTAAGCATCAATATGCAACATGGAGTAGGAAGAATGCTTGTGCTATTAGTGTCATCACAGTTACCACGTCACACCGTCTTGTTTGGTGAAGGATTAGAGGTTTTGGCATGCAACAATTTCGTGTCAATGTCCATTGCACTTGCATTTATTATTTAGTTTTTTTGCCTCACAACAACACATTCTGGCGCGCGGTCTTCATGCTGAAAGACTGGTGATTGTCTCATTCTAAACCGAAACAATCTTTTTGTCCACTAAGGTCAATTTCAAGTCGTCTCATTTTCACCTTACAATCTACTAAATGCCCGATCATTAAGCTATTTGACTATTTCTGATCCAATTGTATCTTCCTTACAATAGAAAAAAAAAAAAAAAATCCCATAATTTGGGAATTGGTAGTCTGCCTATCATCTATATATACTTTACAAAAATATATTCATAAAATTAAAATTAATTTAGAAGGATCCATCCCTTTGGATCTAAAATAAGCTCGATGAATGCAAAATTCAATTCAAGCTTTCACCTTGGATTGCTGTTATTGTTATCCTCCTTCTCTGTTTTAACTTATAAAGGAAGAGGTGAAGATGAACCTCTGGTGCCTGGAATGTTTGTGTTTGGGGATTCATTTGTTGACATTGGAAACAACCACTTTATCCGGGCAGCACAACTAAGAGCCGACTATTATCCATATGCGGTAGATTTAAGTCCTGGAATTCTTGGAAGGTTTTCGAATGGGAAGAACTTTATTGATGGTCTAACTAACGTCCTAAATCTTAATCCTCTTCCAGCTTTTCTAGACCCTGCTGCAAAGGGAAAAAAGATCATTGAGGGTGTCAATTATGCATCTGGTGGCTCTGGAATACTTAATGAAACTGGTTCTCAAATGGTACGTCAAAACCTAGCAGTTATTGATGCATTGACATAATTTATAAAATAAAAAATATGAAATCACTTAATGTGAGTGTTTTTGTGCCTTTTAGTCTAATTGGATGCCTGATGTTTGCAAAATATGCTCATTTACATGTTTGTGAAATTACATTTCAGGGTCCTGTGATTAGCATGAAACGGCAAATCAACAACTTTGAGGCAGTAACATTGCCATCTTTATCTAAACAATTAAACTGCGGCTCCCAGGATTGCCTCACCCCTGAACTCTCTAAGTACTTGTTTGTAATCGGTACTGGTGGTGGCGATTACATATTTAATTACTTTCGCCTGCCTGCAGGCACAAAAACCCCCCTGAAAGCCTTCACATCTGAACTTATTAGAACCTTGTCTGTTGAACACATCCAAGTAACATCCCCTCTCAGTGCTATGATTTTTCCCTTATACCATGGCACGTTATACTAATAGCTTGTTGAAATAATATAGAGATTGTATACTTTGGGAGCAAGAAAATTCATCCTTACAACGATGGAACCTCTAGGATGTACACCTTACGCAAAGATGGGTTCAAAGGCAAACAAGAATGGTTGCATTAACCATATGAATAAAGCTGCTATTCTCTTCAACAAGAAGTTGAAAGCCACGGTAAATAGTCTCAAGAAGGACTTGTCTGGCACCAATCTTGTCTATCTTAGTACCTTTCAAATTATCACTGACATTTTGAAAAACCCCAAAGCACAAGGTACACATATCACATACTCGATCATTTTCTGGGCGATTTGTTCACCATGTCAGGATCTTAATGAATATAAGTTTGAATGATTTCAGGTATTGTGGATGTAAGCACCTCATGCTGTAAGGTGTCAGCATCGAATAAAGGCGGAAACGGAGTTTTGTGTGATAAAGGAGGTTCTGTTTGCTCAGATAGGAAAACTCAATTGTTTTTTGATGCATTGCATCCAACTGAAGCTGTGAACTTTTTGATAGCAAGCAAGGCTTATTCTTCTGGTCTCGCCAGCGAAGTTTACCCCATCAATCTTCAACAACTCGCCAAACTTTAATCTCAACCTAGTACTTCTATTTTAGTTACATCCCATCTCTATCATGTACGTTGTATATTCTTATTGATATTGCGAGGATGTTCATCGTAAATTATCATTTGCTGGCTCTGGCTGCCCACAACGTAAAGTAAATGTACGTGTACGATGACAGTTCTAATTCTTTCACCTATATCCCAATATGAGGTGGCTATAAGCTTTACATGTAAAGAGATTTATGATATGAAAACAAATAGAAAACCATCATGTATTTCATTTTGTGGTATCCAGCTATGGACTCATGATTGTCAAAAGCCAGTATTTGCTCACCAACTTTGTTATATTGTCATATATTGTTGTTATATTAGTTTATCAACCCATTATAGCAATTTTTCCCTGCATATATGGTAACTGGAGCCTAAGCTAGCTAGAGCTCATTCTACTTTGTTATATTGTTTATATTTTGTTATTATACTAATTACCTTGTATGTATAATTTTGTTCAAGTATACAGGGTAAAATATTAGTTTTTCTGTAACAGTTCAGTTACATTGTTTTAGTGTACAAAGTGGCATTGTTGTTTAGAAGTCTTCGGTGGCGCGAATTTTATAATGAATATCACATACTTACTCTTATATAAAAATAATTTTCAACTAATGTATCTTAAATTTTATAGTTTTACATAAATAACATAAATCTGACTTTTCGTTAAATATATACCGAAAATGACTTTTAAGGCTTATTTCTTTATAAAATAGATTATTTAGATATCGTAGTTGATGTAATGATTAATTTTTGCCTACTTTTATACTTTTATGACCAACAAGAATTCTTTTTATTAACTCAGGTTAACTCATAAAGTTATATGACATATTTATCATTTCTAAATAAATAAAAAAACCTAATTTTATATTTTTATGACCAACAATGATTCTTTTATTAATAATTCTAATTTTTATTTTTATATTTTTTACTCTTAACCCTCCCACCTCATGCTATTGGTAGGTATCCGATGCAGTCGTTTTTCGCTCCCTGCTTTGACCTGCACAAGTAGCACACGTGAGCCATGAACCACTGTTGTGGTGGCCGATGACACCCCGATGCTAAGGTCAAACAGGGATCTAAGGACAATACAAGAAATTTGGCTTTGGTGACGAACGTTGTTCCTCACTGAAACATGTTTATTTGTCACCGTTCAGCAACGGTGACGAATTTCAGTCGTCACAACGTCCTTCACATAAATGGCGTCAAGGAATGTATTAGGTGACAAATTCACAACTCATCACGAAAATTCCACTTAAGTGGCACGTAGTTCCTCACATAAACTTAACGGACGAATATAAAATTACAACATGGGTGACGAAAATGTCGTCACTGTAGAGTGTTATGCATAACAAAAATCTGGCGTCACGTGTGGTGACTTTCTGTGACGAATCATTATTCACTTATGTGATTTATATGTGAAGAACCATTTGTCACGATAGTGATTCAAATATCTACTATGAACTTTCTGTAAGGAATCTTTACTCGCTTATATAATTTATACATTAGGAACAGTTTGTCACGGTAGTGATTTTTTTATACATTAAAATTATCTACCTATGACGAATTTTTCGTCACACTTTCATTATATTTGTGACAACCATTCTTCACCCATTTATTGTAGTTGTCTACTAACATATACTTTTAAATAGCACCACATATTTTTTGTGTAATGCACAATCTAAAATAAAAATAGTATTCATAAAAAAAATATTGAATTATTTCATTGCATATGCAAAGTCACATAACTGAATACAATAATGATATCAAGTTATATCATTTTGATGTCCAAAAATAACTATGTCTACTCAAGTAACATTAAGCTCCTTAACTCATCATCTATTCATACCCACACCTCTTTGAATCATTCTTCATCACCATCATGGTCACCAAGCTCATCAAAATAAGGATAATTTGGATGTACATCACTACCATTAGAACTGTTTGAATCGTGGCGGGAGAAAACACTGTTGATACGACCTGATTGCATTGTAGTTGCCAAAAAAGTCTTCATTCAACTTTATACTCGTTAATGTTAGTAAAATTTAATTTTCTATATATGGTAACTCATGATTGCCAACTTGCTATAAATCACGAACCATTGTCAACTATTTCATGTATGGTGGTGTTTACTAAGTAAAGATAAACTAGAATAAACAACAAAAGCATTGATAAATATCATCCACTTGCTCATAATAAATTAAGGCACTCCTCTCCCGGGCCCTCTCATCTGGTTATTTTCCTCGATCTCTGTGAAGAATTTCACTTCTCTTTTCTAATACCATCAAAGAAGAAAGTCACAAATAAGAAAGAGAAAGAGTTGAGCAGCTTTTTTAATCAACTATAGGCATTAATCAAACCCCCCAGATAAAGACACATGGAATGAGTTGCAATTAGACACCTCGTTGTACTGCTTTGGGGGGCACATAGTGAACATCATCTAGACACAAAATATCAAGAATTCAAGATGCAAAAGGCAAATTTACTAGCCACTTCTTTTACGTCATACCCAAATAAGAAATCTCACAGGGTAAACAAGGTTTTCTAGACCTTCTATAATGCAAAAAATCAGGACAATCTTATCCAGGCCGACTTCCGACTTTCATCTAGCTGCGTGAAGAGCAGTGCAATTCATGAGTCTGACAACATATACATTCAAGCTAAATAGCTAATTAAGGTGCTGCATAATGTTCATTATATAAAAATGCAATATTATTTGCAGGACTCAGTCAAAACCAGGCACGTAACTTGAATTCGAGGCAGAAAATACACTAAAAACAAAGAAAAAAGGGTCTGAAACAGGTAGCATCAACAATGTGACCCTATCAGAACTAGTTCACTGACATAACCACATATCATCTGCAATCTGCATAGGCAATGGTGCTAGCTTCCAACACAGTCTGCATGAGGTAAGACAATATCATTTTCCTTGAAAATCATCATAGTTTCATGAGAGACAAATATATATATAATGGGTCTCATGGGACGGACAACAAAGAGGTATAAATGGTGGAGTAGATAGGTAAATAGATAGGGAAATGGACATCAACCTTTTTTTAAAAGTAAATCCATATTGTATCAATAGAATCTAAGAGGGAATATGTGTCATGTCTATTAATATAGTGGTAGCAACCAACTGTAGCTTGTCATCCACAATAAATTATCTAATACCATGAATTGGGACTGCATGTTGTGTAGCCAATATAATTTGCTTAACTGGCTTTCATGACTCCATTTCACTAGTCTTTTGCTCCTTGTTTTCTCGTCAACCGTAAACGATTTATTTTTCTCATAGTCAACATCCCAGCTGATAAAAAAACAAGAAAGTGGTTTAGGGAGGTGCCTAAGAAGTGTCTTAGGCTTCCAACCCCATTACACGTGTGATGATGATGTCGGACATGTGTCCGATGAGTGTCGAAGTAGACATGGATAAGGCAGCCTAAACAAAGTATCATCCTCCATCCTAGAGAAGAGCTATGGTGCATGTGAATCTCAATCTCACATGGCAACAGGAAGAAATACGTCAACATTGGTGCAACTGAATATGCATTCAGCAAAAGAAACTTCCTTAACACATACCTCAAAAACCACAACTTTTTACCCTTATACAAACATGCTCAGCACTTCTCTCCTTGTCCTCAAAACCACAACGAAATTGTGCCTTTCGGTTATTTTAGGTTGTTTTTATTGGTAGCGATGGTGTTGAACATCCATTTAAACTCTTAATCATATCAAGGGCGAAGCCAAAAGTAGGACATTATGCAATTACTACTCTACAGCCAAACAAGGATTGCTAGCTAGCCTTAACAAACAACCACCAATTGTGCATTCAACTCAATTAATACTAAGATTAGGGATTAAAAAAAAAGGATAAAATATAAATACCTGCATTTGTGCATTCAGCTGTTCATTCAACTACAATTGTTCCTTTAATAGTTGATTCTCTTTTTATAGACTATGGAAACTAGTTGTTAATAGCTTGACTTGATCTTGAATCTCAGTAATCTGAAAACTATAAGCCAGAGATGAGGGGAAGCTTGAGCTATAGGACTCCATAAGTGGAAAATCTCCTACGCCACAAATAGATCTTCCTTTCCTCCCTAGTTTTCCACCCATTATTTCAAACTCACCCTCCAATGGAACTTGTATGGAATCAGATGGAGTGTCCTCAGGAACATTACTGGGTGTCGGACACATCTTCTTCATAATTTTTAACATTGCATTAACTGACTTGTCAATCCAAATTCCAAAGGTTGTCAACTTTGCACTGAATCAACTCCACAACATAAGACAACACTGTATATTCCGTGCAGCCAACATACAATTTTCTTTGAGCTTCTTTTAGCAACTTCGCATAATTATAAGCATCAACTCTATGGATATTCGTTGAATTTGGAACCCCCATAGTATGTTCCTCCCCAAATGTATCATATATTCCTAATGTATCAAGATCGTCATTATGTAGTCCATCAAATGCATCATCAAGCATATCCAACATGTTCAGGTTATTATCATTTGTAGTTTCATCATTTGAGCTCTCGAAATTTTGAACAACTACATCATCATTATGTTGTCCATGATATGTCCATATTTTGTAAGTCACATCCATCCTAGATTGTAACAAATGAAAATGAACAACATCAAAAGAGTGAATATATTTGTTGTGGCATATCTTGCAAGGACATGGTATATCATTCCTCTCATTCACATAATGACGACAATATCAATGAATCCCTCAATCCCCTTTTTGTATTCCGGAACAAGAATATTGCAGTTAGAATCCATTGTCTCTCCATATAAGCTTTTATGTCAGTATCTACTTCAACGGCCCCAAAAAATCCATACATATTATTAAAAAAAATTAATAATAAAAAATACTCAAATGATTGAATAAAATTTTTTGGTGAACTATAATGAAGTAAGTACTCATGATACCTAAGAGCTTAAAAAGTAATATGTTTCTAGTAACCTTTAAATTTTCTAGACATTTTCTTAACATTGCATATTATTAAGATAAGATTAACGACAATAATTACATAACGTACCTTAGAGCAAATTGAAAAGAATAATCCAAGTAGTCGAAACAAATCTGCAACTACAAAACAAGTGTAACAAAATTTCAAACTGGAGAATCTTGCTAGGTAGTAGATAGGACTAAAATCTTGCCAATACCACTTTACCTTTGAAATTTCAAATGTATTCACCTTGAAAGATTTTAAAAAAAAAAAAAACCTAGAGTCTATGCCTAAATCACCAAGAAGCTAACAAAGAAATTCTCCAAGAAACTTAGGAAAAAAGACCAAGACCTTGGGCCTAATTCACCAAAGACCTTAGGCCTCAAAGAAACTACTTAGATAGACTATATGTTACTCAACAAGGACCCACTTCACCAAAGGCCTAGACCTTATTCACCCAGGATTAGGCCTTATCACCAAGGAATAGGCCTTATTCACAATGACTAGGCCTTATTCAGGTTTAGAGTAAGTATATTTTTTCATAAAAAAATCTCCTTATCTTCACTAAGTATTTTTTTTCCAAGTAATATTAATGTTGCCAAGTTTACAATATGTTGTTAGTATATTTTAATAAATAGGGTAAAGGTTTGCTCTCTCCCCTCTCTTTTCATCTCTTTCAAATTTCTTAATTTGCACTCTTGCTGTTAATCCACAAGCACAACATGATTTGTTACAATTTAATTTTAAAAAAGGTGTTATTTTTAGTTGTTGTTTATTACAGTTTTTGTCCAATCCGGAATTCGTATAGTGTCTGAAACATCAGTATATTGAAACCCATATCATACTTTAGTTACTTTTCTCAATCTTGATTGAAGAAATCCATTTTCGTGCAATTCTATAGGTTGGGAACATGGTAGACTTTTCTTATTTTTGAAGTATAGGCAACTTGAGTATGGCTGGATATCTTAGATTTCCCATTCATTGCTTTGCTTTTAAGTTCATGTTAGAGTGTAGGCAACTCAAAACAATAATTAAGAAAACTTGAGTGTAGGCAACTCAAAACAATAATAAAGAAAACCTAAACAACAAAATTATGTTAGGAGAAAGAGTGGCAGGTCAGACAAAATAATGCCTCAAAACTTTTAAGTTCATGAGGTATCCCTCATTCACACATCTAATTGAATCATCACCCCTACCACTATAAATAATGAACAAAAATCCCAATAAAACTAAGGATGCAGATTCCCTTTGTTTGGTTGTCTGCCTCTAAAAAAAAATTATCAACTAGTTATTTTCCTCCCACTTTCAACCATGAGACAAAATTATGCCTCAAAACTTTTAAGTTCATGAGGTATCCCTCATTCACACATCTAATTGAATCATCACCCCTGCCATTATAACTAATGAACAAAAATCCCAATAAAACTAAGGATGCAGATTCCCTTTGTTCGGTTGTATGCCTCTTAAAAAATTATCAACTAGTTATTTTCCTCCCACTTTCAACCATGAGACATTTTGATAGTTTTTCATTGGGTATTTGATACAAATGCAATAAAACTCACCAAAGCAACCAATGACTGAAGCTAGTGGTTGACCTGTTATGTGGGTTTTTTTTTATAAGCCAATGAAATCAAATACACAACAGAAAAGAAAAAAAAAAAAAAGTATGCAACATGGACAAGAAGAGGAAAATGGAAGAAGAGGTCTAAATGAGAAACCTCAAAGAGACCCCAAGATTGATGTTGCGGAGCAATGACTCAAAACACTTTCATTGGATTTGAAAGCCGATCTTAAGGGCTCAGCTTTACAAAGACAAACAAAACATAAGATCATTATACATCTAAAAGCTGAAAAAGAAAAAAAGAACTTCATACAAATTAGGCTCTCTATTTCCCTGTCATTCAAACCCCTCCTAAAGGCCGAATCCCACGATGTCCCTTCATCAGAAACACTACAAACTGATCGTAGTCCTTTGTTTGCAAGTAATCCATTGCCCAGAATTGAGAATTCCGCTCAATTTCCAGCACCTACTTTGACAAAACTTTTTTTATTGAGCAGGACTAATGAGAAACCTCAAAGAGACCCCAAGATTGATGTTGTGGCAATGACTCAAAATGCTTTCATTGGGTTTGAAAGACGATCTTAAGGGTTCCGCTTTACAAAGACAAAAAAACATAAGATCATATACATCTAAAAATAAAAAAAATAAAAAAACCTTCATAAAAATTAGGCTCTCTCTTTCCCAGTCATTCAAACCCCTTCTAAAGGCTGAATCCCACATTGTCCCTTCATCAGAAACACTACAAACTGATCGTAGTCCCTTGTTTCCAAGAAATCCATCTATCTGCCCAGAATTCAGAATTCCGCTCAATCTATCCCCTTTGTTTCTAGTAGTTTATTTACAGACTCGTACATTCATTTCTTGTTTCCCTTTTTCTTTATCCAAATCTTAACACACATAAGGGATGTTAAATTGTCTTTCACAAAAGTAGCTAGCTAGAGCCCTTATTGAGAAGATGCTTTCGATCCTTTTTTACAAAATTGTAATTACAACTTAGATTTTTATACTACTTGTAACATTGGATTTAGTTTATAACATCACTAAAACCTCAAACCCATTTCTTCATCAAACTTAAACAAGTACACAAATTGATTGGAACTTAAACAAGTACACAAATTAAACCAATCAAATTTAACAAATCAATACGCAACACAGAAAACCCATTCATGAAAATAAACCTATAGTAGGTGAAAGACTCTCAATCGAGTTCGAAATGAAACTGACAAGAAGACTGCTCTTCCCAACAACAGAATCCCCAATCAACAAAACCTTGAAAAAGTATTTCACAAAATCAAAGATATAATGATCGGAGTGGAGAATTAAACCTCCGGTTTATCAAAGCTTAAACTCCCCGCCAGGGTATGAAGAAAAAAGGAAGAAGAAGAACATTACCTTTGCTAACGGTTCACACCTTTTTCACTTGTTGGTTCACACAACCCTTGAGAGGATGAGGAGTTTGGAGAAGAATACAGATCGTGAGAAGGATTAGTTTGGAGAAGAAGAGAGATCGTGATACTGATCTCTTCAACGATTTGGGCCTTTGGTTTTTTTTTTTTTTTTTGTCACTCTTGGATTTCTATTTCGTCACTTATGGGCTGAGCTTTGATCCAATGCGATAAAGGTGTTAATTTTTCTCATCAAAGGCATTTTCTTTAGGCGCCAAATTTCCCTTTCTCAGTAATATGACGATTTCGAATATTTTATAAGAGGAACTGGAACCAAATTTTTACTTGAACAAATAGGTGACAATTCGTCAAAATTCCTCACCTAAACGGGAAAACGATGATAACTTCAAAAGTGTCACATATAAATTCGCCACCTAATGCCGGATTTCTTATAGTGTGAAGGTGTAATCAACCTCATATCTTATTTATAGTGCAAGGAGTCATGGTTTAACTAGGTCATCGTAGGCGTAGTTTAGGGAGGAGATCCTCGTGGAGATCTCTATCTAATTAAGAGTCGTGTTGTAGGAGGAAAGTTCCATGTTAGCTCTGCGCTCCTAGATACACGGAAAATAGTTCCCAATCCAAGAGCAATTCGTAGAAGGGATTTCCCTATGTGAAAGATATTCCCAGTTGTAGTTGCCCGTCCGAAACTGATCATCGAGATACTTGCCTAAGGAAGGTTTATGGGTATTGAGGATAGTTGTGAGACGTGTGGGCCTAGCGTGCTGTGAGAGTCTGGGTCCGCCTGGCGGACTAAAGTGAGCGGGCTTAGAACCGCTTGGGTTGGATCAGCATTGGACTGATGCTAGGGCGTGTAGTTCCTTGAGATCATCATGACACGTGTACGGCTCAGGGGTATGACAATTTTTATGTATCATTAGCTACTACCCCCAAGTTAGTGGGACGTCACATCGGTTCGTTAAGTCATCTCTTGAAGGGATGTGCCGCTCATGATGATTGAGTCTGAATCATTGCTTGAGCCGCACGCCGCATTAATGGCACGTGTGTTGGTTCGGTGAAAAAGAGGCGAGAAACCATCCTCTATTTAGGTCATCCGCAATGCATAATTTAATTCTTCTACTTTATTTATTTTCGAAGATATTGTTCTGTAAATATTGTTTGCCTTTTTCATGGCTCGAGAAACCTTCTTGATGATGCTATTTTGGTTGAGGCTTTGGAGTATTTTGAAGACAGGTTGTTTGTTTGAGTCTGGTCTTGCCAAAATCCGTTCGAAGTTTGGAGTTCCTGAGGACCTACTGTTGTATCTCCTAACGGGCGACCAAACGCCAATGTCACCTCCTGCCGGTTTCATTTGTTTACATCGTAGGATGTTTCAAACTGGAGTGAGCTTTCCGGTTTTGGGCATGATTTGGGAGTTATTGGATTTCTTAGGGATTCCTCCAGCTCAGTTGGGGCCCAATGGTTATAGGGTCATCCTCATGATTCTGCTCATCACTGGGGAGGCCGGTGTTAGCGTGACTCCATGAGTGATCCAGTTGCTGACCTCCCCCGACTGAAGAGTAATGTTGTCTGTAAGATGAAGTAGCCGAACTACTTTGGTAAGCTGCCTGATGATTTCAAGTTCTGGCAAAAGTACTGCTTTTTGGCTCCTATAGATTAGACATATTTTCGGTGCAGGTGTCGTCCGCTCGAGCGACAGTTTAGGCCGCTCTGTAATTTCAACCCTTTTTTTGCGACTTTGATACGCTTGATAGTGGGCTGACTACTCATTACTTGTATTCCCTTGTAGGAAGGTTTCCTACTACTCCTCTTACCTTAGAGGAGCAAAACACCATGGAAACATTCAGTGTCTTGTCGAAAAGGAAGGCGATTGATGTCATAAGAGTTTCCAATTTCATCCGTAATGGACTGTGGGACAACTAGCACATTGCCCCCACTCTATATCGAGAGTCGCACATTAAATTGGAAGATGGGGCCCCTTCCAGAAATAGGAAGGTTCCTAGGGCCAAAGTTCCAGTTCTGTCTGATGTGGAGGAGCTGTCTGAGACGCTTGCTTCATTTGTGAGGAAAAGGTCTCGCATTAGAGTTGGGTCGTCTTAGGCACGACCTGCTCCGGTGAGAGAGGAACGCAAGTCTGTTGGGCCTGTTGAGGCGAAAATTGATGTTCCTGGTTTGGAAAAAGATTACCTACGGTTGGCAGGAGTCATAGACAGGTCGAACCTTGGTGATGTGCAGGTCCAGGTTCTGAATGACCGTCTAGTGCGAGTTGCAGTGGCGGCTTCTGCTGGTGCTGATTCGCGTGGGGCCGTTCTGGCATAAGGCTCTCGGAAAGATTCGCCTGAGGTGGTAGAATCTGATTGCCCTAATGTTGATTTTCCTGAAGGTGGTCGCGGTATCGGCAGTGTCTCTTGTAGTCCGCATTGCTCACCATTTCGTTCTAGGCCACAACTGGAAGTGTTGGAGGGTCTTTTGGATAAATCGCTCCCTCCTCTCCATCCGGATCTCATTGAGTCGTTTCGCAGTAAAGGGTCGATTGTTCTTGACAAAGGAAAAGCCACGAAGGAGAGTCTGAGGATGGTGGCAACCGTGAAGGGCGGCGCTAGCGTAATCCCTTATCCGGGGAAGCTTCATCCGGGTGCATGGATAAATCTGTTCGCACCTGACTTGGTGAAGACGAGCTCACAAGTCTAGCACCAAGAGGTGGACGTAGAGTATTCTTTGAGGAAGCACATAAGCAGGCGTCACATCTGATTGATGGATCATGCTCCAAAACCCGAAGATGATACGTTGGAAGGATGTATGGATCAGTCAATTGTGGCCGCTAAGGCTCAAAAGCTCGTTTGGAAGACCTCGGGCGTAATCTGACAGAGGCGGTGTCCAAAAGGGATGGACTCAGGCAGGGGTTGAGCCGGATCCGCCGAGAAGTCGAGGTTGCGCAGGATGTTTGCAGCTAAGTCGTGTTCTGAGCTACAGTCTTTTGCTGAAAAGAGCGCTTCGAAGGAAGCTAACTGGGGCTGCTGAGATGCAACAGTTGGAATCCGATGTGGAGTTCTACGCCCGCGAGGCGAGAAAGGCTGAGGACCAACTCGAATTGGGGTGGCATGAGCTTAGTGCTGTGAAGAGCAGTCTGGCCATAAAGCAGCCTCAGGTCAACACCTTGACTGGCAAGTTGGAGCTAATAGAGCGTGAACTTGTTGACGCTAATGTGCGAGAAAAAAAAAACTTTTTCTGGAGCAAGGTAAGTGTGAGTTCCTTTGGGTTGTACATGGCCGGCTGGAACTGTTGGCGCTAATGAAGGAGAAGCATCCAGAGTGGGATCTTGGCCGATATAAAAAGATGTCATATGTTGATCTGTTTGTTGCCTTTGCATCATCGGATGAGGAAGATAATGTGGGCCTTGATGCCCAGGCCGTGGATGTTATCCCTGCTCCCTCTTTCACTAGGCTTAGCTCTTCTATTTTTGTACCTTTTCCCGACAAGGGGTAACTTTGGTGTGATTGTACCCATTTTTGTTTTGACCGTTAATGAAAACAATTTTACCAACTCTATGCTTGTTGTCTCTATTGTATGTTTTTCATTTTGCCTTTTCGTCTTGCTTAGGCTAGTTGAATCAATAGAACGTTTGATTGGTATGTCGAAGATAGAGATTTGGTCGTTGCTGCGTAGCCATGTCCGATAGTGGGCATGTTGCGAACAATTTAGCTAATTGGGTTACCTAAGCTGTGTCTTGTTCCCAAGGTGTGTTGAAGCTTGTCATGTTTATTTGACCAGTCGGCTGCAGTTGTTGCTAATAGCAAGTTGTGATGGGCGAACGCATGTGTCAGAGTGTTGTGCCGAGTCAGGCGTCGTAAGCTCTGGCTGGTATCCTAAATAGCTTTTATCTAGGCACTAACCGTACAACCTTTGTATTAGTGCAGATGGCCTTCGCGAATATTAGAATGTCAGTCCGTTTGAGCGTAAAGACGTTGATTCAGCTAGATTCATGTTTGGCGAGCAGGCTAAAGAACAGTGGTCATGTGGCAAGTCGACGGGATCAGTTCAGAACTAACTAGGCTCCCACATTCTGAATCGTGTATGACCAAGTAAAGTGGGTTACGGATTCGGGGAGTAAAGGTTTGACGACCAGGCTGAAAAGCAGTGGTCTCGTGGCAAGCCGTCGAAATCAGTTCAGGACAGACTAGGCTCCCAC
Organism: Berberis vulgaris; assembly: GCA_963556465.1. NCBI lineage: Eukaryota > Viridiplantae > Streptophyta > Magnoliopsida > Ranunculales > Berberidaceae > Berberis > Berberis vulgaris. The sequence continues at coordinate 22,388,848 of OY747125.1, forward strand.
CTTCCGAATCTAGAATGACCAAGTAAAGTGGGTTACGAATTCGGGAAGTAAAGGTTTGGCGACGAGGCTGAAAAGCAGTGGTCCCATGGCAAGCCGTCGAAGTCAATTCAGGACTGACTGGGCTCCCACCTTTCGAACCATCTACACCCTCCCCTCACGGTGGGGGCTATGAATTCGAAAGGAGTTTGGCAACCAGGCTGAAAAGCAGTGGTCTCGTGGCAAACCATCGAAATCAGTTCGGGACTAACTAGGCTCCCACCATCCAAATTATCTACACCTGTGCTCATCCGACTACAAATTTGGGAAGGTTCGGCCGCCACGCTGAAAAATAGTAGTCCCGTGGCAGACCGTCGTCATCAGGTCGTGGCTGACGGGTTCCTACCTTCTAGACTATCTACACACTCGCAGCGCGGGCTACAAGTCTAGGTTTGGTGATTTGGAGGCCACGCTGAAAAGCAGTGGTCCTATGGCGAGCCATACAAATCAATCCGGGACTGACTAGGCTCCCACCTTCTAGATTATCTACACCCCTGCAGTGGGGGCTAAAAGTCCAGGTTTTGATCAAAAGCTTTCGTTGCTAGTTGTCATCAGCTAGGCTTACCTGATTGGGTTCGGCGATCATTGGCCGGGAAAGGGGCAATGATCCTTGGCGAGTCGTCGTTACTAGGCGTGATAGCGCTGATTAGACTCCCACTTCCTAAACCGTCAATGTCCGCGCTAAGCGGACTAGGTGTTGGGTTCAACTAGAAACTGTTGTCATCATCTTTGGCTGACTAAGCTTGCATGGTTTGAAAAGAAGTTCCACCTGTTAGGGGGCGTGTGAATTTAGTGGTGTATGGTCTGGACGAAGATACCTCGAATCAGCAGGTGATCTGTAGGTACAATCCGTATGTCAAAATTGGCTAGGATCTCTTAGCACTCATGCCAAGCATGCGACAGAGTGTTGTTTGAATAATAGGTCGAGCCCATGGGCCCGCAGAGGAAGGGCTAGGACGCAATGCGATGTGTATGGCGTAAATTGGGTAATAACACGTGCACGACATAGCTTGTGTGACGGTTGAGTATCGGTTACTCCCCCTTAATTGATGGGGTTGCGTGCAGCGCCATTAATTTGAATGACGTGGTCTGCGCAGTTTCCTTGGGAACCGTCGTCTCCTCGTTTTCCATACCGTATTCAATGCTTGACAATTAATGCTGGAATGTCTGCTTGGTGAACCATCATGTCTATATAATGGTGTTTTCCAACCGTTGTAGGCACTATCTTTCGCAGAGCTTATCTCCTGTAATGTTCTTTTTTGAAGAGAGTGCTTTGGGTTTTCCAAAGGCTGAATAAAATGCTTTGGGTTTTCCAAAGGTTGAAGGTGGATCTCTGTATCTGGAGTCTCCGAATGTTCTGACATTTGCAAAGGTCAAACACAGTAATAGTTGTCGTTATGCGTGGTCACCTGCTTTGGGTGAGCACGTAGTTGATATGTTGAGATCTCGTAAATTCTTCTCATTTCGCGGAGAAGTGGTACGGGCGCTTTATCAAGGGAAAAGTCTGTTGTTCATGCGCTGGTGCCTTATCGTTGTTCCTGAATGTTTAATTTAAGATATATCACCCACGTCCAACTCCGTGGTGGCTGCCTCCGCCACTTCTCGATTAACCACGTTGCCTTTCCTTGCCTGAAATTTGGGATCTCGAGATGAAAAGGAGTTGGACATGGTCCATGGATTGGGTCATTGACTTCTGGACGCCCTTCTTATCCTTGCAGCCAGAAGGTGCACTCTGCTTGCGTCAACCTGATACTTGTCCCAGGTTCATTCAGTTCGCCGAATCGAGTGTGTGAGTTGGTCGTATCTGGTTGTGGCTTGTCACGGGACTCCGGTTGCCGATTTTGCACCCCCACGGACCATATTTGAGTGTCGTGTTTGCTGGATCATGGTTCTACTTGCTTCAGACTGTTCGCATCGCTTGTGTGATCGAACAACAAGTCCTCACTCCATGTCGATCAGATGCCTTAGTATGCCATCTTGCGTATCCCGCTCGCTTATCTTTGTTGTCACTTGCAGATTGCTCGCGTCAGAGGGTTTGCAAGTTTTCGCAGTAGGCAATTCGCAGCAGGATTGTCTAAGCGAGTCTTTTACTTCAATTCGCACTGTATTCAGATGCTTGCAATGCTCAGTCTTTTGTATCCGCTTCAGTACGTTCGTGATATGTAGTCTTTTGTATCTGCCTCAAGATGTTCGATGTTACATCTTTCCAATAATCAATAGAGTTTGTTTTTCGTAATTCTTCATTTATTTCTTAAATGATTGCAAATCACATAAGTCTTTTAAGAACTAAAACTCAATATTGACTATGGAAAGGGAATCAAACAATTTAAAGCAAACTAAAGGGAAACAAACAACTTAAAGCAAACTAACTGTTGACAAAGATAAACTTATCTTGGTCTTGAAGTGAATTTTGGTTGCTCTCGCGGACTCTTGAGGCGTTACATAGGTCACTGAAGAGTAAACCTAGCAGAGGAGCGGATCTACGTGCCAACGAAATGTCGGGGGGATGTGTTCCCGTTTGCCAATTCTTTTACGACTCGCTGGGCTAGAGGGCTGATTGCTCTTGTAACGCTCAAAAATGGTGTCTCTTCCGACTTTGTGCCTTGCACTGAGTCAGGCTGCTCTGCATGCTGTAGCTGAATCTGGGAGCACTCTATCTGTTTCAGTGCGGCGTAGTGACAACCTCGTGCGTAGGTTGGTCTCCACGTATTGTTTCTTCCTAGTGGTTAGCAGTATACTTAACACATTTGTGAAGGGTGGAGACCACTGCTTCCATCTGTTGGAGCCATGGTCTTCCCATGATGAGATTATAGGATGATGGTGCGTCTACCACCATGAAGTCCAGAAATAGGTACTTCCTGAGCTACGGTTCTCCTACCACTGTAGCCAACCTTATCTTTCCAATGGGGAAGCATTTTTCCCCGTTGAATTCGATCAGATTTTCCTCCTTGAGGTCCATGCTGCAAAACACGTTGTAGAACAGAACGTTAAGTGAACTTCCTGTGTCAACCAGAGTTCTCTTTACTTCCTACCTTGCTATGGAGACCAAGATGACTAAGGCGTCGTTATTTGGCGCTCGGACTCCTTCGAGGTCCTTGTCGGTAAAGGTCAAGGTGGGAATGGGGGCTCTGGACCCTTGAGTGGCAGATGTGTCTGTCCTCATCCGCAGATTGTGTCTGCATATCCAGTAGTGTCCGCTGGCGGGACCTGTATGACTGGCCTTCATTTGGTCCAACTCCATGAAGGACGTATATGATCATTGGAGTTTCATTCTCTATTTCTTTAACTGACTCCCCCTGTCTTTTGTCTGTTCCGTTGGCTTCTCAAACTGCAGGAACTCTTTCAGTTTGCCTTTGTACCTTAGACTCTTGCAGTCATTGGTGTTGTGGCCGCTTTCCTTGTGGAACACGCAGTACTTATCGTTGTTGTGCTTGGCGGGGTCTCTGCTTGTCTTTGGGGGCCACTTCAGTTCCTCCCAGTTTTTCATTGATTTTAGTACATCAGACAGGTTAGCATTTAGGGGTGTCACCATTCTGGATCCAACGTAGTTGGACGAGGGTCCGGCCTGTTGTCTCCGCGCTTTCTCTTGCTTTGTTCCTCATCCTTGCATCTACTTCTCTCTTTTTTGTCCCTGGGCGCGACGGGCCTCCTCTCGCCTTCGATTTCCCTCTTTATGGTCATCGACTCTTCCAGGGTGATGTGTCTCTGGACGCTCTTGAGAAGCTCCGCCATGTCCAAAAGGGGCTCCAGGGTGAGGTCTTCGTGGAGCTTTCCCTCTTTGAGATCCGCAGTGAAGGCCATCACGACTATATCGTTGTTGAACTCGTCGATGAGGGTTAGCTCGTTGTTGAAGCGCGTGACATACTCTCGGAGTGTCTCGCCGTGCCTCTACCTCAAGGAGAGTATGTAATGCGGGCCTTTTCGAAAACGTTGGCTTTCGACAAAACGCATGAGGAATTCTTTTGCCAGCGTTTTGAAGGAGTCGATGGACTTTGAAGGAAGGTCGTGGAACCATGTCAATGCGGAGCTTTTCAGACTAGTGGGAAAAGGTCCTGCACATGATTGATTCAGATCCTTCTTTAAGGGCCATTACATGCTGGTAATGGCGCAGGTGGTCGAAGTGATCGGTGGTTCTGTCGTAGGAGTCGAGCTTCGTATGAGTGAACTTCCTCGGTAGGGCCTCGTTCATGATTCGATTAACAAATGGTGGGACAAAGAGGCGGTACAGTTCGTCCAGGCCGTGCGCCCCTCTGCGGAGGGGTTCCTAGGGCCGAGTCTCTCCGTCCTAGCGTTGAACTCAGTGTTAGCCACGTAACCTCCTTTATTCCATTAAGAACTGGCGGGTGCTTGGCTTTCTTGCGCTTGCTTCTGGTCTCCATTAGCAGGTGGTGGATTCTGTCGCGTGAGAGCCTCCACAACTTTGATGATCTGCTATATTTGGGATGCCAGCATTGCGATTTTGGGATCTGTCGCTGCTGTCGTTGGCGCGGGAGCGTGAGTTGGCTGCATGTGCAAGATAGGAGCTGCTGAAGGAGGCGGTATAGGGACAGCCGAAATGTTCGACATGTCCTTTGGTTCTCCGTTGTTACGTGACCCGGTGGTCACCATCTCCCTGAGTCTTTGAAATGAGACGACCCTTAGTGTAAAGTTACGAACTATGTCATCCCTACGGACAACGCCAAACTGATGCAATCATTTTTCGCTCCCTGCTCTGACCTGGTTCCTGCTGACCTGTTGATCTGCACAAGTAGCACACGTAAGCCACGGACCACCGTTGTGGTGGCCGATGACACTCCGATGCTAAAGTCAGACAAGGATCTGGAGAAGGTGTAATGCTATAACAGGAAATTTGTAGCGTACCTTAGCTTACCAACCTCATGTCTTATTTATAGTATAAGGAGTCCTGGTTTAACCAGGCTATCGTATGCGTAATTTACGGAGGAGATCTTCGTGGAGATCCTACTCTAATTAGGAGTCGTGCTGTAGGACGAAAGTTTTTGTTAGCTCTGCGCTCCTAGATACACGAGAGATAGTTCTCAATCCAAGAGCAATCCGTAGAAGGGAGTTTCCCTGTGTAGAAGATACTCTAGTGTTTGCTTCCTATTTGGAAGCAAAAAACAGCTATAGTTGCCCGTCTGAACCTGATCCTCGAGATACTTGCCTAATGAGGGCTTACATGTATTGAAGATAGTTGTGAGACGTGTGGGCCTAGCGTGTTGTGAGAGTCTGGGTGCGCATGGCAGACTGAAGTGAGCGGACTTAGAACCACTTGGGTCGGATCAACATTGGGCTGATGTTGGGGTATGTAGTTCCTCGAGATCATCATGACACGTGTACGGCTCAGGGGTGTGACCGTTTTTATGTATCATCAATATCGATATTAATAATTCTAATTATGAGCAACCAATTATAAGTTTTTATAAGTTTCATTGATGGACAAGTGAATAAAATTAATATGCTAAGGTTTGGTAAACTTTTAATAATGTAGTTATTGATGATTAGAAATTTGGTTTTAATTATTTAATAAAATCAATTTAATTAACTTGTCATAATTTGATTAGAAAAGTTTACAGGTAACCATGCATTAACTTTCTTAATGATGATTAGAAATTTGATTTTAATTATCATTACTTCTTATTCCATAATGTAGTTAATAAATCAAAATTTGATTTCCTATTCTTATATTCATGGGTACCTGTAAAGTAATATATTTTAATCTCTGTTGCTATTTGGTCACAAGCTATCTACCACATAGCATGATCATAGCCTCAGAGGTAAAATGAGAACCAATATTGAATAAGATAATTTAATGTAAACTAAATAGTGACAGAGAATTGAAACAACTATTAGTTGAAATGAAAAAAAAATTGTTCTTCAAACTTAGATATACATTCACAATCAGTCAAATCAAACACATTAAGAGTGACAAAACATTCAAGAATAAAACAAATTTTAATATGATATATTAATGTAGCCATTTATAGCTAACAAATGTCACAAAATAATTGTTCAAACTGCAATTAAAGAACAAAATAACATTAAAAACATAAATAAAATTAACAAAAAAAAACAATAATGATTAATGGGGTTGCAGGGGTTAAGGGTTAAAAAAATTAAAAATAACAAAAAATATAATTTAGAATCATTAATAAAAGAGTCATTGTTGGTCACAAAAGTATAAAATTAAAATTTTCTATTTGTTTAGGAAGGGTAAATATGTCCTATAAGTGAGTTAACACAGGTTAATGAAATAGTCCTAGTTGGTAATAAAAATATAAAAGTAGGCACAAATTAGTTATTCCATCAACTACGGTATCTAAATTGTCCATTTTGCGAAAAAGTAAGCCTTAAAAGTCAATTTCCGAAATCTATATGTCAAAAATCTTATAAATATAAATCTATGAGTATAAATAAACAAATGCCATATTGAGTACAACCAAATAAGTCTACAGTATAATATTATCTCTGGAACATTTTAGCATTAGACTTTCAAATTATTAGTGAAAATAATCACTATAATTTCATATTTATATTAATTAACAAAAGCGAAGTGATAAGCATTCACAACGAAGACAAATTGGATAAGGATTTTCTTTGTTCTTTTTGAAAAATTGAGGGAGGAAGCCATGACTTATCCCATGGATCACTATTTTATATATAATCCCAAATAAAATAAGTTTTGGTGTGAAGTGTCGGACACATACAAGACACGCCGACTGGACAATTTCCTAACATTAGGACTCGAGAACAAGTGGACACATCATCCAATTTTTTTAATAAGTCATACAAACATAAATAATAATATAATATAGTGTCTTCATCTTTGTTGCAAATAAAAAAAACTTAAAGAGGAAATTTAGAGAAGAAAAAGAAGAGGTGCAAAAATGAAGAATATGACGCATTGTAGCAAGAAAAAATAAGTAGAAAAGTAAAGGAGAAAATAAGTAAATGAGATAAGAAAAAGAAACATAGACTACCTTTATGTTGTAGGGGTTTTTTATTGCCCTATTTTTCTTGAATAGCAATTGAAATGGTCATTCACTTCAGATGGATTAACAACCTTTAAATTTGGTGGTTATTTGCACACACCTAAAAGTAAAAATAAAACAAAGTTGGTTGTCAAGTCTTGATTGTGGCCTGACAAAGTTCTGGGTGTATCGAATGTGCGTCCGACACATTGACCATGTGTCTGATGCATGTCCGAAGCATGTCAAACAAGTGTCGGTGTCGGATACGTGTCAAACACAGATGCGACAAGTTTTTTGAAGGCTCTGTGCTTCCGTGTTGCTCACAACCCTATGTCCCACAATGCAATCCAATTCATGCTCTCCTTTTGGATTACTGTTGTTGTTCTTCTTGTTTTGTCTTTTCCATAGTAGAGGGATATCTCACATTGATGGACCTCATGTGCCTGGAACTTTTGTGTTTGGAAGTCCACTTGTGGACAATGGAAACAACCATTTCCTTAGAGAGCGACACTGAAAGCTGACTACTTCCCCTTAATTTGGGATAGATTCCCTCATCCCGGAGCATGTGGAAGGTACTCCAATGGGAATTATATTATCAAATGTCTAACTGACCTCCTTCATCTTCTCCCCTTCCACCTTTTTTAGACCGAATACAAAGGGAAATATTCTATTTCGTGGGGTTGATTTTGTTTCTGATGGTTTTGAAATACTTGATGAAACAAATTCTATTGCGGTACCATTCTTTGCTCAAGTTTTCTTTAAACTAATGTTAAACGATACTTTATTAATCAACACGGTTAGTGAAATTGATTACTTAGTCCTATCATTGAAAATTCAAAGTAACATGCATCAACTTTACCTTGAATGATGCGGGTTCGGTGTAGCATCTGTCACGCTTGGGTTTCATTTATTTACTTATTCAATTTTCTTATTTTCACTTTAACTAATGTTAATCAACATCAATAGATCAACAAGGTTGATTTGACCCATTTATTTGTTTAAAATTGTAAATTAATGAAAGCTCGTATAGATTGTGCCATAAGCATCAATTGTTAGAAGTCGTTTGCATTTCAAGGGTGTGTGATGAACCTAAATAAGCAAATTACCAACTTTGAGACATGACATTGCCAGATTTAAGTTCCAACTAAACTATAGCAACAAAGACTTTGAGGATTCACTCACTCTTTGTCCAATCTAGAAATACTTGTTCGTAATAGGTGTTGGGGGAAACAATTATGTGTTTAATTACTTTTGTGCAATTCCTCAAAACCTACACTTGAAGCCTTCGCATCTTAGCTTATTCCTACTTTGTCTAGTGAAGTTCAAGTAACATTCTCAAGATATCCTATGGTTTCTAAGCACGGCTTAAAACAAATTTTTTGCATAAATTATTACTATTTACTAGAAACGAATATATTCTTAGTTGGTAAACAATGCAGAGATTATATGGAACAAAGAAATTCGTTTTGATACCTGTTTACCCTTTCGAGTGTATACCTTATGTGAAGGATCCATTTGAGTAAAGAAAATGGTTGCTTAAAGCCAATAAGGTTGCTCTTCTTTACAACTCGAAGCTCAGATCCTTGGTGGATACTCTCGAGCAACAAACGAATGGTTCCAAACTTGTCTATGTTGATTTTTTAATATTTTTTTTTGGAAATTGAGCAGGGGTTATTTAGGATCCCTAAATCTTAGAAAAATGGAAGATGGTTACAATCTCAGATACTCATTTCCTGTTCTATCTTCAAATGCAATTTTTTTAAGATCACCAGCAGATGAGCTAAGTGTGATTAATATATACAAATTCAGAACAAGGATATAAGCTAGCCAGATGCTTTCCAAAAAAGAGCAAGCCAGATGGTCTGCAACTTTGTTCATTTCCTTGAATTGATGCTCGACACTGTGAACTACAAGCTTAGAGAATTGTCTCTTGATGCATGTAATTAAGTGCCTCGAGTCCCATGGTGAATCTATGTTAATCGTCAAGTACAAATGCACAGTGACGGGAATCTTAAAATTGTAAATTAATGAAAGCTCGTATAGATTGTGCCATAAGCATCAATTGTTAGAAGTCGTTTGCATTTCAAGGGTGTGTGATGAACCTAAATAAGCAAATTACCAACTTTGAGACATGACATTGCCAGATTTAAGTTCCAACTAAACTATAGCAACAAAGACTTTGAGGATTCACTCACTCTTTGTCCAATCTAGAAATACTTGTTCGTAATAGGTGTTGGGGGAAACAATTATGTGTTTAATTACTTTTGTGCAATTCCTCAAAACCTACACTTGAAGCCTTCGCATCTTAGCTTATTCCTACTTTGTCTAGTGAAGTTCAAGTAACATTCTCAAGATATCCTATGGTTTCTAAGCACGGCTTAAAACAAATTTTTTGCATAAATTATTACTATTTACTAGAAACGAATATATTCTTAGTTGGTAAACAATGCAGAGATTATATGGAACAAAGAAATTCGTTTTGATACCTGTTTACCCTTTCGAGTGTATACCTTATGTGAAGGATCCATTTGAGTAAAGAAAATGGTTGCTTAAAGCCAATAAGGTTGCTCTTCTTTACAACTCGAAGCTCAGATCCTTGGTGGATACTCTCGAGCAACAAACGAATGGTTCCAAACTTGTCTATGTTGATTTTTTAATATTTTTTTTTGGAAATTGAGCAGGGGTTATTTAGGATCCCTAAATCTTAGAAAAATGGAAGATGGTTACAATCTCAGATACTCATTTCCTGTTCTATCTTCAAATGCAATTTTTTTAAGATCACCAGCAGATGAGCTAAGTGTGATTAATATATACAAATTCAGAACAAGGATATAAGCTAGCCAGATGCTTTCCAAAAAAGAGCAAGCCAGATGGTCTGCAACTTTGTTCATTTCCTTGAATTGATGCTCGACACTGTGAACTACAAGCTTAGAGAATTGTCTCTTGATGCATGTAATTAAGTGCCTCGAGTCCCATGGTGAATCTATGTTAATCGTCAAGTACAAATGCACAGTGACGGGAATCTGTTGTAATGATTAGTTTAGTGATGGCGTGCACAACAGACGACTTCAATCCAACTTCTACTCCCCAAAGCTCATGTTTAATAATCGAATGGCCAATTGTAGCTCCTGTACATGCAACAACTAGCTCTCCATTGCCGTCTCTGATGATGACACCATATCCACCTCGCACTTCCTGTAAGGAACCATCTGAATTCAATCTATGCCACATGTATCTTGCTTGACCCATTTGCACTTGACTGGTTGCTTCTGATAAAACTGAATGTTCATATTCCATTTACCAGACAACTCTCGGCTTGCTGCATTATCTTCTACTTTGAGCTCAAGTCTAGCCACTTTAATTTGACTTCATAATATATCTTTTGTACCAGTTGAATCTTATAAAGCTATCATGGACAATATTGACAATCCCACTCCACAAGGTACACATGAATAACCTAACAGCAAAACTCATAAACTTACAGTTATTTTAAGTGGTATATTGGTATTTAGACACAATAATCTCAATTTTAAATACCAAATATACACCATTTTATTTGTTGGGGTTATTGGGTCTAGGGGTGAAGAGTGTGAAGCCCCACTAAGAACCAACTCACAATGTGCACACGAGATTGTCGCCCAACATACGTATCTCAAGCAATGATATTATCCCCATCTTAAACACCCGCGGCTCCTAGTGTGGGGTTATAGTTCTTGGGTTATTCTACTTTATTGGGTAGTATCGATTATGCCATTTGTTTAAATTTTTATTATTTTCCATCATCAACATCATCATTGAGTTTATGTGTTTTTTAGATTTCAAGGATACAAGTAGCTCATGTTGTAAGTTGTCACCAAACAAAGATGGTGGAAAAGGAGTAAGGTGTAATAAAAGGGATTATGTCTGTGTAGATAGGAAAGGTCACGTGTGTTTTTGATACATTGCATCCAATGGAGCCCGTTAGTTTTTTGATAGCAAACAAGGTATATTCTTCAAGTGCCTCAAATGAAGGCTATCCCTTTAGTGTGCAAGAGCTCGTCATGCTTTAGTATGTAATTTTATCAAGTATATAATACATTAACTTGACTGCACGTCATTGTAGACCCAAAAATAAATTGTAGGCTTTTTTATATATACATTTTTGTGTATATATATTCATTATTTTTATGTATGTAAATTTTTAGTTATTTACTTATGCTATTCCGAATTTGTAGCGGACTATGTGTAACTTTTTAGTTATTTATTTATGCTATTCACTTTGTATAATATGATAGTTATGTTTCCGAAATGTTTAATTTTTTGTTATAGGTAGTATAACAAAATTAGAAGTATTGATTCTTTTTTATGATGTCCTTTAGAAGTCAAGTATCGTGGAAACAAAGTATTCAGATAAGGAACGAAGCTCTAGAAAATATCTGAAAATGGTTGGTGGCATGGAATAAAAAGCCGAAAATGCCTTCTCTTATTTTCTTGTTTAAAATATAGGTTAAAGAAATTGTGAATTATAAAAGATGCTAGGTCTAATTGAAGTTGATTCCTTTTCATATTTCTTATTTTATACTTTGAGTTTGAGAATGACATTGGAGATGCTCTTAGGGGTTCGAAAATGATGGTAAAAACTTAAATGAATGATTTGTCGAATAATAAAAAGGGGAATTGGCTTATAAAAACTTATTTGAGGTTTTACTGGCAATTCATGACTTTGTTAATTTTCATTTAGTTAAAGATCATGCTAAACTAAAAATATTGTTTTTTATTTTGTTTCCACTTGAGTTGAAATTTTGAGTAAAATTACGGATTCACCTATAAATAACATGGTTCAAAATATCGATATTGCTATGATGTATCGGTGTTTGAAAAGGGGATAATTAGCACCGATATTAATTTCTGTAATATTAAAAATTATCATGACTATGTGGGTACTTTCACTTGAAAATGGATAAATATCAGGATATATCCTAGGATTTTGAACCATGATAAATAACATTTAAAGTTTCAATGTCTTGATATGTGCTCATCGAGATACAAATTTAAACCCGCGATATTAAATAGCTTGATAAACAATCTTCATCAATGTTTAAGGACTTTTCACCAGAGGGTCTAGAATAACAAGTGCTAGTCGACTTGTATCGTGACTAAGGTGGATTTTCGTTATCTCCTCTAAAATATAATAGAGAAATCCAACCATATCACATTTAAATATTTACTCGATACTAAGTCCATAATTTTCTTTTGCAAATTTCAGCTTATAGATGAAACTTAACATGTACTATTTGGTAGTCGAACTAGAAATTGGGCGCTTTTCCCAATCTCTGAAAATCTCAATATGTGTTGTCCTACAAACCCAAAACCCCAGTCTACTCTGAGATATCTCATCAGCCTTCTGGTTATTGTTGTGGAGGTTTCTAAGAAGATGGATTCTCTTAGAACCCAAATCTTGTACGCATTTCTCAGACACCAAAAACCTTCCCTCCTTTCTATGCCACTAATCCTCCGCCACTTCCATGTCGTCTCTGTCATCAATCCATTTTCCAGTTACTATTCTCGTACTTTTTTGAGGTTTGCGGCTGAAAGGTTTGGAGAAGACCATCCAGATATAGCAAAGTAAGTGCGTAGATTTGATTTGCATAACATATGCTTGGAACGTTTGATCTGTTTGGGCTTGATATATTATAGAGTAGTTGATATTCGTCTTTATTGTTGCATATCATTGTCATTATGGATTTATTGGCTCATTTTTCATAATGATATTATCATTGTAGTTGTGACCCCATTCCTAAGTTGCCTACTTGTATAGTTTCTTTAACGTTCAAATAAAAGTAGAGGACTAGAAAAAAGTTAACTTCTTGTACATGGACCGTCGTGATTGAATCCAAGGAATGCTCTTTAGCTTAGGTGGTTAATGGATTTTCACGTTGATAGAGAATCATAAAAGATGGAACAAAGTGTCATGAACCAACCAACTCTTCCAAAAGCCCGAGCTGTTCAGGAGGGGAAGGTTCATGACTAGGATCGTGACACTGCCCCACGCTTCCAAAATCGACGTCCTCGTCGACCTCATCTATCGACAGTGACCCGATGTAGCTTCACTCACCTACCAGTATTCAACAACTTAGCACTATGTCTATATATAATGCTAAATTATTTTATTTCAGCCTATAGGTCGCCCCTGCCGGGAATTGAACCTTGGAGGTTTGACTCGGATACCAATTGTCATGAACCAACCAACCCTTTTAAAGCCCGCACTATCCAGGAGGGAAAGGATCATGACTAGGATCATGACACAGAGCTCACATACTTTATGGAAAGCAAGAATCGCTGTCATCTTGGTGTCTGGGTTGATATGTCAGTTTAAATATATATATGTTTGGCATTTGGGGATGAGGTGAAAAACTCACAGAGATTACACTTGAGTTTTCAAGTTCTTCCTAGAAAGGAATTTGTGGAAAGTGGTGGTGGTATTTGTGTTTTGGGTTTAATAGAGAAGCTAGTCTAGTCTAACCTTGTTAATCCTCATACTGAGATGGTCTAATTTTTTTCTTTGATAAAAAAAATAAAGAAGTTATATTGCCAACAAAGAAGCATCACAATGATGGAGGAGTTCACTAAACTCTCCACTTGAATTTTTATGCAAGAGTTTTACAATATCTCCCCAACTGTACGTACAAGAAGAAAAATGATCATCTTTAAGAGGTCCCCAAGTGTATCCCATATCCACAAAATGGTTTTAATTTCAACTGTTCTGCTATTATTTTTGTTTTGAAACATTCATAGGCTTCTTTCTTACCGAAAAACATCCATTCCACACTGCATGGAGGAGCCTATCCCACAACCATTTTCCTTTAGTTGTCATGCTATGCTTCTTCCATCATTATTTGTCTAAAGAGATGCAAGCTCATTGAAGTAATCTAGTAATAGCAACCCGCAACTGCATTCCACAGTTAATGCAACTCCAATCTTCCCTTGCAAAAATGGGAAAATGACCAACAAATGTCAATAGGTTCTTAGTTCGAGTTACAAATCCCACATCTATTTATTAGTGTGATTCCTCTACGCGCAACGTTATCCACAATTGACACCCTTCCCTACACCAATGTCCAGTACCATAAAAAAAAGAAAGAACCCTGCCTTAGGAGGAATTTGCTTAGTCCATCACTCCATATGAGCTTCTGATGGATCTCATCTGCCTTGACTTGGAGTACATGGGCCAACCTAAGAGAAACTTGGGAGTAACAACTAACAACTCTCCACTGTGAATTTCTTTGGTGCATCATCCCAAATCCACTTGTCTTCTTGATTATCCAATTATTAATGTTGGAAATATTCAACAAGTCCACCAGTTGGTTCACCTCCTAGTCATTAGGGGCATGTCTAAAATGCATGTTCCATCCATTATCGTCCTCATTTAGCGCATGGAAATCCTTTACTTTCCCTTGTGTGTTATCTGAGACGTTGTAAGGAAGTGGACATGTGCTAGGATCCCAGTCAACGGTGATTCCAAAATGATATTGTGTCCCCCTTATGAACTTCATAGTTAACATGAACAGCATCAGATGTTTAAGACCCATAATCCCTTTCAACAGTGAGTATCTGTGAGATGTCCGAATGTCATTTATAAACCAGCCCATGGAGTTCGTCTCACACTTCACAAGTATGACCTTTCTCCATAGAACGTCTTGCTTTGTTCCGAATCTCTTCACCCATTTCACGAGAAGAGCATTGTTGAAGTCCTTCAGCCTTTTTTTTTCCATATCGCTAATTGTCTTTACTCTTTCTATCCTTTCCACCACTATATCCCATACTTTTGTGTCTTTGAATCTCGCACCAAGAGGAAGACCAAGATAAAAACATAAGAACTTGCCTGCTTTACAACCCAAAATATGCATATTCATGAAGATTATCGACTGAGCCTCCTACATAGATAAGAGTTTTTGGAAATTAACTTGCAAGCCAGTTACTGCTTCAAACCAAAGGCAAAGTGCTTTTCAAAGCCTGCGTCTGATCGTCTTTGCATCAAGAAAAAATGGTGATGTCGGCGTATTGGAGAATGGGAATGGAGGGACTATTTCTGCAACTGTGAAACCTATGGTCAGACCCAATCCTGTAGCTCTCAATATCATGGCAGTAAGTGTTTCCTCAACAATGGTGAAAAGTAAAGGAGAGATGGGGTTGTGTTGATGAAGTCCCCTTGAGCTTTTGAAGTGTCCAATTGGAGTCACATTAAATAGAGAATGAGGCAGTACAAAGGCATCTTTTGGTTCAACTACTCCATTTGTTGCCATAACCCAATTTGTAAGCATTTAATTGATAAAACCCCAATTAACCGACTCGAATGCTTTAAAGAAATCAAGCTTGCAAATGCTACTTGATTTATTTATTTTCTTGCTTCAATCTCGAGTCCTTATTCGCAAGCAAAGCTCCATTCATAATTTGCCTACCCTCTACCACTGCTGATTGGAAGTGGGAGATGATTTCTTTTAAGGAGGATATAAATCTTGATGCCAAAACTTTAATGATAATTTTATAAACCTAAGGGACAAGCTTATCGATCAAAAGTCTATGATTTCAATTGATGCTTGTTTGATGAGAGTGATTAGAGACACATCCAATTGCACCGATCTAAGTAAGCTCCGATGTTGAAATCTTTGAATCAAGTTTTCTTGCTTAAAACCCCACTTCTTTGGAAAAGTGAGACGGGATAACCATTTATGCCTGGTACCACATACCACATACGACATTGTAGCTAAAGCATTCATGGGTGCTAATACATCAGTTTCAGACATGTCTCTCTCCAACTCTGCCGCCTTTGGCTCAGTTATCTTGTTGAAATGGAGGCCATCAATAGAGGGCACCAAGACTCTTTTTCTGAGTACACCTTTTTGTAAAGCCAGAATATGGTTTGAGATAAGAGCTTGATCATCAATATCCATACTCTTTGAACCATCGAATGATCAGTTGTTTTAGAAGCTTTATTTAAATTAGCTGAAACGAGCCAATGTAGCCAATTGATTAGCGTGTGGTGGTTGGTACCCCATGTCTTGGGTTCAAACCCGGTCGGCGGCATTTGGAGTGGCAGAGGTTAAGGGAATAAATATGGAACCTTAAAAAAAGTTGAGATGGTTTAATTGGGGAACTGGAATCTAGGATATTTTCTAAGCAATACAAATCACCATGAATGTATAAATATGAATCAAAGAATTGTCATCATTTCCCCTCAGTTTGGATAAATATTGCATTATCTTGGTTTAGGTCATGGAGAAACCTTTGAGTAGATGGAATGATACAGTGTGAAAACGAGCCTAATCTTCTTTTGCGATTTGTCACCTGGAAAGTGATTCACAATGTGCAAGTTGTTTCTTTCTACACACCTCCTTTTGGGTTCAGAAGTTAAATTTTGGCATGATAAGTTATGCTCCCAATTTTGAAGAAATGTATAATATTTGTAGAAAAAAAAGGCATGGTAAATGAGTTCTAGATAACTAATGGACCCCCTCACAACCATGGATTCACTAGCTGCGTCACTCCTTTAACTGTCGAATGAGATGAATGTGCTTGTTTGGAATGACAAATTGGTGGATTATGAGCTTAAAGATTATTTAAAGCTTTTAAATGCTCTTGGTTCCTACAACTAAGCTGATGTCTAATCACCCCATCATGGTTCATGATAAGCTTGCGTGGCTTAAACAAAACCCCGCCTCACATAAATATTTTCATATGGACCGTGGGCTAGGGTAGCATTGTAGTTAAGGCGTTGAGGCGGAGGTGAGGCGGATAGGCTTGAAAACGCCTTAGGTGTGAGGCGAGGCAGACGCCTCACTTCACTGAGGTGGTTTTAACATTTTAAAAAGATTTTTCTATAATAAATTGAAACATATTAGCATAGTATTATACATCATCATTTTGATAAGCATCATAAACAAATATGTACAAAAAATGACAACTACCTGGAATCAAATATTTTTAAAGATTTTTTTTATAATAAATTGAAACATATCAGCATAGTAGTATACATCATCATTTTGATGAGTATCATAAGCAAATATGTACAAAAAGTGACACAACTACCTAAAATCGAAATGAAAATATAATAAAGTTGCATAGCATAGCGAAAAGATGCACTACATAAGTGTCAAGTAACTTGCAAACATCCAGTAAATTGTTAAAAATCAATAATCTTGAAAGAATAAAAACTCGAGAATATTGAACATTTGTTAGAAAAAATTGTTGGTAAAAATCCACAAGTATAATTACTATTAGTATTACAAAAGCATAAAAATCATTGAACTAAGCTATGAAAAATCAAGATTGATGATTGATCAAAACATGGTATGTTTTTTCCAAAAAATAATATAAAAAGTGTGACAAATTGATCAAAACTTAAAAATGTTTCATCTTGTTTTTATCAAATTGATCAAATATTACACAAAAAAACATAAAACCTTATTATAGAGTGGGTTGAAACCTCTTTTTGCAGCAATTAGGTTGAAATGGGCTGAAAATGGGTTGCAATTGGGCTGGCTACAAACAGTTTTTGGCCTGAGGCAGTGAGGCGGGGCGAAGCGAGGCGAGGCGGACACCTCATTTCACTACACCACATTGCCTCACTTTGAGGCGGAATTTTGTAAAAACGCCTTGAGTTGCACCTAAGCGGTCGCCTTGACTACACTTTAGGGTAGAATTGCAATCTATCTTACAATGATAATGGCATTTCAGTATTCCTGTGAAAGTTGAGACAAAAAAAAATGAACAAAAGACGGTCAAGCTATTCTAAAGATACAATCCAATTTAAGGTCAAAATTCATTCTGACATGGTATTTCTTTAAATAAAATGTCTAGAATGGCAAAAGAAAAATAATAAAAAAAAGTAAGATAATAATGACATACATATGGCGGGGAGAATTTTTTTTTTCACAGTTAAAATTGTTATACCTATATTTTAATTATCAGAATTTGTTAAATTTGGTATCATTGAAATGCATTTTTGAAGATGAATATTTAGACCGGGCAAGACATATTTAAGAGGCACGCTGATGTATATTAGAGCCTACTCTCAATTTATGGAAAAAAAATAGAGTTTAGGAGAGAACCCAATCTCGTTTGAGAGCCCTCAATGATAAATATTTTTGGTTTGAAAATGATTTTCTTCCCAAGTGATTAAAATTTTGATAGAGTTTTACTCGAAAATTTATAGGATCTTACTATAACATAGACAGTATAAGCACACCCTAAAACAGTTTATTTTCATGAGAAAACATGACTGCTCATTGAAAATGCACTGAAAATTTAGTAATGGCAGAGGGACTCAATGGGAAATATTGCCTCAATCAAAGGTATCCAGGTTCACAATGTTTGTTGTCTCTTCAATCAGGCTGAAGAAAGAATGGAGCACTTGCTTCTACACTGTCAGTTTTCAAAGAGCATTTGGCTGAAATTTATGGATGAGTTTAGAAGCATAATGCCACTTCCTGGCTCCATGACGGACTTGCTTCTGAATTGGCACAACACCTTCTTTGGGGCGTTGGGACAACTCTTAGAAAGTTCTTCGTTTGGTTGGTATGGTAAGGTTACAGATAGAGGGTTGTAAGTTGTAACACATGGTTGCAATTTTTTTCCTCTTTCCCTTGTGAGTGTCTAACTCGCCTCTTGTACCTCTACCATAGATTTTGGTTTTACCGCATAAAAAAAAAAGATAATATCAAGAACATTTTCTAAATGACCGTTTCCCTGTCAGTCTCTCTCTCTCTCTAAATAAAATTAACAAAAAAAATTCAATTGATCTGGTGACATAGAAATGTGCACACAGGCAAGTCGTGGTGGGCTCATTTGATCATGGAGCATATTTGGACAGTTCTAGTAATGATAGCCAGTTAGAATTTTATCCTAGTTAGCTAGAACTTTTATGTTGGGTTGCTTGATTTTACAATATGAAGTTGTTTTTGTGGTCATTTTTATCTATATAAAGCCTGGATGTTCACTGGAAATTGATTTATTATTTTTAATGCGATTTTACTAAAAAAGATATAGTTTGTCCTTCATTTATTCGAGTTCTTAAGTTTCAGTGCTCAAGTTGTGGGATCGGACTGCTAAGATGGATGTCTTGCCTAGAAGGGGTAAGGATAGTATTGCATATGGAGATGAAATATGTTATTTGTGGAGAAGAGGCCAAAAGTAGGGATCACTTTGTCCTCCATTTGCAGTGCTGTGCACGTGTTTGGCTCCACTTTCTTCAAGTAGGTGGTTTGGTGTGGGCAACCCCTAAATCAGTTGTGAATGTCTTGCACGTGTGGAATGCCTAACTCTTGATAGGGGAGGGGAAAGCGTTGTAGATCTCTCAGCCCTTATGCCATAGTTTGGGTTATATTTGAGGATACTTCTTCCAAATGGGATCATTTGTTTGTGGAGGTATTGACCTTTCTTTCGTGTATATGCTCATCGCATGCTAGTTTCAAGGGATCTGGTTCCAAGAGTTTTAAGTAAATTGGGTGATCTTTTTAAGGGATTGCTAACCCCTTGTTGTATTTGTGATGGTAGTAGTGGGTTTTTTTTTTTTTTTTTTTTTTTGTGGTGTGGGGGGGGTGGCGTGTGTTTGGTTGAGGTTGTTCCTTTTTTTGAGTAAAAATGAATTCTGAGGGAAAGACCCAAACCCTCTGGATTCAAACAGGCCCTTAAATATTGGGAGCTTTAGAGGGCAGGCCAAGTTCTTTTAGGGGCAACCCAAACAGAAAAACTAAAGGCCCAAGACCGTGGATATGGCATGCTCCCAGTAGACTCCTGTGAGGTCCAGTCCCATAAAATGGTCAGACTTGGAGTAAGTTAAGCTCGTGGTTGGTCGAACAGGTGTGGGTTCTGAGGAAGCTTTGCAAGTTGACAATTCACTGAGGCTGTATGGTATGCTCAAGGCAAGGTAAGGCTTGAGGATATCGTGATTATTGAGCTTTTCTTTGGGTGGGGGATTTGGTTTTCATTGTATTCAGTTTTGATTATTAGCAAATAACAAATTATGAAAAAAAGAAGTGTATTTGGATGGAAAGGATTAAGAGGATGTTAATTGTTGTTATTGCACAACCTGTGGGATTACGGAACAACCTGAACTCGCTCTTCAGCAGCTGCCCCTCTCTTCGGTTGGGGCCGCACAAGTGGTTCTTCAATTACCTCATCCTAAATAGACCTTTCATGGATGATTTTCCCGAGCACCGACCATTCTAATCCATTGGATAAGATACGGGTTCCAAACAACTTCTCTCCCCATTTTGGAAAAATTGTCGGGGTTGGATATATAGGAGGGGGCAATAACAAAATCAACTAGATCAACACCCATCAAACCACCAGATTCTTTTTGGAGTCCAGCAGCCCCAAGAATGCTGAAACAATCTTCTGAATTGAGCACCACCACCATTGGTTCAGCCGTTCATGGTGTAGGCCTGAAGGCCCCGGGCAGCCCAAACAGCAACCACAATTCTTTGGACCTGGTCAGGCCGAATGATGAAACCACCACTATGTTCAGTGGGGTGTCACAAGGGTCTGGTGACAAAGGAGAGGAGCTGATCCTGGTTTTAAGGAACCATTCCCTTATGCACTGGCAATGGTTATTGACGTTAGCAGTGCACCTCAGGATGAATTTGTTGGAACTTTGGTGGTGAGATATGATCGATGTGATTAACACAAAATTTATCTTCCCAATTTCGAAGGTATGGCATTTTGATTTCTAACTAATATAAGGATCGTCTTCTCCCTACAAAATTCTATAGTTCTTTTCCTGCTATGTTTTAACATTTTCGAAACAGAGTTTGCAAATTTACAAGTCATCATAGTACGTTGGATGAATACTTTCTCATTTTCACAAAAGGGTGCTCACGTTTGCCATCATTTTTCCTATCTTGACAACATTGCCAATTTTAAGTAATCTGTCAGGTTCAGACAAGTAATTGTGATAGCAAATGAAGGGAAATGGAAGAACGAAGGATGAAATTGAAAATGGAAAGATGAATACTCTCAATCAAGTTGATTGGAGCCTTTAATTTCTACTTCAGACATGCCTCTTTGGTTTACAACCCATCCCCTTTTATGAAGGGATTCATCTTAACAAAAATCGAAATTCTCCAATGAGATTACAACACGTGTATGCAAATAGTAGTTGTAACTAACTCTATATTAGTTATTACAAAATTACCCCTATCTTCAAATTTAAACCTCAACAACTTTTCCCGCCAGAATTCTGTAACTAATTCTCTTCTTTCCCGTTTGGTACCCGTGAAAATAGCTTCCCCTTCGCAACACCATTGCCCTCAAGGGTGGAAGGAAATTTGGAAGTTATGTAAGAATAATCTTCCCAAGTTGCGTGGGCTTAAAACGAGTTCGACCAGTGAATTAGCAGTTGTGTTACTGCTCTATTTTGGCGTGGTATGAGACGTCTGGACAACACTTTGACAGGCTCAACCATAAATTGACCTTGGTTGTCCACTAATGGTAGGGATGGCGAGGTCGAGGTAATCGTATTGAGGCGCTTCTTTAGGTGTGAAACATGGAACACCGGATGTATCTTTGAGTTGGGCGGTAAGTTCAATCGATAAGCAACGTTCCTTATTTTTGCAACAACTTGAAATGGGCCATAAAATTTGGCGGAGAGTTTCAGGTTTTTGCGTAGCTGTACTGATACTTGGCGATATGCAACTTTAAGAAGACTCAGTCACCAATTTCAAAGAAACGTTCTGATCAATGTTTGTCTGCGAAATGTTTCATCCTCTCCTGAGCCTTATGAAGGCGTTCTTGTAGGATGTTGATCATGTCCTCTCGTTCACTCAAGTAATGTTGAATGTCAGGCATGTCGACTGAAGAAATAGGTGGTAGAGCAAGGAGAGGGGGTGTATACCTGTAAAGAGCTTGAAATGGTGATGTTTTGGGGCTTGAATGATAATTGGTATTAAACCAATGCTCAGCCAAGTATAGCCACTGCGACCATTTGGTTGGGGCATGACTTGTCATACAACGCAAATATGTTTCCAAGCAAGCGTTTGTCTGTTCAGTCTGTCCATCAGTTTGAGAGTGATATGATGTGCTCATGGGCAATGAGGTCCCTAGAGCTTAGAAAAGCTGCTGCCAAAAATTGTTGGGAAAGATTTTGTCTCGATCAGATACGATAATGCAGGGAAGACCATGTAGCTTGTATACTGTTTGTAGGAATTGGAAGCTGTATACGGACGTGCCAATGCCATAAAGTGGCTGTATTTAGAGATATGATCGACCACTACATAGATGACAGTCTTACCTTTAGAAATTGGTAGTCCTTCGATAAAATCCATGCCAATATGTTGCCACGCCAGACTAGGGACAGGAAGGGGTTGCAATAAACCACCATAACTAGTCTGGTTTGTTTTGTTTCTTTGATAGATATCACAAGAGGAGATAAAATTGATCAGCTCAGTCTTCATTCTAGGCCAGAAAAAATGGCGTTTTAAGGCTGCTCCAATGTATAGTCTGTCCTTATAATAAAGCAGGTTGTTCTGCAGTTTGCAGTGCTGAATTGATGTTGGAGACACCATCAGTTTGGATATGAAGGCCTGCACTTGAGTGTCTTGTTCATAGCTGTTCAATACATCATTCAGCCATTGTGGAGGGACTTGTGTAATAGCATCTAATTGGCAATCAGGAACAATACTCCTTGATAAGGCGTCTGCAACAATATTCTCATTGCCTTTTTTGTATAAGATGACAGTCAAAGCCAAGCAACTTGGTGAGCCATTTTTGCTGTAAGGTAGTGGTCAATTGTTGCTCTAAGAAGAACTTAATACTCTGATAAGTCAGAATAACAAATTTAGAGCCAATAAGGTATGATCTCCACTTTTGCACTGCCAGAACAATCGCCATCAATTCCTTTTCATATGTTGAAAGTCCTAGATTCTTTGGACCTAGAGCCTTGCTAAAGAAAGCAATTGGGTGGCCTTTTTGTGACAGCACAACACCTAATCCAACCGAGCATGCATCTGTTTCAACTTGAAATGGCAAAGAGAAGTCTGGCAGTATTATGTGTGCTGGTCATAGCAAGTTTCGGAGCAGAGAAATCCTTATCAGTGAGATCATTCCATGTAAAAGCATCCTGTTTTAATAGGTCTGTGAGTGGCTTAGCTAGTAGGCCGTAATCTTTCACAAATCTTCTGTAGTATCCTGGCAAACCAAGGAATCCACGTAGTGTTTTCAAGTTATGGGAAGCTGGCCAATTAATCATTGAAGTAATCTTGGAGGGGTCGGCTGCCACACCTTGACAAGTAATTATATGTCCCAAATACTCAAGTTGCTTTTGGCCAAAGGAACATTTGGATAATTTTGCATAAAGGAAGTTGTCTCTCAAAGTAGCAAGAGTGATTGTAAGGTGTTGTTCCAAAGACTTACTATACATAAGGATGTCATCAAAGAAGACAAGAATGAATTTCCGTAAGGTTGGAAAACTTGGTTCATAAGGGCTTGGAAAGTGGTCGGGGCATTGGTTAACCCAAAAGGCATCACCCTAAATTCAAAATGACCATGGTGGGTTTTAAAGGCCGTTTTGTATATGTCACTAGGGTGGACCAAAACTTGATGATAATCGGATCTAAGATCAATTTTGAAGAAGATTTGTGCACCATGTATTTCACCTAGGAGCTCATCAATGAGTGGCATAGGAAACTTGTCCTTGATAGTGAGAGCATTCAATCTCCTATAGTCTATGCAAAATCTCCAAGTGTTGTCTTTTTTTTTTTTGACCAATAAGATGGGTGCGGCGTAGGGACTGAGGGATGTTTGAATGAAACCGGCTTCCAACATGTCTTTGACCAAGTGCTCAACTATACCCTTATGCATATGAGGGACTCTATAAGGAGCTTGAGATGAGGGTATAGATGTAGGCTTTAAAGGAATGGCGTGGTCAAGAGTACTAGTGGGTGGAAGGGTATTGGGGCTTTGAAAGACATCATGAAAAAAGTCTAGTAGGGAACTAATGGGGGCAGGTATTTCCTGGAATTGGGAGACTTGAGTAAGGGAGAAGAACTGTCCTATAAAGGAGTGAGTATGTTTCTTATGTCAACTTGGATGGTTGAATGAGTGAAAGAGAAGCTGAATCTGGAATGCCCTGTAATGTGCTGTCCTTGGTATTGAAAAGATAGCTGAAGTGTTTGAAGGTTAATCATGATGTTTCCAAGTGGTTTGAGCCAATCCCCACCTAAAACCATATCATACCCACCCAATGGGAGAACTCTGACAGATCCTTCAAACTGGGAGTTTTGCATAGTCCATTTCAGTGGTTGACGAATAGCATTACTCACCAAATGATCTCCATTAGCTACTTTAACAACCATTTGAGGAGTGAGCAATGTAGGCGAGTGAGTGTCTTTCACCACTCTAGGATTAATAAAGGAATATGTGCTGCCAGTATCAATTAGAATGGATATAGGACGCTTTTTGATCAGGCCTTTGAGGAGTATTGTATTGGAAGAGTGGCTTCCATGTAAGGCATGAATGGAGAGCTCATTGTTCAGTAAATAAGTCATCAGGTTCATCACAGGTTGGGGTGGTTTCTTCCTGGATATCTCCCTCAGTTATCAGCAAGAAAAGTTATTGTTTCTTGCAAATGTGGCCTTGTCTATAAGTCTCATCACAGTTGTAACAGAGACCTTTGTCCTCTTTAGTTTCATTTGCACAGGAGTAAGTATTTTGATAGAAGGGGGAATAAAGAGGAGGTCGAACATGAGAAGAGGTGTTGGGTTGATGAGAGTTGTTTGTGTGAGGAGTGATGGACCGTGGTGTAGTGTTTGGATTAAGATGATTAGCTGTTGAGTAAGCTGTGGGATGAGTAGGTTTGAACTAAGAAGAAGATGGTGCTGGGCCAATGGTGTTATGGTCGAGTGGTTAGGGCTGTGTGGGTTTATTCCCCACGTCCTAGGTTCGAGACCCGCCGGCGGCATGGTTACTTTCTTATGGTGTTGACCTGTAGGTTGCACCTTGTTGATAGGTTATGGGATCCTATAAAAATCCAGCTCGCTTTCCAAAAAAAAAAAAAGAAGGTGGTGCTGGATTGTAAGGTTTACGATTATGAGAGAGTAAGGATGAATTGGTGTGACACACTTCTTGCATCCTAGCCAAAGAAAAGGCATGAGCAAGAGAGTTTGATTTGAACATTTGGACCATCGTTTTGATCTCCGGCTTCAATCTACTTAAGAAACTAAGTATGAAGTAGGATTCGGTTAGGGATGGGTTGCTACTGATCATAATGGACTTAAGCTCCTCAAATTTTGCAAAATACTCTTCAACAGATTGAGTTTGTGTCAATTTATTGAAATAATCCACAGTTCTCAGAAATTGGATCTTAAAATCGCACACACAAGTCATGAACAAACATTGGCCAAGTAATGGAGGGTTTATTGACTTGGTAATCCAGAAACCAATGGTCAGCCTGTTGATCTAGATGGATTGAAGCAAGGGCAACTTTGCAATTATCAAGAACAGTATGTAAAGCAAAGAAACGCTCACATTTGATAACCCATGATCTAGGGTTAGATCCATCAAAACGGAGAAAATCTACCTTCGGAAAACGAAACAAATTACCTCCATAATCAATGGGTGGGAGGGAGGGTGCTCGCATCGGATTCAAAACGGATCCAGTCACCTGAGTTTGGCTGGGATCACCTTCCACGTTCATCGTTCAGCCGCTTTGGAATAACTGGATCAGTTGATCTATTTTTGTGTCGAGTTTCTTCTCCTGCGTCTCACCAGCTTGAGCTAGCCTTTTGAGCTCAGTTTTGATGACTTCAATCTGAGTCGTCGTTTCAGCTTGGTATTTCCTCGTCTCCTTAATGAAGTTTTCTGTTTCTCTTGCCCTGGTTTCCATCTTAGGGTTTGGATCGTGGTTGCTCTGATACCAAATGTTAGGTTCAGACAAGTAATTGTGATAGCAAATGAAGGGAAATGGAAGAACGAAGGATGAAATTGAAAATGGAAAGATGAACTAATTCTCTTCTTTCCCGTGTGGTACTTGTGACATAATCTGCCTTGGATTACTGTCCACATTTGAAACAAACTCTGGGCAGGACCGCTTCTTCCAAATTTATTTTCATAATAGCTTACAACTAAACTTGAATTGTGTTTTTGGGGACTGGGAGCTAGATGGTCATAGCAGTATCTATTGAGAAAGTTTTACTTCTATCCTCCAAACCCACGTGTCTGATGAATCATCCAAAGATCTGGACTGCAGCAATTTGGCAAGTTCTAAAGGAACCTTCTATGGGGGATGCAATGCGCGAGACCCAGCTGTGGGAGCAATATGGTGAAAAGGGCTGGGGTTGAGATCATGGAAGAGCTCTTGCAAGCACCTAACAGAGGGAGATTTGGTGCAAGGAGGGAGTTGCTGAGTCAACATCCAGCATCCAGCGAGGGTGTGGTTAACGTTAACATGGTAACGTAATCTACTGGCGTATGCCAGCATAGTGGATCCCTGCCCTGTAACATCAGTGGAATTGCTAAAAAAAAAGCTCAAATTCTTAGCAAGAGAGGGATCGTACAATGCAGTAGGTGGAGCAGGGTCAAATGGAGTACGTGAGAAAGTTGATGGAGATAGATCAAGTGAGTCAATAGAGCTCTACAGCTGTAAGCCATAGGGGTGATGTTGGCAAAGTTGAGAGTTATTGTAGGGACTATCAACAAGGAGGGTGCATCTAAAGGAGGAAAATGGAGTGCTTGAAAGCATTGGAACCTCGATTTCCATTGCTTGTGGTGGAACCTAATCAGAATGTGGGGGATGTTGAATTGGTCTTTGCTGGAGTTAAAACTGGACTTGTCGTAGTTGGGGTGGTCTGAAGTCACATGTGACTGGGGCGGCTGTTTGAGAAACTTTACAAAAGGAGCCATAAGGTTCAGCACATTCATACTGGGCCTGTCCCATTGATTTTAGAACTTAAAGTCGGACAAGTTCTAATAGCAGGCTGAGTTTTGAGGCCAAAATCAAGCTAGGAATCAGCTGGGACTTGATCTTTTTCATGACTCCTCGTCATACAGAAAGGTGATGGATGACTTTCAGGTAACCAATCTCTACTCTTTGTTGTTCCTCCTTTTCTGACGACTATTAATGCAGAAACTGCGAATGGAATTCCTTATGGGAACAAGTTGAGACACTCCAGAATCCACAGAGATGTCAGAGAAGTGGTAGTTGCACAAATACTGTTTGCGAATCAGAGGTGCAAGAACACAATATGGGATTAAGGTTTCTAGTTTAACATGGCAAAGGATAAGCAGAGAGCAGTTGGTTTCATGTCTAAGTTGAATGACGCGAGTGGCGGGTGTAGAAGGGTTCTTGTAATGTTTTTAGTCTAGGTCTGGAATTGAGTCTTGATGGGGATGAGTTATACTCTTCCAATGATGATGATTCAGACATCGAAAATGTATGGCAACAAATGGGTGTGATAGTAATTGTTCTGTTGGGTTGTTGCGTGGAAAATGTGAAAAGTTTAGGGAGCAGTAATTGGTGATTTATCACGAAGATGTTGAGTAGGTGGAAGCCATATTGAGTCTTGATCTGTCTCCATAAACTTGGTCCAGTAATCAGCACAATTCAGTCCAATAATAACCTTAATGTTATTGGACCAAATTGATTTGCTGCTAAGGGGACACTTGATCCAATAAGCCCAATTCAGTGTCATGCAAGGTTGACCAATTCTTTGTTGAGAGAAGATCATTGGGGTCGTGTCTGTGTGACTCAGGTGGGATCCGACCATATACTCCCGTTCTTTTGGAAGTTAGGGTTAGAAAATCTCTTTTCGATTTGATGACCTAATGCTTTCTTCCTAAAAATAAAAAATGAAAGAATGCTGGGAGGAATGTGTTTGTGATTGTTCAACGAGTATTAGCAAGTCCAATGGAGGAGGTGGTGGGTAAGATGCTTGCCATGTGAAAGGCTGGAATGCTTTCCAAAGCTGGTAGACTCAGTCCTATTCGAAGCGTTTTGGTGAACATTTAAATATATTATATGCTCTTTCCTATATACCTGAATCCATGTCCCAAAAGCTTGAAAGATTGGTGATGATTTCTTTGGAATGGTGGTGAGGGTGATAAAAGGTTTTCATGTTCTTAATTGGGAGCTTGTGTGTGCTAGTAAGAGGTTTGTTTTCGTGCTCTTCAAATCATGAACAAAGCTCTATTGTGTGCTGTCTTTGAAGATACAAATCGAAAGAGGATAGTCTTTGGAAGATGGAAGACGGTCACGAGGGACACAAATTAGTCCAGTGTACAAACTGGCTCCCCAAGCATGCACTGAAGTTGTATGGCACTAGCACTTGAAGGAACATCCCCTACTTTACATATGTTTTTCTTATGCGCCTCAATGTGGTGTTGTGGAAACATGACGAGCTGAAGTTTTCGCACGGTGTGTTTATTGGTGATGAAGTTCTTAAAGATTGTTTCCTAGGCTTTACATTTTTTTTGTTTGAAAGAGCATGCAAGGGTGAATGAGTTTGGTTATTTCAAAATCAATTCCTTTGCTGGGAATTCACATTTGTAGGGAACTTTGTCTGGTATGTGGATCTTTCTAGGTTGTCGGATGTTGTTGATTGGGAGATAACGTGGACAAGTGGGCTTGAGAAGAAGATAGGGAAACTATTTTTTGACGTGTTTCCTTCCTTTCTATGTTGGCTGGTCTCACTTTGTCACAATAGACAGCCACGTTGGTTTGGAAATGGTTGTCCCATCTAGTGTATATGGACTTTAAAGTGGGACAAAACTCTTTCGAGGATGCCCACAGCCCGCAGTGAAGTTGGATTAAAATTTTGACATGACCTATGAGAAAAAGAAAAAAGAAATGGGTTGAGCATTACAAGGCATGTTCCACCTATCAAAAACATAGTTTCCTGTTATGGAGAACGAGATGGTATGTGAAATGTGAACAGATTCGGGGTATGCTAGTTTCTATGGTAAGGAATTTGAAGTAAGCCGAGTCGTTACAATATTTTAGGGTCGCAATTTGTGCACTATTTTTTTTTAGTATGGTAATTTGATACGATTTTATTTTATATACTCATATATAATATGAAAAGCGAGAATGTATGTATATATGAATGTGGAAGGTCAACATTTATGGTATAATATGCAAACAGTCAGCGATATACAACAAACATGATATTTATGAAGTCTAATTATGATAAGCATTTCCATTTTCAAATACATGTCATGTTATATTTGATTAATAAATTGATTTTGTAAATGGATATTAAAGTTTTTAATAAATAGATAATGCGAGTTATCAATTTTTAGAAAAGTTAAACTAAAATGTTATTAAATGCATGTTCAATTTTATACATGTAACCAAGTGAATATAAAAGTAGAAAAGGCAATGCTTGCAAGTCCAGGACTTCAAACGACCTTGATTCTTTCCAGATGTTACACCAGAAAAATCAATTACATTGAGTAATGGCTTTGTAAATAACTTTTTTGCTAGAGGATTGAGTGGAATTGTTGTTAGGATTCACCAGCTTTGTTAATTTGAAGAAGATTACTACTTTGGTTCTCATTGGATAAGATTAAATGAACATCATCATGTTACTTTGATATGATAAATTTAGTAGTTAGTTAGATGATATAAAAAAACATGACATGCGTATGAAAGTGGAGATGCATATTAGACTTCATAAATATCATGTCCGACGTATGTTATTGCCGATTGTTGCATAGGATGGTGTCTGTCCACATTTTGATATTTGTAAAATTGTCTCATTTTTATTATGCAGATATATATGTAAATATAAAGCAAATACATATCAAAATAGCGTATCGAATCAAAATAATACATGAATTGCGACCCTAAATGCAATACCAAATCTTCCTACCCCTTCGAATTTCGTACCATCAAAACTGGCGCAACTGTATATGTTCCCTTTCGACATACCCTCTCGTTCCCATACCAGGTAATTATGGTTTGAAAAAAGAGAAATCATTGCACTGAAGGTGGACATGCTGGAAATGGGGAGGACGAGGAATTGTATCAGTCTCATCAGATGGAGGATCTCGATAGCAAGGTCATATTTTATGTTGTGCTTATTTGTTTGTTTCTTAATTTTTTGTTATTGGAATTTGACACAAGTACAATTACAATTACAGACTCCACTCCATCCGTAATATAACCATTTTGGTCAATACTTTCCTTGTGGAGATTTTTAGATATGACCATATTCCTCGTTAAAAAAAGGTCGTAGGTGACACTCCAATTCACGTGGGAATGACACTCCTTACCCACTATAGAATTCAATTCCCATATTTTATGAAAACATGGGAATGTGATCCTTCCTTTTGGTCCAGGTCGGTCATTACCACAATTTAGTAAAAGCCTCTGAGAATGATTACATTAGATTACTTTTTTTTTTAAAAACGTAATAGAGATGTCACTCCCATGTTTTTCATTACATCTGAGAATTGGATTCTTTGAGTGTGATTCCACACAAGTTTAACTGGTCGTCAAGATTTTGCTTCAGTTGCTGTAACCTGTGAATCGTGGCCTTGCAGATGTTTGTCGGGTGATGATTTAAAAAGGATTGCACTCTTTGGTTGCCCTTCGGTTGGAAAGAAAACGGCCTTTGCAGCTAAAAGATTACACTCATATTTCAGCATTCAAGAAGATATGGTAAAAAATTTGACATTTCTGCCACTTCTTTCTTTCATCTTATTAATTTATTACTTGATTTTCTCTGTTTCTCTTGTTTCTCATGTCTGCATTTAGGTTTGCCGACCTTGCAAGTTGAAAACTTCATGCAAAGTGATGAACCATACAGTGGGACAGAGAGTTCATCAATTGAATTTGGCCAATGTGATGCAAGTCCTCACCCTTTATGCCTTGGACTTAGTACCTCCACAGCCAATAGTACCAGAAGAAATAAAGGGTTCCATCAGCAAATTGCTGAGTGAGGTGGTTGATCTTAGTCAATATTGCCATGAATTATTTGTTGAGGAAGATACTGATCATGCTGTGCCAAAATAATTCAAGATGAAAGTTAGCCCAGAGGTTAGATGGGGTGCAAAGTTAAACACCCTCTAATCCTATAGGGTTAGAAGGTATGCACTTATTCACCAGGACACTGCCCTTTGAAAGGGCGCCTAGTTTTGAGAGATATATATAGAAGTTGACTTGTTGACCACCAATCAAAAGCTATGCTCAATTTGAAAGGATACCTAGCTTTGAAAGGAACTTAAGTGTGCAGAACTCTTACTGTGGGTGGTCGTTTTTTGAGATGCTCTCAGAGTATTGTGCAATACTTAACACAACATGGACACGACTATTGACTACATCTTCAAACAAATAGGTACTGCAATTTAATTGGTTCCATTTATCCATACCATATGGACCTTTCAAGGTATGTCAATTTGAAGATGAAGAAAACATGTTCCTTTCTCCCTGATGCTGTTACCACTTACCAGTAACAAGATACGATTGGATGCTGGTCCTAAATTATGCAGTTTAAATTAGTGAAAAAGTGAGAACCTTTTGTTGCTGAAAAGTTCTAGTTACTGTTACTTTCTATTTCTCATAATTTTCTGACTGTGAAAGCTGCCAGAATTTGATGTCAGCTCAACACCATTATTTGAACAATGTTCTACTTGCTTCATTATTTCATTGTCATTATTGAATATCTGTCTTTTAGACCTTTTTTTACTTTTTTCAGAACTGTAATAGCGGAATGGGGTTTGATGCAATTTGATCGGTGGTGTTTTAAGCATGTAAATAAAGGATGCAACTAAACGGCTCGGTTTTTTTTGCCAAATTAAGTGTGACCAGGTTGGTAATTGTCAGTTTGTGAGTTGTGCTTTAATAGATCAAGGCATATCGAGAAAGGAGTTGCTTACACTCCTTCCAACCAGTCAGGTATTTAAAAGCCATGTTGCCTGATAGTATAGGGATTTTACACGCGAAATTAGGAGGTTGTGTTGTGTGATTGATTAGTGCATGTGTTTTGGATGCATTGCTATATCACCGCATTGATACAGGCTCAAATTCATTCAGCTAGATGTTACAGACTTAACCTTAGATACTTACAGCTCAAACCTATTCCACATTATTTGGTTTCGGACATGATTTTGGTCATATACAATGCTAGTTTTTTGGTTCAATCTCAACAGGAAAGGTGATTGATAGTACCATAGCGGAATGTCATGTAGCTGAAGCGGCTCTCCTTCTTATCCAATCTAAGCAGGTGGAAAACAAGTTTTTTTTTTATGGGAGATTCAGGGACGCTCCATTCTATTCTACATGATGATCCGCGACAACCTAAAACAGCACATATAGAGACTGCTTTCTATTCACAATCTTTAATTTTGTAATTTTATTTGTAGAGACCTTAATTATGACTCATAATCTCGCTGTTATATTAGTATTATATTCTATAATATTATATTAAATCATGCACTTTTAAGAAATTTTGCTCTATTATTGTGGTATTGTCACGTCATCTTCTATCTGTGCAGGTGTCCATTACTGGGCTGGGACTCAACCCAACCAAAACGTTGTTTAATTTGTTCATCCATGTTTAAAATATCTCTCTGCATGCGACCATGCATGTATGTATTATACAGACAGACTGAATCAACACGAAGAAATGGTCCATGGTATGGTCCCTCTCATGTGTTTTTCTTTGACATTTAGATGTAGACTGCTTTTAATTTTATGACAACGCCACAGAGTTTCCATGGTCTCTCTCACGTGCGCGTGCCTGTGATTGAGACTTGTGTTTGGCTAGTTACGTTTTTCTTTGGATGATTGATCCATGTTGTTATAAGAATCTAGGGGGTCAAATTTCCCTCATTTTGGGCTTGTGCCTTAATAACACCACTTAGCACTTCGGGTCAGGATGCCACCCACCCACCTCTTTTATGTATAACTTACTACGATTGAGCTGAGATTTTGAGAAAAAAAATGTGCCGATTATTAAAATACATTTGAATTCAATAGGACAGTTGGATTTTGAGTTAAAAACATATGTTCACTGTCCTTGTTCCAATGTGTTTCACAATTTCAATAGAGCACCAACCTATATAAAAGGAACATAACATGGAGATTGTAGCTTATTCAATCACTCTACCCATATTCGTTTTATAATATAATCAATATGTTATTGTTTTAATTCATAAAATACATAATGCCGACTTACCTATTGTAAGCAATCTTTAAATTAAATTCATCATCTATGTTAAGGCTTACTTGACATAAGTAAAAGCATATTATGGATTTATTTAGTCTTTTCTTATGAACTTTAATTTTCTAGTGTCTTTATTTTTAGTTACTAACTATCTAAAGCAATGAATAAACCAAAATCTAAGAATGCCAAGTTTATCTCAATGTTATTTCCATTATTATAAATCTAAATAACAAATTATGAATCATGTTGATACGAGACTTGTTAAATTTTGTGATCCTAATTTGTATTGGTATGTTTTGAGGTCAGGTGCATATTTAATTGTATTATTGGGATAAACAAAATGTCATTATTAATTGAGTAAGTCTAGGAAGCTTTGTTTTAGGTCTCTTTTGATTTTTTTTTTTTTTTACCCATTTTCTTTGAAACACAACCATAAATATTATCTACCGAAGGAGTATAAGCAGCATGGATTCACGTGGGAGCACTTGCCCCCACTGACTTTTGAGATTTTTTTTTATTTGTCTCCCAATTAGTTTTTTTATTTGCCCTTCTATTATCACTTTTCACTTCAACCAGGATTTCATCCTTCAAATCATGTACATATCAAATCCAAACTCTACTTTTGGAGTTAGAAGTTAAATCCCTCAAATCTCTCCAAGAAACCAAAATCCACAGTTTCTTCTTCACACTCCGTCGATTGGATAAGATGAGGGAAACCCCCTTATTTCATCATCTTAAAAAATCTATAACTATTGAGTTATTTGAGCTCATCTTCCCAGGATCCAAACAACTTTATTCTTCTTCTTCTAGGTATCAGTGCCTTCATTAATCACTGTGTTGGTCATCTCCACAAAAAAATCGTAAGCAACCCAATCTCCTCCTCATTTTCTTCATGTAGTAGTAGTCAACGATTCAAACTCTTATCTTGTGTTGTGTTTCTAGAAGTAGTAATAATTTTCAATGACTATAGTAGTAATCATCTTCAATGACTGTCTTTGTTGTACTTCCCTTTTTGCTGTATTTAAAATTTTTTTTATGTTAAAGTAACTAATTTTTATATTATATTTAATTAATTATGACATCACTCCGCCACCTCAACAAAAATCCTGGCTCTGTCAGTGGGTATGAGTGTAAAAAAAAAACCCCAAACAGACACAAAAAAAACCTGCTAACAAGGCTCCCTAGAATTATTCTCATTAATTTACCAAATATGAAAAGTTAACTCGGATATAGACCCAAATAATCCGATACACTGAATCCAATTCTCATATCAATTAATTTTTAGCTATTTAATTGTGTATTTAATGAGAGAAAAATATTTATACATGTAATTAACTTTTCCATCTCTCAGCTCATGAAAAACCAAATCTTTGCCCCTCTCAAAAATGAAATCCTTAAAAACGGTTTCAATCCCGTGTATATTTTCCATCCTTGGCTTTTGACAAAATATAATATGTCCGGTTATAACAAACAAGCAAAACAAAACAAAACGGGCAAAGATGACCCCCTGACCTATTCTGTTAGCCGTTTCAAACTCCATCTATCAGTGGACTAATCTTCCACGCCATACCACAGTACACCACACGTTGAATAGGAACTTACCAAGTAACTACTAATCCAGTGGCGTGGCACTCTCGTAATTATCTCACAATACCAGTGGCAAACTAAACAAACTCCTTTAGCTTTAGCTTAGCTTCTTCATTTCATTCATCCAGTCTGAAAACAAAACAAACCCAACCCAACCCCCCTTCCTTCACTTCACTTCATTTGTTTGACCCAGCCACAGATTTGCAGCTCTAATTCTCACCTTCAACAAAAATTCCATTCATTTTTTTCTTCTTCTTCTTCTTTCGATTCGATCTGTTTCCCCAATTGGATCGATTTCTTGTCTCTGTACTGTGTTGGATCCATCCATCTGTTTTTAGGTGAATTAGATCTGTGATCTGAAGACGATGACGTCTGGAACTCGACTTCCGACATGGAAGGAGAGAGAGAACAACAAGAAAAGAGAGAGGAGGAGAAGAGCAATCGCGGCAAAGATCTTCTCCGGACTTCGGATGTACGGAAACTATAAGCTTCCGAAGCACTGTGACAACAACGAGGTCTTGAAAGCTCTCTGTAATGAAGCTGGTTGGACTGTTGAAGAAGACGGCACCACTTACAGAAAGGTAACCTAAACTCTTCCTACTTTACTTTCTCTCACTAATTTCTTACTAACTTTTTCATGGAGTTACATTTTGTTTCCAAAATATTCTTAACTAATTAGATTTGTAGAAATCAACTGTCATCCAATATCATCGATCAATATATCTGAAATTCAACTTGGATCTGGTGCTTGCATGGATTAACGTGTGCCTTTCCGCTGCATTTTAGCATCTTCATCAGCTTGGGTTAGCTAGACTCGAGCTCTATCGATTTTTTTCCCCATATTGCAAGGGCGATGTTGTCAGGTTTCACTTTTTCTGGAAAAAAAATTAGGGGTTTTGGGTGTTTGTCAGCATGCTAGAGCAAGAACACGTTGATGTGAGCTGGTATATAGTTTTTTTTTTTTTTTTTTTTTTCATCACTGCGATGTGCAGTAGCCAATCCTTTATTTGCGATACTAAGATGTTTGTCATATAAGGTCCCTAAACAAAACATGCTGAGGAGATAACTAGTCCAACATAGGAAAATCGTGTCATTGTAAAGATGGAATTAATGCTTTAAATGATAGAGACACGAATGTTGGGGAACCAATGAGGATGCGAATGATGGAGATGCTTGATGAAATTATGAACTTGTAAAGGTAATAATTAAGCTTAAATGGGTTGCACCTAACCTAGTGGATTTTGCATACCAGAGGTTATCTACCAGGGAATTCAGTGGAACTCAAGGGAATCGCTATAGATCAGTAGTGACAGTGATCTAGGTTTGTCAATGAGGGTGTTGGCTGTTTTATGTATGCGTGTCTAACAAGTAGATTGATGGATCTACGGTGAAAAAATGTAGATCTATGGGAACACAACACAAGTCAGATTGGTTAGGTGGTGAAAATTGATAATATGGTACGATATAAAAACTAACATAATTAAATTCAAAGGCATTGGGAGAACACCTGTTCAATTTCACTAATCCCACCACAACTCTCTCATGTCCTCGGAGATGATGCCTGTAATTGTTATATCACTTTGTTGTGGACAATTGTGCAAAATGGCCCAATCATTGGGTATGTAATTGTAAGGTGCATTGAAATCTCAATCATCAGTTATTGTTCACTTCACTGTCTTGGGTCCAGCTTGACTGTCAGAGCCCTGGGGTTGGGGAATCAATCACATCACGAGTCACAAAAATCACCCTCCATGTCTCCCCTCAACCCCTTGTTCAGGCACCAATAGGGATGGCAACGGGGTGGATTGGGGCGGATTTGAGCAAATCCATCCCCGATCCGTCAGAAATAACGGATCCCCAATCCGCCCCGCCAATCCGTTTACAATTTTTATTAAAAACCATAACCGCACCGTGCGGATTGGCGGATATCTGCTCTGCCCCGCCAAACCGTTTACGGTTATACTACAGAAATTGTAACAAAAATTACAATTACAAGATAATCCATACAGAAATTACAAAAAACGATACAAAAATTAACAAAAAAAAAAAATTTGATCTCTGATATCATACAGAAATTACAAAGATTACAGAAATTCGATCTCTGATATCATACAGAAATTCGATCTCTGATATCAAAGTTCTAAGATCATACAGAAATTACAAAAAATTCCAGAAATTACAAACCATACAAAAATTAACAAAAAAATAAAAAAATTTCGATGTCTAATATCAGATCTCAAAACTTTGATTTCAGATCTGATGTTTCTTCGATTGTCCGTGAGAAGAGAAGGAGACGAAGGGACGACCCTTCGGCCATCGCTGTGAGAGAGAAGTGGCTACAAGAAGCGAGGATCGGCCTCCGCCTTCGCTGTGAGAGAAGAAGGGAAGGGGTTCTACCGCCTTCGGTTCTCCACCTTCGCTGTGAGAGAAGAGGGGAAGGGGTTCTACCGCCTTGGGTTCTCGGCCTTCGCGGTGAGGAATCGTTGTGAGAGTCTATGAAACGAGAGTGCGGGTGTGAGAAAAGCAGGTGTGCGGGTGTGAGAGGAGGGTAGGGTTTAATCCTTTATATAGGGAAGGGGTATTTTTGTAAATTTATCGGATAAACGGATATCCGTGGGGCGAATATGGCCAAATCCGTATCCGCGCCGATTAATAAACGGATACAGATTGCAAATCCGTATCCGCCCCAAAATCCAATGACCCTTTACCAAATCCGCCCCAAACGGGGCGAGTGGGGTGGATATCCGTGAAAATCCACCGCACTGCCATCCCTAGGCACCAAAACAGGTGACAATGGATTGAAAGGTCTAATGAAAAGGTAAATGAGGCAGTGAGGCCTTTGCTCATTATTGGTAATTTCCTCAATAAGTTGACAATTTAAGAGAGGCATTGAGGCCTTTGCTCATTATTGCTCATTCGGGTGTTCTGTATTTTATGTTAAGAGTAGTAATTTCAAAAATTACAAATTAAGAGGGGTGGTTGGAAATCCATGCTGTTTGTAATTTTCCTAAATTCTATGTGGAACAAATGACATTGTTAGGGGGGTGTTGGGCAACTCACTGAAAAACAACTTATTTGCATATGACCATCGAAAATTACCTAAGTTAGTATGGATTCACCAATATTTTCTATTTTTATTAGTTACCTTTTTGCTAAAATTTGTAGCTAATTTTTTTTTCTTTTGATTTATTGAGCAATTTGGCTTCTAAAATTACCCATCAGTGTAATGCATGTTCTTCACTTTTTATCTCTTCATAAAGATCATAAATGCTCCTAACATAAGTAGAAGTGATTATGCTTTTGGTTGCCACATGCCCTTAAATCCAGTTTATTGTTAATGAAAAATCATTGAGTTAGTCTAAGATTCAATGAGTGAACTAAGTTCAAATGTAGTTATGTAGAGAATTTCGAATGGATTGAGTAAGTTCCTTGGAAGTCATTTTGAAAGCGGCAAAATAATTTGATTAGTCATTTTGAAAGTGGCAAAATAATTTAAATCAAGACTTTGTCTGTATTTGTTTTTCATCAGCACAACAAACATTTGTATTAATTAAAAGAAAAGTCAGCGAGAGTAATCACTGACAAAAGAAAAGCAATATTTAACAGTATTGCCACTGGCCCACACCCAAACATGAAGGTATAAACAGTACGTCTATGGTGCAGGGAGAATAGGGTACATATCTACAAGAAATAGGGAATGACTGCCCTCATTGGCAAATACCTAACCTGCTCTTCTGAGCTAGCCAGCCTGGTATCAAAAGGCTGTTGCTACGCTCATTCCTTTTTTCTGCAACCAAAAACTCAGCTACCATACATAACTGCCTTGACTTGAGGGAAAGCAACTTGAAGAGAGGAATGCATCAAGCTAGACATCTTCCCAGAAAGCTATGTCGGTGTCCGAGTTTTTCCTGAGTAATCTACTTCTTCATATCTCTTGGACATTTCGAAATGTCTTTTCAACAGCTTGTACTATTATAAGGGGCGTTTATGGGCTTACCTTGGTGAATCAACCACAGGGGACTTGGCTGTACCTCTCCCTCATTAATGAACCTCCAAATTCACTTTCCAAGCAAACCCATGGCGGTGCTTTGGATACAGTTAACCCCTAATTCGCCTCAACTTTTAGGAGACCAAACATTATCCCACAAAATGAGGTGGAAATCCGCAAAGTGATGCATACATTTTTCTAATTATTTGCTATGACAACCAAAGAAAGCATGTACACTGGAAGGTTTGCCAGACTTGAGTTGACATAATCAATTTTCCTGGTTTACTTCTATGTTTGTAGTTCACATTTAATATATTTTCTTCTTATCACCAGAAACTATTATTCTCTTGAAATTCCTGCATTTATTATCATTTCAGAAGCCTAAGATAGTTACAGTATATTAGTCACCTGTATCATCAAAATGAATCTATAATTTCCTGAGAAATGATCATAACTTTGTAATGTAAGTTTCTAACTAGAAGTTGCAAAAGCTTGTGATCTAGATTCATCGACTCATTATAAGTCCTGCTGTGAGTGTTAAGAATGCCTTGTTTTATGTGTCTCCAACCCCTTGATTTGCCATGGAAAGTACTTTATACTTTCTCGATGATTTCATGGAATGTTCATTGCACGAATAAATTCTTGAATTGCAACTTGATTTTTACAAAATGCCTTGAAGTCTAATTTTGTGATTTGTTGCATATATCTGCAGGGGTGCAAGCCTGTTGACTGCATGGATGTAGGGGGTGGTTCTGGTACAGTGAGCCCGTGCTCATCATATCGCCCAAGTCCTTGCATTTCGTACAACCCCAGTCCAGCTTCATCCTCTTTCCAAAGTCCAGCCTCATCTTCTTACGTTCCCAATACCAAAAGCAATGCAGATGGGAATTCCCTTATCCCATGGTTAAAAAATCTTTCATCTTCGTCATCTTCAGCTTCCTCATCCAAGCTGCCCCATCCTCTCTACATTCCTAACGGTTCAATAAGCGCTCCAGTTACCCCTCCATTAAGCTCTCCTACTTCTCGCACCCCTCGTATCAAGAATGACTGGGAAGACACAACTGCTGGTCCCCCCTGGGGTGGATATCATTCCTCCTTTCCCTCATCAACTCCACCTAGCCCAGGTCGTCAGATCCTCCCTGACCCTGCTTGGCTAGCAGGGCTTAGAATCCCAACTGGTGGGCCTGCCTCTCCTACATTCAGCCTAGTTTCATCAAACCCATTTGCTTTCAAGGAAGAAGCAGCATCAGCAGGTGGAGGCTCTCGTATGTGGACACCGGGGCAGAGTGGAACATGCTCTCCAGTCATGGCCAGTGCTTCCAACCATGTTACTGATGTGCCCATGTCAGATGGTATGTCGATGTCAGATGAATTTGCTTTTGGCAGCAACCCAGCAGGGCTAGTGAAGGCATGGGAGGGGGAGAGGATCCACGAAGAGTGTGCATCAGATGACCTAGAGCTCACACTGGGGAGCTCGCGCACCAGGTAAAGGATTGCTGCAACCTGCAACTTCTTGTGTGACAAGCGGGAATGCTACCAATTTCCCTTCTCATCGTAGTTCAGTTATTCTGTGGGATTGCAAATAGACAGAGATAGGAAAGACAGGAAGATCAGTGTTGGTCTCTGGCTTTTTAGCTTCCATTCTTATTAATTGAAAAAAACAGATGATTTTATTATTGTTGAATTTTACGTTAGTGGTGTTCTTGTGAGGGGTAGAAGAGGTGAACTATGGAGGTTGAGAAGTGTGGAAGGACACAGACTAGGAGTAACAATATCTTTTCTCCCTTTGTAATTTCTTGTTAATTTCTTTTTTCTTTGAACTTTAAGTTATATATATATATGTCTTATATGATTCAATGTTGGTGGAGTCGACCTTTTTTCTTTGTCTTATAACTGTTATATGAGCAATTTGTATCTGTAACGTTGCGTTTTTGCAAGTGGGAGCGACTTCTAGACATCAGTGATTGCTTGATTCTGAAATTCCAAACATGTTTGAGCAACGACCTTTTTCCAATGCTGTTTTCATTTGCAGTTAGTATGAGTGAAACTATGTAACTGATTCTAACCACTTCTCCCCATACACTTCTACCAAAATTTCTCAAAAAAATGTTCCTTTGAATTACCAAAATAATCTTGCGTGGCTAGAGTTTTCTTGCCGTCACACAACTGGGTAGGAACCAATGAGTTGATGCTTGTCATATGTACGATTATTTGGCTCCATACAAATATATGGCAATGACACTCCACACCACCATTAGCGCTTTCTCACACCACCACTAAGGGTTTTTTTTTTCTTACTTACACTACCATTAAATATGCAAAACTTAACAAAAGAAAACCAAACTCAAAACGAAAAAAAAAAAAAAAAAACACAAAAATACCAAAAAATGCAAAAACACAAAAATACCAAAAAATGCAAAAACACAAACTCCTCTTCCCCCCTCGATCTCTCACACTCCTTGGTGCGTGTCTTTCAAAACTCGG
This sequence comes from Berberis vulgaris, assembly GCA_963556465.1. Lineage (NCBI taxonomy): Eukaryota > Viridiplantae > Streptophyta > Magnoliopsida > Ranunculales > Berberidaceae > Berberis > Berberis vulgaris. Next base: position 22,430,046 of record OY747125.1, read on the forward strand.
CAACCAAACTACACTTCCTCACAACCTTCGTTGTCCTCATCTTCCCTATCTCTTCCTCTTCGCAAAAACCCCAAAATGGCAGAGGAAAATTGCAAAAACCCTTGGTCTCCTCCTCCGCTCCCCTATCTCTCCTTCCTCGATTACATTTCACTTGGAAGAACTTATCTTGATTTTATTAGATGGAAATGAAAGGGTTTAGTGAAGTTGATGATGTTAAAAATGAAGATTTTAAGGGTGAAGAAGATGATCAATTTAAAGAGCAAGAACAATCCAATTCCTATGGTTGTAATTTGCATAAAAAAATTCATCTAATTTGCATCTTAATTTATTTTTATTTTTTCAAAATAATTGTTTGATTATTGTATGATGCATTGGTGCATATACATTTCTAATGGATGTAATAGGTATGAAGATGCCTTTTAAAGATGTTGAGAACCCAGATACGAACCATTTAGAGGTAACCGCCATTTTGTTGTTAAGTAAATCAAAATTTTAATTAATATATGAAATTAATTATAAAATGAATCATTATGCTGAATAATGATGATAATATTGATGGAAGTGGTGATTTTAACAATGAAGAAAGATTAATGACACTGGTAGTCGATGATAGTCACTTATTTGTTACGGACAAGATAAGATAGTTTGTGTTTTCGTTTTCACCAGTTTTCATTTTTATAAATATGTTGTTATTAACAAGTTTTAAATTTGTGTAGGTATTCTCATCAAGGTCTGCATTGATAACTTGGGTCCAAGGCATCGATAGGGATAATAACATAGTTGTTATTATCATTAAATTGGAACCTGCTAATAAAAAACGGAAGGGAAAAATCTATTTTGGTTGTGCAAAGGGAGTGAAGCCCAATAAAAGGTTAAATAATTTTGTTTGATCAAGCAGAACAAAGAAGTGTGGCTGCAGATTTCAGTTGAGAGGGATCCCACTGGAGAATGACCATTGGATGTTGCAAGTGACATGTGGAACCCCCAATCATCCTCGATCAGACTCACTTGTTGGTCATTTGTTTGTTGGTAAATTGAATGAAGAGGAGATGATATATGTGTAGAATATGGCAAAGTTGGGTGTGAACCCTCGTCATATCTTGTCTCGGCTGAAAGAGATGTATACGAATAATATCTCAAATTTGAAGCATATTTACAATGTAGTTTGTCGGATAAAGATACTCCAATTAAGAGGTAGGACAACTTTGCAACATACTCTATACTTGTTAAGGGAGCACAAGTACATAGAGTGGTATACTGTTGATGAGCGGAATAAAGTCACCAACCTTTTTTGGGCTCATCTTAAATGTATTCAGTTGACAAAGTGTTTTCCACAAGTAATGCTTATGGATTGCACATATAAAACGAATTGATATAAGATGTCGTTATTTGAGATTGTTGGTGTGATGTCGATCGAAAAGACCTTCAATCTTGCATTTTCTTTTATGTGTTCTGAAAAGGAAAAGTCATACGTTTGGGCATTGGAAAAATTTGCAGGAATTTTTTAGTCAGACAACTTGCCAAGCGTGTTTGTGACTAATAGATAATTGAGTTTTATCAAGGCTATTAAGCGAGTTTTTTCAAAGGCAAGGAGATTATTGTGCACATGGCACATTAACACAAGTGTTGAGAAAAACTGCAAAAAACAATTTGCAAATAATGACGGGTGGGCCGAGTTTATATATTTCTTTTCAGATTTGTATAGTATAAGAGAAATGGAACAATGCCACAATTGAGTTTGATAAAAGATGAGCATCATACCTAAAGCGTTTGGAATATGTCAGGACGGTTTGGTATCCCCAGAAGGAGTACTTTGTCAGTGCATGGACCGATCCATTTATGCATTTTGGCCACCGGACAACTGGTCGAGTTGAAGGTGCACACTCAAAGTTGAAGCACTCGTTGGAAAATTCACAAGGTACATTCCTGAATGTATGGACAAATATGCATGATATGATCGAAATCCAACTGGTAGAGATAGAATCTTCATTTCAATAAAGTCTGACGAAGGTGAAGACTGACCATATGTTCAGTTTATTTGGCAAACTTCATGGGTCAGTGGCATACAAGGCTATGATTTGATCAATTCAGAAATTCGAAGGTGTGAAAATGTGGGCATTGACCTTGTCAAGTGTGCTTCGAACCACTCATGGATTACCTTGTGCTCATGAACTTACAAGTTATCTAACTCCTACATGGCAAATTCTAGTACGCACCATAGACAAGTATTGACTTCAACTAGGCACAACACCTATTCGTGAATGTGGGGATATGATTATAGACCCAGTAGTTGACGCTCTTATGAATACGTATAATGATTCAACTCATGATCAGAAGTTGGTGATAAAGATGAAGCTTCTAGAGTTGAGTAGCTCGGGTGACACTGTAACGATTGAACCATTAGCACTTGTGGCTGGCAAGGGGAGACCCAAAAAAAAGAAGTTCTCTAAGCATGAGAGGTCGACAAAAAGGGATCCATCGGACCACGAATACGCCATTACTCAAGAGGAACTTAAAGGCAAAAGTAAGAAGTTGTCAAACAAAAAGGAGTAGCCGAAAATTTGTAACAATAAATCGATGAGCCGAATTCCATCTTGGAGACAGATTATATTGACAACATTGAAAATGTTCCAGGCGATGGAAATTGTGGATTTCGATGTATAGCCAAGTTCCTATATTACGACGACGAAAGTGATTGGAAACAAGTACTGAAAGAGATATTGATGGAGCTTGAAAGTAATGAACAGTTGTGGGTTGGAATGTGGCACGAGTCAGGGGTCAAGGTTGTTAAGGATGCTTTGCTAATTCAAGAACGTCAGGTGCGGAAAGACAGGACAAATTGGTTTATGGACCCCGATATGTTAGAACTCGCAGCGAACTATTACCAGCGTGTCTTTGTTTTATATGGGAACCAAAACACGACCTGTTTTCCATATGTTTACCCGGCACCACAGTTTGACGAATGAGGTGTTTGTTTCATGGCACACCTTGCATAGAGTAGTCACTATGTCTTCCTTCATATGCAATCGAAACCACCTTTGCCTCTGATAGTACCAACTTGGCCGTGTCGCATATTTCCTGAAGCAATCTCATTGAAGAGTAGTTTCGATGCCTAGCTCGGGATTGGTGCAACAATGTTGAAGAAGTTCAATAAGAAGAATGTCAACAAGTCAAACGAGGTTGTAACCATATTAGACTGATGCACATATTGTATTTTGCTAACAAATATTGTGATGAAAAAGATGTAAATGGAAATTGTAAAAATTTTGTGACATAGGAACCAATTTTTTGTTAGAAAAGTCGTCTTTTTTATTTATTTACGGAAGACTTTTATGGTTCAAGATTTGTTAATATATTATATGGAATTTGAGTCTATTTAATTCGAGTTTTTGTTTATGTTTGATGCGACAATGCGAAATCACAAAACTGAATAGTTTGATGTGACAATAGCAGAAAATAATGTCAGAAAAAATTTGAGTAAAAATTGTAAAAATAATGTTTGATGCGACCATGCAACTTGTATGGAATTCACATAAAGGATTAGTTCGGAAAACTTGTATGGTTCGAGTTTAGGTTTGATGCGACAATGCGATTAAACTTCAAAAAAAATGTTAGAAAATTTTCAAAACTAAAGTTGCGGAAAATTTCAGAAAATTTTACTGTTTGCAATGAAAAACCTTGCATTGTTTCAGGCGAACAGGAAAACATTTTTGTAATTTTTTTTCTGTTCGCCTAGAACAATGCGAGATTTTTCAAAAAAATTGCATAGGTCTAGGCAAACAGTAAAACAATTTGCAGAATCTTTTACTGTTCGCTTGAACTAATGCGAGATTTTTGAAAATTTTGCATTGGTCACTGCGAATAGAGTAAAATTCTGCAACTGGACTTTCTGATATTGCTTATGAAGTTTAGTCGCATCAAACCTAAACTTGAACCATACAAGTCTTTCGAACTAATCATTTATGTGAATTCCATACAAGTCACATTGTCGCATTGTTTATTTTTGACATTATCTCAATTTTGTCGCATTGTTTATTTATCAATTTTTTCATTTCCCCAAGTTTTTTCATTACTTTGTTACAACAATAGCCTCGCACAACACCTATTCATTGTAAAAATCTTAAAATATGAGAGCTTCTTAACAAATGGAACAATCAATATCGAAGAGCAGAAACAACTTGCAGCTTGTTAACAAATATTTATGAAGTTTACAAAATGGAACAATTGAATTTGAAAATAGAACAGACAACACATTTATCTTTGCCTCCGAACATAGTGTTTTTGTTCATGCCTCGATTTGCTTCTACGCTCACTTTCTCCACCACCAATTTCACCACTGTCAACACTGGGGCGTACATCAGACTCTTCTTTCTTTTATTCCAAGGTAACGGGCGTAGACATTTCTTCTAGCAAATCCCATACTTTATTTTGTCGTGCAAGCAACATAACCCTGTAAACATTCCCCCTTATTTAATAGAGACATTGACCACCTTAAGAGCCTGAGCAATGACAATCTTCTGTAGGGAAACATTAGATGTTAGTTCAAACCATGTAAATTTTAGATCTTCCATAAGTGTAAAGTTTTTGTAATTACCCTCTTGTTTGAAAAAAAAAATGTCTTCTTAGGGGATGACTTCTCATTTTGTTCGATGGTTGTACGAAGGGATGACTAATGAGATGAAACCAGTCCAAGTAATCCTCCCTACAGTCCTATGGAAATTTCACCGGGGCACATTGTTCGTTAGTTGGCACGACATGATAATGTCATCTTTCAGTGAACAAAGACAGAACCCCGTACATCACTAAATAGTGCTTGCCAGATCAAGTTTTATTCTTAAATTGGAAGATTTAACCCCCATCATGCTTCTGTACCTCTATCGTTTGTGAATTTAGAGTAGATGCATTTGTCGGCATTATTATGTCTAAAACCATTTGACAAAATTACATGATGAAATTTCTCATGTCATTGCTTTGGTGCTTGTTTTAGACCATATAGAGATTTCACTAATTTGCAAAATTTCTTTTCATTTTCGGGGTAGGACAAACCCCTCGTGTTGTTCATGTAAACTTTTAAATCACCGTTTAGAAAAACAGTTTTCACATCCATTTGATGTACATGTAGATTATATATAGATGCCAAAAGCAAATAATAATCTAATAGATGTGATTCTTTCTACTGGTGCATAAGTATAGTCTACTACTTTTTTTCTGTTTAAAGCCTTTGGCTACTAATCTGGCCTTAAAAGTTTGCAAGGAACCACCAGTATCATATTTTCTTCTAAACATCCACTTACAACCGATAGACTTAGATCCTTGTGGTAAATCAACTAAAATCCATGTTTGGTTTAACAATAACGAGTCCTCATCATCAATGGCCTCCTTCCAAAAAGCAGCATCTCTAAATGCCATTGCTTCATTTAGACTTTTGGGATCTTCCTCGACGATTAACACCATGCGTATTTTATTTATAACTTGACTTCTATCTCCTTCAACCAAAAACATCATAGCGTCTGAAGAGATAAAGTCAGGACCTAAGTCCTTTTCTTTTATAGCTCTTTGGCTTCTTATAGGTTCAGAAACCATATCTGGTTGTTTTCTCTTCTTGTTTAGAGATGAATTAGGACTTGTTTCCTTTATAGGTTCTTGCATATGATCGGTCATTGTAATAATAGCATAATATAATTTCTCTTCAAAGAATTCTACATCTCTAGACTCTACAATGACATTTGAACCTACATCAAGCAACCTATATACTAAAGAGTTTGATGCATATCCAACAAATATACATTTTATACCTTTAGGACTCAATTTGCGAACCTCTATAAAATGCCAAGCATCCCCATATTCTCAAATAGTTGAGATTTGGTTTTATTCCATTCCAAACTTCATATGGAGACACATGTGTCTTCTTAGAAGTAATTCTATTTAGTATATGGCAAGCAGTAAGAAGGGCTTCTTCCCACAGATAGATAGGAACATCAGCACTTATAATCATAAAATTTATCATACTAGTAAATGTCCTATGCATTCTCTCTGCCAAGCCATTTTATTGTGGTGTATAGTGTGCGGTTTTCTTATGAATGGTATACCATGTTCTTCACAAAACAAAGAAAATTTATTCGAGAAATATTCACCGCCTCTATCAATACGAAGGACTTTGATTTTCTTTTCCTTTTGGTTTTCAACCTCAGCCTTAATAATAGTGTTTTCCTCCTCTTGTTAATATTCCATTGAATTCACATATGTCAGTATGCACTGAGTCTAAAATATTTGTGTTTCTTTCTACCTTCTTGAAAGGCTTCCTTTTAATTTTCGATGGAGTACATGTTTCACAACTTTTAGTCATAATTTCTTTACTAGGAATTAGACTATGTTTGGACAAATATTTCAGAGGTTTACATTTTAGGTGTGCTAGCCTAGAATGTCATATATCAAAAGAGGAATCGACAATATAAACAGAAGAATTCACTTTATTAATACTGTGTTTGAACATTCCATTACAAGAATAATCCATCCCAACAAAAACACCATTCTTTGACAGTATAAACTTGTTAGACACCAACACAATCTTAATGCCATTCTTGCATAAGAAATCAGCAGATGCAAAAGTCTTCTTGATATCAGGGACATGAAAAACAATTTTCAACTTGAGTGCTTTCCCAGAAGTAAATTGGATTCAATCGTTCCTTTTCCTAGGACTTTGATAGGATGACGATCTCCCATAAGCACCTCTAGACCATCTTTTTTCTATTTTGTAGGTCTTTAACTGTGTTTTATCATTGCAAACATGAATGGTTGCCCCAGAGTCGAGCCACCAGTCAGAAGATATATTGGTTGCAACCATGTTCAATTCAGTGACCATGCCAATTTGCATTTCAGATACCATAGCAACTACTATTCGGTAAGAGCATCCTCTACCATTTTGGCCGTAAGTTTGGCATCCTTACTTTTCTTGAACTTGCAATCACGAATGAAGTGGTTTTCTTGCCACAATGGTGACAAGTTGCATTTTTCTTGTTGCCCTTGGTGCTTGGGATGGATCTTTTGAATTTTCCTTTGTTGTACACTTTGAATTTACCATTGCTCATATCAACAAAATTAACCTTAGTGGAGTCGTGAGAGGAAAAAGCCTTTTTCTCGATTTCGAGTTTCTTTCTCAACTTGGATCCCATTAAAAGATCATGAAGGCTTATTTATGTCTTCTACCATATGCAGAAGCTTTTCTTATAATTGTTCCAACCATTGGGTAATTTAGAAATAATAGCCCCCACTTGCAGTGACTCGGGAACAATTATCTTGACTTTATGATCAAGATTAAAAAATCTTGAACTTGGTCAACAATGCATTTGCAATCACTCATAGTAAATTCATAAAATTTAAACATAATAAATTTATTGGTACCTTTCTTCTCCGATTTGTACTTTTCTTCAATAGCTTTCAAGATTTCTTTTGGAGTTTGTAGAACACCGAAGAGATTACACAACCGGTTTGATATTGAATTCAGAATGTGTCATGCACATCAGTTTTTCATATTCTTGTTCTTTTGATCAACAACTCCCTATCTTTATCGCTTGGTTCTGAAATGGGTTGTAGATTAGGATCCAGAATGTAGGCGATCTTCAGAGCAGTAAGCATCCAACTAATTTTATCCTTCCATCGGATAAAATTCTTTCAATCGAACTTGTTGAGTTTCCAAGAAGAGACATCATTCATTGCGGACAAAGGCATAGTCTCCAACATATTATCACTTTAAGATTGTCGGCAAGTTGGGTTGAGAATAGGTAGAAAGTGCTTTGCTATTAGGTCCTGAACAAATCACTTTCAGGATACAACAAAGTTTGAAATCTTAGTTTAGCAATAACTAAAACTTCTTTAGAATTTGTAGAAAGAAACTATAGGAAATGAGAGAGAAAAAGATCTATAATCGATGATGATTTTCAAATGGTTTTGGGACAAAACCCTTGATGGGTTCTTAAAGAAGTTGAATAGATATGTCTTTTCAAATAAATCGATGCATCTTTCGTATTCAAATGAATCGATGCATCTTTCGTATTCAAATGAATCGATGAATCTAATTCATTCGAAGGATGCAACTTTTCTAACATAACCAACCAAGGATTTGTAATTCAAAACACTACAAGTTTCTTCAAAACCAAAGTAGTGCCAAATAAGAAAAATACAAAAGCAAAAATTCAAAAAATTGTGAGAGACGAACTTATCAAGTCCATCTTGTACCTAAATAGGACATACTTGCAAGCAATGATTGTGATTTTGCTTTTCGAGTTGATTTTGATCTCTTGATTTTAATCAATATTTCAGTGTGTAAAGAAAAAATGTAAAAATTTCGAGGATACATGAAAAAATATAATGAATTTCGAGGGTATATGAAATAGGCGAAAAAAAATGCAAATAAATAAATCTATTAAACATATTAAATGAAGCCTAAATACTAATAAATGAAACAAACATGAAATCAATATATAATTAGAAATTATGGGTGGTTTTGAAAATCAATATATAAGTAGAATAAATGATAATTAGAAATTGTGGTTTCAAAAATCAATAAATAATTAGAAGAATGATAAATAGAAAAACCCCAATTTTACGAAAAGATGTAATTTACGGAAATGAAAAACCCGAAATTGAAATTTACGAGAAAAAAAAAAAAAAAAACCCAAATTGTTCGAAAAACCCTTGTAAAAATGTAATTGGAGATGCAGGGGATCGAACCCTGTACCTCCCGCATGCAAAGCGGGCGCTCTACCATTTGAGCTACATCCCCAATTATCTTTTTCGGGACTAGCATAATATAATAAAACTATTTTGGAATCACAGAAATATGTAGCTTTTTTTTTTTTTTTTAAGAAATATGTACAAGCTTATGCTCAATGCCACAAGTGATTCTCAAGATAAATGACAAAACTTTTTCTTTTTATTTTATTTTACATTCGATTATAAGTCTTTCCCTACACCAATCATGTATGAGTCTTCCAATATTTAGGTGGATTTTTTTTTTATACAAACGGTGAATTGGTTTTTATTAGATTGAAAATCATTTAATGCCTTCGACAGGGTTCGAACCCTAGATTTGTGATACTTTCACCACAAGTGTATTCGATAAACTACCAGCTATTGGTTTATTGGGTTCACTGTTACCCTTAGAAACATAAAATTAAAGACCTAATAGACTCCTTGACTTTGAAAAGAAAACAAAAGTACCGTACCCAACCACTTATAAACAACACCAACTCAAACCCAAGAGTGCCGGCTTGTGGATCAAAACTATCAGCTAAGAAGGAACTAGTTATTTGTTCAACGGGTTGTACTTAGTAAATGGCTTGAGGAATGTCCTTCTCCATTTTCTCTTTTCTTTTCACTTAACATTATGATTAATAGCTCAAGAAATCGATTCCTAGGAAAAATAAATTTCTTGAGAAAAAAAACTACAACAATAACTTTACTAGGAAAATTATTTTCTAGTGTTTGATTGCGACCAAAAAATTATACTCGTAAATACTTTTGTGATGGTATATAATGTTTCAAACTTTGTTTAAATCATGTTTTGTTGTATTAACAAAAAAAAATTCCATGCTTATCCGAAAAATAGTTTTCCTGGGAGAGAGAGAGAGAGAGAGGGGGGGGGGGGGGGGGGGGGGGGGGAATAATCTAGTCATTCCATAAAAACTATTTTCCTACTTATGTAGCTAATCAAGCATCGGAAAATAAAATTTTACTGGAAAATAAGATGTTATAGATTCAAAAGCAATGGGTCTTTGCACTTACAACTTTCACCACAAATACTATTTTGTAAGGTTTCTAAAAATTGTCCACCTCTTGACTCATCTTGTTCGAGAACCACCTGTTATATCTTCTCCATAGCAACTCTCCTCGTTCATCTATTTTGCGAGTTATTATGTGTCATGTCAAACATAGGGGAGGAAAACATGAAAAACTCGAGCTCTTTTTAGGACCTCCCAAATGCAAGAATAAAATAGCAAGGTTATACATATTTTTAATGTGAGGCAAATTCCAACAACTTAGTAAGTTAGCATGGTGCAATGATATTAGGGGTGGGCACGGGACGGGATGGACCTCATCCTATCTCATTCCATTCGTTTGGGATCGGGACGAGATAGAACTGATCCGACATCGTCCCATCCCAAACGGGTTCGGGGTGGAATGAGATGAACATATACTAAATAGTCCTCCAATGAAAAATAATAAAATAATTTCATCTCACATTGCTCACACACCAATAATGTCAAATTTATATGCATATAACTTTCATCGTAACAATATTAAATGTCATATAAAATTTATGAAGGGTTACATTACAATGAAATTAAGTTTGTCAAGTGAATGATGAGAGATGGAAGGAATCCTCCATAGGTCCGTCTTGCATATTTTCGCAAGAGTTGAAATATCATTCATACAAATGTACAATTAAGAACAATGTTCTCAAACCACATAACTCATAGTACAAAACTAACCCAAACCATCATTTGTCTTTATTTTTCTACAAGAATAATTGTCCTATAACAAATCTAAAATTTAAAAAGCATAAATTTTTATGGGCTCTATTTGACTTAAAATATCCAAATTAAAGTTTCTACCTAAACAAAGAGTACCAAATCAAGCAAGTAAATGTTTTGATTCAATTTCAACATATCATAAAATTTCCTTTAGAACAGTAGTTTAATTAAAATTAATAATAATAAATATAAAATAAATAAATTTAGGACGGAACGGGATGGGCATGATTGAAAATCTTCATCTCGATCTCATCCCACTCTAGATTAGAATGAAATGAAATTGGGAAGAGTTTGATCAATCCCAAAATAACTTGAAAAAAATCAGGACGAGATCGGGATCGCGGGATGGGATGCCCACCCCTAAATGATATCGCCCACATCCCATGTGCTATTGTTCATGTGCAAACTTTTGGAATCATGCATTCAACCTACATGATGTTTGTCCTATAGAAACCTAAAGAGGTTCCAAGTAACTAACTAAAAAAAATTGGTTTTTACGAGCATCGAAATGGCAGCTCCAATGTCAGCATTTTCTCATCTTGTCACCCATTGACTACCCTGCATCAGAAATTCTCCAAGGACTTCATCTTTTGTCGATGAAGAATTTATAACTATAGTCCAGCTTTTATAAATATGAACATGATGATCATGCACACGACCATTATCACACAGAACATAATGTACATGGCAGTGAGGGTTGGAGAGATTGAGGATATGAAGAATGAATAAATAAGCAAATGTTCAACCTTCTACTATCAGCCTAATGGGAATTCAGTCTATTATAATAATATGTTATTCTGAATTTTCAAGTTGGAAAACTCTTTTGAGTGGACAAGATTTTGAAGATTTTCCACCAATAAGGGGTCACACGAAGTTTCAATTGCAAAGGTTTTCTTATAGGAAGTTCTTATTTACATGTTTGATCGATCACTACCTTAATAATAATAATAATAATAATAATAATAATAATAAAACTATGGCAGATTCAGTTGTTGGGTTACTCGTTGAGAACCTCAACTCCCTAATCCTCAAGGAATTCAGTTTAATTTAGGGTGTGAGAGAACATACGAGAAAGCTTGTTGATACACTGTCAACAATTCGTAGATGCGAAAAAAGAGAGAAATAGCAGAGAAGCCAATTGCAAATTGGCTAATGAAGTTGAAACATGCTGCTTACGATGAGGATGATGTTTTGGCTGAATGGGTTACTAAAACTCAAGTAAGAAGTTCAGTTTCTTCTTTATTCAATTCTATGAATGTCACATTTCTTTCTAAAATGGTTAACAAAACAAAAAAAGTGCTTAGCGCATTAGATGAAATTGCAAAACAAAAAATGGATTTTATTTGAAACTGATAGTTGGCATGGGTGCCTTAGGGAAAAGTATTGTTCTTTGAAACTACGATCTGGGTGCGTGTATCTGAGCCCTTTGATGTGAAAAGAGTCTTGAAGACTATCATTGAAACATTTGACAAGAACCTTTCTGATCTCAAAATTTTTGGAACTCATCCAAAGTGAGGCACAAAAATACTGAAGTATAAACAAATATTTACTTGTGTTGGATGATGTGTGGAATGAAAACCAAAGCGAATGGAACAAATTGAAGAACTTCTTGGAGGGTGCAACTCACGAAAGTTCAATCATCCTTACACACGCTCGCCAAAAGTAGCCTATATCACCAATGTCGTTCAGGCAGGGCATTTTATATGATGATGATTGTTGGTTATTGCTAAAGCGTAATGCATTTAGTGGAAGAAATGAGGACCGTAATGTGAGCTTGGTTCCAATTGGCAATGACATTGTAAAAATGTGCAAGGGAATACCTCTAGCAGCAAAGACTAGGAGGCTTACTGATCACTTACTAAGGTTGAAAACTGAAGAGGACCATTGGAAATTTTTCATAGACAATGAAATCTGAAGTCTAAAGGAAGGCCAAGAAAAGTCCATTTCGCTCGCATTGAACGAGCTACAATCATCTACCTTCATGTCTAAAGCAATGTTTTGCAGTTTGCTCCATTTTCCTGAAAAGGTTAATCAAATAAAGGACAAATTGGTTTATTTATGGATAGCAAATGGTTATATTCAATCCCAAGAAAGAAAGGACTTGGAAGAAATTGGAAAGTACGTATTCAGTGAGCTATTGTAGTGGTTCTTCCTCCAATATACCTGTTAAGTGGTTATTGGTCAGGATTTGTGTTTAGTATTTATTGCTGATAATTACTGTAGGTGTTTAATAAACCCCAATCTGTTGGGGTATTTGCTTAGGTCTTCGTAGTTGAGCTAGTCTTCAGAAGTATCCCTAAAAGCTAGGGCAGTTAGTAGTGTTTGTTTCTGAATTTTATCATTCTATTGTGTTGAACTTATAATTCTTCAATAAGATATCAGTTTCCAGCTTTCATTCCTTTTCTATATATTTTCAGTAAACCTAGAAAACAAGATCTGGTATCAGAGCTCCATATCGGGGCCTGAATCATCAAAGCAGTAGCAATCTTCTTTAGCCTTACCGTAGTAAGCAAGAAATGGCAACAGAAGGAAATAGTTTTATACAACCTTCCATTCCTAAGTTCGATGGTCATTACGACCATTGGGCAATGTTGATGGAAAATTTCTTGAGGTCGAAGGAGTACTGGAATCTGGTGGAGAATGGGGTTACGAAATATCCTGAAGGAACTGCGTTGACTGAAGGACAACTCAAGATGGTTGAAGACCATAAGCTTAAAGATTTGAAGACTAAAAATTATATGTTCCAGGCAATTGATAGAGCCATACTGGAGACGATTTTGGAGAAGAAGACGGCCAAGGATATCTGGGATTCTATGAAGAAGAAGTACCAAGGTACGACAAGGGTGAAAAGAGCTCAACTACAGGCTCTTCGAAAAGAGTTTGAGTTGCTGCACATGAAAACAGGAGAAACAGTAAGTGATTATTTTGCAAGAGTTCTTACAGTTGCAAATAAAATGAGGATACATGGAGAAAAGATGGGAGATGTGGTGGTCATCGAAAAGATACTTAGATCTATGACCCCTAGATTTGACTATGTGGTCTATTCTATTGAGGAGTCAAATGAAATCGATGACGTCTCAATAGATGAACTGCAAAGCAGTTTGCTTGTACATGAGCAGAGAATTGTCGGACATGGGTTGGAAGAACAAGCTTTGCAAGTCAGTCATGAATACCAGGCACCATTCAGAGGTCGAGGAAGAGGCATCTTTCGAGGTAAAGGAAGAGGAAGAGGTCGAGGCATCTTTCCCAAAACAAATGTGGAATGCTACAAATGTCATGAAATGGGACACTTCCAATACGAGTGTCCTAAAAGGGAGAGGGATCACATAGTCAATTATGCAAATGCAGATGATGAACCAATGCTGCTGATGACGTGTTTAGAGGAGAAAGCAAAACTGGACAGCAAGTCAGTTGCGGATAAAGAACAAGGGATCTTGATGTCTCGCACGGGAGAAGCTGCAGGTCATCTAAGTAAAGTATGGTACCTAGACTCTGGTTGCAGCAACCATATGACTGGAGATAGGACTTACTTTGCTCATCTAGATAAAACATTCTGAGAAAAGGTGAAACTCGGCAATAACTCCAGCTTATGTGTAATGGGGAGAGGAGATGTCAAGATAGATGTTGATGGCACTGAGCATCACATTACTGAAGTATTTTTTGTACCTTAGCTAGCCAGCAATCTGATTAGTCTTGGACAACTCCAAGAAAAAGGATTTGTTGTACTCATTCACAGGAATGTATGCCAAATCCATCATCCAAGACGAGGGCTGATTATTCAGACAAACATGGCTAGTAATCACATGTTTCCTTTACATACAAAAGGTGCGAAGGACAACCAGAAATGTTTTCATTCTGCCACTGCTGATGCTAGCTAGTTGTGGCATTATAGATTTGGGCACCTAAGTTTTACGGGGCTGAAAACACTCCAACAGAAAAATATGGTGCATGGATTACCTGTTCTACAAACTCCTACAAGCATCTGCTCAGACTGTATGGTTGGAAAGCATCGTAGAGACCCTTTCCCTCAGAAGAGTCACTAGAAATCCTCACATGTACTACAACTGGTGCACTCAGACATCTATGGACCAATCTCATCAGTGTCAAATAGCCGAAAGAGGTACTTCATGTCTTTTACTGATGATTATAATAGGAAGACATGGATATATTTTCTGCTTGAAAAATCTGATGCACTGGATGTTTTTAAGATATTTAAGTTGCAAGTTGAAAAAGAAAGTAGGAGATATATTGAAACATTACGTACAGATAGAGGGGGAGAGCATACTTCTCGTCCTTTTTCAAGTTTTTGTGAAAAACATGGCATAAAACGACAGCTCACTGCATCATACTCACTGCAACAGAACGGAATTTCTAAGAAGAAAAACTGTACTGTTCTAAACATGATGAGATGCATGTTAACCAAGATGAAGGTGCCAAAAAGGTTTTGGCCAGAAGCTGTCAAATGGAGTGTCCACATTCTCAACAGGTGTCCAACTCTAGTAGTAAAAGATATCATGCCGGAAGAAGCTTGGAGTGGGAACAAGCCAGGAGTTGCCCACTTTAGAATGTTTGGATGCCTGGCATATGCCCATGTTAATGATCAGTTGAGGATGAAACTTGATGACAAGAGTGTGGCGTGTGTCATGCTCGGGATAAGTGATGAGTCAAAGGCATATCGTTTGTTCGATCCAATAACTAACCGAATAGTGATCAGTCGGGATGTAGTGTTTGATGAAGGAAGAGGATGGGGTTGGACAAGCAACAAGGAGGAAGAGTTGCCACTTGACCTAGAAGTGGCAAATGAGACTATTGAAGACTCTGCAGCAAGTAGTGGCACAGAATCATCAGTTGAAGAAGAACCTGAGATTGAAGAATCTGGTATGAATGAGCAATTGCCGGCTAGAGAGACAAGACTTAGAAGATCACCTGCCTGGATGACCGATTATGTAAGTGGCAACATGCTCAGTGATGATGAAAACACTGCTCAATTAGTGCTTTATGTGGATCCAGATCCCATCATGTTTCATGAGGTTGTTCAGAAGGCAAAATGGAGAGAATCCATGGAAGGTGAATTTGCTGCCATTGAGAAAAATCACACTTGGGAGTTACCAGAGCTCCCACCTGGAGAAAGAACAATTGGTGTTAAATGGATATTTAAGACAAAGCTCAAGGAAGATGGTTCTATGGACAAGTTCAAAGCGAGACTTGTTGCTAAAGGGTATGCGCAGGAATATGGAGTAGATTATGCTGAAGTTTTCGCTCCAGTAGCCAGACATGACACTATCAGAATGGTGATATCTCTTGCAGCACAACACAGATGGGTGATTACCAATTGGATGTCAAGTCAGTCTTTCTAAATGGGGAGTTAAGTGAGCAGGTCTATGTTGATCAACCTCCAGGTTATGTCATCAAAGGAAAATAACATATGGTGTACAAACTAAAAAAGGCTTTATACGGTCTGAAACAAGCTCCAAGAGCTTGGTATAGTCGTATAGAAGTTTTTTTTTTTTTTTTGGAAAGCGAGCTGAGTTTTAAGGACCCGAAAACCCTTATACAAATGAAACAAAAGCAAAAACAAAAATAAAAAAAGAAACAAACTCTCACAAGAAAGAGAATTCTAGTGAGAGTGAATATGGTTACTAGTCCTATAGAAATCTTCAACTAGCATCGGCCAAAGAAGAAACCTCTTGTTTTTTTATCTCTGTCTCCTTTGTTAAGGAGGAAAATTCAACATTTGTACTTTTTGTTTGCTTTCTTAGCCTTAGAGGATCTTCGAGGGCAGAGACTAAAATCTTTAGTGCAAGATTTTGAAAACAAATCGCTTGCAACCTCTTCACTAGAAGGATCTTGCTCATGTTCCTCGTTACTACTCTGCTCATCTGTTGTGGTGTTCTCTTTGTCCTGAGTCGGTGTGTGTTCACTTTCCTCCATATTAGCACTACACTCAAGCATTGGGTTAATAAGAATCAATGGTTGTGGACTCTGCGTTATGGCATCACTCTGGTCATCATTTATGTTATGCTCTGCCACATTGGCAGCCTCTATACTGGTCACATTCCCTGCTTTTCCTGTGATAGGCCCTGGACTCCCCTCTAAACTGGGTGTTGTCTTCGACTTGAATGTATGTCTACCCTTGGCGATCGTCCAACCATCGGAGTTTTGTCTTTCTAGTTGTTGGCTCCTATCCGTAGCTTGCCATACCATATGGCCTGGAGTATTAATTTCTTTGTTCTTTGAACACTGCTATTTTGTATTGCCAAAAACTGCACAAGAACTGCATTTAACAGGAATCCATGCATACTCAACTTCAACTATTCTTTTCTTATCTCCATTGATAACCACAGGGACGTCTTTGGGTAATTGGTTGTTTACATCCACCTCCACACACACCCTCGCATACGCTAATCTTGTCCTTTCTTCAGTAGATTTGTCAAGCATGATAAGCACTCCAATAAAACTAGCAATCCTTTGAATACCCTCTGGATTCCATAGGAATAAAGGAATTTGCTTCAGTGTAACCCAAATAGGTATCGAGGTAAGCACCTCGGCATCCTCGTCCATAGAAGGTGACCAGGCCCTAAGGATGAACAACCGGCTTGCAATATGCAGAGGTCCCATTTCCAATACCTTACTTCTATCTTCTTCCTTCTTGAATTTGAATACAAAATTCTTATCTCTGTGTATGCTCATATCAAAATCTCGAATTCCCCACATCCTTATCAGCCACTCTTTGACATAACCATATGCCAAGCGCTTGCCCACAAAGGCTCCAATAACCAACCTATCACATTCTTCTATCCTATTCGCAAAGTCAGCAGTTTGCACTTGTACTATTTTCCTTCCTTCAACAGTAGCTGGAGGTTCATACCTAAGTTTTGTAAAGCCTGTATGCTTGCTTTGCTTAAGCTTTGATGCCCAACTCATCCTCGCTGGTGCAACGGCGGGGTTTGTTGCCATTGCTTCTTGAATTTTGCTAGGGCCAGAGGATGTAACACTGGTTGGCATTGTACATTCATCTGCTTTATGCAGAACCTCTTCATTCCTTTGCGCTGCAGCCTGCTCTTGACTGGCTGACACCCTTGCCGTTAGCATTGCCCAATTTTTGGGGTTTATCATCATTTCCAGTCCTTCTGCACCTAGTTTATCTCCATTTTTTACAGCCACTTGATATTCATTTGTGAGTAACTGTAGCAATCCATCGCCATGAATGTTGTACTTCTCCTCAAAATCCATGAACACCTCCTGTGCAAACACGTTCGCACTGACTGCGTCTCCACCATTTGTTCATGTCATTCAATAGACCGGAGATGGGGTATTAGATCTAGAAGACAGAGCTGACCTCCATCTTCCTTCCTCCCTTGAAAAGAGCAAGAGGAGAAATCTGATTCGAAAGATCAGATCTGTCTTCCCTCTCCCTCGACGAGTCTAGCTGCGACGAGCCCTGAGTTATGGTGGTTAGGACTGTGTTGCACCTCAGATCTGCGACGAGCCCCTCAGATCTGCTCCCTGCAACGAGCCCCTCCTTGCTCCCTCAGATCTGCAACGAGCCCCTCAGATCTCATTTACTGGGAATTCCATCAGCCATGGCATTATAGAAATGCAGATAAGATGATCGAAGAATTCAGAGTCCATATGATGAAGGAGTTTGAAATGACAGACTTGGGAAGAACGCTTCATTTTCTTGGGTTCGAGGTGATACAAGGATCCAATGGCATTTTTGTTGGACAACAGAGATATGCACAAGAAATTCTGGATAGATTTCAAATGAGTGGGTGTAATCCAGTTCAAAACCCGATCGTACCTGGAACTAAGCTTACAAAGGATGCAGGTAGAGTAAAGGGGGACAACACGAAGTACAAGCAGGTTGTCGGAAGCTTGATGTACTTAACTGCTCCAAGACCTGACCTTATGTTCCCCGTCAGTCTTGTTAGCAGGTTTATGGAGTCTCCCACAGAAGAACACTTTTTGGCTGCCAAGAGAATACTTCGTTATGTTAAGGGCACACTGGACTATGGTTTGTTCTATAAGGCGGGATCAGCGAGCAAGCTTGTGGGATTTACGGATAGTGACTATGGAGGAGACTTGGAAGACAGAAAGAGCACTTCGGGTTACGTCTTCATGTTTGGTTCTTGTGCAGTAGCGTGGGCATCCAAAAAGCAACCAGTGGTCACTTTGTCAACCACAGAGGCCGAATTCATTGCAGCAGCATTCAGTGCTTGCCAGGCTGTGTGGATGAGACGGGTTCTAGGAGTAGTTGGATATGTACAATCAGAGGCTACACAGATTTATTGTGACAACAATTCAACCATTAAGTTGTCAAAAAATCCAGTTTTGCATGGGAGAAATAAGCATATCGATATACGATTCCATTTTCTGTGTGATCTTGCAAAGGATAAAGTCATCGAGCTGGTACAATGTCAAAGAAAAAATCAAATTGCAAACATACTCACTAAACCATTAAAGCTAGACTTGTTCATCTAGATGCGAGAAATGCTTGGGGTCTGTTCAAAGACAGATTTAAACTGAACTTAAATCGAGTTCAGTTTAGGGGAGAGTGTTAAGTGGTTATGGAGGTCGGGATTTGTTTTTAGTATTTATTGCTGATAATTATTGTAGGTGTTTAATAAACCCCAATCTGTTGGGGTATTTGCTTAGGTCTTCGTAGTTGAACTAGTCTTCAGGAGTATCCCTAAAAACTAGGGCAGTTAGTAGTGTTTGTTTCTGAATTTTATCATTCTATTGTGCTGAACTTGTAAGGCTATAAATATAGCCAAGTTGTTCTTCAATAAGATATCAGTTTTCCAGCCTTCATTCATTTTCTATATATTTTCAGTAAACCTAGAAAACAAGATCTGGTACCAGAGCTCCATATCGAGGCCTGAATCATGAAAGCAGTAGCAATCTTCTTTAGCCTTACCGTAGTAAGCAAGAAATGGCAACAGAAGGAAATAGTTTTATACAGCCTTCCATTCCTAAGTTCGATGGTCATTACGACCATTGGGCAATGTTGATGGAAAATTTCTTGAGGTCGAAGGAGTACTGGAATCTGGTGGAGAATGGGATTACGAAATATCCTGAAGGAACTACGTTGACTGAAGGACAACTCAAGACGGTTGAAGACCATAAGCTTAAAGATTTGAAGACTAAAAGTTATTTGTTCCAGGAAATTGATAGAGCCATACTGGAGACGATTTTGGAAAAGGAGACTGCCAAGGATATCTGGGATTCTATGAAGAATAAGTACCAAGGTACGGCTAGGGTGAAAAGAGCTCAACTACAGGCTCTTCGAAAAGAGTTTGAGTTGCTGCACATGAAAACAGGAGAAACAGTAAGTGATTATTTTGCAAGAGTTCTTACAGTTGCAAATAAAATGAGGATACATGGAGAAAAGATGGGAGATGTGGTGGTCATCGAAAAGATACTTAGATCTATGACCCCTAGATTTGACTATGTGGTCTATTCTATTGAGGAGTCAAATGAAATCGATGACCTCTCAATAGATGAATTGCAAAACAGTTTGCTTGTACATGAGCAGAGAATTGTCGGACATGGGTGGGAAGAACAAGCTTTGCAAGTCAGTCATGAATACCAGGCACCATTCAGAGGTCGAGGAAGAGGCATCTTTCGAGGTAAAGGAAAAGGAAGAGGTCGAGTCATCTTTCCCAAAATAAATGTGGAATGCTACAAATGTCATGAAATGGGATACTTCCAATACGAGTGTCCCAAAAGGGAGAAGGAGCACATAGTCAATTATGCAAATGCAGATGATGAACCAATGCTGCAGGAGAATACCGAAGAAGATTTTTCTGGAAATATCACGTGTAAGATATCAGTTGGAGAATACCGAAGAAGATTTTTCTGGAAATATAGCCAAGTTGTTCTTCAATAAGATATCAGTTTTCCAGCCTTCATTCCTTTTCTATATATTTTCAGTAAACCTAGAAAACAAGAATATCGAAGAAGATTTTTCTGGAAATATCACGTGTAAGATGCATGACCTTGCCATTACCATTGCGCTGGGTGAATGTGTAGTTGTAGAGGTTAGCAAGAGCATGAAATGTCTCCCTAAAACCACTAGGCATTTGCGAGTGATTTCCAACTCACCACAATCATCAACCCTTGCCAATCCTTTCCTTTTACACCCTCGTTGTCCTTGTGTACACTTCTATTCTTTGATTCCATCAATGTTGATACTTTGTTTTCTCTTGTACTCTTATAGCATTGGATTTGAGTTACATGTGGATTAAGACATTGCCCTTTGCAACATGCCATTGGAAACTTTTGAGTTACCTTGACCTTTCTCATAATCACATGACATCCTTGCCTAATTCTATCCATAGGTTGAAAAACTTGCAAGGGTTAGATATGGGTTGGAATCCAGGAATTACAACGCTGCGCCTTCTGTAGGGAACTTGCGAAACTTGAGGTACCTCAACCTTTCTGGTTGCACATCTCTGACATCATTACCTGAAACTGTATGTGATCAATCAAACTTACAGACACTGCTGCTATCTCATTGTGATAAATTTAGTACTGCCGGAAGCTATGAGAAACTTGAGCATCCTAAAGCACCTACACATCTGGTCTTGTATCAGATTAATTACATTGCCGGTTGGGAATGGAGACTTGACCTGCCTCAAGAAATTAAATCCCTTCATTGTAGGGAATTCTGACAGAGATGGTGCTGCTGGTATCAATGAGTTGCAAGGATTTAGGCTCAGAAGAAGATTAATGACAGAAGCGCACAGAGGATGCCTAGGCAGCCAACTTGAGCAGTAAACTATACCTCACTGAGTTGCATCTTTATTGGCTTTCTGAAGATCGTGGCAACAGCAACGAGTTGTTAGAAGGTCTCTTCCTGCTTCCTTTGAATATACCGCAACTGAGAATAGAAAGGTACCCAAACGAATATTTTCCTAGCGGTGGATACTTCCTACAAGTAGGAAACTTTCACAATAATACTCTACAATCTTTAGAGCTTCAGTTTTGTACCAAACTGAAAAGTTTACCCTTCAAATAGGAGGTCTCGCAGCACTGACAATTCATAGGTGCTACGACTTGGTTTCTCTTCTGCAAGAACTTACTTCTTTCATATTTAGAGATTTCGCTTCATAGGTGTCAGTGGGGTTGTACCACCTAACATCTCTCCAGGCATTAGTGATAAAAAGTTGTCGGATGCTGGAATTGGCAATGAAGATTTTCAGCACCTCATTTCCCTTGCATGTTTAGAATTGAAAAACTTACCAGAGTCTATGGCTTTGCCAGAAGGGATACAACATGTTACTATGCTACGAGATTTAGCCACTCTCTTTGTGATTGGTCTTTCATTAGCACTTTGCTCTTTGGATTAGGTATATTATAGTCACATGTCTCATTTAGGTCGATATGGCACATCGTTACTACTTTATTGTATTTTGACTATCAAGTGATTCTTCACAGTTCCATCGATTCACCATTCTAGTTCAAAAAAAAAAAAATTAAGAATATCTTTTTAATACTTTTTGCCAGTGTTTTAAAAATCGGTCTGGGCGGCCGCCTAGGCGCTAGAAGGTGGAAAACCGCCCAGATTAATGGCTGGGCGGGCAGTCTGGGCGGTTCTGGGCGGTTCTGGGCAGTCTGGGAGGGTCTAGGCGGGTCTGGGCGGGATCTAGGCGGGGTCTAGGCGAACTCTAGGCGGTCTGGGCGATTTTTAATTTTTTTAATTTTTTTAAAATTTTTTAATAAGGCTGATTGTGTTCTTATTTTATTTTATTTTCTATTTTTTAGAAATAAACTATTTAATTATTTTTTATTCAGTATATGTCTAAATGTAGCAAATGATGATTACTTAATGGAATTCTCAAAGGATCTGCTGGTACCAATTTTACTAATGTAGATTTTATCAAACATAACTGAGATTATTCATGCAATTTGAAGAAAAATAAAAGAGTACACAAATTCAAATTTATATAAAGTACCAATCATGACCAACTTCAGTCATTTGAGTTTTGATAAATTTTGTTCACGATTGTTAATTTTTCATGTTTTTAAATTTTGCATATGTATATTGGCATTAAATTGGATGTAATTGATAAGGTATTATGCTTAACTTTTGTAAATTATTAAAGTAATAATACAAAACCTAAGACCGCCTAGGCGCCCGCCTAGGCACCCACCTAGGCCCCTGGGCGCTAGGCACCTGCTCGCCGCTGGCCCAGCGCCTAGCGATTTTTAGAACACTGCTTTTTGCATATTTATTTGGCATTGAATTAGAAGTAATTTATATGTTAGTATGTTTAACTTTTATAAATTTAAAATAAAAAATAAAAAAAAACCTAAGCCGCAACTAGGCCTCTGGACACTAGTCGCCTGCTCGTTGCCCGCCTACCGCCTAGGGATTTTTAGAATCTTGATGTTGACAACAATCTCTGCAGCTTTGCCTATGTAATATTAAAACGTTCATGCGCGTCCCCAGCGTTTCCCATATATATATTTTTTTCCGATGTATCTAACACCTCGTATCCATGTTTTTTTTTTTTTTTTTTGGAAATTGAGCCGGTGTTTTTTAGCACAGGGTCCGTAACCTGCGTCCGAGATGCGACCTAACGGGTCTAACATCACCCCGAAACAAATGCCGCAGCCGGCGGGTCTTGAAGCAAGGACGTGGGGATCAAATCCACACGTCCTTAACCACTCGACCACGACCCCTTTGGCACCTCGTATCCATGTTGTTTTCACATAGGTTAGATCAAATGAATCTTCCCTTATCCAACACCTTGCATCCGTGTTGTTTTCACATAGGTTAGATCAAATGAATCTTCCCCAAAGTTCTGACTATCGACAAGTTCAGCTATGGCTCAAAATGCAAGTAGAGGTCCACATTAATATAAGTACAATATGGATAGACCCCAAACTTCTTTTTTTAAGTACAAAAATATCATTAATAAAGAACTAGCATGAGTTGGATAGACCCCTAACTTGATGCTATAAAAAAGTAAATATGTTATTAAATGTTACTGAAACAAACTACTTGAAAACATTCTAATTTCTGAATAATTGTAAGAACTTGCCACAAGGACAACTTTCTCAGCTTTATCATCTTCTTTTTCTGCAGACTTTTTGCAATAGATGACACATTAAATTTCATCATCTTCTTTGAAATCCCAATCAGGTTAACTAAACTATAACAACAGAAAACCAAATTATATTTATTATATTATCCTGGTTAAGGTCCATGTAGAAATCTGAATGAAGTGTATTTGCATTTTACCTACTGAATTTAGTGTTATAAGTTCTGATGATACACTTATACTATCAATCCCATAGGGTTTCACCGCCAAATTCTACATTTTCCCCATTTTTTCCTTTCATCTTCGGTAGCAATGTCAATTTTGCTGAAGATAATACAATTGTAACCTAAAACAAAAGGCTTAATTACAATAAAAACATTTCCAGAACATTGTAACACAGCTGACTCTTTAAAGAGTTGCAAACCTCAAGCATGAAGAGAAACGTTTTAATATTTGCCTCAACACTAATTTCATAATGGAGAATTCTAATTGGCGAGGAAACGGGCGAGAGAGGGGGTGGAACCCTCCATCCCCCTCGAGATGCACGAATGCACACATCTCGAAAGGGATGGAGGGTTCCACCCCCCTCCCTCGCCCGTTAGACAAGCCCTTTCATAATATATGAAAGGGTTGCAAACCTTAAGGGTGAAGGAGAAGTTGTGTGGGTTGAGTCAAAGTCCATCTCTCGTTTTCACACAGTTGTTCCATTTCGCCAACTATATCTGTTGCTCTAATAGGAAAGCACAAAACACATCCAGCACTGTTGAGGAATGGGAAAGGGAAAGGCAGCAAGATGCTTGAATAATAAATACATAGCTGAATATTAGACAACTCAATTGAAGATTTTAGATTGGTAAAAATGCTCTGAAGCCTTCAACTTATCATTCAAACACAAATTCTGATGGAAGCAGGGTTAGTTTAGCAACATTGATATTAAAAATAATTGGGCTTATTTAGTAAGAGCTAAAATAGTAGTTAGGGCATTATTAGCCAATTAGAGTTAGGTTAATTAGTTTGTCAAATAAGTTAAAAATATTATAAATAAGGCAAATGATTGTTCATTGTTCTTAGGTTGATATGATTGAACAATAGTATATTCTTATTTGTTTTCAATTAGTTTTATCATAGTTATTTCTATTCTTGTTTGTATTTCGATTATTACTTCGTTTATTTCAATTTATTTTTGAGTTCTATTAATTGGTGTTAGCACTGAAAGATTCTATTGATTATTTGGAAAAAGTTTCTGTAGCGGCCCTATTTTTTATACTTACTGAATTTTTTATAATATATTTTTTGTGTTTGTCTTCATGAAGTTATATGCATGTACATGTGCTAGTTGCTTGTTATTGTTATGTATGATTGTTTATTAAAAGATGTCACTACAAAATTTAATTAAGATTGGTTTGATCTATGTTTGAACTCTAGTGATGCTTCATTCGTTTCTTAAGTTGTAGCTTTCATGTAGAATTATTTATCTAATTATCCCTTCCATCGAATCTCATGACGAGATCCTTTGAGGTATATATACTGTAACACCCATACTTTTTCGATGGCCTTAATATATATTTTTGGGTATAAAATTCTAATTCAGTATATCTGTGCACTTATTTAAATAATACAGATATGCAGTAGCCTCGTGTCGGTGCATGCTTAGTGTGTTGTTTTGTATAACGTGGAATTTCTTTGTAAATATGACCTGGATAATTTCTAATCTAAAATTGTATTTTAAAAAAAATCTCATTTCGTTCACCAAATTGTATTTTTCGAAATTCACTTAATGCTCTTACTTTTTGAATCTCAAGACGAGATTCCTTTCAAGGTGTGTATAATGTAACGATCCAATTTTTTATATAACTATCGAAATTTAAATTTACCTCCATGTTTGGGTTCAACAAAATTTATATTTTTTTGATGTCATAATATCATCATAATAATTTGTTTTAATCGAAAATTTATGTGTATCGTGACAAGTTTCGTGTTCGATTACTTCTCGTACACTTCACCCTGTGTTCCATCACCAGTTGCATGTGTTCATCTGACATCTTCGACTTTTAGCTCGATGACAAGCTTCTTCAACCCGGGAAGGTTGATGTAAACAATATTAGGGATTAATTTAGCAAGAATCAAAATAGTAGTTAGGGCATTATTAGCCAATTAGGATTACGTTAATTAGCTTGCCAAATAAGTTAGGAACATTATAAATAAGACAATGGATTGTTCATTGTTCTTAGGTTGAAGATTGAAAGAATAGTATTTTCTTATTGTTTTCAATTAGCTTTTATCATAGTTATTTTGATTCTTGTTCATTTATTTTGATTATTACTTGTATCACAAGCTTAACAAATTGTTTAGGTTGAACATTAAACATGAAATTAAATAAAAAACAAAAATTACATTTACAAAAATTGACTACATAATGACAAAAAAGGTTAGATTGAGTGCTATGTTTACTCAATGTTTGTAAAGTCAACAAAACCCGTAAAAGTTTTTGGGTTTTTCTTTTTTCTTTTTCTTTTTTTATTATTATTTTGAAATCAAACCCCAAAGAAGAAATTTCATATTCTAAATAAAGATTTCACATTAGAGTTAGGAAAAATAATAGAAACATTCTGTAAAGATTATGACGATTTGATATCAAACCTAAATCACAATTACCAAACACACAAAATTAATTTCCAAAAAGAAAATAATAACAATGATGATGAAGAAGAAGAAGAAGAAGAAGAACAACAACAACAATAGTACTACTACTACTAATGTGAAATGGCGGTTTGCATAGAAGCCTAAAGCAATTCCTCTTGTTGAATGGAGACAGACAGAGGACTGAGAGAGAGGGAGTATATATAGAGGGAAGTTGTACCTTACTTGCGCCTACTATGTAATGCATCACATATTTTCAACTTGATAAAAGAGAAAGGAGCTAATAGCTTGGAGGGAGAAGAAGAAATGAACATCAAGGGCAGAGTTTGTTGATTTCATCATTGAAACTTGTATGTGACCCCGTTTGAAGTAAGCAATAGTTGGAACGCTTGTTTTCTCTTTAGGTGCATTTGTTCTTGTATCCGAGTTTTGTGACACGTCAGATTTGATACCTTCGCTGATGACACGTGGTCTTTGGGGCCCTAGCCTTTGTAATAGAGAAGTCATCATTTACATTACCGAAAATGGTGTCTTTGGAGGTATTGCCAAATAAGGGATTGCTACTTGCTTAACTGTCCACCAATTCCAGCGCAACTCCAAAAACCTTATTTTTGTTTTGCAGATCCATGTGTGATTGAGATTCAATTATGTTATGACATCTCTTTCATCTCAGCTGTTAATTGATCCAATCTTGTATATATATCCCTACTTGACGGATGATCTTTACCATTTGCAACAAATCGGTGGACCTGATTTTTGACTTCAATCCAGCTGCAACCTGCATCCTTGCTCAGCTTCTTATCTCTGACCATTGTTCTTGCCTGTGCTGCATCATCTAGCATCCTAACTTCCGTATACATATTTGAAACGAGAATATAAGAAGCAGCATCTTCAGGCACCAGATCGAGCAAGTGCTTTGAGGCCAAGTTTCCAAATTTTGAATCCCCGTGTAACTTACATGCGTTAACCAGTGTTCTCCAAAGCATAGGTGATCGTGAAAATGGGCTTCCTTTGATGAAATTCATCGCTTTAGATAAAAGGCCAGCTCTACCCAAAAGATCAACCATGCAAGAATAGTGCTCAATCACTGGGTTGATTCCATATTGTGAGTCCATGACCTGGAATAGGTTGAACCCATCTTCGAACAAGCCTGAATAACTGCAAGCTTGAAGAACAGCCAGTATTGTTATCCCATCAGGTATGAAACCTTCTTGCTTCATTTTCTCAAAGAAAAACAAGGCCTCCTCTCCTTGTCCATGGAGAGCGTATCCAGAAATCATGGCATTCCAAGAGACCGTATCACGTTCATTTGAGCCAAAGAACATCTGACAAGCATCTTTTATACTTCCACATTTTGAATACATAGATATTATACCATTTGACACAAGCAACTTAGACTCAAATCCCACTTTCAAAATGTAAGCATGTAGGCTCCTCCCTTTAACAATTGATGCTTGATTAGCATGCAAACTGAGAAGTAATGCAAAGGTCACCGAATCTGGTTCAGTATCAGATGACCTCAGTACATTGAACAAAGCCATCGAGTCCTCCTCTTCATTTACAAAATATCCACGAAGAAGTGCATTGAAAGAAGTGATGTTGAGATGAGAGACGCTATTGAAAATAAGTCTAGCAGCCGCAAGACATCCAAATTTGACATAACAGTCAATTAAAGCGGTATCCACAAAAGCATCAGACATGTAACCAAGCTTCACTGCAAGACTATGTATCTGGAGTCCAAACTGAAAATGACTGCACCCAGAACAAGCATCAATCACAGTAACCAAACATCTAGAATCAAAGGCAATACCAAAGTTGAGCATTTGTATGAATTTACTTATGGCCATCTCTTCTTTACCATGCTTTATGTATCCTGACAAAAGTGCAGTCCAAGAAACCACATTTCTTGTTCCGTTTAAATGGAACAACTTCTCCACTTCTTGGATTGATCCAAATTTACCATAAATGGTGATTAATGCATTTCCAACGGAGGTGTCTCTAACATAACCATATTTAGTGGCAAGACCATGTAACTGCCTGCCTACCTCGAACCTGACATCGCCCCCATTGCAACAAGCACTTATGACATTTGTGAATGTGTAATCATTTGGTTCAAAACCCAAAGATCTTAAAGTGTGAAAAGCTTCAATGGCTCTTTTAGCATCTCCCTCCTTCCCGTATTCTAAAATCATTGAATTAAAACATTGTAAATCAAATTGATCAAGACCCTTAAACACTCTTTCTGCATCATCCAGTGAACCGCATTTTGAGTACATGGACATTAATGAAGTAGCAACAGAAACCTTCTCCTCAAACTTCATTTTGATAACAAAACCATGGACTTGTTCCCCAAATATTCGCCCTTCTCGTTCTTTATACCCACATGCCTGTAACACAACAGTGCAGGTGTGCTCATTGAATAGCTCTCCTGACCGAAACATGTCATGAGCAATTAGAAAGACAGAGACAACATCGTTGCTGAGTTGGTAGTACCCATTCATCAAGGTAGTCCATGTGATTGTGTTTTTTGTGGGCATTTCGTCGAAGATGCGTTGTGCATCATTCAATCTATTGAATTTAACATATAAATTAATAAGATTATTGCCTTGAAATGCATCAGTTGAGAATGACGCACCTAACTTAACAAGAAAGGCGTGAATGGCCAAACCCAAAGCAAGATCTCTAGACCCAATTGAGGTTTGAAGAAGCTGAGGCCAGAGGTCATAGAGTTCATGATGAGCAAGAGGTGTTACAGTTATTGTTCTTGCCGCGGTTATTTGAGGATGAGGGGATTCCGAAAGTAATAACTTTTTAGAGTCAAGAGGTCTTATTTTCAAGGGTGAATAAGGACGGTAATGATGTTGTCGAGTTGGTTGTGCTATTGTTGATGGTGGAGAAGTAGTACAAGTAACAAGCGTGGGTGTGGAGGCAGAAAGTATAGACGTCATGATGGGTTATTAAGGCATATTCCAGGTTGGCTGGTTTTGCTTGGATTTAGATGTTGGAGTCGGTGATTACCGGTTCTGAGCAGGGTGTATATGAGATTGGTTAGTGATCACACCATCTGGCATGAATGTAATTATGTAGGAGTCCACCGAGCATGATTACAATGACTGTAAGGCAAACATTGCAACACATACACATATCACTATTCGGAAACAAAAACAAGAATGCATTGAGTTGCAACTTGAATTTGGTAAAATGAAGAAGATGGATTTAACCTTCTAACCTTAGGATATGAATTACTCAACTCCTCATTTTTAAACACACGCCAAAACCAAAACCAAAACCAAAACCGATTATCTAAAAACATGTCAACAAGATCAATACCTAGCCAATTAACTAACATTGTTGTGTTTGTAGTTGACATGTTGAATGAAGTTCAGGGATAAAGAAACAAATTATTATCACACCCCACTGTCTCTGGTGAAAAAGTAAATACTTTAATGGTTTACGTTTGCAGAAATTACTCAAACATGTTGAGAGACAAAAGGATGAACAGACATTCCAAATTGAGGGATTAGAAATAAATAAATACGTAAAACCCGTGAGAAGCGAGAGAGAGATGGTACCTCAGGCTTAAGTGCTAACGATGAAGATGAAACGCAGTTAGTCGAGCAGGTCAGATTTTGCTGCAAAGAGAAAGTGAGCATGAGAGAGATGGAGAAAGCAGGAAGGAGGAGTAGTAGAGTTTGCACCAACACTTATCCAGGAAGTGCCCCGCTCTTGGAAAAAAGATACTTTTTGTGTTGCAATAAATTGATTTTCATCCATTAGTTCATCTTTTCCGAGTCTCTTCAACTCTCTCGATGGAGTAATTCTAGCTGGCCTGGTTTGCTGTTTGAGGGGGCGAAAATACATTTTTGCCCCTCCAACACTTTTTTTGGAGTGTGTTTAAAGAGGGGGGCAAAAATGTATTTTCGCCCCACCCGGACAGCAAATCAGGCTGGTTTCCCAGGCCAGCTAGAATTTCTGCTCTCGATGAGTAGCTTACTGTTGGTGATGTAAGAGTAGGGATGGCAACGGATGGATTTAGGCAAATCCATCACCGTTCCGCTAGGGATAGCAGATCCCCAAATCCTTCCCAAATATTTGTTTATACAATTTTTCAAAAACCATCCCCACTTTGGCCGGGTTGGCGGATATGTGCCCCGCCCCAAATATTCGTTAAATTTTAAAAAAAAAATTATTTTCAACAAACTCCATTAGGGTTTCCAAATCCATTGGTGTCAGCCAGTACATGAAAAAAAAAATAGATTTGTGAAATGGATGCACAGTGAGAACGATGAAGCAAGAGAGGAGGAGATGGAATAGCAACAAGAGATCACGAAACAGCAAGAAAAATTCTTCACACCCAGCTCACGCACAGCAAGAGCGATCTCTTCTAACAAGCTTACATTCTGTCATCAGGGCCAAATCCACTGCGAGTTTGTGACGACGATCATAACCTCCATCATCACTACGAGAACGCTTAAAAGGAGGGGAGAATGGCGTCGCTCCCGATACGGAGGATGGCTTGGGCTTAGACGACGCTTGTAATCCCTATCCCTCTCCCTCTCCCTGAGTCCTGAGAGGCGGAGGCGACCGATTTTGATCATTTTCCCTATCCCTCTCTCTCAATCATAAACCCTTAACTTGGTCTTGGATCTCAACTGAAGAGAAATGAGGAGTGAATAGAAGTAAAGACATATCTCTTGCATAACTGAGAGGCGGAGTGAGTGGGAGAGAGATGTGAGAGGCAGAGTAAGAAGTGATGGGGTAGGGTAGGGTTTTTTTTTTTAAGGGGTAAGGGTATTTAAGTAATTTTATACTTAAACAGATATCCGTGGGCCGGATCTGTCCAAATACGTATCCGCTCCGAAAATTTGATGGATGTTGTTTGAATATCCATATCCGCCCCGAAATTCGTTTAAGCGCATCCAAAACTGCTCCAAACGAGGTGAGCGGGGCGGATATCCGTAAAAATCCGCCTCACTGCCATCCCTATCTCCAATGCTAAAAGTTAAAATGGATCGACAATCCTCCATTTTAACCAAAAGCTAAATTTAAGACTTACCTTATTTCTTCGTCATTCCAACTACATCTCCTATTTTAACTTTTTCATCATTATTTAAATATATCTATCACTTTTCTATATTAATGTAATTTCAATTATATAATTATACTCTTATTAATTTCAACTTAATATAATTATACTATTACTAGTTTCAATTATACTATTATAATATTATTAAATATATACTATTATTAATTTTAACTTAAATATATAATATTATTAATTTCAATTATATTATTATTTAGATCTTTTTTAATTATATTATTATTAATTTGAACTTAATTTAAATTTTACTAATTAAAAGAGTTGAGAATATTAAAGAATTGAAATTCTTTAATGTTATTTCAAATTTAGGGGATGGTATGGTTGCCCCTAAATTTAGGGAAAGTAGAAAGTGAAGTTAAAATAGGAAATGTTTTAGGGGATTCATTGGAGCATGCATTTTCACATGAGCTCCAAAAGATATTTTTGGATCCACTGGAGACGCTCTAAGTGAATAAGTGGGTTGGCGATAAATTGGGAGGGGTTGGATGACACGTTCGGCGGATTTAGGAAGGTGGTTTAGAGGGTGTTTGTTTTTTCTTCTAAATAGAATTAGAAGTCTCAATAAGAAGTGAGACACCTTGTTTAAAGTATTTGTTTTTAGTTCTGATCAGAAGTTCGGAGTAAGCAACAGGAAGGTGTTGATCACTTAGCACTGAGTATTGACTCAAAAATTATTCCAATAGTAACCTTAAAATAATTTTATAATGACAATTGTTGCCCCCATCTTCTTAAAAATAAGTATGGCTAAATTTTGACGGCACGCCTTCATTATTTTCACCAAACATTGTCGTTTTGCCTACCTTCACAAGGACTCTTCAACAATAAGAAATTCATCTTGTTTCTCTCATTCATCTTTGTTTTATTTTTTTGTATTTTTCAAGCATTTCTTCATCTTTTCAACTCTCCCTCTCATGTATATTTTCAAGTTTTCATTATGTAGCATATAATTTTCATTATGTAGTATGTAGTTTTCATTATGTAGCATGTAGTTTTGAAAGCTTTGACAAATTGATCATCGTCGTATAATGTCGGGTTTCCAATCCACCATTTCTTCATTCATGTATGTGTCTCCTTAGTTGGGCAAAATTGTCAAATTGTTCCATTTAGCACTTAAAAACAAACACATTTTAATTTTACAGCTTCTAATCAACAACTCATTCAGAAACAAAACAAACAATTCATTCAGAAGCTCGTTCAGAACTTCTAACTCCAATTAGAAGTTAGCTTCCAAGCAGTTAAAAAATAAAACGAATACCACCTTATTGTTGGTGGGAGGTGATAATGATGGGAATAAAGAGATTGAAAAGGGACCCGAGATGTTTTTGCATAGAGAAGGGGGAAGATGATGTTATTCTCAAGGAAGGAATGTGATTTCTCTAAATATGTGAAAATTTCAACAAATATTTCTATTTTAAACTTATCAAAAATTCTTTCAAATTTTGAAATATATCAAAATTTTCCTGAGAAATGAAATAAATATGTTAATCTCTGTTATTTTATCATGCTATAACATTATTTTAGTATCAAAAGTTTGTTATGTAAGCATGGGCGGACCTACTAAGGGGCGAGGTTTACTATTTTTGGTATATATATTTTAGTCTTTCTCAACTTTTAAAATATTTTTAGTATATATATTTTAGTCTTAAAAAAATCTATTATATAATGTAGAATACAATATCAAAATTGGTTATACAAATGTTTTGATGTCTTTATTGGTGTAGTGGTTGTATGTTTACTATTTTTGGTAAAAGACCTGAGTTCGATACTCTTTAAGTGCATTTTTATTTTATTTTCAATGCAATTTTATTAGTAATTGCAAACATTAAAAAATGTTTAGTTTAATAAAAACTTATTAACATTAAAGAAATGAATTATTTCTCACAAGTGGTATAATTGTATAAAACCTCCAATAAAAAAATATTTAAAATTAATATCTAAAATAATA
The DNA here is from genome assembly GCA_963556465.1 of Berberis vulgaris. Lineage (NCBI taxonomy): Eukaryota > Viridiplantae > Streptophyta > Magnoliopsida > Ranunculales > Berberidaceae > Berberis > Berberis vulgaris. The sequence goes on from OY747125.1 coordinate 22,463,313, forward strand.
ACTATAAAATTCAATAGAAATATATACCATTAGCCAACTCGTACAAAATTTGAGCCTCATTTAAACTATTTTTTCTATGAAATTGTATTATGATCATATTAGGTTCGCAAAATTCAAAAAATAATTAGCTTCACCTAGATACTTATCATAATTATTTTGCGATATTAGTTATATATTCTAGTTATTATGCTCATTTGCTCCTTACTAAGGTTATCGATATTGACCTTATTTTGGCTTAAAATTGGACTACATTGGATCCAATTTGGTATATGCAATGTATTTTTGATAGTTGTATTTTTTTATTAGTTACTAGTTCTCAGGTAGAAAAAAAAAAATTGGCTTTACCATTAATAACTACTATTATCAACTAATAAGTATTTTTCATTTCGCCCCCCCTCGACTAAAATCCTGGATCCGCCCCTGTATGTAAGTGATTCTTATGTAATGTGTATTTTGTATCACATTGAGTCGTGTGAGAGTTTTTATGTAGTATTTAAGAGTTTAAAATGCATAACTTATATTGTTATATTCGAAATCCCAACCGAAACTTTTATGCTTTTCTACACAAAGAAATATTTTTTAAAATCGAGGGACCGAAATCAACTCAAAAAACGAAATCACAATCCTTGGTTATTCTAGGCAAGGGATTGTGATTTCGTTTTTTCAAGGTAATTTCGGTAATTGATCTTAAGAAATATTTCATAAAATATTTCTCTGTGTATAGAAAAAACATTGATGCTCCAAATCCGTCCCTGTCCATTTCCAATCTGCAAAATGAACAGTGGTGAACCAAGGACCACCGTTATGGTAGCCGAAGATAAGGTTAGGTGACTGAGCAAGGACGGATGTAGACTGTTAAAATTGGGGTTTCAATTGCATATCTTTCTCATCCCTTTTGTTCACCTTATATAGCGAGCATTTCACTCATTACTGATTGTATCGTCGAGGGTGTGATGGAGGGAGGATATCTCACTCATGATCTTACTCATCCATGCCTGAGTCCTCTTTGGCACTTGGCTCTGTTTGAGACCCAATACTTGATTGGATCAAGAGTTGTGCAAATGGATCCTGGGATCGTGACAGCTTAGAGATATGTGTTCGAGCCTTACTATCTTAGGCCAAGCTCCAAGATTCACACCACATTGGGTTCGCGTAATTTGGGCTTGGGCGTCTGACTTACAGGTTGAATAGTGATTAGGCTGAGTCTGGGCTGGACCTAGCTACAACCCGTTTTAGACTATGCTCAAGCCTTTCCATATTAGGGCTGACTTGTGTGTATGACTGTGATCAGATGATTGTTTGATGTCTCATCAGTTATTCTCCCTAGTTTGTGGAGCTGCGTGTAGGCTCATTAACTTTTTGAATGGGGACTTGCATGGCGCGTGGGTAATCAAGTTCAACTTCCCTTCATTTTTCGCTCAGTGTTTAATGTCATTACGATTGTTGGGTGGTCGTCTTCCACAAACGTTGTGCCTATATAAGCTTGGTTTGGCTAAATTAGATTTTATTTTTTATTTGCAAAGTTTCACTTCCTATTGTCCGAAAAGGGTTCTTTGAAGGTTTTTCTGCCCTGACTTCTCTAGGGGTTGATGAAGAGCATTCGTGGGTGAAGTTTTTTAATATCATGACTTTTATAGCAATAATGAGTCCCAATAGGATTTGCACTTTGATAAAGCTTACTGGTTTGAGTGAACTTCCAATTGTTCTTCGAGGGCTTCCAATTTACTTTTATATTGTGGATAAGAAGTTGAGGTACCTCCTTGGTCCTGAGTTTAACATCCAACATGAGGTACGCTTGCAGTTTCTTCCGCCCCTTAGGGAGATAGCACCAGCAATTTTCTCTATCACCAAGTGGTTGATCCTACACCTTCTTCTTTAGCTGCACCTCTGGCATTTCCTCCAGAAGACAGACGGACGGACGGACGTGTTTTGGTATATCTTCACTCGCACCTTCCTTTCCACCGACCTCAGATACTTGTAGTGTGCAAACCTTCAATTTGATCAATTAAGCTTTGTAACAATTCTTTGTTTAATCAATAAATTTTGTTTTTTCGCCTATACTCGTGTTTCTTCTTTGGTAATATATTTGATCTGACTAGATGCAAATCATATTAGCCCTGTTCCAATTGGTTTCGATCTCATAACAAGATAACGTAATCCAAAATACGAGTTAAGTTGTTGAGAAACATTTCCGTCTGAGCGAACTAGGTTTCATGATGTAGGTCGACTACTTCCTAAGTAGGAGTTGGGCTTGCTAAGCTAGTTTGACTTAATCCTGAATATAATCTGAGTATTAGAGTAACCACCTTGGCTCGAGCAGACTTGTATTCATTAGATAACACGACCTTAATCCTGAATAAGACTTAAGTATAAGAGAAATCATCTTGGTCTTAACGGATTATATTTCATAAGATAGGCCGACTTAATCCTAAATAGGACCTTGGTAGTCAGGGGGATACTTTTGTCCATAAGGACTGGAGTACTCAGTGGCGGTGAGTCGTCGCAAGACTAGACAGTCTGTTGTGTAGCATCGTGTTCCTTAGGCGAACTAGGTCATTTAGGTGCAACGAGTTGTCGACATCCTGAATATTGACTTGGTTATTCGAGTGCGGTGAGTCGTCACGTCACTAGACTCGGTCCGGTATGCAACATCATGGTTTGTTAGGTGAACTAGGTCATTTGGACACGACGAGTTGTTGTCTTCCTGAATAGCACTATATTTGGCCATTGTACGCCATTGTGATCCCCTTAGTCAGTCCAGGTTATTCGAACCCGGTGAGTCGTCGTGAGATTGGACTCGATCTACTATGCAACACTGTGGTTCCTTAGGCAGACTAGGTCACTTAGATGCGGCGAGTTGTTATCTTGAATATGATTAGATTTCGCCGATGTGCGCCATTATGGACCCCTTGGTCGTACGAGGTTATTCTAGTGCGGCGAGCCATCGCAAAAATAGACTCGGTCTGCTATGCAACACGGGGGTTCCTTATAGGGGTGGGCACGGGACGGGATGGGACGAGATAGACACATCCCTATCCCATCCCGTTCATACGGGATTGAGACGGGACGAGATGAGAAAAACCTCATCCCGACCTCGTCCCATCCCAAACGGGTTCGAGACGAGATCAGCGTGCTCTCATTTTTTGACAAATTATTGCTTACCCAAGACCCAATTTGCTTAGTTGAAAAGAGGCAAAGGCAATTCATAGTGCTACACATAAATGATAGCCTTAGATTGAGTATGCAACATCATAATAAACTACCATAAATGATAGCTGAAATTCACCCTATAATTAAGATTTATGCAGAGTTTTGAATGATTAAAAGGTGGACAGTATAATGACAATGGTGGACATGCTCTACTGTTTCAAATAGTAAACAAAAGAATGAGTAGATTTGGGATGCTAAGAAGAATGTTTCATTACTGCTTAAAAAAAAAACAGTCATTAAATTCATTGTCTTGACACGAAATAAAACTCTTCAATGTAGTTAGCAATCTCATTTTGAGTTTTAAAGAGTTTGCAATTAAATAATTCATTTAGAATTCTAGAAATAAACCAATATCAAGTAGGTGCAGATATAGATTAATATCAATTACACTGATTTCAACTAAATTCATTTTTCTTCAATTACACTAATATTGCAATCTTAAAATAAATAAATAAATAAATAAAAATATTAATAATAAATATTGAAAAAATTAACTCGGGATGGGACGGGATTGACGGGATTGAAAATCTTCATCCCATCCCATTTTAGATTGGGACGGGATGGGATCGGGATGAAATTATTCAATCCCATTAAGACCCGAAAAAATCGGGACGGGACGGAAACGGGATCGCGGGATGGGATGCCCACCCCTAGTTCCTTAGGTGGACTAGGTCACTTAGACACCGCAAGTTGTTGTCATCCTGAATAGGACTAGACTCGGCCGTTGTGTGCCATTGTGGTTCCCTTGGTAGGACCAGGTTGTTTAAGTGCAGTAAACTGTCGTGAGACTGGATTCAGTCCGCTATGCGCGTTTCGATCTTTTGGTCGGACCATGCTTGTTCATGTGCATGGATTTATATGAAACGAAATTTTTTAAAAGAATACCTTTATTGATAATACTTCTTTAAGTTTTCTACATTCTACGGTCTTTTGAGACACTTTACACTCAGGTTTTCTAATCAATAGGCTTCAGGCCTATTGATTTTTGTCACCTTGCAGGATCTTCCCAGTTTGGACTCAGCTTGCCTTATCTTGTGTCTTTTGTGTTGGGCTGGGTTTTTCTGAATCCAGAATCACCAGTATGTCATCTTTTGCTGATAGGCCACCATTATGATAGAAGTTCTATCTCTTCGCTCTTCGAGCAAATCTAGTCTGACTCTTAGAGCTTCATCATCGTCCTCCAGTCTGAACCCCTCCATTCTGAACGTAGACATTCCTAGTTCTACTGAAACCATTGCCTCTGACCCGTAGGCTAGGGCGAATGGTGTATCTCCAATCAGAGCCCTTATGTGGTATGTACTCCCAAAGGATGCTTGGAAGCTCCAAAACCCAAAACCCTTTGGCTGCTTTGAGTTTCTTATTGATTGCTTCCAGGATCGTTCTATTAATATCTTTCGCTTGTCCATTGGCTTGGGGATGCCCTGATGCCGAATAGTAGTACTGATGCTCAGATTGGCACAAAGCTTTTTAACCTTCTTGTCCTCGAAATGAAATCATTATCGCGAACCAATGTTTTCGAAATTTCGAACATGCGGATGATAGATTTTTTGAGGAAGTTCTCAATTGGTTCTATCCAATCTTGGAGAGTGGTTCCACTTCTACCCATTTGGTAAACTAGTCGACGACCATGAAGATAAATTTATTTTTCCCATAGATGGGGAATGGGCCTACAATGTCCATATTCCACTGTGCAAAGGGCCACAGGCTGATTATTAAAATCAAGTTCTCTGCAGGCATATGCGTATAAGGGGTGTACCTCTGACACTTATCAAATTTACGGACTAGATCTTTGGCCTCTTGCTACATCTTAGGCCAGTAGTACCCCATAGTGAGGGCCTTATGGGTCAATGTCCTTCCTTCTGGGTGGTTCCGACAGATTCCTCCGCGAATTTCTTTGAGGACATAGTCCATCTCGTAGGGGTCAAGCACTTGAGCAGTATGCCAGTTGTTGATATTATGTACAACTTGTCATTCTTCAACTTACGAGCCTCCAACTTTTCTCTGCCGAGAGGGTTCCATCTTTTATGTAGCTGATTCGGGGATTCATCCAGCTGGTATCCTCACTTGTGGAAAAGGCATCGTAGAGTCCTTATTCTTTTATGGCCAACTTCTTCTGGAACTCTATGACTCTGTCAGAGTTGTCCATTGTAGACGAGGCCACCTTGGCAGAGTGTCGGCTTCCTCGTTGTTTGTCCTGAAACGACGGTGGGATAAAATTCTCTTGAACCCTTTATTGGCGTTAATTGTTTTCTCCCAATAGGCAATCATTCGAGGGTTTTTTAAGGTTTAATTCACTGTTAACTTGGTTGACCACTAGTTGGGAGTTGCTGAACACTGTCTTTCTTCTACTCCAATCCCTCTGACCAATTTTAGCCCGTTATACGGGCCTCGTATTCCGCCTAATTGTTTGAAACACAGAAGCCGAATTTGATAGCCTTCCTAAGGGTGATACCCTCTGGGTATGAATAATGATCCCAGCTCCACTACCCTTATCATTGAATGACCCTTTACATCGCAGGACCCATCATTGTGAGGGTGGTTTGGGGTTTTTGTTTTCCTTTTGGCTTTTTGATTCCAGTTCTCTTGTTCTAATGAACTCGGCGATGAAGTCTGCCAGCACTTGCACCATAATGGTCGTTCTCAGAGCATAATGGATGTCAAATTGTCCCAGCTCTACTAACCATTTGAATATTCTCCCTGATAGCACTGGCTAGTGCAATACTGACCGGAGTGGGTACTCGGTAAGGACTGTTATTCAAGTGTATACATTTCTCATCCCTTTTATTCACCTTATATAGCGAGTATTTCTCCTTTACTGACTCTATTGTCGAGGGCGCGATTGAGGGAGGAAATCTCGCTAAGGATCTTACCCGTCCATGACTGAGTCTCCTTTGGTACTTGACTATGTTTGGGACCCAATACTTAATTGGATCAAGAGTGAGTCTAGGGAATAAGGTTTTACAACCAAGTTCTACAACCAAGAGTGTTACAATTTAAAGATACACATAAACGCTTTTGGATTTCACCGTTCTTTTAAGATCATGCCACATCACCATGATTGCAAAAACATGATTTTTAGTATTTTTCTTATAATTAAAAAACGGAAAAATGACTTTTAGGGTCTACTTTTTCACAAAATACAAAATTTAGATACCATAGTTGATGTAATGATTAATTTGTGCCTAATTTTATTATTTTATGACTAACAATGACTTTTTTTATTAACCCAGGTTAATCCATAAGTTTATATGACATATTTACCCTCCTAAACAAATAGAAAATCTAATTTTATAGTTTTATAATCAACAAAGACTACAGAAAGAAAAGAAAAGAAAAACTACTTTAATAGTTATTGAACGACAATTTTAGTCACTCTTTGTTATTGACCAACAAAGACTAAAGGAAGAAATAAAAAAATATACAAATCATTAGCAAGGACTACATTAGAAATAAAAAACATACGTTAATTGTTATTGACCAATTTTAGTTACTCTTTGTTAGTTTTATTGACCAACAAGGACTACAGAAAAAAAAACTTATGTTAATTGTTATTAAACGACAATTTTAACAATGACTATAGAAAAAAAAAACATTAGCCTGTTCACTGATCTGAATAAAATTAGGATTTATCATATGATGTTCATTATTTTCAGGTCAGTGAGCAGGCTAATGTTTTTTTTTTCGCAATCCTTGTTAAAATTGTCGTTCAATAACAATTAACATAGTTTTTATTTTTATTTTTTATTTTTTTTCTGTAGTCATTGTTGGTAATAAAATTATAAAATTAAGTTTTCTATTTGTTTATAAGGGTAAATATGGCATATAAGTATATAACTTTATGGGTTAACCTATGTTAATAAAATAGTCATTGGTAGTAATAAAAATATAAAATTATGCACAAATTAATCATTACATCAACTATAAATAATGGCTAATTTGTGAAAAAGTAGACCCTAAAATTAATTTTTCGATTAAAAATGAAGGCTAAACTCGATAAAATATGAATTAGTGACGGCAAACTAAAAAAAAAAAAAAAAAAAAACCCTTTCAATAGCTTAACTGGTCATCTTCGATCTTCCCCACAATAAAAGAGCAGAAAAAGTGGAAGCGAAGAGATCGACTGCCTGTGCGATTGAAGAGAAACAATGTTCTACAGAGACTACAGAGGGTAAGTTCGTCTCCGCCGACTTCTTTTCTTCTTCGCCTTGTTATCAATCATATACCTGGTTTTCCGTTATAGAAAGCATATGGGTTCTTTTCAGTTTATGCTTTTGTTGTTGTTTACTTGAGCTAAATAATGGAAATCTTCACTTTTCGTCTTCATTGCTGTCTAATAATGGTGTGATCTGTATGAGAATTTAGGCGTTTAATAGGTTCATTGAAATACCAATACCCATTGTTACTTTTCTGTTTATCTGTTTTGGGGTGTGTCAATATGCACAAAATCTCTTAGGGTATCGTTGACAATGAATTCTGATGTTTCATGGGGTTTCTTGTGATTGAAGGAGATATGGTGATGGATATGACTTGGGGTCGAAAAGACCTCGGTTATTCGATTTCAGTCCACCACCATTATATGGGGCTTCGTCAGCTTCAAGTTTAATGTACCATCCTTCGCCCCGTGCATATATCGGTCAGCCTCCACCATTTCCAGTCGTTAAGTTGCGTGGACTTCCTTTTGATTGCACAGAAGCTGATGTGGATGAGTTTTTCCAAGGTCTGGATATAGTGGATACTCTCTTTGTGCATAAAAATGGTCGGTTCAATGGGGAGGCGTTTTGTGTTCTTGGGTATCCTCTTCAGGTTGATTTCGCACTTCAGAGGAACAGGCAGAATATGGGCAGGCGATACATTGAGGTTTTTAGGAGTAAGAGACAAGAATACTACATGGCCATTGCCAATGAAGTTTCAGATGTCCGTGGGGGTTCACCACCCCCACCCACATGGCGAGAAGCCCGGAAAGCAAAGTCTCACGATGATGGGAAAGATGCGTCTGGACACACAGGAGTTTTGAGGATGAGGGGTTTACCGTTTTCAGCTGGGAAGGATGATTTGTTGGATTTCTTTAAAGATTTTGAGCTTACTGAAAAATCTATTCATTTGGTCATGAACTCCGATGGTAGGGCAACTGGAGAGGCCTTTGTGGAGTTTTCAAGTGCAGAAGATTCAAAGGCTGCAATGGTGAAGGACAGGATGACTCTTGGGAGTCGTTACATAGAACTATTTCCATCAACTCATGAGGAGTTGGACGAGGCCGTTTCCAGAGGGCGTTGAAGTGTTCCGGCGGAATTTGTGTAAAGTTTTCAATCTCTGACTAAATTGCATTAAGTTATGGAGGTAAATCGCATCAAGACTGGGGCTTCGATATGGTTATTGATGCCTAATGGTTTTTGTTTTTTTGTCTTGATGAAGTTGCCTGTTATGAGTACATTTTAGTTATAAGTGTATATCTAGTATGCTTAATCTTCGCTATGATATTTCCCATTAGTTTTTATGTGATTAAGGAAGAGGCTTGCTTGATCTTGATTTGTGTTACATAGTAATTTCGAGTCATCTCCTTTTCAGATTTAAAATTTACTGTGCTTCATGTGTACCTAAATGAAATTTATTGAAAAATAGTTTGTTCACCATGAAAATGTCAAATTATATATAAGAAGAAAATTAAGGAATGTTAAAAAGTTTTGTAGAATACTCAAAAAATTTAGCAGAAAAATTCAATGCATAAAGTTTAATCGTCAATAATGATTCTTTAGCCCTAGCCTAGACAGCATCAAGCTAAATGCATGCTTCAGAATTTTCTGAGGTAGGTAACCATTATCATCAACCAACAAGTGGTATAAGAAAAGCAAGATTTGTTGATTATGGTACTTGCACAATTTTTCAAATCTTCCACTCATAGTTTGACTGACATAAGCTCAATTGTTTGTCGTATCTGAATTTTTTCCATTCGGTGATTATCTGACTGAAAATATTTCATATTATGTCTGATTTCATGTGTTTTGTATGTAAAGCATCATCATCATCATCAGTTCTCTTTAGTTACAAGCATACAATTAGAATGCTTTGGGACTCAAAACCATGGGAAAATTTTGTGTAGAGTACTTGGGGAATATGTTGGGTAAATGCTTAGGGGGTTGGGGTCCCATCTAGAAAAGTTCTATGATCCTTCACTTACCTGTTAACAGGAAGGGATCAATGCTCAAATGAAATCGTATTGATTTCCCTGAACCTGAAAGTGATCCCTAAGAAAGTGATTTCGACGAAAATGATCTCCAAGAAAGTCATTTCGACGAAAGTGATTTCGAGGAAGGTGATTTCGACGCAGTTTCTCTCAGATAGAAATGTCAAATTATTTCTAGAGATAGAGTTGTCAAAATTCTTGTATTCAAGGTTGTTTTCCCTCACTTAGCTTATCGTTGGCATATCGGATGACACTAGAATTTCACCATTGCTTTAATCTGAAACATCCTGTCATTGCATTCATCACTTTTCATAAAAGCTTGCAAAGATATGGGCTGTTCCCCCCATGGATACTGGTTAAGAGCTAAGAACCAGTTATTTGTATCTAGCTCCTGAAACCGTTCAACAGATAGAGATTACTCTTTACTTTGTGAGACCTTAACCTTTTCCCTAACTCAGACTGGATCTCGCATCACTTCTCTAAGAGTCTAAGTATGACATACACTATGAAGAATTATCCATCTCAAGAGCTTTTGAGGATTAAAGTGTCCAGAAAGTCGTTAAAACAGGGCGAATACCTGGAAAGTTCTGGAGTGTTTAAAGGGTACTGAAGAATACTTTTGAACCTATAGTAGTATAGGCATAATTGTACCTTTAAATTTTTCTTTAGCAGTGGATGATTAAGAGAATTTTAGTAGCATTCCAAAACAAGGACATTCATTGCTAGGGATTTATTGGATGTCTGACACATGTATTCATCTTGGACATTCATTGCAAACCCCTAGAGAGGTCTGGGGTTTCATCGATAAGCAACCAAGTTTGAGTTGGATAATAAAGTTATTTCTCAACTAACTTGTGTTCTTGAGGTGTGCCTTTGTGGAGTTGGGCAAGGATTTAGAAATTAGTAAGCGGATATGAGTATTAACAGGTCTAATACTCAAGTGGGACTGCAATGGCTTGGAGAGAAGTCTACCCCCCAAGTTGGTGGCTGAGCACGGTGTTAGGAACTTCAGTTACAAAAGTAAGGTGCAAAAGGTTGTAACATGCTTGGATAATGTGAAGATTCAGTGACGTTCTTGATAAGTTGGATACAAGCTTATTCAATGAGATAAATTTGTTTGCTTGGGATTTGTTTGTTTTGGAGTGAGGTTTGGATTCCCTGATGTTGTATATGTAACTTTTAAGTAAAATCCTTTTTTATTTTTTGTTTCATAAAAACAAGAGAACTGAGTGCCATTGCTCTGGCCATGTCACCAAAGAACCTGAGTACTTGGAAATGTTAGAGTTGGCATCAAGAATCTTAAGAAATAATTCACAGTTACTGACTTGGATACTGATTGCAAAAGCTTGAAGCTGGCAAATAGATTAAGAAAGGAATCAGCTCATCACTTGATCTCTCGTGGTAGACCTAAAGAGCAATTGGAAAGGCAAAGCAGAAAAAAGTCTTAAGAGGTTAGTGAAGGTAAAATCATATTAAAGATCAAATGGATGATATAGGGACAATCCTGGGGATGTTAGGTTGGATATGGGTTGTATAATTCATTAGCAATATATTTTGGAAGATGATGGAGAAGGAAGATAACACATTGATTTTGCAAACCATCTGGATGAATAGGGTTTAATTGTTTGTGAAGACAATGGCACTATCTCAACAGCTGAAGAGCCTGGAGAACAATATATGAGAGAAGTAAAACAAGACTTATTCCAGTGCTTATGAAAAAAAGAGGTTGGATGGATATGATTCCTTCTTGGCAGATCAAGGAGTATCCTGCTCTTATGGTGCAGCCACTGAGAAAATGGAAGAGGAGGAAGATCTAGATAAACCGAACTGTCGGTACGTTAAGGGGAAACTAGGCAGTAGCTAGGGAATGCCAGTGCATGACGACAGTGCCACCCAGTAATTCTTAGTTGGCGGCTGGCCCAACGACTAAGTTGACTCTCTATCCCGCTCGAGAAGCAGGAGAAGAGCAACCTATCCCAAACGACGAGGCTCTAGTAAGCCCTTGAGGCAGACCCAATGCTGGCCAACCGGAGGAAGAAACCATCACGGTCTACCTCGACAACCCTCTCAACAACAGGGCTATCCAGATAGGTTCCTGCTTGAGTAAAGACCTGGCCGAACAACTCACGAAGCTGCTACAATGGAACCAGGACATCTTCGCCTGGACCATGCGAGACATGGTGGGAATCGACCCGTCAATAATCACCCATAGCCTAGAGGTGGATCCCACGAGGAAAACCGTACGATAGAAGAAGAGGCCCGTGGCGCCTGAGAGAAACGCGATCATAAATGAGGAGGTGCAACGTTTACTCAATGCGAACATGATTAAGGAAGTACGATACTCAGACTAGCTGACGAACACCGTTCTTGTAACAAAGAAAAAAGGGAAGTGGAGAGTGCGCGTAGACTATACAAACTTGAACAAAGCCTACCCGAAGGACAACTTCCCACTTTCCCACATTGACCAGATCATGGACGCCACGTTCGGGCACAACTTACTAAGCTTCATGGACGCCTATTCAGGCTACAATCAAATATTGATGCACCCTTCAAAACCACCTACACCCGCGCGGAACGGACTAGTTTGGGACAAGGGGATTTGGCAATCACGGTCTGTAAAAGAGCAGTGGTCCCGTGGCAAGTCGTCGGCATCAGTTCGGGACTGACTAGGCTCCTTACCTTCCAATTATCTACACCTGTGTGCATTGAGTTACAAATTTAAGAATTTTCGGCGACCATGGTTTGTAGAAGAACAGTGGTCTCGTGGCAAGTCGTTGACATCAGTTCGGGACTGACTAGGCTCCCACCCCCCAAACCATTTACACCCGCTCGGAGCGGGCTACAAGTTTGGGAGTTGGTAATTCGACGACCATGGTTTGTAGAAGAGCAATGGTCCTGTGGCGAACTGTCGACATCAGTCGAAACTGACTAAGCTCCTACCTTCCAAACCATCTACACCCACGTGCAGCGGGCTACAAGTCTGGGCTTTGATTGATGACGATGGCTTTTAGTTCATCCTAATGCTTAGTCAGTTTCGACCTCTGATGCACCGACTCTCCGAAAAAACCCCATATCACGTGTCAAATACGTGTCGGATATGGACACGGCGCTCGACACGTATTTGATGGTCAACAGTCAAAATTCGTTGACTGACACCGACGCGTCTTGGACACGGTCCAGACACGTGGTTGCAAATAACCTGTCCTCTTCAATCGATCCTTCACACATTTTTCAAACCCTAATTACAGAGAGAACAGATAAAAAAGGGTTGAACCAGAGACAGAGAAAGGGAGAGATCGATCGATCGAACCACAGTGCTGGATGGAGCTAGAGAGAGGGAGAGATCGATCAACAGAGATCTATCGACAAAGAGAGAGGGAGAGAGAGAGAGGTGTAGAACCTTCGGTTGCAGTAGAGACGGGAGAACATTCTTGGAACCGGAACCATTTCGATCGATGGGTTCTTTCGCTTGCTTCTTCCAAGTAAAGAAGAAGAACAAGTGATGATGAAGTCGTCATGGCCAGAATGCGCCATTGAAGAAAACAACAGAGCTTCTTCTCTGTTTTTTGAATGAATAGAGAAGAAGAAATGATGAGTAGAGATGAGAGGGTTAGGGTTTTATAGAGAGTTCGCGAAGAAAGAGAGATCCAAAAAGCTTACAAAACCAACCAGTGTGATTGGTTGGTTGGTTGTGTACGCACAAATGACTCTGTTGCCCCTCTCCCTGTCTTTGATCGATAGAGACAAAAACACAAGATGAAAATTGCAGCTCTCGCAGAGTAGTGGGATGATTGATTATATCATGTGGATATGTCCTTGTAAATTTGCCACATTTAATCTTCGAGAGTTGTATCTTTTTGGTTTTTATTTATTTTCTTTACATGTAAATTGGATTCTCAATTGAAAGTAAACATAGGGGGATGATTCAAGTTAAAACAAAAACAGAGCTAGTTCTAATTTAGATGATATGATCCATTTAAGTGTAACATATTCTAATTGTATATGCTAATTACATGGTAGTTTCATCAATATCACTCATTAACTTGAACAATGTACCTACGTACAATGTAGATAGATTGTGCTTCTTAACCAAAAATAAGGTGCAAGTATTCAATTTTTTTTTATAGCCCCACATTATAACTATGAATTAATGTTAACATACATCATCCATCATGAATATTTTACAAGTTGGAAGTTAACATACATATATAATCAAAAGTTCCAAACACCACCACCTCTGCTCACTGCCTTCCTTTTACCTTGTTTGTGAGGGGGCAGAGTTGTAAAATAGGTGAGAGAGAAAATAAAAAAAATGTATAAAAATATATTAAAAAATAAGTTTGACCGTGTCGTCGAGTCCTATTTTTTAAAAAATTGCCGAGTCGCCGTGTCGTATCCGTGTCCGACACGACACGAGTATCCGAGTCCGTGCATCATTAGTTTCGACTATGACGATGGCTTTTGGTTCATCCTGACGCTTAGTTCGCTTCGCGCAGATGTCGATGACTTATGAAGGTGCCTACTCTCTCTCTTTCGCTGGCATGAATTAGAAGACGACTTCAGGTGGGTGGGTGACAAGCAATGATAGAGGATTTGGATCCAGTTTGTTTTGCAAGAAATGTATGAGTTGGTCCATAGACCGTGAATGCGCTATTAATGTTATTAAACTTTAAAAAAAAAAAGAACAATTGCGATATAATTATAAGGACAATGAGTTTTCAATTTGTTTAATACTGTAAGTAGGTAGCTTTATGCTGGAATGAAAAGATGAAAGTGATGGAAGAACTGATTCCATTAATAAAGGGAATCTTTTACAATGATTGATGATGGAGAAAGTCACGTTATCAGAATACACGCGATGCTCATGGATTTAACTATGAAAAGTAAATTGGTCTCTCCCAAGCATGAATAAAGGAGATGTTCCGAGTAACTTCCTGAGCTACTCCCCAATGCCGTATTACTTCTTGTGATAATTGCTTCTTCAACATTTGAAGAAGAGGTGTTGAAGGTTCTCTTGTTGTACCCCTTCCATAATGATCAGGGAACAAAATGGGGAGTAAATTCCAAATCCAATCTCTCAACGGAGTAAAGGAAACTTGTTTTTCCTTGTTAGCCAGCTGAACTTTGAGAGACATCAAATCTCTTGGTAGTCCTGAATTGATTATGAAATCAGGACCAAATGCTTTTAGCATATTTACATTGAATCAAACAGTGACCATCACTCTTCCTTGAATTCCATGGTTTGAAAGACTTTGGAATTTGCAAACCCGGCTTGAGGAGTTTTGGATTGTCAAAACATACCCATGACAAGCTGCTGACACAGATATTTTAGGTGGGGCTATTTGATCCAAACTTTCTTGCAAAATGGAACTTGTTTAGCAGTTGTGCTACTCCTTGGCAGGGCAATGGTAGAAAGACTTAAACAAAGAAGTGTTGGTGCACATTACATGGATCAGCACCTATAATGTCATAGCAAGACATTTCTCATATACTGACTATGTTTGCTAGTTTATTGTATATGATGTTCTACTCAAGCAAATTCCTATATGCAAATATAAAGCATAAATTCCATGGAATTATTGAGCATACGAACAATAGCACATGCATATAAACATTCTAATGTAGGCAAACATTCTTTGAAACACAAATTCAATCTATGAAATAAATTCATACCTGATTGTGTAACTTCCGTATAAGATTCAACAGCTGTAACACTTCAAATAAACAGTTAGATAAAATGTACCATTTTATTCTTGGGTTGAGTCGCGGACTAGGTCGCTCTCTTTAAGACGTTTCGCGGCTCTGCCCAAGATTGTGCTAGCAGTGTTATAGCCCCGCCGTCCCCAGGATAAAACAGCCCAGAATCTTCTCTGTCTCGTTCTAAAATGCACAATAATTGAACGGAATACATATCACCCTCTCATCATTTGCTCGGAATCAAAAATCAGAAAACACGTTCTGGATGCATTTCTGTTTTGAAAACAAAACTCAAGAACTGTTTCTGAATTTGCAAAAACGCAACCACTGTTTCTGAATCTCACTGTGTTTGCAATAAACAGATTTTGAAGCAGCAAGCAAAACTATGTTGAAGAAGCAAACAATACTCTGTTTTGCAAATACAGATTTCGAAGAGGCAAGCAATACTCTGTTTTGCAAATACAGAGTTCGAAGAAGCAATCAAGACTGAGTTTGTGTTCCTGCTATCACTCTGTTTTCATGTTGAAAAACATATAAGCTCTGTTCTATCATTTCGAATAGGCTCACCATCTTAAGAACTGTTTTTCGAAATTCAAATAAGCTAAACTGTTTTTGTATGAGCTGATTGAAGCAAGAATGATTTTTTCAATGGCGGAAGCAAGACTGCTGTTTCAGAAGATGCAAGAACTGAAGAACAACTCAGTTTCATTGTTGTTCATTCTGTTTTTTTTCAAAAACTGTTCATCAGAAGAAGAAGCAAGAACTGGGAGAAGCTCTCTTCAGAAAGACTAAATCACTCTGTCTGTTTCAGTTCTGTTTTTGGAAGCTTGTTACTCTTAACTATCTTTCTAAGCAAGACTCTGTTGCTTTTATATTCTCTCAAGCTTTAAGCTCTAAAACAAGAGAACACAAATAGAATAAAAAACGACAATGAAAACAGGGAGTGTTTTACGCCAGAAAACATGGAGCCACCCTGTCCACTTCAGTTTTAAATTCGTTTCCACTCATCATCCTCCACTCAACAGAATTTTAAATTCGTTTATAAAGAAAGTGTTTTATTTTTTTTAAAAACCAAAACAAATGTTCCAACAATCCCCCACTTGGATTTTTAAAAACAATTTTACAATCCTCCACTTGGATTGAAAAAACAATTTTCATCGAGCAATCGTTCAAACATAAGATTGTGCATAAACAAAAGTGTCTTTCGACTTGAACTCTTGCGTAGTGTTCATGCTTTAGATTATACTAGAGTAACTCGAAGTTTTGAACTCTATCTCTAACAGACATTACACGCACAACCTTTTCCTGGGTGAAGTCTAAAAAACCCGTGCTTTACGGCCATGCACGTATATCCCAGTAAGTGAAGGCTCTAGGAATTTTGCCCACAAATTCCATAGGAAGCGGCCAAACTTCCACAATCACTTAGGTGAGTCTATCAAGAGTACTCCTGTAGCTAGGTACTCCACTCCACATAGAGTATAGACATCATTAAGAGTTTTTAACTCATCCTACCATCGCTTCAGGAATTCATGCTTTAATCTAGGAATGAGATAATTATTTTGTCAGCATGATTCACATCATATCATTCACGACTTGTTATTACCCTTTGAACCTATTTCTTGGGATCTCCAGTCTATAGGTTGGGTTACCGTCATGAATGACTCATCCATCTAAGGGCTTTAGTCCCATTCCTTTCGAGGTTTCAAAAACCTTCTCTCTAGCTAATACTTTCGTCAAAGAATTAGCCGAGTTCGCATCAGTGCGTACTTGATCCGATTTCTCCCAGCACCAGTAGATAAAATTCTCTATCCGTACTGTGCTTACGACGTATTTGTCGTTTCTTGCCGTTATCATAACGGTTCTGTATTTTTCTTGCAATAGCCGCGGAACTATCGCATTGGATCAAGACAACTGGAATCAGTCTTACCCATAAGGGTTCTCTGCTAGCAGGTTTCTCAACCAACCTGCTTCTTCACTAGCCATAGCTAATGCTATAATCTCTGACTCCATCATGGACTGTGCCAAAATGGTCTGTTTCTTTGACTTCCAAGAAACAGCTTCACCAGCTATATTGAAAATATAGCCACTGGTGGCTTTGGAGTCATCTGAAAGGGTGTTCCAATCAGCATCGCTATATCCTTCAAGGACAGCGGAAAACTTCTGTAATCCGAGGTTCGTAGTCCTCTTAAGGTACCTCATGACCTTTTCAATTGCATCTATTAAGGCTCCTTGAAATCTAAGGAAACCCTTCTTTACTGAAAATACATAGTAATCGAGGCCAAGAAGTTCATTTCCGTTTACTTCTCCTAGGCTCAGATTCTATGACTTTATCAGTTTCATGCATTCTTATCATAGGCACGTTATTTGAGGATATACCCCCACTATTCCTCGAAATAACCCCCACTATAAATGCAATTTATCTTTTCATGAAAAATTCCTTGAGTAACACAAAAAATCTTTTCACAAAGAATCAGAATCCACAAAATTATTCTTAGCATGTATAAAAAATATACGTAAGCTTCCCATTAAGGGACTTTTGAACTTCGGTCCTTCTAACTATTGTCAAAAACAGGTTCAGCTACCTTTTTGAATGCATATTAAATGACGGTCTTCTTGCTATCTGAAGATGACCATGCATTCAACTCTTAAGGACCCATAAAATGAGAATATCGAATAAAATACCCATTCTATTCATCTCGCTATTCTCATTTTTTCTTTTAAGTTCAAGGATCAACTAAGAATATCATTAGAACACTTATCTTAAATTCAGCTTCTGAATTTTTCAAACTTCGATGTAAACATCAAGCTATTTCAGCCTCTGAGAATTTAGTTGCAGACTTTGAAAACAAAGTTTCGCAACAAAATCAAGCAATAGCTTCAATTGATCTATATTGTCATCAACATCATCATCATGAGAACATATCCTTTCTATAAGAATTTATGTCCTCATGTGGAAGTCCGACCAACTTATGGTCTGAGCAAAATCATTTATGTATTGACCTCAAGAACAAAAATTCACAGGTCAATCTGTATATAAATGATTCCTTATAGCCTCCTTATGTCAGGTTAACATCAAATATCAACTATTACATTAAACACATGGTTTTTCTTTCCATCAATAGTATTGATAATTAGAGGCATTCTAATTTGCACAATAGATCAATTATTGTTCTCACCAAAATAGACTGAATCACCCAAAATGCATAGCATAATTATCATATAACTGCATACTCATTATCTAAAGAGTAACATGCATAGATGATATTATTCACTTCTCACGAAATGTTCAAATGGAATTTATTGATTCAGATTTCATGATATTCCAACTCAGAAAGCATCAATTTCATAGTTACATTTCTATGAATGGTGTTCTATTCCTCCAAGGTTTAGAGTTCAGACTACATTTTACATCTCATCAAGTGTATATGTATGTCAATCTCTAACTACGTTAATCATAATTAATATGATTTCAATATGGTTGAAAAGTCACCATAAAAATATCTTTAAAAATACACAACATGGTAAACCACCATTATAGATAAAGATATATGATATTTCAAACGTAGTTGTAAAACTCTAAATCATGTGGATCTTAAATATAATCATCTTTCTAAACTTTGCAAATATTACCATGGATTGTGTCATTGCATAGATTCTACCATAACCAATTTATAAAATAAATAAATGGAGAAACATGCTTCCATCCCAATTTCACAACAAAACACTACTACCCAAGGATTCATAAAAGCATCATAGTGCAAACAAAACTAAATTTCAATCCTTGGTATAAATTTTGTTTAGGCGAATGGGATCCATAACAAACAGACACATTCAAGCAACATGGCAATAACATACATTTTCTCATCAAAGTAATGTTTGCCAACCTATCCTTGGATCCCTTTGAATCAAGGAATAGTCCATAGCTAAAGTCAGTATCATAACTCAACTTCACTTCTAGTGTGATCACATGTGTGCATTCTTGTATTACAAATACATGCAAACTTTGTTTAGCAAATTTAGTATTTGTAATCATGGCAGAAAGAACTCGTCTTAAAATTGTTGGTGCACATTACATGGATCAGCACCTATAATGTCATAGCAAGACATTTCTCATATACTGACTATGTTTGCTAGTTTATTGTATATGATGTTCTACTCAAGCAAATTCCTATATGCAAATATAAAGCATAAATTCCATGGAATTATTGAGCATACGAACAATAGCACATGCATATAAACATTCTAATGTAGGCAAACATTCTTTGAAACACAAATTCAATCTATGAAATAAATTCATACCTGATTGTGTAACTTCCGTATAAGATTCAACAGCTGTAACACTTCAAATAAACAGTTAGATAAAATGTACCATTTTATTCTTGGGTTGAGTCGCGGACTAGGTCGCTCTCTTTAAGACGTTTCGCGGCTCTGCCCAAGATTGTGCTAGCAGTGTTATAGCCCCGCCGTCCCCAGGATAAAACAGCCCAGAATCTTCTCTGTCTCGTTCTAAAATGCACAATAATTGAACGGAATACATATCACCCTCTCATCATTTGCTCGGAATCAAAAATCAGAAAACACGTTCTGGATGCATTTCTGTTTTGAAAACAAAACTCAAGAACTGTTTCTGAATTTGCAAAAACGCAACCACTGTTTCTGAATCTCACTGTGTTTGCAATAAACAGATTTTGAAGCAGCAAGCAAAACTATGTTGAAGAAGCAAACAATACTCTGTTTTGCAAATACAGATTTCGAAGAGGCAAGCAATACTCTGTTTTGCAAATACAGAGTTCGAAGAAGCAATCAAGACTGAGTTTGTGTTCCTGCTATCACTCTGTTTTCATGTTGAAAAACATATAAGCTCTGTTCTATCATTTCGAATAGGCTCACCATCTTAAGAACTGTTTTTCGAAATTCAAATAAGCTAAACTGTTTTTGTATGAGCTGATTGAAGCAAGAATGATTTTTTCAATGGCGGAAGCAAGACTGCTGTTTCAGAAGATGCAAGAACTGAAGAACAACTCAGTTTCATTGTTGTTCATTCTGTTTTTTTTCAAAAACTGTTCATCAGAAGAAGAAGCAAGAACTGGGAGAAGCTCTCTTCAGAAAGACTAAATCACTCTGTCTGTTTCAGTTCTGTTTTTGGAAGCTTGTTACTCTTAACTATCTTTCTAAGCAAGACTCTGTTGCTTTTATATTCTCTCAAGCTTTAAGCTCTAAAACAAGAGAACACAAATAGAATAAAAAACGACAATGAAAACAGGGAGTGTTTTACGCCAGAAAACATGGAGCCACCCTGTCCACTTCAGTTTTAAATTCGTTTCCACTCATCATCCTCCACTCAACAGAATTTTAAATTCGTTTATAAAGAAAGTGTTTTATTTTTTTTAAAAACCAAAACAAATGTTCCAACAAGAAGCCTTTAGAGTTTTATGACCAGATCATCTAGATCTGGTCATTATTGTGATTCAACATGGTTGAAGAATGCTTAGGAGATGAGCTATTTTGTTTCCCATTCATTAGCTCCTCTTCTTGGGAAGAGGTTCCAACCTGAATGGTTGTCATCCAAGCTGTAAAACTCAATGACCATGCCAGTTTTTTATTTGAGTGGTTGTGAACCATTGGGAAGGCCTCCTTCAAAGGCTTATCAGCTGCCCAACTGTCATTCCAAAAGGAAATTTTTGTCTCCTGAATTGACTATAAAAGTGATATGTTTCTCTAAAATTTTGATGGATATTGGAGACAACTCTCCATATTGAACAAGTATAACTACATAAGGAGTAGGTCTGTTTGTGAACTAGCCATTTGGGATGGTGCCATACTTTGGGAAATCACACACCTCCATGGCTTTTGGTGCTTTCCCCCTTGCTTTGCAAATCTTGTTCCAAGCAATAAGGTGAATATTCTTACTGCTAAGGGAGGTGCCCCATAAGATTCTCGCATGCATCTCTTAAGTACATATTAGCCACTTCGGCTGGAAATTGGTAGGTGGAGAGCATGTAGTGGTAGACCAGCATGAGTTGACTTGATTAAGGTTAATTTTCCCAACTTGCTCAGAATTTTTTTGCCAAGCACTTAAATCTCATCCCACGTGTACACATTTGTGCTTCACGCCTAATGGGAGGCCTAAACATTTTGTATGGAAGGAGCCAGTTCGACAATTTATAACATCCACAAGAGCAGTAAGGTTGGAGACATTACCAGCTGGAAATGTTGTGCTTTTAAGGAAGCTAATTTTCAGCCAGATATAGCCTGAAACCATAAGAGGACGAGCGTATTATTCGCATATTATAAAGTTGGGATTTGAGGGCCAACATCTGAGTATTTGAAGTGATTGATCATACCTTCTAGCTTAGCTCTTGATATGTGAGCATTAAGAGCCTTGGGCACAATTTTGAATGTGAGAGGAGAGATTGGTTGCCTTGCGATACCCTTTTAAGCTCCTAAAGGAGCCTTCCCCCATTGATTAATCTAGATGGAAGCGGTGGACAAACAGGCTTTAATCCATCTTAATGTGAAAATCCTTTATAGCTATTATTTTGTCCATGAATGTCCAACATTTAACATTATCAGATGCCTTGTGGAAGTCCAGTTTACAGTGATTTAGCTTTATCTCTTGAGCGGAGAAGTTCATTCAAAATTATGTAGTTAAATCGATAATAAGACCTGATAAGCTCAGGAACAATGCGAGATTAATTGGAACTGATTGGCCGATATATTTTATAAGAAAAAAAAGAATAATTGAAAAAGTAAACATCAGATGTCTAACTTTATAACAAAATTACAAATTCAATGTTATATAAAGGTACAAATCTCCCGTAGTTTCTGAGACATAAAAAGCTCGCTAGATGGAAGAAAGAACTCTTAGCTTAACGTGGTATATGAAGACTTATCATAATTATTCATATACATTGGCTAATTTCTAGTATGTGTTTTTGCTTTCTGTACATAAAAGTGGCATCCAAGTTGAAAGAATAGTAAATGAGCCTTTTCTGGGATGGTGATAGTGATTCTAATTATTTTATGCCATCGTGGAGATCATTTGCACTCCAAAAATGTGAGGTTGCTAGCGTATTAGGCCTTCGAAGGAGATGAATGTCACATCATGGGGGAATATCTCTGGAGTTATGAGGTGGACAATGGAAGTCTAGGGAGAAAGGTTGAAAAATTAAATGGGATTCTCTTGGCAATAAAAAAAAATGGAAATCAGCCACGGCTAAAAACCGTCGCTGATTGAGTTAAAACCGTCGCTAAAAGAAATCAGCGACGGCACACCAACCGTCGCTATCCCGTAGCTACATTTATCGTCGCTATTTGATTCAGCGACGGCAAAATAACCGTAGCTAATTAGCCACGGCATACAACCGTCGCTAAAGTGTAAACTAATTCGTAGCTAACTGAATTTTTTTTTAAAAAATTTAATATTTTTTATATTAGCGATGGCACAATACCGTCGCTAATTGATTTTTGTAAAAAAAAATTAAAATTTTTTATTTTAGCGACGGCAATTTGGCCGTGGCTAACTGATTTTTAAAAAAAAATTAAAATTTTTTTATTTTAGCGATGGCATTTTAGCCGTGGCTAAAAATTTTTTATTTTAGCAACGGCAGTTTGGCCGTGGCTAACCGATTTTTTAAAAAAAAAATTAAAATTTTTTTTATTTTAGCGACGGCAATTTGACCGTGGCTAGTTGATTTTTTTTAAAAATTTAACATTATTTTTATTGTAGCGACGGCATTTTGGCTGTGGCTAAATGGTATTTAAAAAATGATTTTTTATATTAGCGACGGCCAGATTGCCGTGGCTAACAAAATAAAATTGAAAAATGATTTTTTTATTTTTAAATTATATTAATTTTAAAATTTAGCATATACTTTTTTTTGTCATTATATTAATTTAAAATTTTGGCAAATTATAAACATCTTAAACCTGAACAAAATTAAATTAATTTTCATATACTCAATAAATTGTCCATCACAAAAAAAATACAATCCCAAATACTGTCAACCTCAACTTGAGATAACTACATAAAACAAAATTGTGATCGTCTATGGGACATAAAACAAAATTTTTACATACAATAATTGCACACAGTTGCTGTGAACAAAATTCCTTGATAGTAATAAATGCTCTCCCAATGAACAAAATTCCTTGATAGTAATAAATGCTCTCTAGTCGCAAAATACACAACGAACAAAATTAGGCCCATATGATGACAGTGACAAAAGGCCCATAGCAAGCATTTATGCAACTTACCATTGGTGTTGAAGAGCAAGAACAGCACTGCTATGAACCAAATTACTGGACTGATTCCTACAACAACTTTGAAATCTTCTTCAAGTGATCTGTTGATGTATTTCTGAAAATCAAATTTATTCACGCTTTGGGGGACCAAATGTGCTTGTCAATCACAAACAACATCTGTTACTCAGTAAATCTATAAAATTCGTACAAGTAACTCACTTTTACGAAGGATAGGACTTACCATTATAAATTCATGTCTCAGAGTCAAATAATCGACCTTGAGGACAGATCGAAAGAACTGTCTAAAGAAGCATGCATGAAACAATAAGCAACCTGCTGTTAGCTAGCTAGATTAATCATTCATGCTTATAATAATTGGACTTATTCATGAAGCATGAAGCTGTCATGGATATCCAATTTAAGAATGGTCTCCAATTTGTTGATTCACAAGTCAAACTCTGTCTTTTCAATCTATTCGGAGCGGATTGCAACTTTTTTCAATAATAAATTAGGTGAGTTGTACACTTGATGCGTCAATAATTAAAGCTATAGAAAATTAAGCAGACATTGTAGTCAGCCTACCCTATTCTTATTATGAAACTTTCGTAATCTTGTACTTTTCCTAATTCTGACACAGAAATGTTGACAAGATTAACATAACCCCAAAATTTATTTATCTTTTAAATTTTCACTTTCTTTTCTTATGGTCTCAGCCAGAATACCAACATCTCATGTTTTGTATGCAATATAACAAACCAGTTTAGCTAAACGACTATCAAACTATGTTACTTAAACATTACAATGACTTGGAAATGCAGTTGTGACTCTTAAAATCAAGGTCATTACCATGCAGCATAAAAGGAGAGTGCGAGGAAATAAGGACTTCAAAGAAACCAGAAACAAAATAACTTCAAAGAAAGCAAAAACAAACTAACTTCAACGAAAGCAGAAACAAAACTTCAACGAAAGCAGAAACAAATTAACTCATGTAAAAGGTTTTTAAGAGAACCTGGCATGTTGGAGACAAAGTCGCACCTGTTCTCAATGCTACCACGTTCAGTGCTAGGTTCGTGGTCAACAGTCACTTGTATAGCTTGCCCCCTTTTTGAAAGAACTCCTCGTGAATCACCTACATTGGCTATCCATAATTTTTCCCCGTCTATAAGAATGGCAGTAACATCAGTAGACCCACCTCGTCCTAATTCAAGAGTATGGGTGAGAATTGCTTGATCAGTCCTCTCATAGGCCTTTGAAATAGACCTGTTGGTATCAGTCCAAAATTCTTCCTGATTCACGCAGTAGCACAAAGAACGATTACGATTTGAAATTATGGAACAACACCAAATCAATCTACCTTACTAGTTAACTGATGCCATAACTTTTTTATTCTTTCGGTTTTTATCACCAATGCCTCACCTGCTTCAGGATGTTGGAGAATAAATGCTTTTGTAGGTAGGCTGGCACGGTATCCCCCAAGTGTCCATCA
Source organism: Berberis vulgaris (assembly GCA_963556465.1). NCBI lineage: Eukaryota > Viridiplantae > Streptophyta > Magnoliopsida > Ranunculales > Berberidaceae > Berberis > Berberis vulgaris. The sequence goes on from OY747125.1 coordinate 22,488,131, forward strand.
TAGATAGCAAATAGTCCAAGCTCATGTCCTTTAGCGTGCACAAACTTAGCGACATGAAAGTCCTCCATGGGATGATTTGCTTTTCCTTTTACCAAACTAAATCCATATTTGATTGGATGTTGATGGCTCCTACCCTTTCCAGAGCCACATGAAGGATTCGCTCCTACAAGCTAATAGATAGATATATTCAACATTTGAACTTCAAAATAAAACTAAAATGTTACAACTAACAGCTAAAATATAAATATATTCGGATTTTGAATTTCAAGATAACATAAGAATCTCACAAACCAACAATGTAACTACAATTTAAAAATTGAATTTTACAATTTAGATTACATGATTTGCACAAAGGCATCTGAAATTGCAAAAGAAAACATAGAACAGAATCAACTCTAAAAGCAATATAAGAATACAACGCCATGTACAACATTTCCCTAAAATCCTAAATAGAAGCTCATTTTACTGACTTTAGACAATTGTTTCCACACCCAATGCTAAATGTCTAATAAGACATTAATTTCTTTCTCCACAAAGAGAAACCACAGTAATTAGATGTGAACCGCTAAGAACAAATATAACAGTTGTATTTACAAACACCTTCACAATTTGAAAGCATATATTTAATTTCAAGAAAGCAAAGTTCAACATATCGAACATAAATGAAATCCATACTCTTCCTGATCTCTACTGATAGCAATACTAAAAAAATCAACTAAACTCAAAATAACAAATAATCAAAGCTGAAAATAGAAATCACCCGAGAACAACAGGTGGCACTGAAGCAGCTATCTATATAAATCTTCCACTGCTACAACTTCTATCCAAATATTCTATTCAAGCAAAACCCACATCATAAACATCCCCCTCCTTCAGAATCACACAACCTACATCAACCACAAACTAATCATGAAACCAATAACAAATTTAAGCAAATATTAGAAATGGGTATCGGAGATTTCCTCCCAAATACCAAAATACAAGCAAATAGCAGAGATGAGTATCTAAGAAAACCTCCCAAATAACAAAATATTAAAGATGGGTATCTGACAAATCCTTTTAAAACCCCCAAAACAAGCAAATACAAGAGATGGGTATCTAAACAAACCTTTCAAAATACCAAAATCAGCAGATATTAAAGATGGGTATCTGAGAATTTCTCTTACCGATCAACCAACCAAGTAATAAAATAGAGAGAGGCAGAGAGGTGGAAAGAAAGCTAAATATGAAAGAAAGAAAGAAAGCATGTAGATTACTTTCTCTAGTTTCTACTCCTGGAAAATTTTGGAGAAGAGAAATACAAACTTATATTAGTATTTTAGTAACTAAAGATTAAAAAGAGGAAGAAATGAAACCGGCCAAAGATTAGTACCTTGTGTGGAGTCTTGGGCACCTTCCTGGGGGGTTTGGGAGGCGTCGCGGCCTCACCATAAGCCCCAGAATCATGACCTAGAACTGAAGGTGATTACGGGGAACCAGCGTACACAGCCGCAGAATAACCGCATCCACGCAGCCGCAAAATATCAAAAACCGCATCCACGCAGCCGCAGAATATCAAAAACCGCAACCACGCAGCAAGTCAGGCCGCAGCACTCAGCAGCAGCAGTCCATGTCATCGCAGCCAGAACACAGCATCGCAGCAGCAGTCCATGTGAACACAGCCAGAACACAGCATCACAGCAGCTAGCAGTCCATGTCATCGCAGCTTCGGACCTTAGTAAACGCAGCACCCATCCAAACAGAGAACACTCTGTTTTGCGACAGACTGCCCAGTCCAGTGCGCACCCACCGTGCTGCTGCTCGTCCCCCTAATTGCAATCCTGTTTTGCAGTTCCCTGCAGTCCAAAAAACAGAGATATTCCCAGTTTAGAAAGCATACCAAGCACATTAGATTTGCATTAGATAACTACAACATACCAAGCACATTCCAGTTTTCAATCCCTTATGTTCATCACATAAGTGTGCCAGAATCATCCTTCATGGTGTTACTGATTCCTTCTGAGAAAGCGACTCTAACTGACTTGCATTTTTAACAATTTTCCTGGTGTGGACATTGTTTGGAGCAGGTTTAGGCTGTGAAAACATACATAATAATAGTTTAGAAGGTCTCTCTAATACATAATAAACATACAGATAATTAACAAGGTTCCTGGTGACTATACCATGTGGCCCCGACCCATTATGGCACCTATTTCTTAAAGACTTTTGAAACACTTTTGTATCCATATGATATTTCATTCATGTTTTGACAGACTCACAGTCATCAGTACACCTATAGAGGTTTTGAAATACAGAAATCACATCCCAAGAAATCAAGTGTCATTTCATAAAATGCAAAGTGGAAAAATACCAATTTATATTAACGGTCCTTCATCATTAATTCAAATACCACATTATGGGGTTTAACACGACAGATATTTGATAGATGTGATTTTAATGGGAAAGAGATCACCTCTCCCAAAACACCAATGCATTTGAAACCTCCATGTCAATGTGACAGAGTGATCAAAATGCAAAATAATTCTAAAGTGCGAGGCCAAAACCCTAGTGCAATTATGAGAACTGAGAGCTGATAAAATATCACATATTTTCTGTAGGATAAATGTGCAAATCTTTTCACGGAAAATTACTTCTTCATATTGGTGAAAACAAATTCAGGGGATAATGAAGACAATTTCCATTTTTATCACTATAATAACAGCATTTGCATCTATAAAGTGACTGGCTGAAACAGATAATAAAGCAATGAACATGCGAAAACGATGTTGCACGCAGTATTATTTGTGTAACATTGTAAAATTTTAAGGTATATGAAAACCAACCCATTCACACCTCATTCTCTACTGTCCCGTTTGGAAGCAATTTCACAACTTCATGTAGTTAAATGCATCTTAAGCCATAGAAAAATGAATTCTCTAGTTGTAAATCCAAATACTTTTCTCAATCAAATGCATAAAACTGTCCCAATTGCCAAAGACAAAGTAACTAAACATGTTAAAGAGAAATTTACAACTAGAGATTCAAGTTTTAAAATATATACAGATGGTCAATCCCTCCTTACTCAATCCTTGGCTTTGATTGTACTTTCCATCCAATTGAATCCACTCAAAAGATCCATTTCTTGTTTTAAGTATTGTGCAGGAAAAGAACTTTGCCTACACTGCAGGTCATATATCACCTTTTAAACCATTTTGGCATAGCTTTCTTTTCTGCAGGTTTAGACTCTTTGACAACAGGGGAAGGGGCTGGAACTGGAACAGCAGGCTCGGGTGCAGATTCCTCAAACTTGATGGGTTCCGAGATAAGATGTAGGCCATTCAAAGACTTGATTTCATCTTGAAGGAAGGGAATGGAATTCTGATCTGTAGTCTCATCTCCTGCCAACAATGATTATAGAAATTTTCAGACAGAGTGCAATACATCTAAGGATCAATTCCCCGCACGTCTATTTATCAGAAGCTACAAGTATACAAAGTAATGAACAATGGATTACCCCAAATTCCTACAAGTATACAAACTAATCAACAAGAACATCAAATTCTACTCGCATTGAAAAATATTAAACAATATCAGAATTTTCTCTTTCTCTTTCTTTTTTCATTTTTTTAAGGGCAAACCAATTATCGAAAGCCATGATCCACTCTCAAAGTTAATGGGCAGCTCCATCTTGACAGCGATTGTGAATAACAACGTTAAAGAGAACAAAATTTACCTTTTGGCAGCTCATATGAAAAATACACAATTGCACCAGGGATGAAGCCAGCAGAGTAAAAATCCTAATCTCATCTCAAGTAAATTCACAAATCTGCTGGTGAGACTGATGGCATACTCTTCCACATATTACTATCTGTATAACTACAAGAGTGCAAGTGTTGGAGTATGAGGTCATTTTCGTGTACATAATTTTTTTGGTTTTGGTCTTCAAAAGCACAAAGATATGAATGCTTTAGAGAAACAAATTTCAAATGAAAGAGAGATTTTGGCGTTCAGATGCATACCAGGTGATCTTGGGAAATCGGTTATCATTCCATCAATGGTTAATCCACTTCTCATGGCATATGTATTGATCTCAATTGTGGGGTATGACAAGTAGTCCCATGCTTGTGATGGAAATTCGTTCTGGAATAGAAACACGTAGACAGGGAGGTTGAATGAATGTAGCTTCTACACAATATGGGTAGCACCAGTGAGTATACCATTCCTAGACACAGTTTAAATAAAATAAAGGTGTATAGCTTTATCTTGGTTGTGGCACTGCAAGCTGAAAGCTAGAGTGCTTCGAACATTTCATAAATCACATAATAAAAAAAGTCAAGTCCACTAATGCAGTGACAAAGGATGAAATGGCTAATGCAGTGATACATTACCTGCAGTGCTGATATTCCTGTCTAAGAGATTCAAGTTCTGACATCAAAGCAGGGACCTGCTGAGTATCTGTGTGTGTCCTCTGGAGATCTTGAGTCAGTTGTTGAACTTTAGCAAAGAGCTCCTGTCTTGCAGTGACCAAGCTTTGAGCTTCAGTATGTGCCTGCTGCAACTCTGCATTAACAGAATCTGCTGCATGCAGATCAACTTCCATCTTAGCTATCTTATCCATGATGCCCCTCATATGTTGTTCCTTATCATTCTTCATAGCACCGACTTGGGCCTGCAACCTCTGCAACTCTTGTTGTGCACCAGCAAGTTCTTGCCTCAAAGCTACATGAGTAGCTGCAAGCCGTTGGTTCTCTGTTGCAAGCCTTTCCATCTCCATATGTTGTGTAGACATCTTCTGTTCTAAGACTTCCAGGGGAGGCAACATGTCAAAAGGAGGGAACGGGCCTGGTGGAGGGTGGATACCAGGACCAAATGGATCAAGATGCATCAGTCCAGCACCTGGAAGAGGCCGCCTCATATGAGGAGGTGGAAGGCGACCTTTGCTTCCCATGTTAACCGATTAATGTCACCTGAACAATAAGACAAGTAAAACATAAGATAAACGGACGACGGATTGCCACCAATTGTTCATATTCATGCATTACAAGTGTCAGACCTATTTACTGAAAGCAATAAGATATAAGAATTAAGAGAGACAAGGGTGAGAATCTATGAATTAGCTGAAATTAGCAATTATTCTTGTAAAATTGTTTTCCTTTGATTTATATCAGCTTGTTGGATTGTTAATCTTTTTACATTATTGCCACAGAAGTTCTTCCATAATTGTAGCTTGGTAGCCATTTCATCCTTTGTCACTGCATTAGTGGACTTGACTTTTTTATTATGTGATTTATGAAATGTTCAAAGCACTCTAGCTTTCAGCTTGCAGTGCCACAACCAAGATAAAGCTATACACCTTTATTTTATTTAAACTGTGTCTATGAATGAATATACTAAACCCTCTCATGTTTACCTTCTCTGTTCTATTGTCTCCCTTCTTCTATTTTCTCCCATTGCCCTGTCCAACTTAGGTCGCACTAACCTAGTACTAGCTTTAGTATACGTAAAAATAAATAAATAAATAAATAATAATAATAATAATAAAAAATTTCAATGAGTAAAGAAGTACAACCTTATTCCTTTGAGATGGAGGATCGCTGTCTAACACCAAAATGATGTGAGAACCATCACTTGTGAAAGTCCTTATGAACCTTCTCATCCATTTCATCTCCACGAGCAAACTTCATACCACATATAGAACACGCATGCAAAGTTAAAACACATACAGAACACATGCTGCAAAGATTCAGTTTAGATGGCACTACTCAAATTTAGACACGGTAATAAAAACCAACCCAAAACGACTTAAAGAGCTGGGGGTGTCTACGAGGGAGCTCCACTAGCTCCCTGATCTGAGCCATCTGCTTTCTCACGTTCATTTACCTATGCATTCAGCAAATTGTTACTACTTTTCCAAGCAACCTTTAACAAGCATACAAATATCATTCAAGCAGCATTCAGCATACATTTACGCAATTGAAGCATACGATTCAACATACATTTCAGCATTCAAGCATTTCATCACTTTAGCATTCAAGCAGCATTCAGCATTCAAATTAGCTATGGTTAAAGTTTAATTATTCATGTATTTAGGTGCGTATGGTTAAAGTTTAATTACTCACCCTGCTTGGCTGCGTCGCGGATCCCATTAGAGGTTGCATGTTTGACATGAATGCTCTAAATGCCTCCATATCATTGGTCAACGTGTCTACCTTCCGATTGGTTGTCTCCAGATTTGTTGTCGTTGTCTCCAACTTTGCTGTCGTTGTCTCCAAATTTGCTGTCGTTGTCTCCAGCTTTGCTTCAGTGGCTGCTAGCTTCTCCTTCGTAGCTACTAGCTCTTGTGCAGTTGCATCATGCGCTGAAACCAGCTGTTGCTTAGTAAGCTCATGTGATTGCACTAGTTCACGTACTTTGGCATTAGCTTCATCCCCCACTGCATTGCGGAGCATTGTTCGAGTGACGCCAACCCCATACATCTTGGCCCTCCCATGTCCATCCCCCCCCCCCCCCCCCATCACATCTCTAAACGCCTCCTCCGTATTCATTCCCTCTTGGCCATCTGTTGGCTGTGTTAGTTGTTCCATTTGCACCTACATCAAAACAGATGTGCATACCCATAAACCATAAATGATCAAATACAGTTTATGATGGTTAACAACATTTGAACAACACATTAACTAGGTACATTCATATAATTCCATAGAATATAACGTACATATCTCCTTGCTACTTCAGGCTGAGGGAATAATCCATCAGATAATGTGTAAGTTGCTTTGAACATTTGCATTCGATCTGGTTCTTGTCCATTTGGGTTTTTTTTCTCTCTGGAATAACACAAATTACATTAAAAGAATATACATAAGCTAGTACATCTGCATGCATTAAGGGGTAATATATGAGCGGCATGGCACACAACATACATTATATATAGAAATCATTGGGAAAAAAAAATTGCTACCTCTTCCTCCCATTTACGTGCAAATGACATGGTTCCACATCGATGAATCATCTTCAATCGGGCGCGATTTGATTTATTTTGTGCACTGACTTTCTGCATACAAACACAAATTCACAGTTGCAATTCCTTTCAATCATATGAACTATCGTACTAGTTAAACTACAGTACTTAACATATACACCTTAAAATTTTCGCTCCTCTAGTATTGTACAAGCATCCGCCACTGAGCCTTATCCACCCCATCATCAGTGTGCTCATATTGTTGCTCAAGTGGTCGATCATACCTATGATATGCCCTGAACAAATTGTGTTTCCATTGTTTCCAACAATCGCAAGCTTTAGTAAGGACCCATCTCTGTCAAATTTTATAATAAAGTTTTTTTTAGTATAATATAATCACATGACGATATATAAAAACACTAATTATCAAATTTTAAACACTCGTCAAGATAGACAAAGACCTTAGTTTTGTCCGTACAGTTTTCGAATGAGAACTTTGCCTGTGACAAAAACGTAGGATTCCAATAATTATCAAGCTACGATAAGTAATATAGAAATACGATTTGGGAAAATGTGCTATGTCGTATATTATTAAACTTGCAAGACTATTACCGATATTAGCTTCCAAATAGTGTCCTTCACATCTGGTGATATCTTCGGCCATTTGCAAGGTGAAAGAGGCACCTTACTTCCATCCCGTGCTATTATACCAATTTCAGTGGATACTTTTGCTGCTGTCTTGCCGATAGGCTGTCCAAAGGCATTGCATTTCACCACCATCAATTTTATATGGTTTGGGCCATCATATTGATGCATACCCCTGCGTTTCTTATATCGTTGTACTGCAATTCCAATAGCACCAAAGTGAAATAAGCTATATATCATGAATATTAAAAAAAAAAATTTCGATTTCCTCAAACTATGTCATATCTGGAAGAAAAAAAATTATACACTTGCGATAAGTCAGCAAACATTACCTAGACGAACAGCTTCATCCCTATGCCTTGTAGATAGGCGTCTATCCGCAATCCTCTCTAGTTGTTGTTCAATTTCATTCATATCATGGTCAGCAAGGTCTTGTTGATCTTCAGATAGCGGCTGTCCCTCTCCAGCAATAGAGGGAGTAACAGTCTCAGGGACTACAGTATCTGTTTGAGATAGTTGAGACACATGCTGTGACCTTTCCTGACTTGATATAGCTTGTGAAGTAGAAGCATGTTGTGATAAGGTTGCTCTTCGAGAATGCAACTGTCCTCTTTGAGTTAGATGCCTCATCTCTATATTTTTTTTAACCTGTTATAACATTCAAGATTGCACATATTCATGCATAGAAAAAAATATAAGTTCAGAAAGCAACATCAAATTTATCACAGCCATAGAGCCAAATAGATTGAACCACATATATTAAACCATTGAATAAAATATAAGTATCAATCATATACTGTGCATATTGTAAAATAGCATTAAAGTTGAGATGCACAACATGTTCATCACCATCCATATTATCAAACTTCATACATTACTCTATGAACTTAGAAGACCCAACTTGCTAACACTCTATTACAACATCTTCATCACCATCCATATTATCAAACCTTCTAACGAGAACGCGGCTAATTCTACCATCCACATCTATTGCTATAGATGGTAAGAAGATTTAATACTTCATTAAATACCACTTGAGCTCCATGAAAAAGTTTTGCTAAATTTGAACATGTAAGGAATTTTACAAGTATATTTTGATTGTATGGAAGAAATTTTGATATCCACCAATCCGGGTCGCGAATTGGTACATGGAATCCAATTCGAAATTCGCACGCGGGGGTAGAGGTTGTTGAGCGAATTGGGTATCTATGTCAAGCCCACCAAACCCTGTCCACTTGATGTTGCTAGATCATTCCAATCTGATTTTTGTCAATGTTTCAAATTGAAGATGATAACTAACAAAAAGTGTCACTAGCTATGATTTATTACATAACATACAATTCACAACTTCATCGATATATTCAAGTCCTAATGGCATGGCTGTGTGTTATGTATTATGAAATGGACTTCATGACATTCACCATACCGAAAACCATTTTGTTTGTGGCCATCCCAATGATACTATTTGTTGGTAAATAATACGAGAATTATGCATCTTATATTTATAAAAACTTTTTTCATGGCCATCCCTGTGGTACAGTTCTGCAGCTAAATGTAATTGTCTTTTTCTCCCTTTAGATTGCTAGCCATCCCAACATATATGTCTTGGACACACCAGGAATTTTGCTTCCCGAATTTCTCAACATTGAGATGGGCTCTAAACTAGCCGTGACAGGTACTTCCATATTTTGTGAATGTATACTGGCATGACTGATATTTCTTAGTAATTAATTTTGCCCATAGTTGGTTCTATGTTCAGATCAACCTGAGGATTCAGTGGTTTTATCACATCTATACTAACAAAAGCATCAAAAGCTTTAAACTTCTTTTATCTCTTAATTTCTATAATCTCACCAAATAAAGAGGGTGTTTTCAGTCATTTTATTGTCCCGTTTACAAGTTGTTGCTCTGTTGTAGTCTTGAGAATCAACCCAACTAGAAGAGGGATCGAGGGATCATGCTCCATTTTGAGCTAACTAAATATTACACGCTCACCTGCAAGCACTCCCTAAAACAAAACCCAATGAAAATCTCCAACAACCTCCTCGGAATTTATCTCTCCGCCTTCCTTCAAATCCACAAAATCCAATCAATACCCAAAAAGTGTACCCAATTTTCCTTTGAATTTGACACAAGCTCCAAAGTAGTGTTGTATGAATGTACAACACCCCTCATCCCCGCTTCATCTTTGGTACACTTAAAATACATCAAAAGTGTGGACGGTCTGACTTAATTCTACCATCCACATCTATTGCTATAGATGGTAAGAAGATTTAATAATTCATTAAATACCACTTGAGCTCCATGAAAAAGTTTTGCTAAATTTGAACATGTAAGGAATTTTACAAGTATATTTTGATTGTATGGAAGAAATTTTACAATCATACTATTACACTGAAAACTAAAGCTTGTGTATGTATATATGAAAACAGACTTGGGAAGGTTTAGACGTCTAGCTTGAATTCCTAGAAGAGTTCTACTTCCATCTTTAGACTAAAAGTCTGTGAGTTTGGAGTTTACAGTTCAAAACAATATAAAAAATTTGCATCTTTACACTAAAATTTGCAAAACAATATAAACCTAAGTGAGAGATTCTACTTCCATCTTTAGACTAAGAGTCTGTGAATTCTACAATATAAACAATATAAACCTAAGAGTCTGTGAATTCTACAATATAAAAATATAAACAATATAAACCTAAGAGTCTGTGATTTTATTTTTACTTACCTTGTTAGAGCACAAAAACCCTTGTTAGAGCACAAAAACCCCAAATTTCTCCCACCTTGAAGTTGAAGAAGATGAAGAATGAGATGATCTTCCTAGATGCAGAAGGATCCCAGGCCCCTCAGCAGGTGACGCGGCGCGGGTTCTTCCTCTCAGACCTTCTTCCTCTGAAAATCTAGGGTTCTTCCCTTCAAAATATGGTTGTTCCTCTCAGACCTTCTTCCTCTCACAGTTTCTTCCTCTGAAAATCGCGTGTTTTCCTCGCAGAGATTCTTCCTCTCAAAACACCGTGACGCGTTTTGTCAAACCTTCGTCCTCTCAAAATCGCTCTTCCAAACCTTCTTCCTCTCTCTGCGTCGTCCTCTGCAATGATTCTTCCTCTCACAGGTTCTTCTCAATGAATCTTCCTCTCACAGGTTCCTCTCACAGGTTCTTCTTCTCAGTGATTCTTCCTCTCACAGGTTCTTCTCTTCAATGATTCTTCATCTCTTTGCTTCTCGATGATTCTTCCTCTATCCCCTTCGTCCTCTGCAATTAACCCTCTCTTCACAAAGCTTATAATCCAACGCGGGATACCAATTTTTTTTCGCGCCGAAAGGTTTTTATTTTGTGTCTCTTTTTTTTTTTCTCGATTAGGGACGGCAAAAACCCGTAGCTAGGATTTGTAAATCTTAGCTATGGTTATTATACCGTGGCTAAGTAAAATTTTCGTCAATATATTTTTTTTTCAAAAATACACTTATGGACGGCATAAAACGTACCAAAGTGTTTTTATTTGTCAATCCTAAATAAGTAACAGGTGGAAAATCTCTCAGTGTGACTTTACCATCCAATTGACTCCTCGGTCAAATAAATTGCATGAAGTTCATCCAAATTCACAATTCATTTCCCATAATCCATCAACGTACAACTGATATCAGTCACAAATCAATTCAATAAAAACACTTGCCTTGGTTTCAAGGCCACGAAGCTCGACCTGAGTGAATTGGCTTTGAAGCCAGGGATCCGAAACAATAACACCCATAAAGGTACACATTTTAGCCAATGTTTACCAACCTGAACAATCCCACCATGAACAAACAAATAGCACACTATAAGGATCTCAAACACACAATGAAAATAAAAATTCAGATCCAATTTCTTATAAAACAAAACACAATTGAATCAATACGTAAATGAAGAAATAAAACTGATTTAGGGACAGAACCTCGCGAAGAGGAAAGAACAGGAGCCGACCAACCCTTGATCAGTGAATGCCATTTGAAAACCCTAAAATTTCTTCAAGAATGGCCTCATGGGGTTGTTGAAAATTGTGGATTCTTTGTGGGTTTTAATGTTTTGCTTTGCTAAAAAAAAGGGAAAAAAAATCTACACAGGTTTGAAGAAGAAGAATAAGAAGATCGAGGACATTTAAATAAGAAGAAGGATCTTACCTAAAAAAATTGATGATGATGGAGTTAATCGAAGTCTTTCGGTTGAAATAAGAACTGGAGCCTTGGTTCTCTCACACCGTGGCTAATCTCTTTTGTGTTTAATATTTTTTTTTATAAAAACCAATTAGGCACGGCAATTGGCCGTAGCTAATCTCTTTAGTTTTTAATTTTTTTTTAGCTAACAAATTAGCAACGGTTTGTTGCCCTCGCTAATATAAAAAATGAAAAATGAATTAGCCACGGCAATTTGCCGTGGCTAATCTCTTTATTGTTTAATATTTTTTTTAAAACCAATTGGCCGTAGCTAATCTCTTTAGTGTTAATTTTTTTTTAAACCAATTAGTCTATGATGTTATTTGATCTGATCTGATGTTCTTTGATTTTTTTGATTTGATCTGATCTGATCTTCTTTGATCTAATATTCTTAGATCTTCTCTGATCTGATATGTTTTTATCTTCCTTGATCTCATCTTCTTTTATCTGATCTTCTTTGATCTTATTTGATCTGATCTTCTTTGATCTGATCTGATATGATCTTCTTTTATCTCATTTTCTTTGATTTGAACTTCTTTGATTTTCTTAGAACTCTTTTGATCTTTTTTGATCTTCTTTGATCTTCTTTTAACTTCTTTGATCTGATTTGATCTGATCTTATTTGATATGATCTTTTGTGGTCTTCATTGATCTTCTTTGATCTGATCTGATCTGATCTTCCTTGATCTTCTTTTATCTGATATTCTTTTATCTTTTTTGATCTTCTTTTATCTTATTTGATCTAATCTGATCTGATCTGATATTCTTTGATCTGATCTGATCTGATCTTATTTGATTTGATTTTTTTTGATCGGATCTTCTTTGAACTGATATTCTTTGATCTGATATTCTTTCATCGAATGTTCTTTGATATTCTTTGATCTGATCCCATATTTTTTTATCTGAACTTCTTTGATCTCATCTTCTTTGATCTGATATTCTTTTATCTTTTTTGAACTTCTTTGATTTGATCTTTTTTTATCTGATCTGATCTTCTTTGATGTTATTTAATTTGATATTCTTTGATCGGATCTTCTTTTAACTTATTTGATCTGATCTAATATTTTTTTATCTGATCTTCTTTGATATTTTTTTATCTGATCTTCTTTGATATTTTTTTATCTTATCTTATATTTTTTGATATGATATTATTTGATCTTCCTTGATCTGATCTGATCTGATATTCTTTTATCTTATTTGATCTGATCTGATAATTTTTATCTTATTTGATATGATCTTGTGTGATCTTCATTGATCTTCTTATCTGATCTAATCTTCTTTGATATTATTTTATCTAATATTCTTTGATCTGATCTGATATTCTCTGATCTTCTTCTATCTTCTTTGATCGGATCTTCTTTGAACTAATATTCTTTGATCTGATCTTCTTTGATTTTTGTTGATCTGATGTTCTTTGATATTTTTTGATCTAATATGATATTCTTTGATCCCATCTTCTTTGATCTAATATTCTTTTATCTTCTTTGAACTTCTTTGATCTGATCAGATCTTCTTTGAACTTATTTGATCTGATCTTTTCGATCTTCTCTGATATTCTTTGATCTGATCTGATATTCTCTAATGAGTTTCCTAACCGGGTTGAAAGGCAATGGGTTATTGGTGATTTTATCCAGTTTATAAATATATAGCTATTTTCTTTATATAATTAAAAAAAATTAGCTACGGTAGAGAACCGTGGCTATAAAACTCATTAGCCACGACACTTTGCCGTTGCTAAGATAAAAGAAGATCAGATCAAATCAAAGAAGATTAATGAAGACCACAGAAGATTATATCAAATAAGATCAGATCAGATCAAAGAAGATCAAAGAAGATTAGATCAAAGAATATCAAAAAAGATCAAAAGAATTCAAAGAAGATCAAAGAGGTTCAAATAAAAGAAAATGAGATAAAAGAAGATCAGATCAGATCAAAGAAGATCAGATCAAATAAGATCAAAGAAGATCAGATCAAAGAAGATGAGATAAAGGAAGATAAAAACATATCAGATCAGATAAGATCTAAGAATATTAGATCAAAGAATATCAGATTAAATCAGATAAAAAAATCAAAGAACATCATATCAGATCAAATAACATCATAGACTAATTGGTTTAAAAAAAAATTAACACTAAAGAGATTAGCTACGGCCAATTGGTTTTTAAAAAATATTAAACAATAAAGAGATTAGCCACGGCAATTTGCGAGGGCAACAAACCGTTGCTAATTGGTTTTTCATTTTTTATATTAGCGAGGGCAACAAACCGTTGCTAATTGGTTAGCTAAAAAAAATTAAAAACTAAAGAGATTAGCTACGGCCAATTGCCGTGCCTAATTGGCTTTTATAAAAAAAATATATAAAACTCATTAGCCACGACACTTTGTCGTCGCTAAGATAAAAATTTTAATATAAAAAAAAGGTTTCATTGGCGAGATTCGAACCCGGGTCGCATGAGTAAAAGCCAGTTCTCCTAACCAGACTGGAAGGTAATGGGTTATTGGTGATTTTATCCAGTTTATAAATATATATCTATTTTTTATATAATTAAAAAAAAGAATTAGCTATGGTAGAGAACTGTGGCTATTGAGTTTTATTTATAAAACTCAGTTAGCCACGACACTTTTTCGTCGCTAATATAAAAATTTTAATATAATAAAAAATTTTCATTGGTGGGATTCAATCCGGGTCGCCTATGTGAAAGCTAGGTCTCCTAACCCGGCTGGACGGAAATGTGTTATTAGTGATTTTATCCAGTTTATAAATATATAGTGATTTTGCTATATATAATTAAAAAAAAATTCACATTTAGCTACGATATTTTGACCGTGGCTAACAAAAAAAAAAATTGTAAACGTTAGCTATGGCCCTAGTGCCGTCGCTATATTGGTTTCTTATAATTTTTTAAAAAAAATGCATTAGCTACAGTATTTGGACCGTGGCTAACAAAAAAAAAATTTATAAACATTAGCTACGACCCTACAACCGTCGGTACGTTGTTTTCTTATAATATATATTTTTTTAAAAATCACATTAACGACGATATGTGAACCGTAGCTACGGTCATAATGCCGTCGCTAAGTTTTTTTGTAAATTTCTTTTTAGAAAAATCACATTAGCTACGGCCCTCAAGCCGTCGCTAGGGTGTTTTCATATTTTTTTTTAAAAAATCACAAAAAACCTTAGCTACGGCTGTATTGCCGTCGCTAATTAGTTTGTTATATTTTTATTTTAAAAAACCACGTTAGCTATGGTTACGCTACCGTCGCGAAGCTCTTTTGTAAATAAAAAAAAAAAAAATCATATTGGCTACGGCCCTCAAGCCGTCGCCAAGGTCTTTACATATATATATATATATATATATATATATATATATATATATATATTTTTTTTTTTTTTTTAAATCACAAAAAACTTTAGCTACGGCTGTATTGCCGTCGCTAATTAATTTGTTAAATTGTTTTTTTTTAAATAAATCATGTTAGCTACGGTTAGACTACCGTCGCTAAGCTCTTTTGTAATTTTTTTGTTTTTAAAAAATCACATTAGGTACGGTCCTCAAGCCGTCGCTAAGGTCTTTTCATATTTTTTTTTAAAAATCACAAAAAACCTTAGCTACGGCTGTATTCCCGTCGCTAATTAGTTTGCTATATTTTTTTAAAAAATCACGTTAGCTACGGTCAGACAACCATCGCTAAGCTCTTTTGTAAATTTTTTTGTTTTAAAAAATCACGTTAGCTACGGTCCTGGAGCCGTCGCTAAGCTCTTTGTAAATTTTTTTGTTTTTAAAAAATCACATTAGCTACGGTCCTGAAGCAGTCGCTAAGGTCTTTTTATATATTTTTTTAAAAATCACAAAAAAACCTTAGCTACGGCGGTATTGCCGTCGCTAATTAGTTATATTTTTTAAAAAAATCACGTTAGCTACGGTCAAACAACCGTCGCTAAGCTCTTTTGTAACTTTTTTTTGTTTTTAAAAAAATCACATTAGCTACGGCCAGTATGCCGTCGCTAAGGTGTCTTCATATATTTTTTTAAAAATCACAAAAAACCTTAGCTACGGCTTTAGTGCCGTCGCTAATTAGTTTGTTATATATTTTTTTAAAAATCACGTTAGCTACGGTTAGAATATTGTCGCTAAGCTCTTTTGTAAATTTTTTTTTTTTAAATTCACATTAGCTACGGTCATCATGCCGTCGCTAAGGTGTTTTCATATATTTTTTTTAAAAAAAATCACAGAAACATTAGCTACGGCTGGATGGCTGTCGCTAATTTGTTTGTTATATTTAAAAAAAAAAAAAAAACACGTTAGCGACGGGTTTTGGACCGTAGCTAACAAAAAAATTTCCAAACATTAGCTACGGTCAGAATGCCGTCGCTAATGTTCGTATTAACGACAGTTTTTACCCGTCGCAAAACGGTTAGCGACTGTTATGTTAATTTATTTACCGAAAACCGTAGCAGAAATTTTAGTGACGGTTTATTGTCGTCGCAAACCGTTTAAATAGCGACGGTTTTAAAAAACCGTCGCTAATTGCCGTAGCTAATTTTGCTTTTTTTTGTAGTGTGGCCTTGAGTGGTTTTGAAGACACGCAAGAAATTCAAATTATAAAAGGGTCTTTTGAGGAGATTTAACATAGTTTGGGGCGTTGATTATTGAGGGAATTTCATGTAGGACATGGGCTTGGTGGAAGGGGTGGTGTAGTGCAAGTGTTTGGGGTAGATATCAATGAGACCTACAGACTTGAAAAGGGTAACAAATGATATTATGGATCACAACCTCTCCTTTCATCAAGGAAGACTAATGGATGGTGATGCAAGTGATCTGGGAAGTTGACAAGGGATGTTCTTTAGTTGTATGTTTGTAGAGGAAGTGTGCCAACCAAAGAGAAAATGAGGGTTTGGTATTAAAAGAATAGGAGAGTTTAGTAAGCCTTTAGAGTTTTATTGCCACTATGCATTTCCTAGCTCAATATTCACATATTTGCACTTTTAGTAGTGGAATTTTAGAAATGGAAATTGAACTAGATTGACATTATGTACATGTTAACAAGAAAGTTAATAATTAAAAAAAAAATTGGAGAGATGAGTTATTTGTAGGTTATGTTCGTTTATGGTCAGTTAATAACTTACAATTCTCATTTTGATTAAAATTTGCCATAGTCAGTTCAATTCAATTAGGGTGGTATATTCAATCAAAGATTGTGAAGGATTTTAAAATTTAAGAGTATTCAATTTACTAATTTAAGATTTAAAATGATTGTTTTAAAATTCATCAAAATCAAAAAATATTATATTCATGATTTTCACAAGTCCAACAAAATTAGGGTGGTATCATTATAGTGAAATGTTTTATTGTGACATTGCATATATATAAACACACCTCAATTGACTATGGATACTTCAATAAGTGAACCTCCATCTTCCACTACCGTTTGATAAGAGCTCGAGTGGTTTTTGAACATTATTTTTGGTGAAGACAACTTCTCCACTGTAAATGCACATATTTTTTGTTAGAACTACGCAAATACACATAGAATTCTTGCATGGGCCTCCAAAGAAAAACACTAGAAATATTGTGTGTTATCTATGTAGACTCACACTAGATTGTTTTTATTTATATTTTATTTTCATACATTTGTGCTTAAAATACTGCATTTTTCCTTGTGCACCCCATCACAAGATATTTTACATTTATGTGCATAATTACATGCATAGTTTATTATATTTACGATCCATAGGTTGTTTGAAATAACAGAGATTCTTAAGTGCATCGAGATTGTGCCTGGTGCTACCAGGCACCGTTGATATGCCTCGAGATAAACATATGTTCCTATCTCGAGGCATATCAATGGTGCCTGGTACCACCAGGCACAATTTCGGTGCACTGTAGTACTACTCTTGAAATAAACAGATAAATCTATTTTCTTATCAATTTTTCTGATTGATTGAATTCTAACTAAGCTCAGATTTACGATTGAGGAGATAAATAAGAAATTGATTTAGAGTGTGAGTTGTAATCCAGCGAGAGATTTTTCTTCAAAACTCAGTTTGACCTCTCATATTCGAAGCTACCAAATCAAGATGTGAGATCCAGAGTTTTAGAAGATGGTGGTGGTCAGTGGCAGACTCAGAAATTTAGTCTGGGGGGGGGGGGAATGAAAAATAATTATTAGTTGATAATAATAGTTATTAAGGGTAGAGCAAATTTTTTTTTTCTTACCTAAGCTAGTAACTAACAAAAATACAACTATCAAAAATACATTGCATATACCAAATTGAATCTAGTGTAGTTCAATTTTAAGTCAAAATAGGGTCGCAATATCGATAACCTTAGCAAGGGGCAAATGAGCGTAATAACTAGAATATATAACTAAATCACAAAATAATTAGGATAAGTATCTAGTTGAAGGTAAAAACATTTGAAATTTGCGAACATAATATGATCTTAATACAATTTCATAAAAAAAATGGTTTGTACAAGGCTCAAAATTTGTACGAATTTGCTAATTGTATATATTTTCATTGAATTCTATAGTTATTATTTTAGATATTAATTTCAAATAATTTTTTTGTTGGAGGTTTTATACCACTTGTAAACAAGCAATTCATTTCTTTACTATTTGCAATTATATAAAACTGTGTTGAAAACAAAAAAGTAGGGGCATGTCACAATGAAAATAGTAATTGTTAATAGCCATAAAAAAATCATATGCACCAAGATGATCGAAAATAAGTTTGTGTTAAACTAAACAATTTTTAATGTTTGCAATTATTAATAAAGTTGCATTGAAAATAAAAAAAATCTTTGCGAAGAGTATAAAAATTAATAAATGTTCAACCACTGCACCAACAAAAATATGTTTAAATAAGGGAATGAACAATTTTAATATTATATTATATAATAAATTTTATTTTATAAATAACTGTCTCCCCTGACCTTTTAGTAGATCCGCTCTGGTGGTGGTCTAAAGGTCTAAAATGCTAAAAATCGCCAGTCAAGGCAAAACCTGCTTTTTTTTTTTTAATTATTTAAATCATTTGTGGTTGGACAAAATGTGGAAAATGAATACGTGTGGACCAACACGAACACGGCACAAAAGAAGTCGATCTGTGACCTTGCTTTCTCTCCGCGGAACGCACTCGGCACTTTCCATCCCAGCAAACCCAATTTCGTCACTCGGCAAACCCAATTTCGTCACTCGGCACTTTCCATCCCCAAACCTACAATTTGGCTGTCTACATCAATGTCAATTGAGCTTTGCTACAGAGCGAGGGAGGGAGCGAGGTAAAGGGAGCGAGGGATGGGTGGTAACCACCCATCCGCCTCGAGATAAGCGCATAAAATTTGAGATGCACGATGACGCTCATCTCGAAGCAGATGGGTGGTAGCCACCCATCCCTCGCTCCCTCCCTCGACCCCTAGAACATCCCCCAACCTGTCTAGAATATTTTCCATTTAGATCCATTTAGAACATTTTCCATCCCCCAACCTGTCCCCCAACCTGTCTAGTTTAGAACATTTTCCATCCCCCAACCTGTCTAGAACATTTCTTCAATTTCCATCCCCCAACCTGTCTAGATCAATTTCTTGTCACTCGGCACTTTCCCAAGCACCAATTTCTTGGGCTTGTCTACAAACTGCAATCAATTCACATAAAATCTAACACTTCTACACAAACGGAGAAACGCCTCACAGGTGAGGACTAGAAGAAAACTTTGGCGGAGAGTTCTATGCTCATCTCAATCAACTTGAATCGCTAACGGCGGCATCTGAACAGAACAGAACAGAAACAATTCGTAAGTTTAGTTTTTTTTTTTTTTTTTTTTTTAACAATCTCCTTCTCTTGTTTTGCTGACAGAGTCCATGTTTGTTTACGATGTTCATCTGCTTTTGACATATTTTCCTACAAAATTTCTCATATCTTTGATCATTTATTATCATGTATACTTGCTGGCTTTATTTGAACATTTTATGGGATTTTGAGATACGGTTCAATCACTTGTTTAGTATCAAAACTCTACCAGGCAAAACTTAAGGATACTTTCACTTGGTCAGATGAAATTACAGTTTAAAGCAAATTACGATGACATATCCTCTTCCAACCCAATCCCCAAGTGATCGAGTAAACTTGAAGATAAAATTTTGAGCAAAACTGAGCCAGCCATCTTGTTGAATTTTAATGTTAAGTTACTCAAACAAGGGAGTAATACCATAGAAATTTCAAGATTTTTATTTGACTTTGGTTACTGTCAGATGGGTTCAGACCGTGTTTTGAAAAATCCATAGATGAATAAATTTTTTAAATTGAAATAAAAGAGCAGGACTGAAATTGAAATAAAAGAGCTTCAAATTCTCGTGAGGATCATTGGGAGGCGGCTCTCAGGGTCGTGAGATATTTGAAGAAGAGTCCGGGGCAAGGGATTTTGCTTCGTGCTGACAGTGACCTAAGTCTAAAAGGGTGGTGTGACTCAGATTGGGCTAGTTGTCCACTTACGCGGCGTTCGTTGACATGATGGTTTGTGTTACTTGGTTTTTCTCCTGTGTCGTGGAAAACCAAGAAACAACAAACAGTGTCTAGATCGTCTGCGGAGGCTAAGTATAGATCAATGGCGGCAACAGTGTGTGAGTTAAAGTGGCGTAAACAACTTTTGGGTGACTTGGGTGTGCGACATCCGAAGGGTATGAAGTTGTATTGTGATAGTCAGTCGGCGTTGTACATTGCTCAAAATTCAGTTTTTCAAGAAAGAACAAAACATATAGAGGCAGACTGTCATTTTGTTCGAGATGCAGTGACTGAAGGGATGATTTGTCAATCTTATGTTTCTACTAGTGTTCAATTGGTAGACATCTTTACAAAAGCGTTGGGGAAAGCGAAATTTGAGTTTCTACTTTACAAGTTGGGCGTTCGAGATCTACACGCTCCAACTTGAGGGGGGGTATTACGATATTATTGAGAGTTTGAGACCAAAATAGGATAGTTTATTGTGCATATCTTTTGAAAAATATTTTTCCTTATGATAGTCTTTGTATTTTAGGTAAATATATCTTTGTGATTAGGAGGATCTTTAGGAGATCATATCTTTGTGATTAGGAGATCATATCTTTGTGATTAGGAGGATCTTTAGGAGATCAACCAAGCCTTGGAGAGCAAGGTTCTTGGCAATGTTTTGTACTATATATACTTCATTATTGTGAATGAGAAAGCAAGAGAAATTGGGTGGAGAATTTGTGAGAATTTGTCAATACCTCAAAAAAAAAAAAAATCCGATAAAGCAAACACAGCCTTGGTTGGGTGTGTTTGTTTACACCCTCACAAGTGGCTGGAAGTGATAACAAGTGGCATCAAGTGATTCACAACTTAGAAGTGATGCAAACAAACACCCCCTTAATCTATTAACTCTTGCAGAAGGAAGAACGCTATGATGAAAACCCAAAAGAATGATGTCAGCAGGACATATACTACCTTCCCTCAAACAAAGGTCTATAATAGAAAGAGCTAAAACCACACATGACAAATAGGAATAGCCAATTCATAAAACTCTCACAATCACTTAAATAATGTTCAAATAACTCCACGGTAGCATGTCAAATACTTATAATGTCAATCTCCAAACTGGCCAAACACGTAATCCTTCCTTTCACTCACTTATTACATATTTACTTCCATGTTCAGACACATGATAATAGTATGTCTAATGTGAAACAAATCAAGCTCGCATAAGGAGGAAAACTACAACCAGGCTAAAACTCAACATGCCAAGCAAAATAGCAACCCTGAGGGTATATTTGAGGTACCTAATTCTGGTTCGGGATTTTGGATTAGTGATGCACAAGGTGAGAGCCACAAGTGTAGCGAGCCAGGCAGACCCTCCGAACAAAACGATAATGATAGCATATAAAATCTTCAGGATATGCTCAACGCGATGACTTGTACAACTAGTGCTAGCCTGCAAATAAGCAAGTATTCCAGTGCAGTCAAGAGTCACAACTGCAAATGCAGCTTGCATCATTTTTGGTAAATCGGGATCTTCAGTCTCCTGCAATAAGATAAAAAAGGGTTTGGTGATTTAAACTTTTTTCTAATATATATTGTGTGGATGAGGACATTTAAAGGAGAATCTGAACAAGAAGAAAAGGTGCATGAATTTAGAATTTACTAAAGTAGGGTAACCAGAATAGTGTGTGAATCACATGTATCAGGGCATTCTTAAGGGATGTGGGGTAACAGTGCCCTGCTAACTTTGCTGGCTTGGAAAACAAGCTTGGGCAATTAATAGATGTGGGACGTACCAGCACCGGTTGTGCACATGTTAGCTACTAAGCAATTGAGGGAACTAACATTTATGATATGACTACTAAGCTAGGAAGAAGTGATAGTAAATATCAGTGTCTTTGTTTCAAGCATGACAAGCCAGGTTGACTGCCAGTAAGAAAACGATAGTTCCATTTTGATTTCACACAAACACAAGCCACTACTGATATTCATGAACTAGTGACCATTGTCTGTTCTTGGTATTCCACAAAATAAGATTAGTTCCTCAATGCAGACAATAACCAGAGGTGGAATGAAGACTATCAGTACACACAAACTGCCTAGTTAACATAAGAAAAAGCACAAGTTGTATGTCTACTAGAATGATATAAGGGTGTGTTTGGTTGCATGGAATCCTATGCCATGAGAATCCATGAGGGGACCTCTACATTTTAGGCTAAATTGATACATCACATCCACCATTTGATTTTGTGATCAATGGCGGGAATGAAAGTCTCATGAACATGAGAATCCCACTCCTTGGTCCCCCAAGGCATGTGATTCCCATGAACATGGGACTTTCATTCCCACCATTGATCACAAAATCAAATGGTGGATGTGGAATGATACATCAATTTAGCCTAAAATGTAGGAGTCTCCTCAAGGATTCCCTCCCATGACATAGGATTCCATGCAACCAAACACACCCTAAGTGTGAGCCAAGACTGACAGTTCTTTTCAAGTAGCAAAGACTCCTTTCGGATTAATAAGATGCTGTATGTGAAGGATGCGAGTGTAAGATGTGGTAAGCACCCACATAGGAGGATCAAGTAGGGTTGGGCCATTATAATTTTGTTTGATCTTTGTTTTTCAATAAAATTTGAACTTTTATCGAAAAACATCAAGTGGGAAGGAGGATGTTGTCACTAATGTATAGTTGTGACTGAATTGAGATTGGTACTGAATTTGGCTGACTGTTCATAGTTTACAATCAACAATATTCTTGCCATGTAACAAGTCCAGAGTGTATTTGGTCATGGAGAAATAGGATGGTCTGACTTGAGTCAGATATTTTTAGACTGAGAAAAGTATGTCACGAGCCCAAATCTTTAATTTCATAATTTCTTCCAAGCTTCTTCATGAAGGATGCAATAAGAGATGGTGCTTTATCTGTAATAAAATTTCGTTGACTTAAACTACAGGAAACAAAATCTGAAAATGACCTATATAAATCAGAAGTGAATTCCAAAACATATTTGATATTTAATACTTCTCTTTGTAACGAGGAACGGGCTCGCAATTCTTCATGGGTAGTGAGGGGAACAACAACAATTGGGATTTGGCACTAATAAGAGGGATTATAGTCTCTGAACTCCCAAATATGTTGAAGATGATTGAATTGCAACCAATAGTGCTAAACAAGGAAGATGATGGTTGGAGAATTGTAGTGAGATGACAAGACTAGTAACTTCTCAGGAGTGCAACTATTTGCCTTTGCAGTTTGGGAATATATTCTTTTTGTTGAAAGAGGTGCCTCGCAAAGTTAGTTTTCTGATTTGGGCAATAAGGTCATGGCAAAATCTTAACAGTAGACAACTCACTGAACAGTAGCAAATAGCTGCAGCTTGTGTGAGGCAGAAAAAGAATTGATTGATGACTTTTTTTTTTTTTTTTTTTTCACTTCCCAATTAGACAAGCGTGAGTAAGATATGCTTTGAATCTGGAACTCCCACTCCGAATGCAAAGTGCCTTCTGCTATGGATCTCTAATTGGCTGAATGATGGCTGCTCTGTTCAGAGGTGTTGGTTATGGGACAGAGTGATTTTGGCACTAATTTGGATTGTGGAAGTAAATAATCTCACATTTAAGGTGAAGAAGGACATGGACATCATCTGCAAAGAAATCAAAGCAGTGGTGTGGCACAGTGGAAATATCTGGGTAGTGATTCAGGCAGTGACAAGTAGGCGGAAAGGACCCTGTCCCGCAAGAAAAAAAGGAGCGCGTTCAGGAGAGCCACAAAACCCACTGGCTCTTAGAAACCAAGGACGATGGGAACTTGGGGAATGGAGCGATCTATAGAGACCCGACTTTTAAAGCTGACAAGCCCACTACACAACCCCTTTCGGCTTGGAACGACCAATCTGGATGTGTTATGCAACCTCACCGTCCCCTCGTTCACCAATCAGATCATGAACGCGCCACTGCCTAAGAAGTTCAACCCCCAAAGTTGAAATTCTATGGCGGGACAACGGACCCGTCCGAGCACCTACTACGCCATTCCCATCACGTGATGGTGTTGAAAAAAGGATCCGAAGCAGTCATGTGCCGAACATTTCCCACCAGCATGAAGAAAACAGTGGTCGGTTTCACAATCTCCCCCCAAGGTCGATTCACTCATTTTAGACGCTGGCCAAGACGTTTATTACTCGGTTTGTGGGCAACCAACAGATCATGAAGGGTCTACATTACTTGCTCAGCCTCAAGCAAAAGTCGGAAGAAACACTGAGGGAGTACGTTACTCGTTTCAACGACAAGTTAACTTTGATTGATAGCTGTAGCGATGACACCTCCGTCACAACTTTCACGTCGGACCTGGGGGGCAATTCTACAACTGTAATACCCGCCTAATTACACAAATATAAATAATATTTACTTATAAATTTGTAATGTATTATAATTTTATAATGTGTAAAACTTGTTTTATTTTTAGTGGTTAAATGAGTAGAAAATGTGTGTACATTAAGCAAAAAAATAAAATTAGGAAACCCTAATTAGAGCTTTATAAAAGAGTTGGAAAAACCTAGCCTCATTATTTTTTTACACACAAAATAATGTGAGGAACTTACGTAAAGAATTAGGGGAAAGAGGTGAAACAAGAAGAAGAAGAAGAAAAAAATGCATAACACCGGTGAGTCTTCTTTGTTCTCTTTTACTTTTTTTAGATTAATCAATTGATTAAGGTTAGGGTTTAATACAAATATAAATCTGAAATATGAAAATTTTATTGTATTTTCGTAGGAATTGGTTGAGTTAAAAGAGAAAACCTACAACTAGGTTTTTATTTAAATCCCGTAATAAATACAACTTTGCGCAGTCTTAGTATTTTCAGTGGATCGAGACCTTCTAGAATTCAGAATACCTTCAAATTAAATCTGTAGATTCATAACACACTTATGAAAAACATATCGTTGGTTTGGAGTTTATCCAACGGTTAGATCTCCCTCGAGGCAGAAACAAATGTCACTGATTGAATCTTAGAAATCCATGTATATAAAAGTTTTGGTAGAAATTAGTGAGTTTTCCTTCATTCTCTTTTCATATATTTTTGCTTGGAAATTTTTTTGTATGTGATATGGAATTTTTTTTTTTTATACCTAGTAAGCTTGAAAATTTATATTTGGGATGAAGTGGAGTTTGAAAAATCATGGTCGATTGAAATGAGTAATTTGATTTTGATGGGGTTTTGGTTTGTTAGAACATGTCTCTTTGTTTAACCATCATGCATTGTTACTTGTTATTGTATGTCTCTGTTTAAAACTAATATATGACCAGGTGAAGAAGTTAATTGAGTTTCTCAATTTTCTCTCTGTTAGAAATTAGGTATTTTTGGATATTTATAAATATCATTTTAAGAAGAGATTTTCTGGATGACTTGGGTATTATTATTATTTTGTAAAATTCGCATTTGCATTTTTGTGTTATAACTTGAAATGCTTATTTAGTATGTGATCATACTGTAAACTTGAATTTTAAGGTTATGTAAATTGACATGCTAATCCTTATACTAAATAAGTGTGAATCCATATGGTGTTATAGAAAATTTACTTATGAAAATGTTACTTGTTTCCCCAAAAGAAATGGTGAATATTGTGGTCGATGTGTTTATGGTTGACAAAGTGTCCGCCTAAAAGAGTCTTGAGAATTATCTGATTTTTTATGCTCTTTTCTACAACTCCGAAAAAAAAATGAAAAATGTGTTTTGTATACAGACTTGCTTGTATACGTGTGATATAGTTTTGGGTATGCAAACTTGTTTGTTTATCAGTGCACCGTTTCATGTGAGTTCGGCAGTACGTGTAGTATTTAGGAAATGCTTGCCATGGATCGAACTTCGGGTGAGATGACATGTTCCTCGATGTGGCACCCCACTTGAAACATGTACGCTCTGAGTGATTTCGAAGGCAAGGGAGACACTTGGGTGAGGTGTGTTCGGCACAAGGAGGATAGTGCGATTGTGGAAAATAAGTGAGGTTTTTGTGTATGTGCATAATTGCCTTGAGGGAAGAAGCTAAATACTCGTTCGACCATTGAATGAGAACTATATGTCGTTTGAAAATAAATTGCATTTATGAGAATTAATAACTCATAAAATTTATCTGTTTTTTTAACCGTTTCGTGCAGGATGGTAAGTCTATTAACAATTTTTGCAGGTCGAACTTACCATATTCAACCTTCACTTTGTAAGTGTTGGTAAAATAAATGTATATTTTAAGCATGATAAACTTATTAGTATGCAATGTTTGCCTCGTTGAGAAACTACAATACTTTGAGTATTATTTTTTGTTTATGAAATTTTCATGTTAAAACATGTAAATTATTTTATTTTATAAGGATGGAGATTACTCATACCAGCTACCTCGCTGACTCAAGTGAGCTTTTGCTTCTTGGGTACATTCTTACTGGAACGTAGCCATTTAGCCTTTCACAGGTTTAGAGATTTATGAGAAGCGTTACTGAAGTTTCGTTAGTGGGGCTAGCGACGTCAGAGTTTCAAGGTTAGATTATAATTTTTTTTTAAAAATTTTCTAAATTATGTTTTAGTTGTTGCTGCTAATTGTTTTTGTTATTGAATTTTCACGTTTCGAGTTTTGGGGAAACAGATAATCCTACGTGGATTTTAGGATTTTCGTTTTCTTTGAAAATTGGGGCGTGACAACAACTTTCTCACCCTGAAGCCCCCAATGGACATGGTAGACCCGCTAAAAAGCGCTCAGAAGTATACCACTCTTGAGGAGATGTGGACCACTAAGAAAGGAGCGAGAGTGAAAATAAATAATCCCCTAGCACTCGAGATAAGAAGGAAGTGAGGAAGCAAAAGGTGGACGACAAGAACAAAAAGAAGCAGAGTGATAATAAGCCGAACTTCGGCCGAATGAGGAAAGAAAAAACCTCGTAACTTCATCGGATCCAGAAACGACTCCCACACTCCCCTTAATGCTAGTCTGTCTGACATTCTCGCTACCTCGACAGCTCTGATAACAACATAGCTGTCCAGATAGGCTCCCGCCTGGGCAAAAAATTGGCAAAACGATTGATAGAGCTGCTGAAGGAGAAGCAAGACATCTTCACCTGAACTATGAGGGACATGGTAGGGATTGACCCTTCCGTGATCACCCATCGACTAGAAGTTGACCATGAGCGGAGACCAATCATGTAAAAGAAGAGACCTATGGCCCTTGAACGGAATCAGATCATTAATGAAGAGGTACAAAGGCTACTAAATGTCGATATGATTAAGGAGTCACGATACCTAGACTGGCTGGCGAATACTGTCTTGGTGAAAAAGAAGAATGGAAAATGAAAAGTGTGTGGATTGCTCAAACCTGGACAAGGCTTGCCCGAAAGACAACTTTTCACTTCCTCGCATTGATCAGATCGTGGATGCCACGTCCGGACACAACTTTCTAAGCTTCATAGACGTTTACTTCGGATACAACTAGATACAAATTCACCCCAGACCAAGAGAAGACCTCCTTCATAATTAAAAAAGAGGGATATACTATTATCAGGTGATATCGTTCGGTCTGAAAAACGCAAGAACAACATATCGTCGATTGGTAAAATGGATGTTCAAGGAGCAAATTGGCAAAACCATGGAGGTTTATATAGACGATATGTTGATCAAAAGTCTCCGCAGTCCTGATCACACCGCCGACCTCGCCAAAGCGTTCAATCAACTCTGCAAACATCAAATGAAACTCAATCTACATAAATGCACATTTGGGGTAGAGTCGGGCAAATTTCTGGGTTACATAGTGAACTGAAAGCGTATAAGTGCGAAGTTACTTTCAAAACCAATACTAGGAGACACTTTACCTGGATTTGTTTGTTTCGAATCATGCTGTCAGTTCAACCCTGGTCCAAAACGATAAGCGGATACATAGACCAGTATATTACGCCAACAAAACCTTTGTGACGCGGAGGCAAACTACTCAGGCTTGGAGAAGTTAGCCTTGGCACTGGTCGTCTCCTCCAGAAAGTTGCGGCCCTACTTTCAAGCTCAATTTATAACAGTCCTCACTAAACATCCATTATGGACAATATTGCACAAGCCCGAGTTGTTGGGCAGGATGGTCAAGTGGCAAGTCAAATTAAGGTAGTTTGATATCAATTACGCAAGAATAGCCATCAAACCTCAAGCGTTGGCAAGCTTCATCGCCGAACTTATAGGCAGTGGAGAACAAGAGTCAGAAGGCCAAGGATGGGCCTGCGTTGTGATGGGTCATCCACAGTTAATGAGAGCGAAACTGAAGTCATTGTCCATTATACAAGCATGGTGACTCTGGAGAAGGCCGTTAGGTTTGGCTTTCCTGCCTCCAACAACAAAGTAGAGTACGAGTCCCTTTTGTTCGACCTGAAGCTCGCCAAAGGGATCGGATTAGATGAGCTGACTGGGTACAACGACTCCTATCTGGTAGTCAACCGTGTTGAAGGGGAGACCCCAGAATGATGTCTTAACGCGAGAAAGTAATTTGTACCATAAGCAGATTCAAGAGGATAGTACTTCAACGATGTCTTAGAGAGGGCAACAAAAAGGCTGACGCACTGTCCAAAAGGGCCTCAACTAGGGGTGGGCACGGGACGAGATATACCCATCCCTATCCCATCCCATTCATACGGGATCGGGACGGGACGGGATCAGCGTGCTAATCTGGAGAATACATTTTGAACATATTATCAACTAGAAGTCTGAAGTTCTAAAGTACATAGAATATATTAAAAATAAAAAACTATTGTTGAAATACATAGAAGTCTAGAAGTCTGAAGTCCCATTAAAATTTGTTTTTTTAATAAAAAATATGATTACATGCTATAGAACAATATATAGAGCCTCAACTTGGTTGTATCCAGATAGCAGTACCATCTTCAATTAACAAACTATTGAAGTTTATAAAAAATGAAAATATGAATTCAAATTAATATTGAACAAAACAATATGAACTCGAATATTTCAAGACCTTTGGATTCTTGTTAATCCAGAGTCGTATTATGTTGAATTCACATTTTATCATACTAGATAAATGCAAATGACAATTGTTTCATGTCAAGACAGATAACTCTTGCATACGTGTAGGTGCAACATGATTGAGACTTCCAGGAATATCATAAATATGTGTTACCTATTTGCTCAAGCTTCCCCTATCAAATGGCTTATTCCTAAATATATTAATAATTAATATTAATAAATTAGATCGGGACGGGACGGGATTGGCGGGATTGAAAATCTTCATCTCATCCCATCCCATTCTAGATCGGGACGGGACGGGATCAGGATGAAATTATTCAGTCCCATTAAGACCTGAAAAAATCGGGTCGGGACGAGACGGGATCGGGATCGGATGCCCACCCCTAGCCTCAACTACGACTGAGAATGTCGACAGACTCATTGAGTTCCAAGAAAAATAAGTCTGGAAGAAGAGGAATCCAGTGAGTTTTGCGCGACGGGCGTAGAAACAAGCTAGATGAATCTCATCATCAAGTACATCAAGAACATAGTCCTCTCAAAGGAGAAGACAAAAGCCTGAAAAACATAGCAGCATGGTACACTCTCCTGAACGACAAGTACAGGAGGTCAGCCACTGGTCCCCTTCGATGCCTGACCAACATAGAGGCAAACTGTGTTCTTAGAGAAATTCATGAGGGCATCTGCGAGAACCATCTAGGCGGGGGGACCCTGGCCCACAAGGCCAGGACCTTAGGATACTATTGGCAAAAAATGCAACAGGACGCCAAGGATTTGGTCCGAAACTGTGACAAGTGTTTAGAGGTATGCATCATACGTGCACATGCTCGCCCAACCCTTATCCCCAATGACCAGCTCATGGCCTTTCGCACAGTGGGGAATGGATATCGTTGGGCCACTCCCCATTTTCGCCAAAAAAAAAGGATTCTCCTCGTAGCTGTAGACTACTTTACCAAATAGGTCGAAGTGGAGAATTTCATATGGGCATCCATCATCTGCAGATTCGACATCCCAAGACACTAGTTAGTGACAATAAGACTCAATTTGAAGGCAAAAAAGTTAAAAAACTATGTGATAACCTAACATCAGCCACCACTACTCTCTAGGGCACCCCAAAGCCATTGGACATGCGGAAGTCACCAATAGGATCATCTTAGAAACACTCAAAAGAAAACTTGATGTAGCCAAAGGCCCGTGGCTCTCAGAACTACCAGGAATTCTCTGAGCATATCGGACCACCAGTAGAGCTTTAGCTTACGGGTCGAAACAATGATCCCAGTAGAGCTCGAAATGCCAACGTTCAGAATGGAGGAGTTCATGACGAATGGCAACGATGAAGCTTTGCTCGTCAGACAAGATCTCATTGAGAAAAAAGAGATGGGGTTTCTGCCAAAATTGTTGCCTACCAACAGGGAATGGCTCAGTACTATAATAAGGTCACGCCACGAGAATTCATAGTTGGGGATTGGTTACTTAGAAGGACCCAATAGAACACCAAGGAACCACGGGCGAGTAAACTAAATCCAAACTGGGAAGGACCCTATTGAGTGACAAAGTTCAACAAGCTTGGTGCATATTGGTTAGAAAATATGAATGACGAAGGCCTTAAGTGACCATGGAATGTAGAACACTTAAAGAAATATTATCAATAAATACAAGGTATTTGCTTTACTAAAGTTTCACTGCTGTTCATTAAATCTAGCTGAAAATCTAGTCAATCTATTACAGTCTGACGTAAGTGTTAGACCTGCTGGTTTGACATGACATTAGGTGAGTTAAATAAATCAGGACACCTAAGTCAGACTTGTACACTTAAGGCCATCTAGTCCGATCGTAGATAATGATGGCCAAATTTGGCCAAAAAGTTTAGTCAGCTCATGCAGCCTGATGAAGATAACTTCTGGTCAGCTTTACAACCTAGTCCTCCAAGAACAGACCAAGATGGCTTAGAAAGTTGGAGTCTAGTCGGAGCTCATGAAACTTGATCAAGATAACTTGCCAATGAACATTGTCCGACCATAAACAATGATGGTTAATCAGCTAGCTCATTCAGCCTGATGAAGATAACTTCTGGACCACTCTACATTCTAGTTTGCCAAGAATGGACCAAGATGGCCTAGAAAGTGAGAGTCTGGTCAGAGCAGAGCTCATGAAGCTTGACCAAGATGACTTGTCAGGAATCATCGTCCCACCATCGACAATGATGATGGAGCTTGACCAGAAAGTCTCATGAAGTCTAATGAAGATAACTTTTGATCCGCTCTAAGGCCTAGTCTGCCAATAGCGGACTAAGATGGCTTGAGAAATGAAAAGTATAATTAACTTATGAATTCGGATCACAATAATCTCTGGTCCGCCAAGATTATTTTTACTCCGCTGTATAGAGTTTAGCCAACTCACAGAGTCTGGCCAATATAACTCTTGGTTCGCCCTGACCAGGGTTTAGTCAGCTCATGAAGGTATGAAGGTTGACAGACACAACTTCTAATCCCCTCAATACTCTAGTTCGGCAACAAACCAAGATAACTAGATTGAGCATACTGAGCCAGATCGAAATAATTTTTGGTATTCTTAAAAACTAGACCAAAAATACTTGTCCGTGAGAGAACATATATATTGGGTCAGAGCCAAGACTTAGCAAATTGTAAAAAATACTTGTTCTATTCCAGACTTAGTGAAATTCTTTTTCTAAAGACCAACACCATGGTTAGGCAACCTAGAAGAAATTCAGCAACAAAATGTCTAGGGAACACAAGTATGAAGTGCAAGTGCAAAATGTCAATCAACAAATTGAGCAAGAAAAGGGAGGTGTTTTTCTATTCAGAAATGGAAAATACAACTTTTACTCCTCATCAGGAGAAGGTTCAGTTACAGTGGGGTTGGGCTTAGCAGGAGAAGAAGCAAGGGATGGTTCTATGCGTACTACAGTTTCAACACCTTGATCCCGATCATCCTCTTATTGTGACTTATCAGAAACTTCTTCAAATTCTGCATAGGCAGCTAGTTTGTAAAAGGAAAAATCCCAATCAACATGATCCTGTTACAGCTTTAGCCTTTTTTTCAC
The DNA here is from genome assembly GCA_963556465.1 of Berberis vulgaris. NCBI lineage: Eukaryota > Viridiplantae > Streptophyta > Magnoliopsida > Ranunculales > Berberidaceae > Berberis > Berberis vulgaris. The sequence goes on from OY747125.1 coordinate 22,520,464, forward strand.
AACTTTACTGAACTGGAACGTGGCTTGAACCTTAAGAAGCTTCTCCTCACGAGCTTTTGACTTTGCAAGCTCTTGTTCTGACTGCTCCAATCTGTTTGCTAATGCATCAACTCTGGAGTGCTCAGTACATAAGCTCAGTATATAACTTGTCCTTGACTGGGCTAAGCTCATTGTGCGCCACGAGTCGCTCTTCTGCTGTCTTTGTGCATTGAGCATTATAAGCAACGTCATCCTCCAGCTTCTGACATCGGACAACCCATTCTGACTCCTTGTTACTATTTTCAATGTTCAGAGTTTGCATCTTAGGGTGCACCTTGATTGTAGTCTCTTGTGCAAGCTTCAAGTCACGCTGTGCATGGTTTAGCTCTTTCTCCAACCTGTCCCTTACAACCATCACCTTTGCCAAATCAGTCTCAGCTGACTCCAGTCGGACCCAGTGAGACTCCAATTTTATTTTTGAGTCTCCAAATGAGCCTCCCAACTCTGTCCGAACAAATAACACTCGAGCCTCCACCTCCGATTGAACAGACCTCTGGCTTGAACTAGTACTCGCCTGCTTCAAGCCATTTCTTCAGTGACTCAATCTCTCAGAGAGCATCTGAATACGACTTTTGCAGATGTGCAAAAAATTCGTTCCTTGGTATACACTCTCACGAGCAGCTTCAACCTCTGTCCCAACAACAACTTGGTTCAGATATAACATCCCCAGCATCAAATGTCCCTACTCCTTTTCTAGACACTCACCCAGTGTCTCCCCTTCTGGCAATGGTGCTCGATTGGCTGGCCAATCGTACCATCTACTTATGTGCTTCCTGGAAGCATAAGACATCCACTTCCTGATGCTAGTCCTGATTGCTCATTTTCACTACATCTGGGGCAAAAAAACTAATTTGCGCATCAGGATGAAGATCTTTTTGGCCCACAAATACACCAGCATTGCCCTTTGACGTCTTCACAGCGTCTGGAGCCTCCTCTACCACTTTCTTCTTCCTCACAATGACTGGCTCCCTCTCACCTGCGCTTCAGGAACAGTCGAATGGGAGGAAGGGAATCACTTCTCAGTCGACCGCCACCTGAAGCAAAGGCTGAGAATCGATGAGAGGATAGTATGGATGACGAGAAGGGGATCTTTGGCCGTATGGACGACGACCAGGCGATCCTTTGCCAGACTAAGCAGTCTGAGCAGACTCTGACTCCAAAGAGGGATTGTACTTGAAGTCCTTCAGAGAAAAAGGACGAAAGTCTTGCCAGCATCGGAGGAAGCCACCATTTCTACCAGTAACAAAAGATTGTTCAAAATCTTGGCTTGCTCAGAGCTCAGCTTCGTCTCATCATCCACCCCTACCATCATTAGATACTCATTTTCCAAGTCGGGTAGAGAAATATGAGCTTAGTCGAAATTTCCTGTCTTTCATACATAACAACTTTCGCCCCAGTGGACACAACAATCTCTTGCTTCGTCACATTTAACCCCTTCTTCAAAGGGGCCAATAGTCTGGAAGCAACCTTAGTTCTAATTCGACGCTTCTTAGAAAACATGGATGGGGGGAGCACTGCATCCAACTATGCCTTCCTTGACGGATTATGAATCTTTACCTTTGGAAGCTTCATCTTCTTTGAAGGAGGTACACTAAACTTCAATTTCAAGATTCTGAAAAAAGTGGAGCCTCATGCCAGTAATCCCACAATCAGCTACACTTGATGTTGTCAGGCTTGACAACATGTTCAATCATCAAGTTAGGACAAACCAAAAAATTGATCCAATGCTTCTTTCTTTTTTGAAGAAATGGGAGCTGTCTAAAAATTTTCTACAAAAAATATAAATAACAGTTCAATATGCAGTCAACGAAACTCGGAGCAAGAAATGTCTTATTCTTAGTTGTTTGAACTTCCAATTGATCGGATGACCATCAAGTTCGAAATACTTTGAATCTGTAGAAGCCATAACACAATAATTCTGCCAAGACTTGAAATCATCAGGCAGAGTGTACAAACTGATGATCGCAACGAACATAACGCATGATTGTTCAACCGGGGACAGGTCAGTATCTGGATCACCCTCGGAGTTTGGTGTCCTTTGCTCTGATTAGAATGACAATCAGAACCCTGTACCCATTTGATTACAAGTGGGCTGGAGGAATGCCAATATACGCTAAGAAGCGCCAAATATCTTCTATAATTGGAAAACGAAGGCCTAATTGAAACATACCCGTGTGCAAGCAAATGACTTTATTCGGAGGAGACATCGGAGTCTGACCGGGTCCCAAAGAAAAAAGATCCAGATCATCGAGAATTTGATATCTCACGAAAATTCACCAAATCCACCTTTGAATTTAACCTCTCCCTGAAGAACTCACAACATTCAGCGACTAGTTTTCAGAAAGTTGATTCTGACCCGCCATTGAAGAATGTAGGAGCCTTCAATTGCGTTTGCAAAAACGGAGATTGATCAGAGCAATAGAACATAGTTGAAGCAACAAGGGGGAGTCTCTGAAAAATTGCAGAAGTAAAGATCCAACTTTGCAGAGAAGAAGACTTATATAGAAGTGAAAGGGTGCGCCTTGATTGAGCAATCACATACCAATTAATGATATGCGTCGCTCGAGAAAGCGTTTCAGACTTAATCATCACGACTGTCTAGTTCCCTCATGATGTGACTTAGTGGACTGACAGACTGGCCCACTTACTCGGGGGGAACAACTGATACACCCAGCCGTCCAGTAATCGATGTCGAATACGTGACATGATGATCTCGTCAACGGAGTGGAGCGGGCCTAAGTAAGCGCCTAATCTGATCTATCCCATAAGACAAGGAACTAGATCCAGATCACTGAAAGCCCACTGAGGCGAGTATCTAGGAATTGGACCCAAGGCAACAAGGCCCCATCAAGCTCATAAGTCAAATGGTCAAACCCATAATCCATAAGATCAAATAAGGCAGGTATCTAGGAGTTTGGCATAAGATAGGCAAGCGAGGAAAACGTTGACTCCTATTAGGAAACAAACATCAGAGCATAAGTCATGCATGAAAACTCTCTTGCATGGACAACTCTAAATCTCTAGCAAATATCATTCCTTAAACTACGCCAGCAAAGGCATAGCCAAACAAGAACTCGCATGATAAATAGGGCATGAGGCTGGGGAACTAAGGTATGCTACAAAACCCTAATCTCAAACAATACACAATTCTCTGTCTTGTCTGACTTTAGCGTCGGAGTGCCATCGGCCGCCACAACAGTAGTTTTTTGCTCACAGTTGTTCCTTTTGTAGGTTAAGGCTTGGGAGAATGGAAACTGATCCATTACGTGCTTTGCAGGATTTTAGGGCAGGTCAATCCTACTGCATCAGAACGTAGAAGTTGGGTGAGCAATGGTCCAAGAGAGTGTTCTCATTGCTGGTTCCAAAGAAAAATGGGCATAAAGAAAGGCTGTTACTATAGTTAGTTCCACTTTTGAACACCACTACCCCTCTAATTCTAAGTAACACCACAATTAAAAAAATAATTATGAACTTTCGAAACCGAGATTGCTGCGAGCAACATAGGTTGCAAAGTTAACCCTTAATCTCGCACAAATCATAGTTTCCATAGCTCAGATTTTTTTTTTTGAATTCATCATTTTCGATAAACTCTTTTGTTTTGGTTGATTTGTGTTTGTGTTTTCTCTTCATGATCTCTTCTTTCACTGTAAATATCCCCTAAAACTTTTCGAATTTCAAAGTCCTAACCTCAGACTTTAAAAAAGGATGTTTGGGAAATGAGAGAATAAAGAAAGATGTTGAGGGAGATCGAAGAAACCGAGAGAGAGGTCGAGTGATACGGCAAGAAGTGCTGCTGTTCAAGAGAGATTGGAGAATTCTCCTTTGTCTCGCTCGAAATCGGGCAAAAATGGTGGGTTTGTCCTTTTAATGGTGGTGTTACATAAAATGAGGGGGTAGTGGTGTTTGAAATTGTAGCTGGTGGGTGCACATAATAGCAATCTAAAGAAACCATTAATGAGGAATGCATAGATACTGCAACACTATGGTCGCACATATTAGATTCATAATATTAGATTCATATTAGACCTATCCTTTTAGAATTTTTTGTTCGAATGGGCGAGCCTTTTTTTGTTTTAAAACAGAATTCATAGTATCCCTTGGGGTTGTCTGCTCAGTGAGCCTCTCACTCATTTTGAGCTCATTTTAATGAATCTTTTCATTTGTTTGCTGATTAAAAGAAAAAAATGAAAAAAATCGATGGTCTAGAACCAGCCTCCAAGATGTTTTGTTTTCATATTTTCAGGACATCGAAACTTCTTCTTCTACTTCAAGTGCAAAAGTTACTACCAAAAATTTAGTCTTCTTTTGCTACTTCAAACTAACGAATTGGACATGTCATTCTTGTATGAATTTTGTGTCAGTAGATATCCAAAAGAGGAGAAGAAAACAGTTCTACTAACTGAAACATGCCTCATCATTGGGGAAAAAAAAACAACCTTCTGCTCAACCAAGTTTTTGACTACATTGCTCACAGGGATTAATTTACAGAAATTTAATCTTTTTTATATTAATCGATTGCTTCAGTCAATTAATTCACATCTCCTTGTGAGTTTTCCAATTAGATGTTGAAAGAAAAATCTCGGGAGTGGGATGGCCTAAACATTTTGAAGAATGGATACTCTGGAAGTAGACATTTTAGGCAACTCCAGATCATGTGTTCACTGATGGATTCACACACCATCACATAGCGCCCGAAAATAAATGTACACACCATAATGTAACAAGATGAAATGGTGGAACATCTTTTAGTATTCTGATGCCTGAGATGGTGAAGGCTCTGACTGAAGATGAAAGTGCAACTTTAAGTCTAGGAAGTGGTGCTTATATAGGAGGTTGTATTTATGATCTTCAGGAGATCTTCCCACTAGGATGAAGTAGAGGTTATGAGGATGATGTCCAAGTTTAGAGATATGATCTTTTCTAACAGCATTCTAGTCTGCCCAAGTTTTTAACCTTACATATGCATTTGCGTTTAACACATTGATATATTATGGACCATCCGCGTTTTCAATGATCCCCCCCCCCCCCCGCGCACCCAATTCTTAATCCCTAAGTTTGGATTGTGTGAAGTATAGCATGAATTTCAAGAAATTCAGTCCTTTAGATGAGGCCCCATACATGTTTAAGATAATAAGAAAGCCTACTTAGGTATGTGAAAAATGCAAGCATCATAACACAATTTGACAAGTGTTGAAAGCATGGTCATACCATTTGTGGTTTCGAATAATTTTCCAGTTGACTCTCTTGAACAGGAATTAGAGCAACCCTAGCAGCATCAGATATATTCTGAATGTATAAAATTAAAACTTGTTCAGTGTTATTACAATATCAATGCAAGGAAACGTGTTCAGAAAATAATTAGTTCAACCTCTTCATTCTGAACTTGAAAGAGATTTCCCTGGGAATTGTGTGTTTTGGGCTCCCCATTTACGGACTTGTCAGCTTTGTCCACTCTTTCCCCTAAACCAACATAAGAAAGTTAAATTGTTCCAAGTAATCTTTAATTTTAGAAAACATTAGGTGTTAGTTCCAAAAGTTTCCTATAAAGAGGTCTAACTAAAACATTTGGTTGAGTTTGATTAAAAAAAAACCCATCAAATAAATCTTAAATTGGGACAAGTTGAGCATTGTTTGAGTGGGGGATTGATCAGCTGAAAAGCTTGAAAACTAGGTTTGCTCGATGAAGGTACTAAAGATCTCAACAATGCACAACAAAATGTCAGTTTACTTGGGCCTTATACAAAAAGAAAATGAGTGAAAGGTGTACCAGATTCTATGTTTAAGGATATAATATCATTGGTGGGACATGAGAGGAATACTGTTGCCTGGTAATCAATAAGAAAGCAAGTGTTAGTAATCTATATTGGACTAAGAAGAAAACAAATGTTAGAAAATAACATTATCACCAAAATCATTAGTGTAACCATTCTCCAATGCCATCTCTGATTATTGGGGAATTCTAATTAGCGAGGAAACGGGTGAAGGAGAGGGTACAACCTATCAACAAGGTGCGACCTACTGGTCAACACCATAAGAAAGTAATCATGCCATCGGCGAATCTCAAACCTAGGACGTGGGGAATAAACTTACACAACCCTAACCACTCGACCATAACACCATTGGCAAGATCTCCCAATGTTAGTTTCTAAGAAACGTAACATTGAGATATCCCAATGTTAGTTATTAAGAAACATGCGAGAAGGACTTTGATAGTGAAAAAGATTCTTCACGATGATCCAGTTACAACCATAGCTATTATGAAATTGAGTAATAAAAGATAAAATATGATCGACCCCCTATTTTCCAAAATAGTTGAAATGGTTTGGTTGCACTTTAAAGCCACCTACGTGTCTCGATTGGAATCTCCCAAGAAACCCTAAAAACAGCATATTGACATGAAAGAGAATCAAATAAATATTAGGAGGATGTATAATTTCCATCATCAAATGCACTCAAAGAGCAAAGCCTCAGAGCTCCTTCGTTTGAAGGCATTGGCTCTTTGCCACCCGATTGGTGAAAGCCTTATTGCTTAATAGGTTTTGTAGACAGTTCTGACCCTTGTCCACGGTACTACGAAAGAGAGCTTTGTGGCAACACCTCTTTTGATTGAAATGGTTTTCCATTTCCATCATAACTTTGATGTCTTTCACATTGCTGTCAAGTGGTAGAGCATACATCATTAGAACTTCATCAAAAAGTGAAAAATTATTGATAACAACTCTTAAAAAAATATCACTTGAGCTATTTGCGCTGGATCGATCCTATATATAGAAGCAAAAAGGAGAAGAGTGGAAGACTCAATAAGAATGGGTTGTTCAGACGTTCATCAAGTAATTGAAGTTGCTAATACTAAAAAAAAGAAGTAATCAAATGCTTTGATTTACATGAATTGAAACAACATAATACAACAAACGAAAATCTTGCAAGGTAATCAAAACTAATAGAAAACTAATGCGTAACTGTCGATGGCTTACCGGACTCTGTGGGGTTCTCAGAAGTCATCTGGTGAGTCTGACGGAACAAAAAAAACAAATATGTTAATTAACTAAGAACACTAAATCATGAAGATGTAATGATCAGAAACAAACGAGTGAACCAAGTAGAATTCCTCGTCATTGAAAGCTCACAGAACTAAGTTATCCACAAAAACTATACAGGTTATGAACAAAGGTATATATGGATTGATGGATTCAACTTACAGTGTAGCAGCAGTAAAGACGATTAAACCGTTCAGTTTTGACACACAAAACACTCACAAGCAGCTTTGGTAGTAGAAGAAGAAGAGCTTTTCTGAGATAGCAAGTGGTGAAAGCAAAGAGTTTCGAGGAAGGATACGGGCAATTTCGAGGAAAGAAGAGTTTCTCTGACGCGTTTTCTCATCTGTGGGTGTGGTGTGGAAAGATGCCATGTATAGAAGAGAATGTTAACACAGACCAACATTCATGCACTTTATTTGAGCTCAGTAGGAGTCATTCATATTGATGGCATGTAGGTAGGGTGATGTTATTATGCGAGGTATCCAACAAATTTTTTTTTCCTCGCAGACCCAATACATCTGTGAACAGAAATTATTATTATTATTATTGTTATTATTTTTTTGTGCGAGTATACTAAAATATCATAATTTGCTCATTTCAAAACATTTTCAAGTGATTCAAGTTGTGTTTTTTAGATAACTGAGAGTAATACAACTTTTGTTTTTTATCAACTTGAAAATCAGTTTCGATCGAGCATACAAGTTGGCCGAAAGTCAGGAATACTAACTCATTTTTATTTTTCGGACAGATTTGCGCGACTTTAGTCAAATGACCATAACTTGCTCATTTCAAAACATTTTCAAGTGATTCAAGTTGAGTTTATTAAATAACTCAGAGTACTACAACGTTCATGTGTTTGATGAACTTGAAAATTGAATGTTTAAATTTGTTCGAAAGTTACCCTGTTTTTCATTTTTTCTGTTTGAGTTTGGATTTGTCTGTTATGTTAAGTTATGTATATTTATTGAATTTGAGTTTAAGGGTTTCAACTTTAAGGGAATTTTGAGAGTTTTCGAGGGAAAGATAGGAGATTTGCAAGAGATTTGAGTGTGGAGAGAGATTTTGAATGGGGGAGGGAGGGAGAAATCATTGTAGATTTGAATAGTGAGGAAAAAAAAATGGAGGTTTTTATTTATATAGGTGGTGTGAGGAAAAAAAAAATCAATGATAATGTGAGAAAGAGGATATGGTGGTGTGAGGTAGTCGTTACCAATTTGAATCTTTTACTTCCTCTTGAATTTGTCAAGTTGGTTGAATTCATTTTAAATATGTGAAGCTTAATATTTAATTTTCACTAACCCCCTTTGAATTCTTTGCCATCGTCTTTTATCTATTTATGGCATATATGTTTCAATCAAAATATTCCAATGCAACCAATTATTAAAGATGATTGTATTATATATGGATATTTGGCTATACACACTGTTTCATCAAATTCTATTCTTCTCGACTCCTTGTTTTATTAGGATTTTGGTAGATATATTTTCTTTCTCTGAAAAATAAAAGTACCATTTAAAATTAAAAACAATATACACACAAAGGAAAAATTTTTGATCACTTTATGTAAATTAGGATTTATTGAATGAATCAGTTGTCATGATATTCGTTATGATTAATGTAAGAGCAACTAAATATGAAACAAAATCAATGACACCCCATTCCTACTGGTGCACGAGAAAGAATAAAAAAGGAACAAGAAGAATTTGAAATCCTTACCCGTGGAAAGATGCTATGAAGTAGTTTTGATGTGAGAACCAATGTTAGGGATCTCAAATAACGATAATTGATGACACATGCTTCACTCTCACTTCCAACTTCTTCAAGTGTCTTTTGAAATGTATTTTTATCTCAATAAGAAACAAAGCTTTCAGGTTGATGAATTGAATTATCAGTAACCACCTTTAACTCAGTACATCCATTGATTCCTATAGCTCTTTCAGGTTGGGCGTGACCTTTTTTCTATCAGCACTAAGTAAGAGCAACATATAATCCATGCAATGTTAAATTATTGAGATTTGGGAAACCTTCACTTGGAAAATACAAATCTTCTCCATCATATGCATGTAGGAGAAAAAAAACTCTTCCACATTAGGAAACTCTAAGTGCATCATTGCTCAATTTTGAATCAGCTAATACTATGTGTACGAGCTTAGCAAGGGATATCCAATCAGACAACTCTAGAAATATATTCATAAAATATTGTGATTGAAGACGAAATGGGGGAGATGATACAAATACAAATTAAGAATCTTGATGATACATCAAAATGGATTGATCATCATAACCGTACACGTGACATAAAGCCTCATTACGAGAATACAACACATGATCCATTGGGTCAGCTTATAAGGCCCAGAAGGAATGAGGACAATTATAGAGGCCAAAACTAGGTCCACCTCTAAAGAGGCGTAAACTAGGGGTGGGCATCCCATCTCGCGATCCCGATATCGTCCCATCTCGATTTTTTCGAGTCTTAATGAGATTGAATAATTTCATCCCGATCCCGTCTCGTTCTGATCTAGAATGGGATGGAATGGGATGAAGATTTTCAATTCCGTCAATCCCGTCCCTTCCCGAGTTAATTTTTCATATTTATTATTAATATTTTTATTTATTTATTTATTTATTTTAAGATTGCAATATTTGGATGCCCATATAAAGCCTTTTGAGATTCTGCCAAGGAATGAGCAATTTCAAAAGTTTCATTGGCTGGAAGTTGCACATCTGTTGCACGAATGAGATTAAAATCAATCAGCTCTGCAAACCCAGATTTGGCCATCACAGAGATTGCTCGCAAAATAATACAATTTTCCTCACAAAATAAGAAACTTTTTTCCAGTGACACTGAACTTGCTAGCATAGAGTACTTTTCTACTTCAACATTAGACGCGTATGAGTATGATTTTGCAATTAAAGATAGCAAACCTGATCCATCCCACCACACCAAATTGTGTCCCAATGTGGTGTTCACATTCATAGGTAAGCTAGGCAATATCTTTCTGTAGAATAAAGTATAGACCAATATACAACATTAGAGCTCATTAGTATGTGAACATCAATGAAATATCAATAGATGGAGGTTCTTCATGGTATGAGTTTGATTTATTTGTATAATTGATGTCACTTGTAAGTTGTTCATTGTCATTATAAGTATAAAATAAGGAAGCAATAATACTAGTAAGAGGCTAACAACAATGTGAGTAATAAGATGACTGTCAATTTTTTCCAGTAAGACCCAAATTAGATAATCAAACTCATGCATTTAGTCAGTAAATTGCACATTGATTAAAGAAAATGAAATGCATATAATCAGATCACGCTAATCCCGTCCTGAACCTGTTTGGGATGGGTTTTTTTCCATCCCGTCCCGATCCCGTATGAACAAGATCCGAATTTAAGCTCGGGCGAATCAAAGTCTGTCACCCATTCTCTCATTAAGAAGAATGTTGCACTAATTTCTAAGTATGTGTTTTTGCTTTTGGGGAATTCTAATTGTTGAGGAAATCAGTGAGGAAAACAGCGAGGGAGGGAGGAACCTCCATCCCCCTCGCGATACGTGCAAGGAATGGGATGCACGCATCGCGAGGAAGATGGAGGATCCCGACCCTCCATTCGCTGTTTTCCTCGCTGGTTTCCGCAAGTTAGCCAAGCTCTTTTGCTTTCTGTACATAAAAGTGGCATCCAAGTTGAAAGAATAGTAAATGAGCCTTTTCAGGCACGAGAGGTGCTAAAAATGATAAAGGAGAGGAGTTCAAGGAGGCCATGAGTAAGGCGAACTTATTGAACAACGAACTGGTAAAGGTGGAGATGTCAAACAAATTTGAGACCCTTACAGCAAATATTGAGGAAGATGAGGACGCTTCAGCGGATCAACTGATGGGTATGAACATGACTCATGACCGTGCCGTGGCTAGGCAAGAATCCACTGAGGAATGTCTTCTGGAGGCAGGGTATACATTTTTGGAGATTGCAAATGTTATTGGCAATCAGACACTGTCGTCTCAACAACAGGATGATGTAAATTCAGGGGCGAAGAGTGTTTGTTTCGACGACACGACCAAAAACATTAAAATTCAACATAATCATGCGGCAGCGTCGCAAGGTGCGACGAGTGACTCAAATGGCGAGGGTCAAGTTGGGCATGCTGATTCAGGATTGCCCCAGCCAAATCTAGTTTCGTCCCAGCCTGTGCCCTGCATCAAAGTAGGAGAAGTCGTCTCATCCCAGCTTGGGCCCTACATCAAAACAGGGGAAGTTTCACCCCAGCCAGATCACTGTCCCAAAACAGGGGACGTGTTACCCCAGGCAGCACTTGATTCTCTCGGAGAATTCTCTCCCGTAATTGGCGTGGTTTCTCCTCGATCAGATTCTATTACGCAGCAGACCAGGCCGACTGTATTTACACAGGAAGCAGGGGCTGGAACGGCGAAATCGGCAGTGCTGGAACAGTTGACAGCAGAACATGCTAGGCGACCACAACCCGCGGCCATTGGACACTTGTTAGTACCCGTGGTAGCCGGGAATGAGCAGGAAGGGCGGGTCTTCAGACAACCTCATCATATTGAACCCGGTGATGTTGGAATTCAGTCGGCACAATTGGTTTCAGTTACTCATCTGGGGGGCACCTCGGTACTACTAGCACAGAGCTAGGGGATGCTATGCAGGGTCAGCAAGTGCAGGATCCCTCGGATGATGAGTTTCAGTCTTTTATCAGGTTCAAGAGACATTTTGACAAATACTCTATCAAAACTTCCCCGGATTATAAAAGAATCGGAGACAACTTTAATGAGGCTATATCTTTGTTCAAAGAAAATAGGCTACTTCGACAGCCGAAATTGAATAGCGATACACTCGAAAGTACTAGTGAGGATAGTAATGCAGTCAACTCAGAATCTGAGCTTGGCCCACAGGCAGCGAACATTGATTTGGATTTAGGGGCTATGTCAGATGGAAAGATGAATAAGAGGCACCACACCAAAGATACCAGCTTTTGTTCCCGAAAATCCAATAGAATTAGGAAAGAAAACAAAAAGTACAAAGACTGAGTTTTTTTTTTTTTTTTTTTTTTGTCTAGGCTTGTAGTGGTGAATTCTATCTTTTGTAAGAGTTTGTATCGGCTTTTGAGTTAACCCTATAGGGTCAGTCATGTAGCCTTCGGACGTGGTTGTTTAAATGAATAAAATGGGTCAACATCCCAATTTGATATAAATAAATAAAAAAAAATGAGCCTTTTCTGGGATGGTGATAGTGATTCTAATTATTTTATGCCATCGTGGAGATCATTTGCACTCCAAAAATGTGAGGTTGCTAGCGTATTAGGCCTTCGAAGGAGATGAATGCCACATCATGGGGGAATATCTATGGAGTTATGAGGTGGACAATGTAAGTCTAGGGAGAAAGGTTGAAAAATTAAATGGGATTCTCTTGGCCTTGAGTGGTTTTGAAGACACGCAAGAAATTCAAATTATAAAAGGGTCTTTTGAGGAGATTTAACATAGTTTGTGGCGTTGATTATTGAGGGAATTTCATGTAGGACATGGGCTTGGTGGAAGGGGTGGTGTAGTGCAAGTGTTTGGGGTAGATATCAATGAGACCTACAGACTTGAAAAGGGTAACAAATGATATTATGGATCACAACCTCTCCTTTCATCAAGGAAGACTAATGGATGGTGATGCAAGTGATCGGGGAAGTTGACAAGGGATGTTATTTAGTTGTATGTTTCTAGAGGAAGTGTGCCAACCAAAGAGAAAATGAGGGTTTGGCATTAAAAGAATATGAGAGTTTAGTAAGGCTTTGATGTTGAAATGGATCTAGAGATTTGGAGTTGAAACAAATTCACTGTGGAGACAGTTAATAGCAGAAAAATATGGGGCCTCACAGCTTGATTAGCTTGCCAAAGGACCAACCAGCTCTTTTGGGGGTTCTTTGTGGAAGGGCACAATGAAGTTGAAAGTGTGTGTGCAAAATTGCATCAACTTTGAACCACACAATACGGAGCTAATCAGGTTATGGCACAATCAGTGAACTAGTGAAAACACCTTCAAACTTAGCTTTCTTTCAATCTAAAATGCTTCTAGCAAAAAGTAAGGAGCGGTGAAGCGTAGAAGATACCTTAATGATTGAGAAATCCTTCATATGACCCAAGCAAGGATGGACAAACTCACGGAAAAAAACCCCGTATTTGAGTTGGATGCAGATTCACATCCGATGCGTGGTCAATGTGTCGGGGCAGTTGACTTGGTCAGACAGGTGCCCGACAAGGTCAAGATTTATTTTTAAGGATAAAAGAGCTCACGGGATTTGTCTAACTTCAAATTAGCGTTTTTTAACCTAGAATTTCAGATTTAGGCCTGTTGTCGATACTTGGTCCAATACTTATTGCCACTATGCATTTCCTAGCTCAATATTCACATATTTGCACTTTTAGTAGTGGAATTTTAGAAATGGAAATTGGACTAGATTGACATTATGTACATGTTAACAAGAAAGTTAATAATTAAAAAAAAAATTTGGAGAGATGAGTTATTTGTAGGTTATGTTTGTTTATGGTCAGTTAGTAACTTACAATTCTCATTTTGATTAAAAATTGTCATAGTCAGTTCAATTCAATTAGGGTGGTATATTCAATTAAAGATTGTGAAGGATTTTAAAATTCAGGAGTATTCAATTTACTAATTTAGGATTTAAAATGATTGTTTTAAAATCCATCAAAATCAGAAAATATTCTATTAATGATTTTCACAAATCCAACAAAATTAGGGTGGTATCATTATAGTGAAATGTTTTATTGTGACATTGCATATATATAGACACACCTCAATTGACTATGGATACTTCAATAAGTGAACCTCCATCTTCCACTACCGTTTGATAAGAGTTCGAGTGGTTTTTGAACATTATTTTTGGTGAAGACAACTTCTCCACTGTGAATGCGCAAATTTTTTATTAGAACTACACAAATACACATAGAATTCTTGCATGGGCCTCCAAAGAAAAACACTAGAAATATTGCGTTTATCTATGTAGACTCACACAAGATTGTTTTTATTTATATTTTATTTTCATTCATTTGTTCTTAAAATGTTGCATTTTTCCTTGTGCACCCCATTGCAAGATATTTTACATTTATGTGCATAATTACATGCATAGTTTATTACATTTACGATCCATATGTTATTTTCTTCACCTCATTTAAGGTTCAGACGCTATTCCAACTTCGAATCATGTTTTTTGTTCCCGCAACACCTTCCATCTGGGCTTCGGGTATGAGGTTTTTTTTTTATCTTAAAATGTCTTGTTGCTATTAGGAAGTGAATCATTTCCTTATAAACTTTAACGACGACTTATTCTTACTTGATGTTGGACTATTCAAATCAACTCCATCCCAACACCTTTAACTAGTTAAAATTTAACCAATTGCCATGTATAGAAACCTTTAGTCTCCACTCACCAGTAAAAATGTATTAATGTGCGTGATATATTTATTGATTTTTCATTTTGGTTAACATAGACCAACATTCTTGCACTTTATTTTAGCTCAGTAGTAGTCATTCAGTATACAATCAATTAATTAAGGTTTATTGTGATGTTGGTGTTCAGTCGGAACAATTGGTTTCAGTTACTCATCTGGGGGACAACACGGTGTTACTAGCTCAGAGTTAGGGGATGCTATGCAAGATCAGCAGGTGCAGGAACCCTCTGATGAAGAGTTTCAGTCTCTTCTACGGGTCAAGAGACAGTTTGACAAATACGCTATCAAAACTTCCCCAAAGGATAAAAGAGTAGGAGACAACTTGAACAAGGTTATATCATTGATGAAAGAAAATAGGCGGCTTCGACGGTCTATCAATACACTCGAAAGTACTAGTGAGGATAGTGATGAAGCAAACTCAGAATCTGAGATTGGTCCAAAAGCAGCGAACGGTGATTTGAATTTAGGGGCTACGTCAGACGGAAAGAGGAATAAGAGGAGGCACACCAAAGATGTTAGTCTTTGTCCCCGAAAATCCACTAAAACTAAGAAAGCAAACAAAAGGTACAAAGACTGAGTTTGTTTCGGTGTATTGGTGCATCCTCTCTCCTGTGAGAGGTTGTTTCCGTTTTTTTGGTTAACCCTATAGGGTCAGTCATGTAGCCTTCGAGCTTGGATCATTACATGAATAAAATGGGACGACAACACAATTTCTTTAAAAAAAAAAAAAAAATTAATTAAGGTTTACTGCATGGAAAGATCAACTAATTATTTGTTTTTACTCATCCTTCACGCTCATATATATATAGAGAGAGAGGTTTTGACAATGGGAATGGTGAGAGCTGGATGTTTGTTTTCGACTTAAACCCCATCTGTATGCCATATAATCTCCCATTGCTGCACCATCTAATACTCCTATGCCGTTTTAGTGACAATTTGGTAGCCATTTAACATGACACCAAATGTTAGAGACAATGATCATCATGTATATAAACAAGAGCGGAGCCACATAATTCAACTTCAAAATTTATTTGTAAAGCTACAGTGAAGTATATGTCATATTCTTTTTAAGCCCTTTCCTGAATTTTGAATTCCTTTAACACACAGAAATTAAGTGGCCCCCTTAATTTGTATTCTTTACTTCCCCTTCAAGGAGTTAAGTTGGTTGAAATCCTTTTAAAGCATCCCATCTGCCCTATTTTAATAAACAGATGCGGATTGAGTGTTGTAGGTCCCACACGTGACTAAATGTGGAGTGGCGGAGAACTTGATTTTGTGGAGAGAGAAACTAAACTGGGCTATTAGAGACGAGTGAAAAACTCGAATGCAATGCAATGTGACCACGTGTCAGAATTAGGAGGGCTATTTCGAAATCACTCACCACGTACATACAACAAGCTAAGGCACTTTTGAGATTTTGATAAGATTCGGAGGGCAGTTTCGAAATTTCATCTCCACGAATTTACAACCAGGCATGCAGCTGCCCAGTTGTCACGATATTCATTATGATTAATGTAAAAACAATTAAATATAAAACAAAATCAATGTCACCCCCATTCCCACTGGTGCACGACATAGAATAAAAAAGGAACTTCAAGAATTTGAAATCCTTACCCGTGGAAAGATGCTATGAAGTAGTTTTGATGTGAGATCCAATGTCAGGGATCTCAAATAACGATAATTGATGACACATGCTTCACTCTCACTTCCATCTTCGTCAAGTGACTTTTGAAATGATTTTTGTCTCAATAAGAAACAAAGCTTTCAGGTTGATGAATTGAATTATCAGTAACCACCTTTAACTCAGTACATCCATTGATTCCTATAGCTCTTTCAGGTTGGGCATGACCTTTTTTCTATCAGCACTAAGTAAGTGCAACATATAATCCAGCAATGTTAAATTATTGAGCTTTGGGAAGCTTTCACTTGAAAAAGAGCTCTTCTAAATGTCGAGGAAACCAGCGAGGGGAGTGAGGTGGAGGGAGGAGAGCCATTCACTCTCCTCGGGATGCGCACGCCAAAATTTTTTGCACGCATCTCGAAGAGGGCGAATGGCTCCCCTCCCTCCACCTCACTGCCCTCGCTCATTTCCTCGACATTTAGAATTCCTGTTTGGAAAATACAAATCTTCTCCATCATATGCATGTAGGAGGAAAAAAACTCATTCAAATTAGGAAACTCAAGTGCATCATTACTCAATTTTGAATTAGCTAATGCCATGTGTACAAGGTTAGCAAGGGATATCCAATCAGACAACTCTAGAAATATACTCATCAAATATAGTGATTGAAGAAGCAATGGGGGAGATGATACAAATACAAATCAAGAATCTTGATAATATATCAAAATAGACCGATCATCACAATCGTACATGTGACATAAAGTCCCATCACGAGAATACAACACCCGATCCATTGGATCAGCTCGTAAAATCCAGAAGGATCGAGGACAATTATAGAGCCCTGAACTCGATCCACCTCTAAGGAGGCGTAAACAGGATCCGAATTTAAGTCCGGGCGAATCAAAGTCCAAATTCAAGCCCGTCGTAGGTTCTCTCATTAAGAAAAAGAACGTTGCACTAAGAACGAGCTGTGGAGGGACCTATGCCTCCAAGAATGCATCTCCATTAAGGAGGAGCAAAAACATCTCCTTCTGTTATGCTTCACATGCTTAATTCATGCAGATAATTAACTAAGACCATTATAAAAGGTAAATCGAACAATCGACAAAGGTATGCAACTTTAACTGAGTTTTGTCCATATTTATTTTCTTCTTCCAACAGTGTTAATGACTTAAGCATCAGAGTGCCTTCCACTACCATAAAGGTGGTCTTTGGTAGTCTAACAATGATTTTGCAAGTCAAACTCACAAGATGACGATTTTTGGACACATCAGTTTGGCGTTGTCCGAGAAGAATGACGAGTTTCTTCTTTCTAAACACAAAACAAACCGTGATAAAATTCACCACAGTCTGACGAAAAATCCACAAGCCATCAGAGGAACTAATACAGACTACAAATCCTCAATCCGGCAGTAATTGTGACCACTTTCCCTCTGACGTACCAATAATGGCTCAAGGAGAAGATATGATCAGAATCCCCAGACCAATAGTATCTGAGAATGAAGGTATGCCACATGCTATAGTCCAGACAACTATCGACAATACCACGGATCCTCGGGTAGATTCACTCGTAACCTAAATGGAACACGTAACAATGATGTTGGAAAGGATCGTACAGAAGCATACTCAACTAACTAACTTGGTTCAGGCACAGCCACAACAAAACTCTGCAAATCGAACTCAAGATAGGCAAAATCCTAGCGGAACCCCAACAAGGAAACTTCGAAAGCAGCGAGCTTCCTCAAGGTAGAAATCCACTATACGAAGGAACACTTACCAAAATCCCATTCAGAATAGGAGTCACGAATCCCAACATTTTATACGAATTTGGCAAAACTGCCATTTTTCGACTCCCTCATGAAAACAGCTATGCTGAAAAAGTTCACTCCACCAAAGTTCGAGGTGTATGATGGAACTTCATACCCGACCGATCATTTGAGACACTTCCATCACATGATGGCCTTGAACGAGACCACAAGATAAATTTTATGCAGAACATTCCCAATCAGCCTCACTTCTACATCAATGAACTAATTCAATAATCTACCACCAAGATCGATAGATTAGCCCGCTTTCATTATCGGAAGCCAATGGACGAGGAGAAGGCCACACCACTTCCTGCATATCAGGCAGAAACCCATCAGACAGAAACCCGAAGAAACGATATGGGAATATGTCACTCGCTACCAATGAACTGACAATGATCGACAGATGTAGCGATGACACAGTCGCAACAACCTTCATACCCGGATTAAAGATAACCTCCTTATTTGACGCTCTTAAATTGGAGCCCCCAAAGGGCATGGCAATCCTGCTAAAAGTAGCAAATAAGCATATCTCCCTAGAAGAGATGAAAGTAGCCAGGAAGAGAAATGATCAAGAAAGAAAAAAATTCTCAAGAAAATGGGAAAGAAAGGAAGACAAAGGACAACAGGAAGGCGACAACCCATCGAAGAAGCATCAAAGTAGCGGAATGAGCAATTCGCTGCGACTGAAATTCGAAAGATCACAACCAATGTGAGCTCGACATGAACGGTTAACGAGCATAATGAAAACCTCATACAAATTGTACACAACCCTGAGGACAAGTCGAACAAACATACTAAAACACATAGCGAAGTGGGATAACATTAATTGGCCGTTTCAGATGAGAGGGGATCCAGAAGGAAGAGACAAAAGCAAATACTGCTCATTCCATAGGGATCATGGGCATGATAATGAAGAATGTTAAAATTTAAAAGACGAAATCGAACACTGGGCTCAAAAAGGACTACTAGACAAATTCATCGAGCTGCTAGAAAAACAGATAGAATGGAAAGAAAAAAACAGACAATGCTGCGTGATCGAAAGAACAGTCCAGAAAATTGACATACAACACACGCTGCATAGCCAGATGAAGCAAAACACGCAAAGAAGCTGGGAAAACCCCTCACTCATCTATATCAGAACAAGGGTACAAACAAAACACTTCATAAAACATGGAAAAGCTTGCATCATATGATCTGTATAAATGAAAGGAATTAATCAGTAATTGCAAAATTGAATTGAACCACAAAACAACACGCGAGGAAGAAGCAAAGAAAAATGAAGCATCAACCCTCAACGCAAAGACTGACAACAAGCAAAGGAAGATGAAACAAACAATGCTCTGAATCAGTATTGTAAAAGTCTTAATGGCCAAAACTGATGAAATACTCAAACAAACATCAATAAAGATTATGGATTCAGGATTTCCAAATCTTCGTGCGGACAAAAAATCGTCCATACAAGGCCGTTAGACAACCAAAGTCGAACACACAAAACTTCTGGTTTGATCAACAACAAATCAACCACAAAGTAAAGGCTGGACACCCGAGTCACCTAAACATAAAAAACTTCAAATCGACCAAAGGGTCGAGTTAATGAAGTAAAGATTGGACACCCGAGTCACCTAAACATAATTTTTTTTAATCGACCGAGGCATCGAGTTAATGAAGTAAAGGTTGGACACCTGAGTCACCTAAACATAAAAAACTTCAAATCGACCGATGTGTCGAGTTAATGGAGTAAAGGTTGGACATAAAATACTTCGAATTGACCGAGATGTCAGTTAACGAAGTAAATGTTGGACACTCGAGTCACCTAAACATGAAAAACTTTGAATCGACCGAAATGTCGAACTAACAAAGTAAATGTTTGACACCCGAGTCGCCTTTAAGGCAAACAAAAAGTCCAAGATGAGGGAACGAGTCAATAAAATCTAAAAAGATATAGGCGAAAAGCAATTCAATACAAATAAATCAGAAAGAACGACAACGACTAACAAACAGGAAAGCAGTTATAAAAGAGCTCGACACAAAAGCTACGACAATTACAAATAAACAAAAAGTTAATCTTAATTCATAAACACTACTCTATTACATTCGGAGAAGGTGATAAAAAGTATGAGAATAAACAAACGCAATGGCAGGATCAGTTGGAACTAGAGAAGAAATCTTTTCAGTAGTAGGGAGCATCAACGACTTCGAAATATTTGATGTTAAAAGGGGCAATGACTCCTCTACTGCTGGAGCAGGCTCCTTGGCATCATCATCTTCAAACAATTCATCGACCAAGTGACGATACTTAGAAAAGTTTTTGTCAAGACTTTCGATATAATCAAGAAGCTAAACCCGCCCGTCAACAACTCGCAGCCAATCTTTAGCTAAGACCACATGAAGCCTATCCTTAGCAGCAACGAGTTCATTTTTGGCCGCGACAAGCTGCTCTTCAGCAATGAAGAGCATACTGGAAGCATCTGCCTTGACATAAAAGTGCAACAATTATTTGTTCCACCCATTCTTTGGCAGCATCACACATAAGGGATTTCTCCAATCCAGAACAAGAAGCCTCATCGAAAGCTAATTTCTCAGCTGATAATTCTTTATCCACATCGCAAAGACGGGCGCAAAGCTCACTTAGCTTAGCTTTCAAAGAGTCAAGATCAGCAATAGACTTATCCTGCAGGTTCTTCGCATTCATCAAAGATTCCTGAGTAGCTGCGACAATATTTTTCGAGCCCGCGCATTGCATTTTCAACACATCAAATTGGGGAAGGGTATGAGAAAATACCAGCAATAGCATTGCCAACCTTCTTTCAAAAAGAGCTACATGATCACGACCAGCTCAATAAATCGAGCCCATTACCCCCGAGTAAGCAAGATGATTCATCCCGTCCATTATCTGCTCAAGACCACGGTCAATATGATCAAATAGGTCGAGCACAGACATTGGAGGCCTCTCCACCAACACCTTGTACCATTCATTTACCAGTCTACATGCACCATCTTGCACATTAAGATGGGTAAACAAACAAAACTCGCAGTCAGACTTGATACAAATATTCTTTGGCCCAGGCTTATTCCAACTAATCCTTGGATGGAGGACGCAAGGATCCATAAGCCCCGAAGAATGACCTCTGACAGTGGGGTGAACAGACAAAACAATAACAATGGAGAAGCCACTTTTGCCATCCCTTTGAGGATCATCCGTGGCAAGGGAAGGACCGACAACACCGGCAGGAACAAGGGAAACTTGTTGAATAGGATAAACTAGACATTTGATTGCTTTACTAACATCAATAGAAGAAGAGGGGGAATGATCCCTGAAACGTTGACCGCCAATAATATCTTTAGACTGCTCTATTGCCAACTGAAACATCTTCTCGTCAATGGCTCGAGGGTCATCATTAGACAACTAAGCAGTATCCAAAACACCATAGACAGACAAAAGTTTCTTCTCACCGGCATCCAATGGACGAGTAGTTTCCTTCTCGTTCCTTTTCAATACGAGCCTCAGCTCCTCATCCTCCTCAAGAGATTCACAATCTTCCTTTACATCATCATCACGGGAAGGATGACCCGAGCGAGAAGCAGTCCGACGAATCACAGACCTAGCAAAACTACGATTCAAAAGTCGTTTCTTCTTCGGGACACGACCATGATCTATAGGCAATCGCCTTGGCGCATTCGTAGACCTCGCAAGTTTTCTCTTTCTTGAAACAAGAACAGAAGCAGCAACAGGAACATTGAGATTCGTCAAACCAAAATTACTTATCAATCAATGCTAGCATTACCGACGCCAGCACGTGTGGCACGAGCTGCATGGACCTTAGCATGAGATTCAATAAACAAAGCTTGTTCCACTTGGCTCATAGTGTTAAACCACTATGCTCCAGGATGTCGTCAGAAAGAAACGCATCCACAGGAAAACGTCAAAGCTTAGAGAATTGTTCACCGATCTTCTGTTCCTCAGCGAATAAAAGATCGTTTCACTGATTAGGAAGCTGGAATGATAAAAAAAATTGAATGACCACGCAATTGGAAGTAGCCTAAGATCACGAAAGCATAAAACCAAGACCGTGACCAATCGCGAATGTCATTACTGAGATTCAAGCGGTTAAAGGAATACCAGACATAAGAGCCCTCACATTAGAAGAAACCAACACCTTCCCGCCATTAGGGCCCATTTGGGCAGAAGGAATGCCCAAAAAATTCAGATATTCCCAGAACAACTCCGGAATGGGGAATCGAAAGCTAGAAGATAACATGCACGAATACTATGCAATGTATCCAGACTTTGGGTTAAAGAGCTATCACCCCGTCCGGGCAAAACAATCTCAAGGTCATGCAGAAGACTATAATCAGAACGAAGGCTCTTCATAGTCGACTGAGAAGCTCTGTTAGGAAAAAAGTGAGCTTTGCACAGTGCTAGCGACTGACCACTTAACTTGTCACTAACAAATATTGTCAAAAAGCTAAGAAGTGATGAAGATGAAGAGAATGAAAGAACAAACAAACCCTAAATTCAAAGGTAGCATGAAGAGGGAAAATGTATTCGTTACATTTTCTTTTATAGAGCCAAGCAATGATGAGATGATTCATTGGATAGCGTGTGAGATATGATGGATATGAGAAACCCAAAAAATGTGCGTGAAAGACAAACGAGAAAGCAAAAGATCGAGACACCAACTCGTGAAAAGCAACTAACAGCATTAAATACAAGGTAAAGGTGAAATTGGAAAGCAAACAGTCACTAGAGGTAGTGGCCACGTCAGCATACCCACTAACTAAAGGGGGAGTAGCTGATGATACATCAAAATAGACTGATCATCACAATCGTATACGTGGTATAAAGGCCCATCACGAGAATACAACACCCGATCCATTGGGTTAGCTCGTAAAACCCAGAAGGATCGATGACAATTATAGAGAACTGAATTAGGCCTGCCTCTAAGGAGGTGTAAACAAGATCCAAATCCAGGCCCGAGCGAATCAAAGCCCAAATCCAAGCCCGTTACACGTTCTTTCTTTAAGAAAAAGAACGTTGCATTAAGAAAGAGCTGTGGAGGGACATACGCCTCCAAGAATGCATCTTCATTAAGGAGGAGCAATAACATCTCCTTCCGTTACGCCTCAGACGCTTAAGTCATGCAGAGAGTTAACTACAACCATTATAAAAGGTAAACGGAACATTCGACAAAGGTATGCAACTTTAACTGAGTTTTGTCCAGATTTATTTCCTTCTTTCAACAATGTTACTGACTTAAGCATCGAAGTACCTTCCACTACCATAAAGGTGGTCTTTGGCAGTCTAACAGTGGTTTTTAGGTCAAACTCATGAGAGGACAATTTTTTGGACGCATCAGTTTGGCGTCGTATGTGGGAAATGACGAGTTTCCTCTTTCTAAACACAAAACAAACTGCGATAAAGTTCACCACAGTCTGACGAAAGATCCACAAGCCATCAGAGGAAATAATGTAGACTATAGTCCCCAATCCGACAGTGATAGTGACCACTCTCCCGCTGACGTATCAATAATGGCTCAAGGAGAAGATACGATCTGAATCCCCGGACCAATAGCGTCTGAGAATGATGGTCCGCCACACGTAATAGTCTAGACAACTATCGACAATACCACAGATCCTCGGGTAGATTCACTCGTAACCTAAATGGAACACGTAACAATGATGCTGAAAAGGATCGCACAGAAGCACACTCAACTAACTAACTTGGTTCAGGCACAACCACAACAAAACTCTGCAAATCAAACTCAAGATAAGCGAAATCCCAGCGAAACTCGAACAAGGAAACTTCGAAAGCAGCAAGCATCCTTGAGGCAAAAATCCACTATACGCAGGAACGCTTACCGAAATCCCATTCAGAATAGGAGTCACGGATCCCAACATATTATACGAATTTGGCAAAACTGTCATTTTTTGTTGCCCTCATGAAAGCTGCTATGCCGAAAAAGTTCACTCCACCAAAGTTGGAGGTGTATGATGGACATTCTGACCCGACCGATCAACTGAGAATCTTAAATCACATGATGGCCATGAAGGAGACCACAAGATCAATTTCATGCAGAACATTCCCAATCAGCCTCACTTCTACAACAATGAATTGGTTCAATAATCTATCACCAAGATCGATAAATTTCTTTCAAGCTCTGGCCACAACTTTCATTATCGGAAGCCAGTAGATGAAAGGGCCACACTACTTCCGGCATATCAGATAGAAACCTGAAGAAAAGATATGGGAATATGTCACTCGCTTTACCAATGAACTGACAATGATCGATGGATGTAGCGATGACACAGTCGCAACAACCTTCATAGACGGATTAAATAGAGCCTCCTTATTTGATCCTTTCAACTTGGATCTCCCAAAGGGCAAGGCAATCCTGCTAAAAGTAGCAAAAAACATATCTCCCTAGAAGAAATGAAAGCAGCCAAGAAGAAAAATGATCAAGAAAACGGGAAAGAAAGGAAGAAAAAGGACAACTGGAAGGTGGCAACCCATCGAAGAAGCATCGAAGAAGCTGAAGGAGCAATTCGCTACGACTAGAATTCGGGGGATCACAACCAACGTGAGCTTGACACAAACGGGTAACGAGCGTAATGAAAACCGTATACAAATCATACACAACCCTAAAGACAAATTGAAAAAACATACTAAAACACATAGCAAAGTGGGATAACATTATTTGGCCGTTTCGGATGAGAGGGGATCCAAAAGAAAGTGACAAAAGCAAATACTACTCATTCCATAGGAATCATGGGCACAATAATGAAGAATGTTACAACTTAAAAGATGAAATCGAACACTGGGCTCAGAAATGACTACTAGACAAATTCATCGGGATGCTAGAAAATAGATAGAATGGAAAGAAAAAAAAGACAATGCTGCGGAATCGAAAGAACAGTCCAGTGAATTGACATACACCACACACTGCACAGCCAGAGGAAGCAAAACATGCGAAGAAGCTGGGCAAACCCCTCACTCATCTATATTGGAACAAGAGTACCAACGAAACACTTCATAAAACATGGAAAAGCCTGCATCATCTGATCCGTATAAATGAAAGGACTTAATAAGCAATTGCAAGATTGAATTGAACCACTAAACAACACGCGAGGAAGAAACAAAGAAAAATGAAACACCAGCCCTCAACGCAAAGACTGACAATGAGCAAAGGAAAACGAAACAAACAATATTTTGAATTAGTATTGTAAAAACCTTAATGGCAAAAACTAATGAAATACTCAAACAAGCATGGTAAAGATTACGGATTCAAGAATACCAAATCTTCTTGCAGACAAAAAACCTTCCATACAAGGCTATTAGACAGTCAAAGTCGAACACACAACTTCTGGTATGATCAACCACAAAGTAAAGATTAGACACCCGAGTCACCTAAACATAAAAATCTTTGAATCAACTGAGGTGTTGAGTTAATGAAGTAAAGGTTGGACACCCGAGTCACCTAAACATAAAAAACTGTGTCGAGTTAACGAAGTAAAGGTTGGACACCCGAGTCACCTAAACATAAAACACTTCGTATCGCCGATGTGTCAAGTTAACGAAGTAAAGTTTGGACATAAAAAACTTCGAATCGACCGAGATGCCGAGTTAACGAAGTAAAGGTTGGAAACCTGAGTCACCTAAACACGAAAAACTTTGAATTGACTGAAATGTCTAACTAACGAAGTAAATGTTTGACACTCGAGTCACCTAAAAGGCAAACAAAAAGTCCAAGATGAGGGAACGAGTCAATACAATCTGATAAAATACAGGCGAAAAGCAATTCTTTACAAATAAATCAGAAAGAACGATAGCGACCAGCCGCTAAACAAGAACAAACATGAAAGAAGTTATAAAAGAGCTCGACACAAAAGCTACGACAATTATAAAAAATAAAAAGTTAATCTTTATTGATAAAAACTACTCTATTACATTCGGAGAAGGTGATAAAAAGCATGAGAGGAAACATGAGCAATGGCAGGATCAATTGGAACCAGAGCAGAAATCTTTTCGGGAGTAGGGAGCATCAACGACTTTGAAATATTTGATGATAGAAAGGGCAATGACTCCTCTACTGCTGGAGCAGGTTCCTCGGCATCATCATCTTCACTGACCAAGTGACGATACTTAGAAAAGTCTTCGTCAAGCCTTTCGATATAATCTAGAAGCTCAACCCACCTGTCAACAACTCGCTGCCAATCTTCAGCTTCGACCACATGAAGCCTATCCTTATAGCAATGAGTTCATTTTTGCCCGTGACAAGCTGTTTTTCAGCAATGAAGAGCATACCGTAAGCATTTGCCTTGACATCATCAAGCGCAACAATTATTTGTTCCACCCGTCCTTTGCTAGCATCACACATAAGGGATTGCTCCAATCTAGAACAAGAAGCCTCATTGAAAGCCGTTAACTCAATGGATAATTCTTTTTCCACATCACAAAGACGGGTGAAAACCTCACTTATCTTAGCTTTCAAAGAGTCAAGATCAGCAATAGACTTATCCTGCAGGTTATTCGCCACCGTCAAAGATTCCTGAGTAGTCGCGACAATCTTCTCCGAGCCTTCACATTGCATTTTCAACACATCAAATTGGGAAAGGATATGAGAAAAATACCAGCAGCAACGTTGCCAACCTTCTCTCCAAAAGAGCTACATGATCACGGTCAGCTCGATAAACCGAGCCCATTACCCCCGCGTAAGTAAGATGATTCATCCCGTCCATTATCTGCTCAAGACCACGGCCAATATGATCAAATAGGTCGAGCACAGACATTGGAGGCCTCTCCACCAACCCCTAATACCATTCATTTACTAGTCTACGTGCACCATCTTGCACATTAAGATGGGTAAACCAACAAAACTTGCAGTTAGATTTGATACGAATATCCTTTGGCCCAGGATCACTCCAACTAATCCTTGGATGAAGAACGCAAGGATCCGAAATACCGAAGAACCACCTCTGACAGCGGGGTGAACAAACAGAACAACAGTAACAATGGAGAAGCCACTTTTGCCCTTCTTTCGAGGAGCATCCACGGCAAGGGAAGGACTGACGATAGTGGCAGAAGCAGGGGAAACTTGTCAAATAGGATAAACTATAAATTAGACTGCTTTACTAACATCAATAGAAGGAGAGGGGGAATGACCCCTGAAACGCTGACCGCCAACAATATCTTTAGACCGCTCCATTGACAACTGGAACATCTTCTCATCAATGGCTCGAGGGTTATCATTAGACAACTAAGCAGTATCCGAAACACCATAGACAGACAAAAGTTTCTTCTCACCGGCATCCAATGGACGAGTAGTCTCCTTCTTGCTCCTTTTCAATCCGAGCTCAGTTCTTCATCCTCTTCAAGAGATTCACAATATCTTTTACATCATCATCACGAGAAGGACCCGAGCTAGAAGTAGTCTGACGAATCACATACCTAGCAGAACTACAATTTGAAAGTCGTTTCTTCCTCAGGACGCGACCAGGATCTATAGGTAATCGCCTTGACGGACTCGTAGACCTCGCAAGTTTTCTCTTTCTCAAAGCAAGAATAGAAGTATCAACAAGAACATTGAGATCTGTCAGACCGAAATTACTTCCCAATCAATGCTAGCATTACCGATGCCAGAACGTGCGGCGCGAGCTGCTTGGACCTTAGCATGAGATTCAGTAAAAAAAGCTTGTTCCGCTTTGCTCATAGTATTAAACTACTATGCTCCAAGATGTCGTAAAAAAGAAACGAATCCAAGGGAAAATGGCAAAGCTTAGAGAATTGTTCACCAATCTTTTGCTCCTCAGCGGATAAAAGATCCTTCCGTCGATTAGGAACCTGGAATGATCGAAAAATTTAACGACCTGGCAATTGGAAGTAGCTTGAGAACACGAAAGCATAAAACCAGGACCGTGACCAATCGCAAATGTCATCACTGAGATTAACAAGCAGGAGAGCGAAAGAAACATATTTCCCTGTGCACCAACAAACCAACCACCGAGTGCAAGATCCTAGCAGTTAAAGGAATACCGGACATAAGAGCCCTCGCATAAGAAGAAACCATCACCTTCCAGCCATTAGGGCCCATTTGGGTAGAAGGAATTCCCAAAAAATTCAGATATTCCCAGAACAACTCCAGAACAAGGAATCGAAAGCCAGAAGATAACATGCATGAATACAATGCGATGTATCCAGCCTTTGGGTTAAAGGGCTATCGGCCCGTCCGGGCATAACAATATCAAGGTCAGACAGAAAATTATAATCAAAACGAAGGCTCTCCAGAGTCGACTGAGAAGCTTTGTTAGGAGAAAAGTGGGTTTCGCATAGGGCTAGTGGCTGACCACTTAACTTGTCACTAACAGACATCGTCGAAGAGCAAATAAGTGATGAAGATGAAGAGAATGAAAGCGGAAACAAACCCTAAATTCAAAGGTAGCGTGAAGAGGGAAAATGTATTAGTCACATTTCCTTTTATAGAGCCAAGCAATGAAGAGACGATTCCTTGGATAGCATGCGAGATATGATGGCTATGAGAAAACCAAAAAATGTGCACAAAAGACGAATGGGCAAACAAAGGATCGAGACACCAACTCGCAAAAAATAACTGACAACATTAAATATAAGGTAATGGTGAAATTGAAAAACAAACCGTCACTCGAATTAGTGGCCACGTCAACATACCCACTAATTAAGGGGGAATAGTTGATGATACATCAAAATAGACCGATCATCATAGCCGTACACGTGGCACAAAGGCCCATCACGAGAATACAACACTGATTCCATTTGGTCAGCTCGTAAAACCCAAAAGGATCGAGGACAACTATAAAGACTTGAACAAGGCCCACCTCTAAGGAGAAGTAAACATGATTCGAATCCAGACCCGAGCAAATCAAAGCCCAAATCTAAGCTCGTCACACGTTATCTCATTAAAAGAAGAACGTTGCACCAAGAAAGAGCCATGGAGGGACCTACGCCTCTACAAACACATATCCATTAAGGAGGAGACTGTTACAAAAACATCTCATTTCGTTGCGCCTCACATGCTTAAGTCGTGCAAAGAGTTAACTTCGACCATTATAAAAGGTAAAATGAACATTCGACAAGGGTGTGCAACTTGAACTGAGTTTTGTCCAGATTTATTTCTTCTTTCCAGCAGAGTTACTGACTTAAACATCGTAGTGCGTTCGACCACCAAAAAGGTGGTATTTGATAGTCTAACTGTGGTTTTGCAGGTCTAACTGTGGTTTTTCAGGTCAAACTCACAAAAGGCGATTTTTGGACACATCAAATTTCATCCTCCCACAACCTATTCTAAGTCCTCTTGTGTTTTTTTCAGTATCAGTGGTTGTTTCAACAGCTCTGCCATTGCCCATTCTAACGTGGTTGATGACATCTTTGTCCGAGCCAACATCATGTTTTGTTGAAGAATTTAATAAGTGTTTATACTGTTTAATGTATAGGTTGCTTACTTGGTTTAGGTTCCAGCTGTTTGAGATAATTCCTCACAGAACTTTACAGTCCTATGGTTCATTTATGATCTAAACTATGTCTTGAATTAACAATCAATTCAATTTAGTTTCCTTCATAAAAAAATTTGGTAAATGACACGCCATAGATTGTCGAGTGGATTTTTGACATATGATCCAGTTTGTTTTGTTTAAATTCGTTCCTCCATAGGTAGGTTTGAATGTTTTTAACTTTAATACTTTATTTAGTCACCTTTTACTATCCATTTTTTTATTAGTATGCCAATGTAAGGGAAAAATGATCTAAAAATTAGTCTTGACCAGTCAATGTCGTAAACTTAACGCTTCCGTCAGAAAATGATTATTAGATGCGATTAGTTTTCAAATAAGGGTCAATTCTAATAAGAATAAAATAATGAGTGTCAAACTAAAAAAAACCCTTATTTTAATGGTAAAAAGTGATATGGTGTTGATCACAGTCCCACCATTCTCGCATGCCTTAGTGACGTTGTTAAGCCACAATAATTTGTATGTGGAAAATTTGTGATCCTTTTTTTTTTTTTTTTGTAATTTGTATTTATGTTTACTATCCTCCATTTTACAATTTTTTTCCTTATAT
Organism: Berberis vulgaris; assembly: GCA_963556465.1. Taxonomy (NCBI): domain Eukaryota; kingdom Viridiplantae; phylum Streptophyta; class Magnoliopsida; order Ranunculales; family Berberidaceae; genus Berberis; species Berberis vulgaris. Next base: position 22,550,529 of record OY747125.1, read on the forward strand.
TCCATATATCAAGATAATGAACCCGACTTTTATACACAAGCCACACAAAATAAAAGCGAATAGGTACATGCTACATGCTTTTTGCATGCAAAAGCTTGTATACATGAATGGTTGTGTATGAATAGAAAGAAATGAGTGTGTTATTGACTTATTTGTTAATCTAACGTTAAGTGTAAATGCAAGCAACATGGGAGTACTCCCCAAAGGAACTTTTCAATATGCTTTGTGGTGATATTAATGGAAGAAAGTAATAGTTCTTTCATTTATTCATCCTTATAACCATTTATTTATAAACATGGAGAAACCAACTCACAGATGCACCCAACAAAGTCTGAAACTATTACAAGTCTTATTTCCAACTAAAGTTACTCTTAGGGTATTCTTCATTCTTCATATGTTATCATGCTGCCCATTCCCTCCATTGGCATTTTCTTTTAGTGCTTCCAAAGCCTGCGATAACAATTTTTTTAAAGATAATAAGTTGAATAGAAAGAATATGAAAATTTGGGACATTTAATATTACAAAAAGGTAATTTTATTTGAAGATAAAAGGCTTGTCATAAGTTCTTAACAAGCCCCGTATCTAACTGACATCAAGCTATACAATTTTCTATTTCTGTACAATATGAAAACAAAAACATTGAAGTTTCTATTTCTAACGGGATTTCCTTCTATTTCTGATGGGATTTCCTTCTATTTTGATGATGAGTTCTATTTCAAATGGATTTCCTATTTCAAATAGTTCTATTTATTTTAGGCAGTTAGTTAATTGGTAGCATATTGAAGAGTGCTATTTTAGTTTATTGTAAAATTGTCCTCCCTATCCTATATAAAGGATATGACTTATTTGTTTAGCGACAACCACGTTAATATTATTGAATGCAATTTTCTTCCAACCTCAAGTTCTATTATTTTCTAAAAAATTTCTTCTTTTTTTCAATTCTTATATTATTTTTTATTTGAAAGATTCCAAATATTTTTTGTCTAAATTGTCATGTCCGCGTGCCAATAAGTGGTATCAAGAGCAAAGATCCTATGACTCCTTCAACCAACAACGATGAGTTCATGAAGAACTCTGATTTTGATACCTTCAAAACTGATTTCAAAGCTCAGATTGATGGAACAATGGGAGAATTCGGATAGCAAATTAAAGAAAATTAGAATTATCTTCAAAGACTCGGAGTTTTTCAAGATTGAACAACCCTCACTCCCTTCCCAATATCCAGTCTTACCCTCTTGCTCCTCAACCAACCTGATGAGATAAAAAATATTCTACTCCCATCTGCCAAACCGAATATCTAAACCAAGTTTCTAAACCTAGCCAACAATCTTTATCTCAACTTTTACCATCAGAATACGGAGATCCCAATAGTGCTCCTGAAGATGAAAGAAAAATTGAATGGTTTTGCATACTTCAAGATGAAAAAAAACTCAACGAATAGACCAAATTCAATTATGGTGCTATTTTGGAGTACAAATTGATAGCTGACATTCCTTTTTATTTAGGTAATTTACAATGAAGAATATATTGACTAGGTTTACGAAGATGATCATCTATTTCAAGTTTATGGAAGTCCTAGAAGACAAACAAGTCAAGATGGTTGCTTACAAACTTAAAAGAGTTGTCGTTATATGGTGGTTTTTAATTTTAACCATATGGAGGAATGTCGTCAAGCAGGTAAATTTGAAATTTGTAGCTGGAACAATATCCATAGATTGTTGCGTGCTCATTTCTTACCTGTAGATTATTGTCAACAACTTTTTGCAAAATTATAATATTCTCGACAATGTGCTAGACTAATTGATGAATATGTGACAAAAACTTTTTGCTCTTATCAACCACAATGGTGTTAAAGAGAATGAAGATTAGTTGATTGCTCGGTTTGTAGGGTCACTTGATCGCCCTATTCAAAGTTGTGTGATTGTGTTTACAACAACAATGGCTACTACAATTCATATGACAATATTGAACATAATTTACCCCAACTTCCCCAAATTCAAAATACCCGCCAACAAACATTCCAGGACTGAACCCAATTGCTTAATCCATCTTCCCATGATTTTTAGTATCCTCCACAACATGCATATCCACCTCAAACTTTATATTCTCCCTATCCCGCCCCTTTTACAAAATCCTCCACATTCTAATACCTCTTCATCACTCCCTCATACTTAGCCTATTTTAGCACCACCACCACCTCGGGCTCCATTATATTTAGCACCACATGTTCCTTCCTTCCAACCAAAATATTCAGTATCCACATTCAACCCAAACCTATTATCAAACCACAAGCAAACTCTATAACCCTTAGCCAAGAGGTGAACGTTGCAACCAGTATGGCCAACCTGACAATTCTAAGTGTTGTAGTAAGAAAGTTTTGGTTATGTAGATCATTATGAAGACAATGCTATTGAAGGCGAGGAAGAAAATATCGATGATCAAATTGAGTAGGCATCTACTTATGACATTCATGATGCCGACCATGATATACCTTTTGTGGGTACTTGTCGTCCTTCATGCTCGCTCAACCTTCTCAATCCAAGAGACACAAAATATTTTGTTCTGCATATGTTATTAAAGGCCAACAATGCAACTTGATTATTGATGGTGGTGGCAGTGAAAATTTTATTTCTTCTATTGTTGTACTGGATTTGCAAGTGACTCCTCATCCAAGGCTTATTCTATTGGATGGGTCAATGATGAATACTTTAAACTTTAAAGAGGTAATCAAATAGTACTGTTTTGAGAATTTTATTTCTTCTAGTGCTTCTTGTGACAAAGACACTATGTTATTGGCTGATTATATGTTGAGATTTCTCCATCACACCACTTCTACTCCTCATATTTCTCAGGTTTCATGAAAAACTTCTGCAGTGATTTATCCTCAGGTGAAACTTTTATCACAAGAGTTTAGTTCTATTATTCCTGATGAGTTGCCAGATTTTTTTTTTGCTTCCTATGAGAAATGTACAACTTGATATTGATTTGACACCTAGTATTTCATTACAACTTCTCCCAGATTACCGATATAGTCCTAGTGAACATCCTATACTTCAAGGACAACTTGATGACTTGCTTAAGAAGGGTTTGATTAAACCAAGCAAAGCCCTGCTTTCTTAGTTTTAAATAAAGATGGTGGAGGGTAGATGGTGTTTGTGTATTGATTGATGTGCACTTAATCAGATTACAATTCCTCATCAGTTTTCGATCCCTCGGATTGATGTTATAATTGATAAGCTTTATGACTTCGTTATCTTCACTAAGCTTGATCGCCATAGTGGCTATTATCAAATCTGTGGGATTTCGTGGCTCACAGTTTCAATCCGTAGAGTTTGAAACGGAATAGGATTGCTATATATTTGACAGAATACAGATCTTATAAAATAGGATCCCTATTCTATAGGGATTTCTATTCTTATTCAGAAGTCAGATATGGATCAGACATACAAGTTTTCTTTTGTATTCAAACACGGACACAGACAGGTTTTCAGGTCCTATTAAGACTCGAAATAGGAAGCAACGATTGCTATAAATCAGTGTTCTAAAAATCGCTAGGCGCTTGGCGGGCGGCGAGCAGGTGCCTAGCGCCCAGGGGCCTAGGCGGGTGCCTAGGCGGGCGCCTAGGCGGCACCTAGGCGGTCTTAGATTTTGTATTATTACTTTAATAATTTACAAAAGTTAAGCATAAGTTGCATAATACATTATCAATTACATCCAATTTAATGCCAATATAAATATGCAAAATTTAAAAACATGAAAAATTACCAATCGTGAACAAAATTTATTAAAACTCAAATGACTGAAGTTGGTCATGATGGGTACTTTATATAAATTTGAATGTGTACTCTTTTATTTTTCTTCAAATTGCATGAATAACCTCAGTTATGTTTGATAAAATCTACATTAGTAAAATTGGTACCGGCAGATCATTTGAGAATTCCATTAAGTAATCATCATTTTGCTACATTTAGACATATACTGAATAAAAAATAATTAAATAGTTTATTTCTAAAAAGTAGGAAATAAAATAAAATAAGAACACAATCAGCCATATTAAAAAAAATTTAAAAATTAAAAGAAATTAAAAATAAATTAAAAATAAATAAAAATTGCCCAGACCGCCTAGACCCGCCTAGAGTCCGCCTAGGCCGCCTAGACCCCGCCTAGAGCCCGCCCAGATCCGCCCAGAACCGCCCAGACAGCCCGCCCAGCCATTAATCTGGGCGGTTTTCCACCTTCTAGCGCCTAGGCGCCGCCTAGACCGATTTTTAGAACACTGCTATAAATATCAGCCTATTCCAGGGATTAAAGCATCGTATTTTCTGAGGCTAAAAACAGGGTATTGGGGTTGTTTTTTTTATCGACAGAAAATAGGAGTTTATTCGCAGACATTGATCACAGTTTTCAAGGTAAGGTTTGAGTATTACCAAGGCAGAAAACTGAGGAGAATCTGCTGGTATTTCTTTGTATCAACAGTGTAGGGAAGAACGGTACAATCCGTGAGTATAACGGATTACTTTCAGATTGAGAGTTGAGAGAACTAGAAACTGTTCTCAAGAGTTTGTACTTCTCAGATTACTCTTTCATAATAAAGAAGCTCGTCGTTGTCCCGTGGATGTAGGCACATTGCCGAACCACGTATATCTTGTCTATTTACTGTTACTGATTGCTAGACTCTTACTTTTACTTGAAAGTACCAATTAGGTTCGGGCGTGTTTCTAGGATAATTTTTCAACAAGTGGTATCAGAGCTCCAGGGTTGGTGTCTACAAGGTTTGACGATATGTCAGAAAGGAAAGGTGAAGTCTACGCAAAGGTTCATGGATTCAATGTTCTTAGATTCAATGGAAGGAACAATTTTAGTAGTTGGCAGACAACGGTGATGGATATACTGATTAACAATGATCTGGCAGACACGGTAGAAGGTGAACCAGATGTGAAACCAACTGGTTGGGATGCAGATAAGTTCAAGGCAATGGATAGGAAGGCATGTAGTACTATCCGGCTATGTCTCGATACGGGAGTTGCGTATAACTACCGTGATGAAAAGACGGCGAAGTCAATTTGGGATAAGTTGATGAATACCTACCTCAGGAAGGATCAGATGAGTTTACTATACCTTCAGAAAAAGCTCTTCACGTTCAAGATTGAACCAGGTAAACTCATGACCGATCATGTTACTGAATTTGAGTGTTTATTTTCAGATTGCATCGGTTTAGGTGCAAACTATGATGATAACGTCAAATCTTTGTTGTTATTGACTTCTTTATTACCTGAGTGGGAAGTATTGGTCGACACGTTGGTCACCAATAAGACAGAAAATTTAGTTTATACAGATGTGGTTTCTGTGGTGCTTACGAAAGCTGCTCACAAGAAGGATATGGCTGATGATGCACAAGTTCATGGTCTTATGGTCAGAGGCCGGAATCAGGGTAATAACGGAGGCAATAACAGGCAAGGCAATGGTCGGAAGAATAGAGGCCGCTCACAGTCTCGCGGAAGAGACATGTCAAAGGTTGAGTGTTATACTTGTCACAAGAAGGGTCATTTCAAAAGGGATTGTCCTACTAGGAAGGATAATGGCAACAGGGAAGAGAAAAATGGCGAGTCGAATCTGGTTGGATCTATACATGATGATGTGGATATCAGGATTACAGGAGATCTAGCAGAGGTTCTTATGGCAGATATTGGTGATCATCTGTATGGAAGATGGGTGCTTGATACCGGTGCGTCTTTTCATATGTGTCCTATTAGAGAGTGGTTTACTAGTTACCGTGAGGTGAAGGGTGGATCAGTTTATATGGGAGACTCCAGAGTATGCAAGACTAGGGGTGTTGGCACAGTTCATTTCAGTTTGGTAGATGGTTCAGTTAGGAAGCTTACAGAGGTTCGTCATGTACCGGATCTTTCGAAAGGTCTGATTTCTCTTGGTGCGCTTGAGGTTCAGGGCTTCAAATTTGTTGGTGAGAATGGCATGTGTTGTGTCTACAATGGTGACAGGGTAATGCTTACGTCAGTTAGACATGGAAATCTGTATTATCTTCAAGGAGACACAGTTGAAGGTGGAGCTATGGTCTCAGAGGTTCTTGATGAGAAGAGCATAGCCCAGACTCAGTTATGGCACATGCGCTTAGGGCATGTGGGTGAGGCAAGGTTGAAGGCATTGAGCAAGCGAGGCTTGCTTGGCAGTGAGAAGCTTGGGAAGTTGGACTTTTGTGAGCACTGTATCTTCGGGAAGCAAACTTGAGTTAGTTTTGGTTTAGTGGAGCATACTACTGCGGGTATTGTGGATTACATTCACACGGATGTTTGGGGCCCATCCAGGACAGTGTCCAAAGGTGGTTCTAGGTGGTTCGTCAGTTTTGTTGATGACTTCAGCAGGAGAGTATGGATTTACAGTTACACCATGAAAAGAAAGAATGAAGTCACTAACATCTTTAAGAAATGGAGAGCGATGGTAGAGAAGCAGACTGGCAGAGTTATCAAGGTGGTCAGATCCGACAATGGTGGGGAGTACACTGAAGACCCCTTGAAGGAGTATTGTCAGGAGCATGGCATTCGCAGGCATTTCACAGTGAAGAAGACACCACAACAGAACGGAGTGGCAGAAAGGATGAACCGCACACTTCTAGAGAGAGCACGGTGCATGTTGTCTAATGCAGGATTAGGCAAGATATGGTGGGCTGAAGCCGTATCTACGGCGTGTTATCTCATAAATAGGTCTCCATCATCAGCGATTGAGTTCAAGACTCCTATGGAGGTATGGTCTGGCACTTCTACGGATTATTCACATCTGAAAGTTTTTGGTTGTCCTGTTTATTTTCATGTGAAGGATGATAAGCTGGGGGTAAGGGCAAGGAAGGCTATATTCCTTGGTTATCCAGGTTCAGTCAAAGGCTACAAATTGTGGTGCTCTGAAACGGGCAAGTGGGAGATTTCTAGAGACGTAAAGTTCCATGAGGAGGCACTCTTACGGCCTAAGTGTGAGAGATGCAAGGATGGATATCCGGTATGGAGAGGTGATAGCTTTGATGATGAGGATGATTTTCTGCAGGTGGAGCTTGGAGCTCCCAGGTCTGGTACACAGGACAGTTTTTCGGATTCAGGTCATGGTAATGATGATGAGATTCATGATACAGTACAGGGTGATCTAGAGGTTATTGCAGGTGAGGAGGTTCCTGTTGAGGAGCCACAGGTACAGTATGAGAATGAGCAGCAGGTTTCTCAGCCGTCTTTGGCAGCACAGAGAGAGCGTCGGAATACTAGAGCACCCATCAGATATGGATTTGAGGAAATGGTAGCCTATGTTTTTTAGTTTTCGGGGAGTATGATGATGCACCTACTACGTATAAACAAGCTTGTAAAAGCTCGCATATGGATGAGTGGAAGGTGGCTATGGATGCGGAGATACAGTCTCTTCACAAAAATCATACATGGGAGCTGGTGACACTTCCAAAGGGAAAACGGGCGATAGGATGCAAGTGGGTATACACTCTGAAAGACGGCATTCCAGATTCTAAAGGGAATTCTGCAGGTGTAAGATTCAAGGCAAGATTGGTAGCAAAAGGATTTGCACAAACAGAAGGTGTGGATTATAACGAGGTTTTCTCTCCGGTGGTTAAGCACACTTCTATCCGTGTCCTATTAGCTATGGTGGCGCAGTATGACTTAGAGCTCGAGCAACTAGATGTCAAGACTGCTTTCTTGCACGGTGATCTGGAAGAGGATATTTATATGGTTCAGCCAGATGGATATGCTATTGCTGGGAAGGAAAACAGGGTATGCAAACTAAAAAAATCTCTATACGGGTTGAAACAGTCTTCTCGTCAGTGGTACTTGAGGTTTGATACTTTTATGTTGAAGCAAAAGTATGCACGAAGTCAGTATGATCATTGTGTTTATTTCAGGAGGCTTCGAGATGGTTCCTACATCTGTTTATTGCTTTACGTGGATGATATGCTTATTGCTGCTAGGAGTAAGCGTGAGATAGAGCTGCTAAAGGTTCAGATGAGCAATGAATTTGAGATGAAGGATTTGGGTCCAGCGAAGAAGATACTCGGGATGGAGATAGTGAGGGACATGAAGCTTGGTAGATTGTCTTTGTCGCAAAAGCAATATCTTGAGAAGGTAGTCAGTAGATTTGGCATGGATAGGGCCAAGTCGGTCAGTACTCCCTTGGCAGCTCACTTCAGGCTCTCTGGTTTGCAGTCCCCTACTACTGTAGCAGAGAAGGAATACATGTCACAGGTTCCTTATGCTAGTGCGGTTGGCAGCTTGATGTATGCCATGATTTGCACACGTCCTGACATTGCACACGCAGTGAGTTTGGTTAGTCGGTACATGGCTAATCCAGGCAAAACCCATTGGCAAGCAGTTAAGTGGATTTTGAGGTATCTTCGAGGCACGTTGGATGTCGGTTTGGTCCATGAGAGATCGTCGGTTTCAGCTGTGACAGGTTATGTTGACTCAGATTATGCAGGAGATTTGGATAGGCGTCGGTCTACTACAGGTTACTGTTTTAAATTGGCAGAGGGTCCTATATCTTGGCGGTCCATGTTACAGTCAGTTGTTGCGTTGTCTACTACAGAGGCAAAGTATATGGCAGTGACAGAGGCAGTGAAAGAGGCTATATGGCTTCGAGGTCTGGTTAAAGATTTGGGTGTTACTCAAAGGGATATTACAGTTCTTTGTGATAGTCAGAGTGTCATCCATTTGGCAAAGAATCAAGTTCATCATGCGAGGACCAAGCATATTGATGTCAGGTTTCACTTTATCAGAGATATCATTGAACACAGAGTCGTGATACTAGAGAAAGTTGATACCAAGGAGAATGCAGCTGATATGTTGACGAAGGTAGTACCCGGGGTCAAGTTGGAGCACTGTCTCAACTTGATCAGACTCTCTCAGTGTTGATGCCCCACGGGGGTATGGCCCTTAGGGGTGGATGGCCTTTAGGCTGGGAGGACGACGATGAGCAGGTTACCTTGGCTGGGGATTTCATGCCAAGGTGGAGATGTATGAGCTGATGGAGCTGATGGAGGTGTGTCCTGAAATTGTTCGCCAAGGTGGAGATTGTGGGATTTCGTGGCTCACAGTTTCAATCCGTAGAGTTTGAAACGGAATAGGATTGCTATATATTTGACAGAATACAGATCTTATAAAATAGGATCCCTATTCTATAGGGATTTCTATTCTTATTCAGAAGTCAGATATGGATCAGGCATACAAGTTTTCTTTTGTATTCAAACACGGACACAGACAGGTTTTCAGGTCCTATTAAGACTCGAAATAGGAAGCAACGATTGCTATAAATATCAGCCTATTCCAAGGATTAAAGCATCGTATTTTTTGAGGCTAAAAACAAGGTATTGGGACTGTTTTTTTTATCGACAGAAAATAGGAGTTTATTCGCAGCCATTGATCACAGTTTTCCAGGTAAGGTTTGAGTATTACCAAGGCAGAAAACTGAGGAGAATCTGCTGGTATTTCTTTGTATCGAAAGTGTAGGGAAGAACGGTACAATCCATGAGTATAACGGATTACTTTCAGATTGAGAGTTGAGAGAACTAGAAACTGTTCTCAAGAGTGTGTACTTCTCAGATTACTCTTTCATAATAAAGAAGCTCGTCGTTGTCCCGTGGATGTAGGCACATTGCCGAACCACGTATATCTTGTCTATTTACTGTTACTGATTGCTAGACTCTTACTTTTACTTGCAAGTACCAATTAGGTTCGGGCGTGTTTCTAGGTTTTGTTTTTATATCTACATTCATTCATTCAGCATTGTTGTATCAACCGTTCATGGTCCATTCTTCACATGTTTATTGGTCGATGGTTGTTTGTCATGTATCAAGTTAACTATCCCGATGTTATTAGGGAGTGGACCCACCTCCTTATAATTAAGTTGACAACTCCATCGATACAAGATATGAGACTATTCAAGCAAACTCAATATCCCAACAATTTTCACCTTGGTACGAATTGTCAGATCTTACAATACCCTCTTATCTACAACATCTCGAAGGACACCTCCTCCTAGAATGACCTGCTCAACCATTGTACCATGTAGAACAATACTCGATACACAAGTTCGATTATTCTCAAATGTTGTGGCTCTACCTAGTCACAATCATTGCAATCACTCAACCCCGTCCGGATTGTAAGGAACCCCTTGGTTCCACCATGTAACATTTAAACCTATAGGCTAGCTCCACCGTGTATCATAACATCGAAAATCACACATTTTGATGTTTCACAAGTTCGCTTCCCGACACCTACTCCAACTTGAATGATATGTTCTCCGACATGACCTCCTCACCAAGACACAACCAATGGTCCATCGACTTTAATAACAAGTGTTGGCATGTTGTCGACGTGAGGATATCTAGGTCCAATCTGATACCATTTGCTTGCGTGTTGTGCACATACGCATATCTAGGTCCATTATGATGTCAGTTGTTGGCGTGTTGTGCTCGTGCGTGTACCTGAGTCCATTATACATAACAATGATGTTTTCCCCAACTTGAACACCCATAATATTAGGTCCCCCATCCTGGGCCTCTGGTGCGGGGTACTATCCTAAAGGCCTCGTTATTAGTAGGGAGTCAACCACCTCCTTGTAAATAAGTTGACAACTTCACGAATACAAGATATGAGACTATTCAAGCCTACTCATTATTCCCACAATTGCCTTAATATCTTCTTTTGGGTTGTTTGGAGTATTGTTCTTAGGTTTTTTTTTAATCAGTTTTCTTGTGGCATTTCGACAACAAAGCAATTTTGGACCTGGGTGGGTTGCATTATCCAAAACCTAGACACTTGAACTCCATGGATTCTAAGCATGGGAAAATGTGTATTAGGCATGTGTAGACTTTAGGATGTGTTACACATGTACGTATCAGGGGGTGATCTATCCCGAGTTGGCCCTACACTACGAGTTATCACAATTTTATGATGGCTAAATTGTACCTACTTAGACAACCCTATATTAGAGATCCTTAGGCTCTTCTTTTTTATTTTCCAAGAGATTTAGAGAGTGAGAGAGGGTTTTAGCTTTGGAATGTTGTTCATTAGAGATTTGGGTTGAAGTGAGGTGATCTTGGTGGAATTTGCTTGGAACTTCATATCAATTGTTAAGGTGAGTTAAACCGTTATAATGTACCTGGTGTAGACCTTGCATGTCCGTAAAATTTCTATTGTTATTGAGTGATGATGGTGATGATTTGAAGCTTTTGAGCATGCATGTTAGCTACCTTGCAATTTGAGTGTATTTGGGTGAAGGATCATTATAATTTGGAGTTTAATTGGTTGTTGTGTTCATGCTAATGCTTGTTGTTACTTGAGCCAAATTTGTAAATCAACCCTTGCACGTGTTTCTTTACTTTGTATTTATCGTATATGGTAACTCCTAAACTATTGGATTTTAGATTTGTCGATTTTTTTAATGCTTGAAAGTGCGGCATTGCGTGATGATTCTCCCAAGCATTGGCATATTTTCTTGCAGGCATTGTTGGTGCATTGAGCGTGTGCGCGCACCTAGGTCCACTATACATAGCAACGATATTGTCCCCAACGCAACTTGGGCCTTTCATCCGGGCCTCGGGTGTGGGGTTTTTATCTCCATGTCCATAGTTATCCTCCAGTTTTCATGCTTCACTGCCTCCTCAAAATGCACTGGATCTGCTGAAGCAAATAGAGCCAAATTGACATTTATATCTTCTTCATCTGAAAGCCCTTCCTCACTTACATAATCTCTCATCCACACCGGGGGCCCTCTTGCTATTCCTTCATCATTAGAACTGGATGATTCTCCTCCATCCTCACCAGTTTGAGGACTACCAGCTGGTTCTTCATTGACTCCCTCTTCTTCCCCACTCCCTGCTCCATCATTCTCTGCATTCACTGCTCCATTATCTTATTTATCATCCCATTCCAGATCAGCCATTATATGTTTTTCATAACTCCTATCCCAGCTCCAAGACTTGTCTTCCTCAAACACTACATCCCTGCTAATTACAACCTTCTTTGCAACTGGATCATAGAGTCTATATGCCTTAGACTCTTCACTTACTCCTAATAACACACAGGAGAAACTCTTTGCATCCAGCTTTGTCCTTCTCACATCAGAAACATGCACATGCGCCACCCATCCGAAAACCCTAAAATGCTCAACTGAGGGTTTGCTGCCACTCCAGGCTTCCTTAGGTGTTTGATTCTTCACAGCCAATGTAGGACTCTGATTCAGAAGATATATTATATAGTTTACCGCCTCTGGCCAGAAAGTCTTAGGGGTCCTCTTTTTAGAGAGCATGCATCGAACCATGTTCATCACTGTTCAATTTTTCCTTTCAGCTACTCCGTTCTGTTGTGGAATATACGCTGCAGTTAATTGCCTCTTGATGCCATGCTTTGTGCAAAACTCATTGAATTCAAGTAATGTGAACTCTCCTCCTCGATCTGTTCTCAAACATTTTATATATCTTTCTACTTCTTTTTCAACACAACCTTTAAAACGTTTGAACGTGTTTAATGCTTCATATTTCTCTACTAAAAAATAAGTCCATGTTTTTCTAGTAAAGTCATCAATAAAGCATATGATGTACCTCTTCTTACTATTGGAGTTGGGAGAGATTGGTCCGTAGAGATCTGCATGAATAAGCTGGAGCTTATCTGTGGACTTCCAATTGTTCTTCTTTGGGATTGAATCCCCGTGTTGCTTCTCAATCATACAGGTAGTACACACTGTTGATGGAGCCTTGAACTGAGGTATCCCATGCACCATCTTCTTGAATTGGAGAGCCCTCAATCCTTTGTAGCTCAAATGTCCATAATGACAGTGCCATAATTGTGCCAAATCCTGTGTGGATGTGTAAAGACAAGCTGGCTTTTGAGGCAATGAATTTGCTAACAACACAAACATCCGATTTGCTGACATCTCGGTTTGTATTATGAGCCCTTTTTTCTGGATGATAAATCTTGAGCTTTCCATGTTGAATGAGAATCGTCAACCCTCTTTCTTGTAGTTGACCAATGCTCAGAAGATTGTTTTTTAGTTCAGGTACAAAAATTACTTCACTAACAACATGTGTAAAGCCACTTACTTTCAATCTCACGTTGCCTTTTCCTAACACAGCCATCCTTGTGTAATTTCCCAGCTTTACCTTTTGCCTGAATTCTTCATTGAGATCACAAAACAAGCTATTGTCACCACACATGTGGTTGCTACATCCAGAATCAAGGAACCAGACATCTTCCCTTCGAGCATCGTTCATCTCCACATATGACATGAGCAACATCTTTTCTTCTTCTCCTAACTCAGCTTAATTGGCTTCCTTATCCCAGCTTGGACACTCAAATTGGAAGTGTCCAAGCTTGTGGCACTTATAGCATTCCACTATTGCTTTGTTGTAGGGCTGGCGACCTCTCCCTCTTCCTCTACCTCTGTATGCACCTCAACCCCGTCCTCTTACACCAAACCTGTCTTAAGAGGTTATCTTGAGTGCTTGTTCTTCTCCTGTATGTTGCTGGAATTTTTGCTCATGTACAATCAGAGAGCTTTGCAGTTCATCAATGGAGAGTTGATCGATGTCTTTGGACTCCTCGATCGAGCAAACAACATAATTGAATTTCTCACTCAACGATCTGAAAAATCTTTTTCTACCACTGTAACATCTTGCATCTGCTCTCCATATGTTCTCATCTTGTTCGCCACTGACTACACTCTAGAAAAGTACTCGAAGACTCCTTTTCCAACCTTCATCTCTAGGGTTTCAAACTCTCCACGGAGAGCTTGTAGATGTGACCTCTTAACCCTATCACTCCCTTCAAACTTCTTCTTCATAGAATCCCAGATTTGTTTGGAAGTATCCTTCATGAGAATGGTCTCCAATATCGTTTGATCTATGGCCTGAGGGAGATAATTTTTCACTTTCAGGTTTTTCAGCTTCAAATCCTCTAGCCTATTTTGTTGTGCTTCTGTCTGCTCCGGTCCACTCTCTGGCTCAACATAGTCAGTCTCTACAGCCCCCAATATTCCTTAGATTGCAGGAAACTCTTTAGCAACATGCTCCAGTGGTCATAGTGACCATCAAAGCTAGGAATGGATGGCTGCAAAAAATTCTCTTCGGTTGTCATCTTCTTTACTGCTGCAAGAACCTCAAAGACTGCTGTTTTATTTATTTTTATTTTTATTTTTATTTTTATTTTTTAATTTTTAATTTTTAATTTTTAATTTTTAATTTTTTATTTTTAATTTTTAATTTTTAATTTTTAAATTTTAAATTTTAATTTTTAATTTTTAATTTTTAATTTTTAATTTTTAATTTTTAATTTTTAATTTTTAATTTTTAATTTTTAATTTTTAATTTTTAATTTTTAATTTTTAATTTTTAATTTTTAATTTTTAATTTTTAATTTTTAATTTTTTTCTCTCAGGCCCAGTGGGGATTCTAATACCAGCGGAAGCGTGATGGGCCCATAACTCCTCTGAATAGTCCCACATCAAGTAAAATTGAGTTGTCATTGAGGTTTATAAGAAGATGGCACACACCCTAATAGCAACGAGTCCTTTTAAGATAAAAACCCCACACCCGAGGCCTGGATGGAAGGCCCAAGTTGTGGGTGTTGAAGTTGGGGACAATATCATTGCTATGTATAGTGGACCTAGGTGCTCTCACGCGCTCAACGCGCTAATGAGAGCACCAACAAGTGGCATCAGAGCCAATAGTTCGGCGGGGACTTAGCGAGGTGGTGCAGGCGACACCTTGTTCAAGGGATCGGGCGCAAGGTAGCGAGCCAGGTAGAGCATTGCATGTGCGCGGTTCGAGGTGGAGGTGCTGGCGGCACATTGTTCAGGGGATTAGGCGCGAGGTAGCGAGCCAGGTAGCACATCGCATGTGCGCAGTCCGCCAGATGAATGGATCAAGATTAGGTTCCATATCCTTGCCAAGAGTGGGTTTCCTACAAGTCCAGACGAGGTGGAGTTAGTGCGGTGGTTGCGACTAAGGTGGAGCCAACAACGCCGGGATAGCAGCCCGTACACCGAGTACTACCCACAGCATCGTGGTCGCACATGAAACTAGAGGAGGATGTGTACTTCGAGATGTTGCAGATTGGTGGATGGATTGTAGGATGTGTGACGATTCGCACCAAAGATGGAGATTGTTGGGATGGAGTTGGCTTGAATAGTTCCACATCAAGTAAGGTGGAGTTGTCACTGATGTTTATAAGGAGATGGTCCACTCCCTAATAGCAACGAGGCTTTTAAAATAAAAACCCCACACCCGAGGCCCGGATGGAAGGCCCAAGTTGCGGGTGTTGAAGTTGGGGACAATAACGTTGCTATGTATAGTGGACCTAGGTGCCCGCACACGTTCAGTGCGCCAACTAGTGGTATCAGAGCCGATGGTTCGGTGGGGACTTGGGGAAGTGGAAGTGGTGCAAGTGGCACCTTGTTCAGGGGATCATGCACGAGGTAGCGAGCCAAGTAGAGCATCGCATGTGCACAGTCCGAGGTGGAGGATGATTGCCAACAAGCACATCATTAAATGCTATAATTTGGGCGCAACAACCGATTTGGTGTATTAGGGTGTCCAAAGTTGGTGCACTTGCAATAGTTAATGGACTAAATTTCTTAATTACCAGTATGGAGAATGACCAGTTGCGAGACTACTATATATCTTTATGGTTCTTATGACTAGGCTTTTGGGGTCTAGTATGAGCTTAGAAGCGACTCCCAGTCTGGGATGCATACAAATTTGAAGCGAAGTTGGTGCACCTTTGGAGGTTGTATGTTGGGTGAGACTGGTCATGGTGTGTAAGGCTTGACGCGAGAGTAGAATTATTGCATACACATCTGTATCACATGCTGAGCCTAATTTACCTTGAAATGTGTGTTGTGCGACAATGCATTATTGCTTATCTATATAAGAAATCAGAATTGTGTTTCACTGTTAATAAGGGGTTGGAGATAAAAGATGACAGGGATTTACCAAAACATAAGAATCTAACGGATCATAAAGAGATGTATGATTAAAACATATATATCTTTTGTCTTCCTGACTTTAAACTCAATCAATCAAAATCATCTTTTAGGGAGCTAGAGCACACTTCAATCCATCCCCTCATCTCAAACTCAGATTTCTTCTTCAATTCTCTTTGTCAACTAGCCGGCCCAAACCTTAAAGAGATAACACACAAAAAACCCACAACACACATAAGTAACCTTTTCTACTCATCAGTATGACGAAATCAATTGATTCGTTTCATCTTCAAATACCTTCTCAACTTCCCAAACGAAAATGATGACAACTTGATCTTGCACTAATCTCTTCCCAAACAAAATTGATCGTTTCTGGAACTCCATCCTCATCATGGGTTGCAACGATCTTGGTTCGCTCTCTCGCACTGATCTCCTTCCCTATTTAGTGATATATGTGGATTTTGATTTCTTTTTTTAGAGCATTGTTTGGGTTTGGAGAGGGCCCTGGAGAAAATTGAAAAAGCAAGAAGAGGTGGGGAATTTGGATTTACAGAGTATGCGAGAAGGGGGAGTTAGGGTGGTCCCATTATGTTGTAGCTTAGTTGTTTGCGATTAATAGGGGCTTGAAAAATGTTTCTTTGTGTCCTTCCTAGGTAGTTGATGACATTTGATTTAGTTTGAAAGAGCTTTAATGGATTCGTACAATATTTTTAAAGAATAGGAAAAAAAAAAGCGAAATACTATGGCCGACGACGCTTTGTAAAAATTCTTGGAGGAAATTTGATTACTCTAAACTAAAGTTTAATTAAGACAAATAAAGTTAAAAGATTGGTATAAAAATTACTACAACATCTAAGAGAACTTTTAGCACTACCAACAGAGTGATCAAAGCAACATCATGCTAACGTAGCTCACCCAGTTCGCTTTGTTTATATGTAGGTGTAATTTTATTGGACTGTAGAATATTGTTACAATGACAATTTAATTCCATGACAATTTCATATTGTTACAATGTGATTCTTGGATATTTTATGTTCTTGTCTCCCACTCTCTCTCTCTCTCTATATATATACACACACACGATGGTTGAACTTTTTTTTAAATGTTATTCTGAGAATTGTGTGGCAATGTTGTGTCACGCTCCGACATTTTGGGGTCATTCTAGTGTCGATGTGCGTTGTTCCTTAGAGTGGGGTATGATAACCATAGATTTCATTTTCCAAGTGAACAAATGATATTACCTGTAAATACATCCTCAAAGCTTGGTTCTCACGCCTGAGCCTTCGAACCTCACGTTCTCGCTGATGAATTCGGGCCTGGAAAAGGAAAATTAAGCAAACAAGACCAGGCTTAAAAAAAACCCAGTAGTATGCACATTGTTTGTATACAAAATCTTGTTCTATTCTTTTGTTAATTTCATCATTATCTTATTTATTCAGTAGTTATTATTTTCGTGGTTCGAATGGGGGGAAGTAATTGTGCTCTATGCAAACTGATTAATCATATTAACATACAATATAAATACAAACCTGTCTCATTGCCCTTTCACGCTCTCGTTGCTCCACAGTGCTCTGACACATTTGTTTGACCCTTCAATCCAAAAAAAAAGAAGAAAAAAAGATTGTGAGATATAAAGCTAAAGAAAAAAGGTGTTGGTAACTGGCTAGTAAGAGTCGCGAAAATAAATTAACCATTGTCTATACAAATAATTACAATAAATGGTGTAGAGAAAATTGCAGTAGAAGAGTTTCTCCAAATTTAGGACAATTTTGGCTTGCCTCGCCAACCTAATTAGAGATGTCTCCACATTTGACTAGGAATTAGACTTGCCTCCAAGATTAGGTCATGTTTTGTATGACCAAATACTCTCCTCACTAGAATCAAAATTTTGGTTGCAATTACATTGAAAACGGTATTTTTCTAATGTAAAAATGACCTGTCATTGGCTAGTGAAATTTGTCAATCTAGGGAGGCTAGACTAATTTTTGGTTAAATGAGCTGGATGCATCTCTAATTGGGTATTAATACTGGTGAGGCAGATCAAAATCGCCATAAAATTTATTAAACCTTGGAAAATATTCACAATGATTGCTTGGTGATAATAGAGTCTACTGAAAATAATTCCCTCCCGCCACCCGACCATAACCATATCCACCACACCTAACACCCCCAACTATCACAAGTATACCGTAAATAAGTTTTTGAATGGACCATCTGCTAATGAACACCAATTATGTAAATATATATATTTTTTAGAAACCATTTACATATGCAGTAGATTTGTCTTTGGTCAAACATAACCTAAACGTCACTTGAGAATTGTAAATCATTTAATTTTTTGATTATATAAAAGTATTAAGAATGTAACAGAAACTTGCTCAAAAGTGACCACCATATCACACTTGACAATTTTCGCATTCCATGCTAAAATTTGGGGATAAATTGGAGAGCACAAACCTTTTAGATAAAACAGACAATTATTGCTTAAATTTATTTCTAGACTATGAATCGACTAAGTAACCAATAACTAGGGTTTCATGACATTGTGTTAATTAAAGTATCAATTGGACAAATACAAGGAAGATTGACAAAAAAAAGTCAAAAGAAATTTTAGCACGGAAAGCTAGGATAGGTAAAGAAACTTACTTTCTATTAACCCTAACGAAGAACGAATAATTGGAAAATAAAAAATTGAGATCGTAAGGGGCATTTGATCTTGCCTCTTAATTGAGATCTAAATTCTTGAAAAACATGTTATGTTTCACAAAAATCATACCTCTACTTAGATTGCAAGGGAAAAAATTCTATTGGAAAACTTCGCGGAGAAAACAAAGGGGAAAGTAGGAAAACTTACCTTGAAATGCTCTATCACGACTCCTTTGTTTACATGCGAGAATGAGAAGCTTTCCAAGGGTCTTTATAAAGAACTAGTGGAGGTGTGTGTAAGTGTAGTTTGACAATAATACCCTTAATGTTTAATAAAATAAAGATATTAAATGCACCTTATTCTTGAAGTTGAGGGTATTATAGTTCTTTCAAATTCTATACTTTATTATTACCTCGCACTTTTGGAAAATTCAAATATTTAAATATAATGGTTCACTTAATTGGAAATTATTATTTTTAACTAGTTAAGTCCATGCGAAAACCTACTTTTACTATATACCACTATAGTTGGAGGTTATTTGAGGTTCTAATAAGGGTAGTCAACCTGAATGTATGTCTATCATGTTTTTCCTTCTAGTCGACCTTTTACTAATTCGGTAAACTTTTGACACTTTACAAGTTCTACTCTCATTTTTCCCGTAGATAAGATTCAAAGTCTATATTCCCATGTTCAACATGTAAAAATGATTATAAAGGCAAATTCAAGCATAAAAACATTTTTTTTTTAATCTTGACCGAAAACCTAAAAGATAACATACTTGAATTAACATCTAAACAACCAAATAAAGTAAGATATTGCATGTTTAAATCCCAAACGTCCAAAATAATGACCCAATGACATAAATGCGAGTATCATCATAGTCCATTAAAAAAGAAATAGGAAGTAGAGGAAATTGTGATCACTCTTCATCATCCTTACTTGGCTCACTAAGCACGGGAGACGTTGAGTCAAGAAAAGCTCATCACCATTAAATCTTGTCGAGTTTGCATCCATGTTGAGCTTTCAATGAAGGTACTTGGTCCACTTCTTAATGATTCTAATGAGAGATTTGTTCTTGTCTTAAATCTTTCACCTCAACTCGGATATGGATAATATCTCATCTTGGGTCTTTGTACCCCCATGCAACTTCATAGTGGCTATGGTGCTTTTATAAAAAATGTGGAGTCCCTTCACATCCATGATAACACCTATCTTATCTTCCTTCGGAAGAAAACCCATAGTGGTGGCTCCAAAAGCGAAACGTATAGTAGATCTTAAGCACGAGCACATACCATAGAATACCAAATGAAGATTGGGTGTTAAGAACATCACTGTGCACGATTCTCCATATAGCATACATTTGTTGGGGAGACACATGGGTTCAAGGAGACTCCTCAACTAAGGAGAGTAGAAGCAAATATCCTCTGTGTAACTAGAAAATTAAACTAGGCACGCTCGATGGTAAATTCATAGGAGATTGTCATTTTCTACTTCTTCCCTAATAAAGATAGACCACCTTCTTCTTCAAAAGGGAGCTTATCCTCATCTTGAATACTTTGAGGAGTTTGGCATCATACTTCATAACTTGCGAGCCCCAAACCCTAGCAATCTATAACATATTCCGTGATGCATTCCAATTTTGTATATACTGACTATACTAGAAAATTATACCTCATGTTGATTATGAGTATTTAAGCTTTTAATCTAAAGATGATTAATAAACATGTAGATATTGTATGTGTCATTTTGATTTATCAAAGAGTGAGATTCGTTTCTGAGTCGGTAACTTCAGAGGATTTAGTGATGACATAATGTTTATGATGGATATTGATCATTGATGGAATCCACGTCCTGGTATAAGGATTGATGATGATTTTCTTCAGAAAGCTTGTAGGTTTCATAATTGTCAAACCCTGCGGGTGAATTTAATTATCTGACATAGTAAATAAGTTAAGTGGAAATGTCTCAAGGATGACAAGAAGTCAACTAGATATAGTTGTTAGCGATTTAATTTAATTGACAAACATTTATAATCTTAAAACATGGGGAGATTATTAAGAATTTAATAATAAGGAGCTCAAAATTAAAATTTAAGCTATGTTAAGGGGTGCAACTATAATTGTTTAGTGGTGTGAATTGTAGCTCATGGGCTTAGATAGAATTTGGGTTGAATTAGGTTTTTCCAGCCCATGAAAATTCTGAACCTTATTTTCTCCTTTTGGTCCCTATTATAGCCTCTTTATAATGTCACAAACCTTTCTCTAGACATCATTGCTTGAAATTGAAACCTTATAAAATTTTTAGAGAACGGGAAAACTAGAATATAAAGGAGAAGTTGTGAAGGACAAGAACAGTCTCTATTCGTGACTAAGTATTCTTGAAATACAATAAGAAACCAGGAAGCGTGCATTGCTTTCGTTGAGGACTGGATCACGTTCGTGTTTAGTTGAGATCAAGTTATAAGATAGATCTCAAAGTTATGTTCTTCTCATTTTTAAGAACAAGCATGAACAATAAGTTTTGATAATAATATTATGCATTTTATTAATGGATCTTGGGTTTAACCCGTACCCTTCACTTTGCTCCTTTGGTTCCAAACATCCATTGAACGAGTATGATCACATGTATGGGATAATTTGGGTAGTCATCTCAAGTAGTCATCTATCGACAACTTGAATTGGTAGTGGAGAGGTTTCTCTTCTCTCAATGGGTGCATTCTCATGTAGCTCTTCTTCCTTGCACCTTCAACATGCACATAAGGGGTTCCTGTTCTGATCTTGGTTTCTCTCTGTTGGAAAATATGCTGTAAATTAGAATTAAAAGGTAGGAATGATGGTACCAATTTTGCTTGGGTTGAGTCGCGGACTAGGTCGCTCTCTTTAAGACGTTTCGCGGCTCTGCCCAAAATTGTGCAAGCAGTATCGTAGCCCCGCCGTCTCCAGGATAAAACAACCCAGAATCTTCTCTGTCTCGTTCAAAAATTGCACAGTAGATGAACGGAATACAATTCACCTTTATTTGCTCGGAATCACCAATACCATTGAAAGAACTCAGCAATAAGCAGAACCTTGGCAAGCGAAAACTTCTTGTAAGCACGAAGACTGTGTTTTTGCAAAAACTTTTCTGATTTCGAAAACTGTATTACACTCTGTTTTGTCGAAAGAACTCTCTGTATCTCTTATCTTTTTCTTTAATCTAAAACTCAATTTCGAAATGGTATTTATAGAGTGAAAATCGTACATTCGAAAACGAAATACAGACTCTATTCATAGCATCAATCGCGTGAAGATTAATATGAAATCGTGGAGAAGAAATCACGGTGGGATTTATGCCAAAATGTGTTTTAGAGAGACCGTCCAGATACATCCTGTCTAGATTCAGTCCTCTTCAGAAGTTCAAAAGTTTATTTAAATAAATTTTTAACAAAAAAAAATTGGTTTGCTCTCTAAATGATCCGACCCGACCGACCGGACGGACGACGGCGGGCGCGAGAGTCTATGTCTCCCCTCCTCATAAAAGAGTGGTACCTCCAAGGGGTCCAAACCCAAGTCCTAACTATCTCCTTATAAACTCTACCACAATGAGTTATATAATAGATATGGGACTAAATTTTAGAGAGTGATCCATAGATCAAAATAGGAGGGAGGTCCAGGGTTCAAAACCAGGTAAACACCCAATTGATTTTATTTTTAAAAACCAAATTTTCAACAATCCCCCACTTGGATTTTTAAAAATCAATTTTCATCGAGCAATCTTTCAAATATAAGATTGTGCATAAACAAAAGTGTCTTTCGACTTGAACTCTTGCGTAGTGTTCATGCTTTAGATTATACTAGAGTAACTCGTAGTTTTGAACTCTATCTCTAACAGACATTACATGCACAACCTTACCAGGGTGAAGTCTAAAAAGCCCGTGCTTTACGGCCATGCACATATATCCCAGTATAGTGAAAGCTCTAGGAATTTTGCCCACAAATTCCATAGGAAGCGGCCAAACTTCCACAATCACTTAGGTGAGTCTATCAAGAATACTCCTGTAGCTAGGTACTCCACTCCACATAGAGTATAGACCTCATTAAGAGTTTTTTAAACTCATCCTACAATCGCTTCAGGAATTCATGCTTTAATCTAGGAATGAGATTGCTATTTTGTCAGCATGATTCACATCATATCATTCACGACTTATTATTACCCATTGAACCTATTTCTTGGGATCTTCAGTCTATAGGTTGGGTTACCATCGTGAATAACTCATCAAACTAAGGGCATTAGTCCCATTCCTTTCGAGGTTTTGAAAACCTTCTCTCTAGCTAATCCTTTCGTCAAAGGATCAGCCAAGTTCTCATCAGTTCGTACATGATCCACTCTCACAGTACCAGTAGATGGAAATTCTCTAACCGTACTGTGCTTATGACGTATTTGTCATTTCTTGCCGTTATAATAACGGTTCTGTATTTTTACAATAGCCACGGTACTATCGCAATGGATCAAGACAGCTGAAATCAGTCTTTCCCATAAAGGGAACTCTGCTAGCAGGTTTCTTAGCCAACCTGCTTCTTCACTAGCCGTGGCTAATGCTATAATCTCTGATTCCATCGTGGACTGTGCCAAAATGGTTTGTTTCTTTGATTTCCAAGAAACAGCTCCACCAACTATATTGAAAATATAGCCACTGGTGGCTTTGGAGTCATCTGAAAGGGTGTTCCAATCAGCATCGCTATATCCTTCAAGGACAGTGGGAAACTTCTGATAATGTAATCCGAGGTTCTTAGTCCTCTTCAGGTACCTCATGACCCGTTCAATTGCATGCCAATGATCTATACTAGGTCTACTTGTAAATCTGCATAGTAATCCAACAACGTAAGCTATGTTGGGTCTAGTGAAATCGGTAGCATATCTAAGACTACCAATGATGCTCGCATACTCAGATTGTCTAACACCGTTACCGGTGTTCTTGAACAACTTTACACTAGAATCATAAGGAGTACATGCAGGTTTACAGTCAGAGTAATTATATTTATTTAGGATCTTCTCTATATAGTGTGATTGATCCAAAGAAATTCCCTTTTCAGACCTAGTAATCTTGATACCAAGGATTACACTCGCTTCTCCAAGGTCCTTCATATCAAAGTTTGCACACAATAAAGCTTTCACTTTATTCACGACATGGATGTTAGAACCAAAGATAAGTAAGTCATCCACATATAGACATATAATAGTGCAAATGCCATTTTCAGCTTTATAGTAAATGCATTTGTCACTTTCGTTCACTTTAAAGTCAGGTGCGATAACAAGATTATCAAATTTTTCATGTCATTGTTTTGGAGTTTGTTTCAAACCGTACAGTGATTTATCTAGTTTGTAAACTTTGTGTTCTTGTCCTGGAATTACAAAACCTTCAGGTTGATCCATGTAAATTTCTTCTTCCAAATCGCCATTAAGAAATGCAGTCTTAACGTCCATTTGGTGCAAAACAATGTTATGTATTGCAGCAAGAGAAATTAACACTCGAATAGATGTAATTCTGGTTACAGGAGAATATGTGTCAAAGAAGTCAACATTTTCTCGCTGTCTATACCCTTTGGCTACAAGACGAGCCTTGAACTTGTCAACATTACCATCGGGTTTCAATTTCTTCTTAAATATCCATTTACATCCTATTGACTTGCAACCTGGTGGCAAATCAACTAAATGCCAGGTCTTATTAGACTCAAGAGAGTACATTTCATCATCAATAGCCTCTTCCCAAAAATTGGCATCTATAGAGGATAGGGCCTCTTGAAAACTAAGGGGATCCTCTTCGACTGAAAAGACATAGTAATCGGGGCCAAATGTTTTAGAAGTTTGTTTCCGTTTACTTCTTCTTCGCTCAAATTCTGTGGCTTTATCAGTTTCATTTACCCTGATCAAGGGTACGTTATTTGAAGATGTACCCCCACTATTCTTCGAAATAAAAGGAAATTTATCTTCATAAAAGTCAACGTCGTTTGATTTTATAATAACTTGATCTTTAATATTATAGAATCTATAAGCTTTGTTGTTCATGGCATATCCTATGAATACATATTCATATGCCCTACTAGCTAGCTTATTCCTTTTAGGATTAGGAATTCTAACATAAGCTAAACAACCCCAAGTTTTCAAATAAGACAAGTTTGGTTGTCTATTTTTCAGAATCTCATAGGGAGATGTTTTACTTTTCGATTTGGGGACTCTATTTAGCACATAACAGACTGTAAATATAATTTCTCCCCACAGTGCGATGCAGCACCGGAGTTTAGCATTATGGCAACTACTAACTCGGTAAGAGTTCTATTTTTCCTTTCAGCTTTGCCATTCATCTCAGGAGAATATGGTGCAGTTGTTTCATGAATAATTCCTTGAGAATTATAGAACTCAATGAAAGTACTGCTATCATATTCAGTGCCTCTATCACTCCTAAGTCTCTTAATCTTTCTATTATATTGATTTTCAACTTCAGTCAAAAATAATTTAAACATGTCAAAGGCATCACTTTTATTTTTCATTAAGTAAACAAAGGTATAATCAGAATAATCATCAATAAACGTAATAAAATAACGTTTTCCATTTCTAGTCAAGATACCATCAAGTTCACATATATCTGAGTGTATCAAATCTAAAGGTTCAGATTCTCTAACTACAGATTTATGTGGTGTTTTCGTTATCTTAGCTTGACTACAATAGTTGCACTTTTCAAAATCATTTAAGGACAATTTTGGAATTAATCCTAAGTTACTTATGTTTTTAATAATACGCTTATTAACATGACAAAGTCTAGCATGCCAGATATTAAAAGTGCACAACATGTAAGTAGAACTAGAAATTTTATTCGCTTCAACATTTAACTTAAACATTCCATCAGTAGCATACCCTTTTCCCACAAATACATTATTCTTTGTGATAGTATATAAATCAGCCCCTATAATTTGAGTAAACCCAGCCTTGTTCAGAAGATAACCAGATACTAAATTCTTCCTCATCTCTGGAGTATGAAGGACATCCTTCGGGATAACAGTCTTTCCAGAGGAAAACTTCAGTTCTACTGATCCAGTTCTAGCAACTATAGTGGAGTGGGAATCACCCAACAACACTTTCTTGTCCTCAGCTTCATAATAGGACTTGAACATTTCTCGATCATAACAGACATGTCCAGAAGCACCAGTGTTGACCCACCATCCCTCGGATCCACCAACAAAATTGATCTCAGAGATCATGGCAATAAGTTGGTCTTCGGTTAGGTTCGCCTGAGGTGCAGGACGAGATCCATTCCGGTAGTTCCTGGCCATATGCCCTGGCCTACCACAGGTGCAGCAAAGGAACTGTGCTGAATCATTCTTGGAGGGATGTTTCTGTCCATTCTGATTTCACGGAGGATTCTGATTCTGATTGTTGCGGTTCTGGTTGTTCCAGTTCTGTTTGTTCCTATTCTTATTATGATTCTGATTTTTCATTGTCTTTCCATTGGGTTTCAGAGACACGGCGGTGGATTTCTTTGGGTTTGAAATAATCAGAACATCATCTTTCTGATCTTGTTTCCTGGCTTCCTCCTCAATTCGAAGTCGGGTTATCAGGCTTTCTAGAGAAAACTCTTTAGTTTTATGCCTAAGGACATTCTTAAAATCTTTCCAGCTAGGGGGCAATTTGTCTATCACAACAGCTATTTGAAATTGCTCATCTAAAGTCATTCCCTCAGATATAATATCATGAGCAATCTTCTGAAGCTCGTGTGATTGGGATTCCACAGACTTATCATCAGTCATTTGAAATTTCAGATAACGACTGGCAGCATATTTCTTTGTGCCAGCTTCCTCAGTGTCATATTTCTTTCTAAGGGCTTCCCAAATATCTTTAGCAGTTTGTTCAGAACAGTAATAATCATAAAGATCACCAGAAAGACCATTCAGGATAAAAATTTTACATAAAAAATCATTTTCAATCCAACGGTCTAATTCTTTAGTTTGGGTTTCAGTAGGTTTAGCAGGCATTGTTGGTTTTTCAGTATCACAAACATATGCAACCTTTTGTGTTGTTAAAAAAACAACATCTTTTGTCTCCATCTTTTAAAGTGTTGGCCCTCAAAACGAAAGGGCCTATTTAGGTCTTTTGCAGCAATTTCAGTAATTGAAGTCATGGCAGACATAGATAAAGCATCTTAAAATTGTTGGAAAATATGCTGTAAATTCGAATTAAAAGGTAGGAACGATGGTACCAATTTTGCTTGGGTTGAGTCGCGGATTAGGTCGCTCTCTTTAAGACGTTTCAAGCAGTATCGTAGCCCCGCCGTCTGATATTCATGTAATTATTACATAATATATCCCTTAATTTATATATATTAGTGTTTCGATTAGTATAATTTATAATAATTATTTCGTTTTCATGTCTTGGCAGGAATTTGAGCGTTAACGATGAAATGATATTAAGGCGACAATTTAAGGAATGACAATTGGTCGATTCCAGTGGTGGTACAAAACAAAGAGACAACCTAACCCTAATAAACCTAGGTCCACCTAATTTAACCTAAGCCCAAACCAAAAAAATGCTAACCTAAAAGCCCAAGCCCAATATAATATGAGAACCCTATTTAGCTTCCCCATCTTAAAAGAAAGAGGCTCATCTCTTATTCTCTCTTCTTCCACATCCCTTCTCCTTCTCCTTCCTTTTTCTACGTTTTTTCTCCCCTCTTCTCTTTTCCAGCCACCACACTAATTCTCCCTACCGACAATCCTCGCTCGATAGGAAAACCGGCAGGGTGATCATCCCACAATCATCACCATCACCACCTCATCTCACCAATACTCTCTTCTTTCTCCTCTCACGTCACCTCGCATCTGTCCCCATTTCTTCCCTCCTCGACAACCACAGCCGCCATCTCCACCAGACACCACCTTCCATCTGTCCCTATTGTTCATTCCTCGCCACCACCACCACCACCACCGCGCGCACAAAACAGGGACTTGCTCCCTGTTTTCCTCCCTCGCAGCCTCCCTTCTTCCTGTTTTCCTCTCATCTCCACGGTCTCTCCCTCCTACACTTCTCTCTCTCTGCTCCAACCTCGCCACCAAACCACGAAAGAACACGCCATCAGCCGCCGCCGTCGCGAAACAGAGCCTCTTCTCGACTCTGTTCCGCCTCGCCACAGGACCTTCCTCCCCTCTCTCGGCATCTCTTCATCTCGACATCCTTCCTGCCTCCCTCTCTCACGACCATAGTCGCAAGCAGCGCGTCAGCAAGCGGCACACTTTGACAGGAGAAACAGGGCTCCGCCACTCCTCCCTCTGTTTGTTTTTCTGTTTGTTTCCTTGTTTCATTGTTTCCTCACTTTCTCTCTCTCTTTTTGCAGGTTCAGAACTAGGTTGGAGCAGGAGAGGAAGCTCGCGAGGCGCGGAACAGACGTTGTCGCGCTAGAGAGGAAGCTCTAAAGAGTCGCGCGATTTCTGGCGGGAGAAAACTGATTTGAAAATCAGTTTTCATTATTTGAACCCCGGTGTTCACTCTGAGCCACCACAGTCCATCAGCAACACTTTTCTCGGGATTCGCATTCGTGCAGAGATGACTTTCACCTCCATTGATGCTGTGACCATCGCTACCATGGATAGCTAAACCCTTCGCCAAGGCTACGATGAAACCACATGATTTCCTAGAGTTTGTGTATTTAAATTTATTATTTTCTTTATGCTTGAATGTTAAACACATTTGATTTATGATTTTTAATAATTTGCTTTCACCGATTATATCCTGATTAATTATCTAGACTAGTCGATAGTTAGAAGTACCCTTTGTTGAAATTCAAAAGCCTGATTTAATCAATTAACATGAATCTGCGATTGTGTGTGCCGTAAGAAGACACGCAATGCTAGGGATTAGGATTAGTTAAAATAAACCTGTGATTGTGTGTGCCGTAAGAAGACGCAATTCTAGGGGTTTATACCTATGCTGAAATCAATTGTGAACTTAGATTAATCTTTAGGTTAGTCATGTTAAATCTTGAAAACAATATTTTTGATTACACAAATCTCAAAGAACCTGTGGTGGATTCAATGCCTTGGTTTTCTTTCTCATATTCTTTAAAACTTTTTATTTTGTTTTTAATTTGATTATTAGTTTAGATATTTTATCTGTTGTAACCCCAATTTAAATTAGCTTCAATCAACTCTGAAATTTAATTGCAACCACAGTCCTTGTGGGATCGACCTGTACTTGCCCTTGTCTACTAGTTGGACACTGTGCACTTGCAGTTATTACAAGTAGGTTAAATTAACCTATTTATTTAGGTTAGTTAAATTTGCATCAAGTTTTTGGCGTCGTTGCCGGGGACTGTAACGGTGTAATTAAATTCAAGAGTTTATTTTCACTAATTTGTAGTTTAGGTTAAAAAAAATAAAATTAGGTCAGATATAGATTGCTCTTGCTTTTAGGATAGGCTTGATTTTATTTTTTAATTATTTTTTTTAAGTCTTAGAAGTTTTGATACTTGTTTTTGTTTTTTTTTTTATTTTTGCAGGTATTAACAGGTAGGAAACATATATTACAGGTTGCATATAAAAAATAAAAATAAAATAAAAAATAAAAAAAAATAAAAACAAAACAAAAAACACAGGGTTTGAATTGTTTACAGGTTGCTATCACGTGGACACTCTCAGAAGTTGGCGAGCCGTCAGGTGGACGGTGCTTCTGATCGACGTCAACTCAACTTCTACCCGGCGTCGCAAGTAACCCAAGAGAGGTTCACGCCGGAGGTAACTTCTTCCCACTGCATCTGCACACGGTTTCTGAGTGGATTACTGTGTGTTTTGCTTGTTTTTTTTTTAGCTAGAATTACATGCAAATTTGAATAGATTGAGGATATTTCTGATGTTGTAAAATTCCGTGCTCTCTCCCACGGATAGGTTAACCACCATCTATTTTAGGGTTAGGGACCTAAGCCCTCACTATTAAAATTTGTAGCAAGATAAATTAGGACAAGACGCTCATAGGACCCCTCTTTTGAAACTTGAAAGTTTAAAGTAGTCAAGTGAATGAACATATCCAATTTTGGAATAGTTCTGAAACTGGCATTACACTTTAAGCTGAAGGTAGAAAAGGAGGTTGGAGCAATTAGATTTCAGGATATTTTTTATGCTGGGAAACTCCGTGCTCTCTCCCGCGGATAGGCTAATTAAAATGGATTTCAGCCCTTGATTAGTAACAAACATAGGTAATAAAAAGGAGTGCTTGTAGGGATTACCAGACGTTACAGCCTTTACCTAGTAAATTAATTTCTCACTAGATTAATTTGCTTCGTAGAAACCTCGATTTCTCGTGGGGCTATAACTATCAGCTGTGCAGTACCCGAAGGCAATTGATTGTATTGCTAGGTACTTATCTAGGGTCGTTTGCCATTCATCTTGCTTGCGCATCATATAGGTCCTGATTAGGTTTTCCCATTTTTAATTTTTTTAGAGTTAGGTTATCTTCATATAGAGGTTAGACTTGCATTAAATAATAATAATAATAATAATAATAATAATAATAATAATAATAATAATAATAATAATAATAATAATAATAATAATAATAAAAATGAATCGCAATAATTATCCATCTCGCAGGAATGCATTTAATGCCATGCGACAACCTGATTATGCTCCATATTCAGATTATTACAACTCAGGTTTCGCATATTATCCTGACTTCCCCTCCCATTCTAATGAGGATAAAGACTTTAAGGATTACTTCTCCCCTTCTACCTCGAAGCTTGAAACAGCTCTTATGACGATGACTCAGAAATTAGATGCACTTATGAATTTGACTCAACCCCTACCTCCCACTAATGTTTCATTTGAGGGTTGTGTTGCATGTTCGAGTCCTAGTCATTCTACAGCTGATTGTGATTTGCAATATGATTATCCTGAATATTTCGCTGAGCAAATCCATTCTTTTAATGCTAATTGGCGACCTGGTTATAATTCAAAGTTCAACTATTACAGCACTGGTTTTGCCAATAATCAAAATCTCTCTTGGGCTCATAACTCACACCAAGAGGGACATATTTTCTCTCAAGCTCCTCAATACCCTAATCATGTCATGCCCCACCATAACCAAGTTCCTCCATCCAACACATCAAGTTTAGAGGAAACGATTAATCAGTATTTGCAGCGCTCAGCAAGTATAATTGATCAGAATTCTAAGGACATATCTGAGTTGATAGCCACGACTCAAAGACTTGAGATAGTTGTGGATCATATTACTGAGGCAGTATCTGAAAGTAAGTTAGGAAGAGTTCCTAGTCACTTTATTCAAAATCCAGAGGGTCAATTCATAACTGGTAACACATTGGAATCCGAGTTAGATGATGTTTTTGTGGATAATGTGATTGAAACTACTTTGCTTCCTGACCCATTTCCTTCCCCACATTTTCATGAAGACCCACTCGACATATGTCTTCCTAGTGGCTCATGCATAGATTCAAACTGTGAACATTCTTTAGAGTCTCCCCTTGACTGTTTTCATGATACACATGACCATTTAGACGCTTGTTTGACTCATTCTAGTTTAGACTTTGATGTTGATGATTCCATTAGGGAAGTCAATGATTTGCATGACTCAGTCCCCTTGTGGATCCTAGTTATAAATGTAAGTCTAAAGTGGAACCTCTTCCACCCAGTGAGTCAAAACTAGTCCCATCAGTTGAGCCACCTGAGCTTGACCTTAAACAATTACCTGAAACCCTCAGGTATGCATTTTCAGGTACTGATGATACTTTGCATGTTATTATTTCATCTATATTGAATTCAAAACAGGTTGTCCCAAAGAAGTCGGGAGATATATTTAATGAGAGACTACATGCCATAGGTAGTGCTAATTTTAGGTTTGGGGGTGTTGTTGCGTCGTCTAACTCATCATCTTGGTGTAATCCATTTTGTTACGATGAAACTGTACCACCCGATATATTTATAGACATACCTCTTTCCATCCCTTTCATATTGACTGATGCTACCTATGTGGATCCATTGTTTGTAAGAGATGATTTCAATTTTCACCATCCTGATGTGGAAATTATCCAATCTTCTGATTTGAAACCAGACTTAGGATGTTCCATTTTAGGAGTAAGGGAGGATCCTTTGTTGCATATCACTACTTGCGACCTATTCATGTTTAAGATCCCTATTGACTTCCAAGGAATGCGAGCTTGTTTACCATTTCTATATGATTTTAGATGGTGTCCTTGCAACTTTTGGGATGTGCTAGTATATCTTGTGTCGCATGTGGTTGCTATTTTTGGGTGGACTGATCCTCAACTTTTCAGGTTGTTGGTATACGATTCCTTAACCTTTTGACTCGTTTCTATCATAGACTAGGTTTGGAGGTGAATGCTCCCTATGTTCTTCCTCGTCACTTCATGATATATCTTTTATGAGCGAGAATATATGTCGGGTTGGCGACGTTAAACCAAGCGCTCCTAGGAGGCAGCCTAGCTTCAGTTGTGTCATGATGGTTAGTCTGGATTGATTTTCGAGTTCTTTCTAGTTGCATTCCACTCATACTTGTTAGCTCCGTAACAATTTTGACTTACAACTGATACATGTAATATTTTTATTTTATTTTTTTAATTAAATTTTTTTTTTCATTTGAGTTCTGTATTGTTTTTATCAATTTATCATGATGAGTCCACAGTTCTTATGTCTCTGAGCGTTCATTGGTGGAAGATTTCGTCGAAATTGGTAAAAACTTTCCCATGGTAATATCACTCTAACTCTCATATTTTATTTTTCCTACATTTGTCATGATCATCATGTTATACATTGAGGACAATGTTTGGTTTAGGTTTGAGGGTGAGGTTTATAAGTTTTTTTCTGTATTTTTCAAAAATTTGGAACTAAAATTTATTTCACAATTTACTATTGTATTCTACTCAATCTCCATTGAATACATAGTTAATTATGATTGTGTGACAAATTTTCACTTTGAAAATGCATTCAAAATCTAAGTTTCTTTCCAATGAAGAGGATGTGCTTTCAAGTATGCCTTTAAATTGGAGGAATACATGATTTCACGTGTCTCTTTTATATATCAATAGGAAAACATATGGTTTGATATTATCTTTAAGTTAAATATATTTCATGAGATTTTTTTCAACTCGATTACTTTTTGCACTATAAGCCATATTAGCATGATTTGAAGTTGATGAGTGAGATATGAGCTAGAAAACCTTTGAATAATAGTGGAGACTTAACCCGTGAAAGTTTGAGCTATTCTTTTCCTTCTGAGTGTTAGATAAATATACTCTAATTTTTCTTGAGTTCGCATTAAGTCGTTGATGATCTCATTATTCTCATTTTTCTTATCAATTGCTTTGAGAATGACATTTAAATTAAATTATTGCACTAGAACTTTTTAGTTTATTTAGTTGAGATGCCATAATACCAACCTGAACTTAAGAAATGATGTAGGCAAGTTTTTCTTAAACCTTTTCTAGCCTTTTTACTTACCCACTCATTAGTTCCCTTTTGAAGCCCTTTGAGCCGTGGATAGCCTTTTATTTGTTAACCCCTTATCAATACCCAATTTATCTAAGAATGTATATGGATGAATGTTAGTTGGAAATGGGCGATTAGAAAGAGCAGAGTCAAATATACCATGAGTCATCAGTGTTGAAACATTCTATTGAGTAGAAGAGGAAAAGCATGTAGTTGAAAAAAAAAAAAAAAAAAAAAAGAAAGAAAAGCGATGTCAATGAAAAAAAATGAAGAAAGTAATTGATGGTTAGAACATTGATTTACTCTTCATAGCCCTTATGTTAGTTTAATGGGTGTATACATTCTTAGAGATTTTTCGTATATTTTTTCCATTCTTTGTTAGCCATTACCTAAGCCCCATTACAACCTATTAAAGTCCTAGTTGATCTTAAGAGATGGTTAGTTTCGTAGATGTGGAGATTAAATAAATAAGAACTATGGTGTATGATTTAACATTCTCAAAAGTAATTGATATTCCTGTCCATGAGATCATATTCATTCCATTCTTGAAAAGTCTGTTCTTCATATTACTATATGTGAGATGATTGTTTTCCATTATTTACTCTTTTCCTCACATATAAACTGAGTGAAATATCAAATCTCTGAGTGTTTCATTGTGAGTGACATGAGAGGTTTGAAGTCAAAACAAACTTTCTAAAGGAGATTTAGTAATTGTTTTACTCTGAAATAAAAAGTTATGTTGATAAGGCCATGCACACACACACTTCGAGTTGGGAATAATTGATGAAATGTATTTAACCTCTGGGTATTATTAAATTGTTGTGAGACTCTTTGATATATTATTGTGAGACTGTTAGCTATTTTCAAATTTTTTTGGCAATTAAATTCTTACTCTGAGGATAATAGACTGAGTTACCATGTTTTGAAAATTTATGAGTCATAATGTTTGTGGGTAACATTTCTGGAAACCCTCACGAGACTATAACTCGTCTACTAGAGGTAATCTAGGGGTTTGAAGCCTTGTTGCACGTTTGAGGTAAGTGCAACCGATGATTCCTGCGAAAGTGAGTTAAATTTTTATTTTTATTGTTTTGCTCGAGGACTAGCAAAATATAGGTTTGGGGGTATTTGATATTCATGTAATTATTACATAATATATCCCTTAATTTACATATGTTAGTGTTTCGATTAGTATAATTTATAATAATTATTTCGTTTTCATGTCTTGGCAAGAATTTGAGCGTTAACGATGAAATGATATTAAGGCGACAATTTAAGGAATGACAATTGGTCGATTCTAGTGGTGGTACAAAACAAAGAGACAACCTAACCCTAATAAACCTAGGTCCACCTAATTTAACCTAAGCCCAAACCAAAAAAATGCTAACCTAAAAACCCAAGCCCAATATAATATGAGAACCCTATTTAGCTTCCCCATCTTAAAAGAAAAAGGCTCATCTCTTATTCTCTCTTCTTCCACATCCCTTCTCATTCTCCTTCCTTTTTCTACGTTTTTTCTCCCCTCTTCTCTTTTCTAGCCACCACACTAATTCTCCCTACCGGCAATCCTCGCTCGATAGGAAAACCGGCAGGGTGATCATCCCGCAATCATCACCATCACCACCTCATCTCACCAATACTCTCTTCTTTCTCCTCTCACGTCACCTCACATCTGTCCCCCTTTCTTCCCTCCTCGACAACCACAGCCGCCATCTCCACCAGACACCACCTTCCATCTGTCCCTATTGTTCATTCCTCGCAACGAACACCACCACCACCACCGCGCGCACAAAACAGGGACTTGCTCCCTGTTTTCCTCCCTCGCAGCCTCCCTCCTTCCTGTTTTCCTCTCTTCTCCACGGTCTCTCCCTCCTACACTTCTCTCTCTCTGCTCCAACCTCGCCACCAGACCACGAAAGAACACGCCATCAGCCACCGCCGTCGCGAAACAGAGCCTCTTCACGACTCTGTTCCGCCTCATCACAGGACTTTCCTCCCCTCTCTCGGCATCTCTTCGTCTCGACATCCTTCCTGCCTCCCTCTCTCACGACCACCGTCGCAAGCAGCGCGTCAGCAAGCGGCACACTTCGACAAGAGAAACAGGGCTCCGCCACTCCGACCTCTGTTTGTTTTTCTGTTTGTTTCCTTATTTCATTGTTTCCTCACTTTCTCTCTCTCTCTTTGTAGGTTCAGAACTAGGTTGGAGCAGGAGAGAAAGCTCGCGAGGCGCGGAGCAGACGCTGTCACGCTAGAGACGAAGCTCTGAAGAGTCGCGCGATTTCTAGCGGGAGAAAACTGATTCGAAAATCAGTTTTCATTATTTGCACCCCGATGTTCACTCTGAGCCACCACAGTCCATCAGCAACCCTTTTCTCGGGATTCACGTCCATGCAGAAACGACTTTCACCTCCATTGATGCTGTGACCACCGCTACCATGGATAGCTAAACCCTTCGCCAAGGCTACGATGAAACCACAGGATTTCCTAGAGTTTGTGTATTTAAATTTTTTATTTTCTTTATGCTTGAACGTTAAACACATTTGATTTATGATTTTTAATAATTTGCTTTCACCGATTATATCTTGATTAATTATCTAGGCTAGTCGGTAGTTAGAAGTACCCTTTGTTGAAATTCAAAAGCCTGATTTAATCAATTAATCTGAATCTGTGATTGTGTGTGCCGTAAGAAGACACGCAATGCTAGTGATTAGGATTAGTTAAAATAAACCTGTGATTGTGTGTACCGTAAGAAGACACGCAATTCTAGGGGTTTCTACCTATGCTGAAATCAATTCTGAACTTAGATTAATCTTTAGGTTAGTCATGTTAAATCTTGAAAACAATATTTTTGATTACACAAATCTCAAAGAACCTGTGGTGGATTCAATGCCTTGGTTTCCTTTCTCATATTCTTTAAAACCTTTTATTTTGTTTTTTTTAATTTGATTATTAGTTTAGATATTTTAATTGTTGTAACCCCAATTTAAATTAGCTTAAATCAACTCTGAAATTTAATTGCAACCACAGTCCTTGTGGGATCGACCTGTACTTGCCCTTGTCTACCAGTTAGACACTGTGCACTTGCAGTAATTAAAATTAGGTTAAATTAACTTATTTATTTAGGTTAATTAAATCTGCATCAAGTTTTTGGCCCAGGATAAAACAACCCAGAATCTTCTCTGTTTCGTTCAAAAATTGCACAGTAGATGAACGAAATACAATTCACCCTTATTTGCTCGGAATCACCAATACCATTGAAAGAAATCAGCAATAAGCAGAAACTTGGCAAACAAAAACTTCTTGTAAGCACGAAGACTGTGTTTTTGCAAAAACTTTTCTGATTTCGAAAACTGTATTACACTCTGTTTTGTCGAAAGAACTCTCTGTATCTCTTATCTTTTTCTTTCATCTAAAACTTAATTTCGAAATGGTATTTATAGAGTGAAAATCGTACATTCGAAAACAAAATACAGACTCTATTCATAGCATCAATCGCGTGAAGATTAATATGAAATCGTGGAAAAGAAATCGCGGCGGGATTTATGCCAAAACGTGTTTTAGAGAGACCGTCCAGATACATCCTGTCTAGATTTAGTCCTCTTCAGAAGTTCAAAAGTTTATTTAAATAAATTTTTAACAAAAAAAAACTGGTTTGCTCTCTAACGTGGTACCCCCAAGGGGTCCAAACCCAAGTCCTAACTATCTCCTTATAAACTCTACCACAAGGAGTTATATAATAGATATGAGACTAAATTTTAGAGAGTGATCCATAGATCAAAATAGGAGAGAGGTCTAAGGTTCAAAACCAGGTAAACACCCAATTGATTTTATTTTAAAAAACCAAATTTTGAATACTCTCAAAGTCTAGTTTTTTCTCAAGGCTTTTGAACTCAGACATGTTGAAGGAGAGGTTAGGGCAAGAAAATGAGATAGTGGAAAGTGAGAGAGATCAATTGGAGACCAAAATAGTAGAGAATATGAGATTTGATTTATGTTTTGAATAAGAAATGAATGAGAGAGAATGTGGAGAGAAGAATAACAGAAGTGAAAATTTCGCTCTGAGGCGATTTTGGGAATTTTCTTTTTATTTTTGGATCCTCTAATCTCAGCCCTTCCTCGTTCCAGGGAGTCAATCTGGACCATTGATTCCTGCGCCGTTTTGGGCAAACCCTAGCCGCTGCAACCCGATATGGCTTCTTGCGCCGGTATCTCGCCGCTCGGGGGTTCATCCGATATGGCTCGGCCATCAGTCCGCCTGTTGGATTAGATAGCGATACGATTTGAAGCTCTGATCGGTTCTCTTTTAACCACGGTTTGTTACGACCTTCGGTCTGTTACGACCCTCGGGCTGCTACGCGCCGTCATGGTCTGTTACGACCCTCGGGCTGTTACACGTCGCCGTTCCGATCCGATAACCGATAAGTCACATCTTGTTAAGCACGGATCCGTTCCATCCCCTGATTTGTTCATTCAGTCTGGTCCCACACTATTTCCGAATGTGATGACAGCGCCAACCGCCAGTCCCTCACCCACTGGTCCTGGTCATGGGGGAATAACGGCCGGATCCCCAAAGCCCTCTTTCGCCCAGATTCTGGGCAAGATTTTGGTTGATGACACTGTCGAATCTCAGGTCGAAGGAACCCGATTCCGTAAGGAGGGGGCTCCAGCTATCGGAATCACGGCATCCAATGAGGTTCG
Source organism: Berberis vulgaris (assembly GCA_963556465.1). Taxonomy (NCBI): domain Eukaryota; kingdom Viridiplantae; phylum Streptophyta; class Magnoliopsida; order Ranunculales; family Berberidaceae; genus Berberis; species Berberis vulgaris. The sequence goes on from OY747125.1 coordinate 22,588,330, forward strand.
TGGGGAAGCTTTCATGGAAAAACATGTCATTGTTCTCAAATTTTCTAGTTATCGACCGACTTTGACAGATATTCGCGATTCAATTCACAGAACTTGGGGAATTTTGGGAGACTTCTCGCTGGGTTTGTTGAATCAAAGACATGTGCTAGTACGACTTCAGTCGGAGGTAGAAGCAAAGAAAGTTCTGTCGAGGGACTCATTCCTGATTCGAGGAGTTCGGTTTAAAGCTTTCCGCTGGCATGATGGTTTTAGCTTGAAGGAGGATCCCATCTCAGTGCCCCTATGGGTAGAGTTACCTAACCTACCTTTGCATTTATTTCATCCCCCTATTTTAAAAGCTATTGTGAATTCTTTTGGTGGTTATTTGCGGATGGATGACCATACTCGTTGTCTCACTAGGCCGGGTTTTGCCCGTGTATGTGTGGAGATGTCTTTAGCGGAGAAATTACCAAATAGAGTTTGGATTGATAGGGCCAATAACAGAGGCTTCTGGCAGAAAATCGAATATCCAGGTTTCAAATATTGCGACTTTTGTTCTTTGATAGGCCACCAAGAGGCGTTTTGCAGGAAAAAATTTGGACTCAAGGCCAGTGGGGGAATTCCCGACTCTGGTAAAGCAGCGAAGACGGTAAAGCCGCCTGTTGAACACAAAACTTTTAAACAACAATATGTACCCGTGCTCAAACAAGATAAAATTGATCGACCGGCGGTTGGCCCGAGTGGAGCTAAGACCAGCTAGGGGGAAGAATTGGTTGAGGACATTGGGGAAACGAGGCCGGTGGCCATGGTTTCGGTCAAGATGGAGTTGTCAAATAAATTTGATTCGCTTAATGATAACATTGCTGATGATAAGAGTGAGCATATGGTTCATGTTAGTGTTGAGAAGGTTACAGAAAATACAGAAGAGTGCCTTCTGGAGGCGGGGTACACCATTTCGGAGATTGCTAATACCATGGGACTTCAAGCTCAGCCGAAAGAGTCATCTATAGACTTACAAGAAGGGGGCAACGGTGGTATAGTAGCTGACATGTCCACTGATCACGTAGAGGCGAGGTCGCAGGATGAAACTGAGCTCAATCATTTGGGGAATCAAGGCTTACTGCTACAACCTGATCTCCAGCCAGCTCACGGCATCACACAGTTTGCAAACAATTCCGGAACCACTAAGTCTGCAAGCAGACCTGGCATTGCGATCAACCCACTAAACACATTCAGCCCATGCCCTGCTGGCCCTGCTCCCGCAACCACCATCAGTCCAGGCCACCATACAGCGACCAACACTCGTCCAGGCATTGTTTAAGCGACCAACACAGGTTCTTGCAGGGTTCCAGCAATCAACAGTCCGGGACACAATGCAGTCCATGCCACCAACAATCCATGCCATCATGTCGTGTTCCAGCGACCAAAACAGGTCCATGCGGTATTCCAGCGACAGTCTCCAGTCCAGGTATTGATCCAGGTCTTCCGACTACCATCACCAGTCCATGCCCCGCGAATTTCATTAGTCCTGGCTCTATTTCGATGGTTGATCCTTGCCCTGCGCACACCATCAGCATTTGCCCTGCTCCAGCTCAAGGTCTCAGCCCGCTGGAACACCTTGAGTCTCCTCCGGTCCAGCCTTTTCATGGCCCAAATCCGTCCAGTCCGTCCATGGATTGCCCCATGCAATCCAGCTCGCCACTTCAGAAATCAGCATGCACACGACCTATCAGCCCTCGTCCGCAGACAACGCCCAGTCTTAGGCCCCAATCTCTTAATGGTCTGAACCCACGGGACGTGGTATCTCAGGAAGTAGGGAATGACGTAGGGAATGACATAGCGAAGCCAACAGTGATGGCACAGTTGACAGAAATTATGGCCAAGCGCGCTCAATCCATGGCAACGGGTAATGACTTAGTGCCTACGGTGGTCAGAAATGAAGTGGATGGGAGTTTGTATGATGTCTTCGTCCAGCTGATGGAGGAGAACCGTGTTTTGCAAAGTAAGAAACTTTCAAATTCCACCAATACAATGGTTAACGCCACAGATGATAGTGATGAGGCTGCGTCGGAATCGGAGTTGGGACTGGAACCACAGGCTATTAAGGATTTAAATTTGGGGGCACTTTCTGATAAGGATCAACAAAACAAAGTCAAATCGGCCGCCCTCCCGGGCAAACGTCGCAAGACTAAGAAGGGTAAATCTTCTTACCGTGCTTAAGATGATGGAAAACTTTTTGTTTTGGAATGCTCGTGGCACTACACCAAAAGGGAAATTTAGCTACGCCGAGCTGCCCACGGTTCTAAACCGTTGGTGTATTTGCCACGGCCAAAAACCGTAGCTATAAGTACCAACGGCTTAAAATCGTGGGTACAAAAAAACCTGGCCACGGTTTAAAACCGTTGGTATAGTTGGCACGGCTACAAACCGTGGCTAATAGTAGCCACGACTCCAGACCGTGGGCATTATTCGCAACGGCTCAAAACATTGCAACAAAAAAATTTAGCAACGGTTCTGAACCGTGGCTAGATCTAGCAACGGCTCAAAACCGTTGCAACAAACAAATTTAGCAACGGTTTTAAACCGTGGCTAGGTATAGCGGCTCAAAACCATTGCAACAAAAAAATTTAGCAACGGTTCTAAACCGTGGCTAGATCTAGCAACGGCTCAAAACCGTTGCAAAAAAAAATTTAGCAACGGTTTTAAACCGTGGCTAGCTCTAGCAACGGCTCAAAACCGTGGCTACATGAAAAGCTGAAAAAAATAATTGGGCGGGCTATTTTTGGCCCTCGACCTTCCCTCCTTTCGACTTCCATCGACAATTTCACAAAATCGAAGCTCCCTCCCTCGACCTGCTTCCCTCCATTCGACTTCCATCGACCTGCTCCCTCCCTCGACTAGACTTCCCTGCTCCTCCCTCGACTTCCCTCGACTTCAATCGACTTTCCTCGACTACAAAATCGATCAGCCACTGCAACCGAACAGGTACTCTCTCTCTCCCTCTCTTTTATTTATGATGAAATTAGGGTTCATCAGGGTTCTCTTTTATTTAGGATGAAATTAGGGTTCGATGATTATTTTTTTTTACAATGAGAAGCATTTTGTTTGAAAATTGAATTCTTCTTGAAAGTGAATGTTTGGTGGCCTTCAAATCAATTTCATGCATCTTTCTCTCCTGAAAAAGAGTAAATGTATATATGTATTATAATTTAGAATAGGAATTGGAGTTTATGCTTGATGAAGTTATATGTTATATGAAGTTTATGCTTGGAGTTTTTCAATAAATGTATATATGTATTCAACGATGTTTACAGTTGCCTTAGTTTTAATTTGTTTTGAAAATATTGTTTCTATATATTATAGTGTGAACCACTCATAAAAAACAATATAATAAACTCCTAATACAGGCCAAAACTTTAATTAATCATATTTAGTAATTATTGTAATTTCAAGCATATTTCCTGGGGATAATTCTGCTAGTTGACTCCAAACTCCGTAGATCCCACCAAATTAACTCCTCTATAATAAGCATTGAGATTGTCTCAGCATATCCTGAAGTAGGTGCTATTAAACACAATTTTTTAGACAATGAGGAGTAGTCTTTCCTTGTTTGGTTAAAACAAGAAAGTTCTCCTTGGGGGACAAGGAAAGTAATATGGAAACACTTTCCTATTAATAGTAGCTTTTTCCTTGTTTGGTTTGGACTTTTTAGCCTATATATAGTGTCATTGTGTGTAGGTTCAAAAATAGCATCTTAACGAGTTTGTTCTTGTGAAAGTGTTGTAATCTTTGTTGATTAATAAAAAAACAAAGGTTGTGTGTCATTCTTCTTTTATTTTTTCGCATATACTCTGAATCGGGTATTTAGAAGTTAGAACCATGCTGCACATATGCAAGTCATTTCTATTTAGCACAGATCCTGGCTGCCCTTTATGGATCTGCCCCAGACGTAGCATGACTAAGACCATTGCGGCCACCATATGACCACTGCCAAAGACATGCCATGAACAAGACCATTGCTGCATTGCGGCCACCTCCCATTGCCACTAAGCACATGCCACTCACCCTAGAAGTTACCCAAAATTTTAATTTATTTGTTTATTTATTTTTCTTTTAAGAAAAAGCTGGGATTAGGGCCCCACCCTTTTATAAACCACAAAAAGGAAAAATATGTACAAGAGGAGGGCTAGGCCTGGCCTCAAAATAAAATATAAATGAAGAGAGTTATCATAGGTTGAGCAACCTAACTGTTCTAGAAAGAAAGATCAACCCAGAGGAAGCCAGACATAGCATAGCTCTGGAATTCCCATACACAAGTCTAGTGTAGATCCATTGCTACCTGCCCTGCAAAGCATAGTCCATCCGACACCTTAGTCAAATGGAGGATGAACATGTTCACTCCTTCAAGACCAGCCATATCTGCCAACTTATCCACCAATCTATTACATGCTCTATATAATTGATTAATTGAGAACCCTTGGAGTTGATTGATATTTTTTTTTTTTGAATTGCTACATTTTGGAGTGATGTTTGCAAGGAACCTGCCATTGACTTTTCACCATTTTAACGATTTGCTTATTATCAACTACCGCTTCCACACTTACCCATCAGCTGGGTGTTTCCATCAACAATAAGTATTCTAGGAATGCACCATTTTGGGGTGTAATCCCATTCTCTGGCAGTACATATTATTAGTTAGAGTGTTGCCTAATGGTTTATCTAAAGAATATCAAACCACGAAAATAGAAAATGCTTACAGCCTGACATCACTAACAAACTCACCCTGTCCTCTCCAAGTGTCTAAACTGGCAACAGTAGGACAGCGTGGCACAAACCTTAGGAGTCCCAGACATCACATCATGACTCATATCATGTTCATAACTATACTCCATGAAAATTCAACACTTTCAGTGGAAACCATCTAAGGCTAGAATAAAAGTAAGACCACACTCCATGAAACTTCAACAGATTCAGTAGAACCCATCTGAAGGGTAGAATAAAAGTGAGATGATCCAAAATTCAAGAGATGGAATACGCAATGAGTAGGTGCATGGTTTTCATGCAAGCGGTGTAAAATGAACAATTTCCCTCAATGCACAAGGACCAGATATTAGATTATCTCTAGTAAGTAAAAGCCTAAAATGTTTCACTTTCAAAGGAATGGTGCACTGGTCAATTACTTGGATAAATGAAGTTGAATCTTCAGTCTAGGAAAGAGTATGTTTGAAGTAAGTTTGTGCAGATTTTACTTTGAGTTTTACAATTTGGCTGCCTTCCAATTGGAAGGCCTTGTTCAGTATAGGTGTTAGTTAAGGGAATCAAACTGATTGCTTAACTGATATTTTGTCCAGATAGAGTCAAACTTCCCTGCATATTTTCATAAATTTCAGCGAGAAGTTGTTCAGTTGTCCTTTGGGGTGGGTTTGCTTAGCTGTTCCTTTGCAATGGGTATTTAGAAAAGTCTGGTGGCAGAATTTGCCAATTTGGGGACAGCAGAGACCTGTGTAGCTCTATATCAGAGATATTACTCCGCTGGAATATTTGAATTTGACTGCTACCCTTCATCTCATTACATGTTCTCAAAGCAACAAAGCAGACAGTTTACATATTTGTTCTTGAACCTGCAGTCCATTCCAGAAGTTGGAGCTGAAATCAACTAATGAGGAAAGGTCTGGTTTCAGCTTCTCTTCATATAAGTTGCAATAATATGGAAGCCCTAAAACATCAGACAAGCATCTTCAAGTTACTATATTGTGTCAACTTACATGTATCTAAATTCTGGTACATTGTGCATTTATAAGCTTTAGGAGTAGCAGATGTTAGTCCTATATATCAGTTCATAGAAAACAGAGAAACTGTAAAGAGCATAGAACCAGAGTAGTATTCTTGTTAAACTCCCCTCATTGCTCAATACAAGCTTTCCAACTGTGTTTTGATGGTATTTTGTTGCTTCCAGAATTCTTTTATTGTTTTCAATTGTTATAGTGATTAATGAACTGAATATATGGTTGGCCACAAGAGTCCTGACTGCATAATTTATTTGAACAAGTGAGCATGATCATCGCATTATCTTTGTTCAGTACTTTGAGACCTGCAAGCGATCTATTTGAGATATAATTATATCCCCGTCATTGACATTTATCTGAACCACGATAGCAATTTTTGCTATAGAAGTGGATGTCATTTTGATTTTTTTACAAGCTGTATTGAACCATCATCTAGGAGATTTATAGCATCTTGACAGAAACATGCTGCCAGTCTTCAAAATTAACAACATTGACTTGATTGAATGGTGAAAATATTGAACTGTAAGTGCATGTTCACAACAAGTGCCCTGTGTGTGAGGTAACCCACCAGTATCTACCGTTGAAGGGATAAATTTTGTTGAGTAAGAAATAAATTAAGTCAGCTCTATGTGACGCTTGTCTAGCTGGTATGTCTGCGTAGTGATTGAATTTAAACTTTCCTATCATTTATCATGTGCCATCTTCGACGTGCTCCTTACTTACAGTTGAAAATGTTACAGCATTTATCATCCCCTCTTTCATGGGTTTATACACTGAAGTTTGTTCTGATCACAAGGTTTTAACCACTAGATCTACCAGTTTTGATAGTTTTAAATCCAATGGTAAAATTCTATTTGCTTAGTCATTCATAGTATATGCGTGGATTCAAATCATGAACCGGCTAAACATACATACATAGTATATGAGACCAATCATGACGAACAATAGTACACAATCTTCTTAGAAGTAAATATTTGAGTCAATCTAAATGGCGAGGAAACCAGCGAGGGAGGGGGGAGGACCCTCCATCCCCCCTCGCGATTCGTGCAAAGGAGGGAAAGCACCACCGCGAGAGGGAGGTAGGGTATTCCCTCCCTCCCTCCCTACCTCGCTGGTTTCCTCGCCCATTACCTCGACAGTTAGAATTTTTGTAAATGAGTGAGGCTACCTGTTGAGGGAGTGGGCAACTAATTTCAAATTTTCAATTAGTGTTCCTTCTGTTACTATTATCGTGGTTATTAATTACTTATATGTTGATGAAGTCTTTGTTATGGATGTCATATGAAGAGATTGTATTTCTGTTCATTTCTTCTCCTGTCTATTTATTGGAGCATGAATTTGTTATATGTCTTAGTTCCCTTTTGCATATTTGACCATATCTGTGTGATCAAATTCTTTTATTCTGCATAGAATCATCGATTTACTGAAATAGTACAAGGAATGAACATAAGTGATCTGTAAAGTCTCACCGAAATGCTTCCAGGAAATTTGAGATCCTTCTGCATAACATTAGCAAATGTCTTTTGCCTCGTCTTTCCTCTGAAGGGTGTGTATCCATAAAGCATTTCATATAGAAGAATTCCTATTAGAGCAGAGAGCAGTCAATCGTATAAGTTAGAACAGTGATGGTTTAGAACTTAGAATTTAGAAGTACAAATTGACATCTCAATGAAACAAGAGGTGAACATGTGAAGAGTAAACTGTTCAGCGAATTCAAGAAATAAGAGAGTTGTTTCAAACATATAATTTATTAATTCCTCTTCCATATTGTCGATTTTTGGGAATATGTTTGACCTCAATAGTTTCAAACATCAGGCCATGTAGGAAAACCCACGAGTTTTATGTGTCCTCTTCTACGTTTGAAGTTTTCAAGTTCTTGTTATGGCAGAAACATATACTCTTGTTAATAAGAGTGAAACATTTGTATGATCACTAAATGCACATAGGATTCAGAAATAACAGTCCTAGAAAGTATCCCTGAGCTATGTCACCTATTACTTTGTATATATCATTATCGGTTCTGCGTGTGAATATGCTAAGAAGCATTGTAGTATCATCTATAGCTGGTAATATCTAGGTTCTAGGAGAAGTACAGGAAACCTTCTTGTTTATAATATGTACACCTAAACAGGTACCTTCTACAAGTTATAGCTAGTTTTGGGCCTTTTGGCTGTATTTTTTTCCGAGTCTCGTAATCTTAGCTGTGTGGCATAGTGTGAACTGAGGATAAACAGTCCATTATTATAATAGTGAAGAGTAGGAGTAATTGAGACATAAACTGTCTTCTATTGTGATTGGGTCAAAGTGGAAGATAAGAAAAATGCATATAAGGTGGACCCAATTTGGAACCATGAGATGGTAAACTTGTCGAAGCTAAAAGACAAAAGAAAGGTGGAAGAGGATCCATTCATTTTAGCTCAAGAAGCAAGTGGGGTATTTTATTCGAAAGATCAATCAAATGACGGGTGGCACGTAGTTCTACATACTCAAAGAGGCTTGAACACTAATGTCGATAAAAAAAGAAATTCCCACTGTGTATCAAAGCATCTTGAAAGACAATCCCAACCTGAAGAGCTTACTGGAATTTTAATTGACTATGCTACAATATTTTTTGATGCATTTCTAATGCTATTTTAGTCATCCTCTTTGGTTGAGACCAAATATTTTGTCTTTGTTTCTTATTTTGACTTTTGAGTTGGGAAAGGGAAGCTTTGTAGCTATGTATTCAGATTGGTTTTTCCAATGCTTTATAAAAATCTATTTGTGGTGATATGTTGTGAAAGGAAATTATCTATAAATGTGGTGTATATAGTTGATTCTTATTTCTTTTTGTTTGATAATGGTTAATATCTATAATGTCATTGATAGAAATGGATAGTACTCGCGACAATCTCTCCACCATTGATGTCACTAGATCTACAAATGATGACATTGAAGTTAAACAGACCATACAATTCAACATCCACGGTTTAGCAGTTGGACCTGGTGTTAGAAATTTCAATAAAAACATTGGAAAGCTTGTTGAAACCCTTGTGCCCATCAAATTCAAGGGTTGGCACCATGTTACTGACAACTACAAAGAGGATGTGTGGAATGGCCTCAAGGTGAGATTTTACATCATTGATTTTCATAATGTCTTATTTTATTTTCAACTTATATCTCAATGGCTTATTTGCAGCGTGAATACGACATCCCAAATTATGTGAAAAAGAGTGTGCAATTGAAAATGCCTGAATATTATAGAAGGTTCAAGGCAGATCTTAGGAAGAATTATTTGGATAAGTATCCTACCATTGAGGAACAAGAGAAGCATGTTCCAAATGGTGTAAGAGAGGAGGATTGGAAGGAGTTTGTTTGCTATGAGAGCACCCCTGAAGCGAAGGCAATTAGAGCCCAAAATGCAAAAAACAAAAAGGCTTCAAAGTATGTATGGGGGAGGGGGTGGCCAATAGAGTGCTGCAGAAGTAGAGTATGAAATGGTAATTGAGTTTCTAGCTACTAGTACAATATTATATACCATTTAACTATATAGGCTGAGACTAATCTTTCAAGTATATAGGTTGAGAAGAACCCTGATGGTGAACCAGTCACACGCACTGACATATGGATTGCATGTCACACTGGAAAGGATGGAAAACCTACGCATGGTTCTGAACAATATATGGTATGTGCCCAATGATGTCTTTTATACCCAATTCTTAATTTACTTTGTAGTTGTTTGAATATTATTTGTGTCCTGACTTATTTTATTTTTTCATTCTTTTGAAGGAACAAGTTAAAGCAAAAAAAGCTGCCTTGCAAGAATCTTCAACTCAGGGTACCACTGACCTCACTATTGATGATGATCCTCTAAGCCAAGTGTTTGGCCAAGAAGCGAGGGGACGTACTCGTTGTGTTGGAACCACTGTCTCTAAAAGGAAGTATGATGCTGCACTTCCCGCTCGTTCATTGCTATTGGAAAAAACATTGGAAGCAAAAAAAGGGAAGAAAAATATGATAGATTGGAAGAAAATGTTAGATGGATACGAGAGAGACTTGAAAGTGGAACTTATGTAAGACCATCAACAAGTGAGGGAATACAAGGAGTTGTTCAAATAACTGAAGATACACCGTCATCCCGTGCACAATCGACAAGGCAACCAGAAAATCCATTACCTCCATCTCCATTACCATCAGCTCCATTACCTCCATCTCCATTACCTCCATCTCCATTACCATCATCTTCTCAAGGTGTTGCGAGGTTTCCTTCTCCAAGCAATCATGTTCCTTCAGTGTCAAGGACTTACAAAGTTTGTGATTGGAAAAGGAATGTCATTGCGATAGGAATAGAGGTTGTAGATCCAAACCATCAATTCTCTTGCGCTTGTCATGGATCATTGAACCCCGCAACAGAGATCAGACTTTCCTTATGCTTCAAATACAAGAGTGGGGTGAAACTTTACAAAAGTGATACAAAAGGAGACATGATGGGGGATTTGGACGTTGGTGATTTCTTCGTATGGTGTAAAACTCATGTGGAACTTGATGATTGAGGTCATCGACTATGTTGGAAGCAATGTAATGGTGGCAGCAAAAGAGGAGCTGAGTAAAATACGCTACAGGCATGTGATTGTTCATTTTAAGGTAACTAGCTGAATTCCCTTTAACAATTAGCAGTATTGGTTGGGCTACAAGCACAAATGCTTTTATGTTCATTCAGTACCTTATGTGTTACTTTTGCTTTGGATTTCAGAGATGGTGATCTTCCTTTCATTGTCGCCATTGATTTGCAGCCCATGGCTCCCATTGAAGGTGTTATTCAAGTGCAGGGTGATATTACAAATGCTCGGACTGCTGAAGTGGTAATGTGAAATGCTCATGTACTTCTCACTTTTCTTGCAGTAAACTATGCACTCATAATATGTTTATGAGTTGATGTTATGTCTGGAATCAGTTCTGTGATATCTATTCTTAAATACAAAAAGCCTGGCTAACAGATTCATTTATTTTGTTTCATGTGTTAAATCTGTTGTAACTACTGTTGGCTGCTATCCAAAATAATTGAGAATGACATATAGAAAGCTTGCTTTGTAGATAAACTACTTTTTTCTGTTCCTTATGACTTTCCAGTGCTAACATTAAGAAATAAATATTTTTCCCTCGATGGTTAGATGTATGATCATGGTACTGAATCTCTTATCAGGTCATCAAGCATTTTGACGGTTGTAAAGCTGATCTGGTTGTCTGTGATGGTGCTCCAGATGGTTAGAAGAAATTTGATTTGGATGTTATCTTCTCAGCCAATTTCAACTATATATTACATAGCTTGTGAGTTCACTTTGTTATCTTTCTGGCTGCAGTTACTGGACTACATGATATGGATGAATTCGTTCAGTCGCAACTTATACTGGCAGTAAGTTTGGAGTTTCTGCTATACTTGGTCTAGTTACTTTCCATCAACTGATTCTTCCACAGATTGGGTTTTGCTGTTATAAATTCATCCACTTGACTTTATCCTGAATAATAGCTGATAAATAGCTGACTTTATCCTGAATAATAGCTGATATAGGTATTCTCCTTGAAAAATGGGTTTTTTTGTTTGTTTTTGCATGATAACCAAGGTATAATATTGAGTGATAGTCTTTTCAACGCTTTGTTTTTGCAGGCTTTGGTGTCGGTCACATGCGTGGTACCCAAACAAAAGGTTGACAGATACAATTACTATCCCATTATAAAGTCCCTCTTTTGATAATACCCTATTTACCATCATATCAGATTGTAGGCTTGTAGCTAAGGACTTAGTTGACCATGGCTTCCTAGCCAAAAGTTGTAATTCATATTGAATATTCATCACAGTGACTGAACGACTATATTCTTACTTCACAGGAATATGGGTATGGGGAACCCCAATAGAATTAGACATTGATGGGGTAAAAACATCAGTGCTTTACCTTGATACAGAAGGCTTTGAAAGTGTTGGCAAGTCAAATGTATATGATGACAGGTAATTTTATCATTTATATGATCACAAGGCAAAATCGTCAGTGCTTTACCATGAATTTTTTGTGCCTGTCGCGTATAATTTCTGATTATGCAGGATCTTTGCGCTGGCAACAGTCATGAGTTCTGTGCTTATCGACAACCTACCTGAGACGGTTTGTACCCACTAGTTTAGATAAGCAGTCTAAATTTCTCTTGGAGTTTTGTTACTTGCTCTGGCATCAAAGCTCAATGCTTATCTATTATAGCTGGCTTGTGGTTTCTTGTTTAGATTCGTGAAGCTGACATATCTCGACTGTCATTTGCTGTTGAGCTTGCAGAAGAATTCTATGGAAGGTTTGTTACTCTCAATTTTGCTGGTCAATTGTGAAAAAATTGCTATTTTATTACCCATCTAACTTGTTTCCCTTTGTATGTCAATTACATTTGAAAACAGGGTCAAGGTAGCGTACCAGCACTTAATCTTGTTTATATATTTGGTTCTTGTTTTGGAAGCACCTAATGTTTCATTGGATGGATATTTTACAGGGTCAAGATGTTGCTTTTGAACCTGCTAAGCTCTTGTGGCTTATCCAGCGCGATTTTCTACGTAAGTTTGGTAGCAAGTATTGAATTTCTATTTTGAACAATATTGGGAGAATGGAGAACCTGTAAATTTTGATAGATATCAATATAATCCGAGGTAAAATTGTATTAAATTGAAAATAATGTCTTTTGGTGGTCCAGCCTTGCAACAATCCAGATTGCTTGTATTTGCACACCATTGCTTCGGAAGAGGATAGTTTCACTAAAGATGAGATAGTTTCTGCTTATACAAGGTATCCATTTGACGTAATAGTTTTAATTTATTCATTTATTTTATTCTGTGTATTGCACTCCGTACATGCTTTTACTTCATTCCTTGGTGCTACTCTGCATATGCCTATAAGTTTAAAAGAGCAATGCTCTTGGTTACGGGAGCTGAGCATTGTACTGTTAACTGTGTACATTTTTCAAGTATTAGTTGTAGAAGAAACATTAGTGGATTTTGAAGATGGGAATAAAAATATTAATTCTGGAAACTTGCGATTTGTGTCCTCACTTACTAAGCTTATGACCATCTTAGAATTGCCAAGAAAAAAAGGCTTAGCTACCAATTTTATTAGAAGTGAGCTCCCCGAGAAATTGTGATTGACTTTGATTATCAGTTTTATTGATATACTTGTCCAGCATTACACAAAGTATCAATTTTTTTTTATCAATTGGCTTTGGACATTGAAATTTTTTATCCTTTTTGTTCATATTTCTAGGCTATTCTTTTTCCAGGTTCTGATTATGATTACAATCATATTCTCACAACTTGCATTAAAGTTGTTATTCTTATGGAAAGATGATTATTAACAATATTTTATTACATATTTTTCAACTTAACAAAAGCAGTTCATAATATCTAAGCGTGGGTGTATTTTCATGGTTTTGGCTATCTTTTTATTTTATCTTCTATAGAAAAGGGTAAAGATTTATCAGAAAGAGCATAAAACGAGAAAGAACACCTGGGCTCCTGGTTAAGGAAGCTATATATGATCAGTTTGTACAGATTTTTTCTTCCCATCTTATCTTGATTATCCTCACCCATGTTTTCTTCAAGTCATGTTATAAGTTTCATTATGTAGTTTGAGTTTTTTCATCTTTGGATGCACACAGTTGAATGTAATGAAGTAAAACAAGAAGCACACACAAATTTTCCGGCTTACATTCGCCACGGGGACGAGTAAATACCTGTATTGGCTTTGTGGCTGCGAGGGATTGGGGATCTGGCAGCTTTGGCAGTCCGGGATATGGCGATACGCTGCGAGCAAAACTGCTGCATGCAGGGGATGCTGCTGTGCTGTGTAGGCAGAGCACTCTGTCGCAAAACAGAGTGCATCTATTTTTTTTCTGCTGCTGTTTCATGCGGAGTCTGGCATTGGGGCGGACTGGCGTACTTGCTGTTGTTTTATGCGGATACATATTGTGGCAGGGATGTTTCGGCTGCAGGAGAAGGGTGGACTTTCGGAGATGCAGTGGGTTGCTCGCTGTCGCGACAAAATTTTAGCATTTCTTGGATGGAAGGGGCAGATGCTGTGCGGTTTAGGCAGAGCACTTTGTCGCAAAACAGAGTGCCATTCTGTTGCTGCTGTTGCTGCGCTGTGTTGTTGTTGCTGATGCTGATGTTGCTGCGCTACGTTGATGCTGCTGCTGCTACGCTTTTTTGCGTTACTGCTGCTGCTGCACTGCTTTGCTGTTGCTGCTGGGTTTGCTGCTGCTGGGATGCATTGCTGCTGTCTGTCGCAGCGTTGACATGCTGAGATGTGGCGACATGCGGTTGGAGCGTGTGTATGCCGGTTGATCTGGGCAGTCCGGTGTAACTTGATTTGTAGCAGAAACGCACGTGTGCTGCGTGTTCTACGGTTGAGAGATTGGTGGTGCTGTCCGGGTTGCTGGGAACTGACTGTGAGCTGATTTCAGCTGATTGCTTTAATTTTTGTATTTTCATTGCTTTTAGTTTTTGCCTTGGCTTTCAAAAAAAAAAAAAGGACATGCCCTGGATTTTTATGTCCAACCAGGGCAGTGTGTTCGACACTCTGGCTTGGTGAATGTAATCAAAGCATCCCTTAACTGTTAGTCTGGTAGTTTCTAAAATGGAAAATCTCTGAGAATGTATGTCATTACCATCTGGGCTTCCTTAGAATGAAGCTTTGCAGTACAACAACTAATTCACAATTTCCCCACCAGATATTTCTGTTTTTGCTTGCACTTTTTATACCTTTGGGGTGTTTATCATTACAGTGAGAGCGTGGTTGAAGCTTTATCCGACTCCCATGATCTTTGTGTTGGAGGAGACTGCTTTGAAATGTTGCAGCAGACTTTTGTTGTTCTCCAAGTCATTCCATATGTGAAGGTTAGTGTCCATAGTATTTCATCATCATCATCATCAAAGCCCATTCCCGAGATTTTCGGGGTCGGCTACATGGATTTTAGTTCTCCAAGCAATGCGATCTTCCCACATTTCCTCACCTAATCCAAGCTCATTGATATCTTCATTCACCGTCGTCATCCAAGTTTTCAACGGTCGTCCCCTCCGTCTACAACCTCCATTAACTTGCCAATCTAAACATTTTCTAATTGGCGCCGTGTTTGGTCTCCTCCGCACATGACCAAACCAAGTTAAACGTCTTTCTCTAATTTTTTCTTCTATGGGTGCTACACCTAAGTATCTCCTAATTCTTTCATTTCTAATTTTATCCTTACGAGTTTTACCACACATCCACCTTAACATACGCATTTCTGCTACTGCCATCCTATGCGTATGTTGTCCCGTAGTAGCCCAACATTCTGAACCGTATAGCATGGCTGGTCGAACAATTGTCTTATAACATTTCCCTTTTAGCCTTGCAGGCATCCTTTTATCGCATAATACTCCTGACGCCATTCGCCATTTCAACCAACCAGCTTTAATCCTGTGGTCTACATCTGCTCCAATGGCCCCATTCTTTTGAATTATAGATCCTAAATATCGAAAAGCCTCACACTCCGGGACCTCGACACCTTCGATCTCAATTGCATTACTTCTCCCTCTTGGTTCACACCCAAAGTTGCACACTGATATACACGTAATTATTACGAAATATATCCCTTAATTTATATAAGTTAGTGTTTCAATTAATATATTTTATTCTAATTATTTCATTTTTATGTTTTTGTAGGAATCGGCGCGCGTGAACGATAAAATCGCATTTAAGGCGACAATTTGATAGAATTGTCGATTTATTGATTCTAGTGGTGGTACAAAAGAGTGGTTCACACATCTAAGCCCAAGCCCAGAAAACTAGAAACCTAAGCCCAGCCTAACAAGAAAATAGGGAAACCCTATTTAGGTTTCTCTCTTGCCTTCTCTTGGGGGAATCCTCTCTTCCACGTTTTTTGGGTTTTTCCCTCTCTTTTTCAGCCACCATCACTAACCTCCACTGGGGCAGAGACAGAGCTCTCTCGCCACTAACCGACCACCAGCTCGCCACCGTCACTAACCCCCGTCCTCGCACAACACCGCCGCGAAACAGGGCACCTCCCTGTTTCGCTCCCTGTCCCTCCATCTCGCCACCGTCCAGCGTCCCTCATCCTCCCTCTCTCTCGCCACAATCATCACCCGAGCAACAGAGCCACCACCGCGCGCACGGTGAAGCCGCGAAACAGGGAGCACCTCCCTGTTTCTCTCTCCCTCGCTGCCGCCACTGCCTCTTCGTCTCGAGCTCCTTCTTGCATCACTTCATCACGACCACCGCCGCAAGCGGCGCATCAGCCGGCACGCAACACCCGCGACAGAGTCGCCACCACCCTGCAACAGGGAGCTCCCTGTTCTTCGTCCTCCTTCGCCGTTTTTGTTGTTATCCCTGTTTCCTCACCCTCTCTCTCTGTTCTTGCAGGTACAGGAGTTGATCGGGAGGAGAGGAAGCTCGCGAGGAGCGGAGAATCACGGCGGAGCAGGAGGCGGTTCGCTGGAGAAGACGAAGCGCGACTGTGAGGCGGGAGAAAACTGTTTTTCAAACTGAAAAACAGTTTTCGCTATTTGCACCCCGAGAACTTGTAAGAGCCACCACATTGTATATTAAGCTGTTTTTCTCGGGATTCGTGCGCGGACAGGAAGTGATGGATTCCTCCTCGATTGATGCTGTGACCACCACCACCATGAGTCACTAAACCCCACGCAAGGTGAAGAGGTGAACTCCTAGATGTAACGCACTAAATTAGTAATTGATTCGCTTTAAGTGTTCACGATGAATAATGATGTTTGATGATTCTCACTTTTATTTAATATAGAAATGTATGTTATTTTAGTGACAGAGATTCCATAGATTTCTTCGTAGATTTTTAGTACTCCGGTGATTATTTTTACTTCTCCATATAAGCTTAGTCACGCTTTTCTTATGTGTGGAATGTTTAAGAATTAATTGATTCCGGTAGGTTGGTTATATGTGATCGTCATTTATTACGGTATTGTCTCCGGATATATCGTAAGTTTAAGATATCACATATGACAAACCTTTGTGTTTTCTTAGAAAAAGTGAAATCTGAACTTCATTTACATTAGGGTTTTCTAATGATTAAAAGATTATTTTTCCGATTACGTCGTTTGGGATGTGAAACACGTAGTTGAGTCATCATAGCGAATCAATATTAATTGGCGTGTGAAGTCTAGGAGGGATCCTTGGAACCTTGTGCTTTTCTCAAACTTAGTTTTCTTTAAATTAAATTCAATTTCGTATTTTAAATTTGTTAGAATTTATTTTAGTTTCGCATAGTTTGTCTTCCTTAACCTTATTTTGTAGATCGTTTTTCCTCGTGGGATCGACACCCCATTCTTTACTGCAATTGACCGCGTGTATTGTTTGGGCGTAATCAAATTTTGGCGCCGTTGCCAGGGAACAAGCGTCATCCTACAAAGAAGGTTTCGGGTATTATCTTTCTTGCTCATTTTTCATTTTATTTTATTTTATTCTATTTGTAGGTTGTAGGTCCAGTTTAATTTTTATTTTTATTTTATTTCTAAAAAAAAAATTAAAAATTAAAAAATAAAAAAATAAAAAAATAAAAAAACGAAAAAAAAAAAAAAAAAAACATTGGGGGAGTGAGTTGGAATAGAGACCACTTAGGTTCGTGGGAGGAGATGACCCAAACATTTTTTAATAAATATTTTCCTCACCACAAAACCAACGGTCTAAAGAGACAGATTTCTACCTTCACCCAAAAGAATAGCGAGACATTATATCAAGCATGGGAAAGGTTCAAGGATCTTTTGAATACATGCCCACACCATGGGTATGAAAGTTGGCGCTTAGTCAGTTATTTTTATGAGGGGCTCACCAGTAGAGAACGTCAGTTCCTTGAGATGATGTGTAATGAAGAGTTTTTGCAAAAGGACCCTGACGAGGCTATTGAGTACCTGAATGACTTGGCTGAAAAGGCTCATACTTGGACTGGTCCAAGTGCTACTGAGAGCACAGATAGAACACGCCCAGCTGGAGTTTACCAACTTAGGGAAGAGGATAGCCTTAGAGCCCAACTGGATAGAGTAACTAGGGAGTTAGAGGCACTTAAGATCAAGGATGGTAGGCCCACACATACTGTTGCCAGAGTTGAGCTACAGGACGCATGTTTTATATGCGGGGGAGTTGAACATTTTGCACAGGATTGCTCAACCTTGATTGAGATGAGAGGGGTTTATGATGAACAATGTAACGCCTTAGGGATGTACAAGAAGCCTTACTCACCATTCTCTAACACTTACAATTCTGGCTGGAGAGATCACCCTAACTTTGGCTGGAGGTCCGAGGCCGACCAACCTACACACTCACAGGCACAACCACCTAGGTCATACCCTGCACCTCCGTACAATGCGCAATCTAACAAAAGTTCCTTATCAGACACATTACATGCATTTATAGAGGCACAAGGTAAAACTAATCAAAAAATTGAGGTTGCATTGACACGGTTGGCAGAAGAGAACAAGGAGATCAAAAGCCAAATAAGCAAGTTGACAAGTTCATTAACAGTACAAGCTTGGGACCAATTTCCGTCACAGCCTCAAGCAAATCCGAAGGGCCAACTTATGGCACAAACCTCTACTTCAGACTCTCAGAATGTCAAAGAGGTTAATGCCATCGCTACTCGGAGTGGTAAGACTTTAGATGGGTCAAGCTCGTCCAAAACTATAAGCACTTCCCCATGTGCAAAGGAGAGCATCCCTGAGGATGAGCCCAACAAGAACATTACAGTTTCAGTTCCTTTTCCTCAAGCACTACGACTTACTGGAAAGAAATCGGAAATGCATGGTGAGATTCTAGAACACTTGAAACAGGTTAAAATTAGCTTACCTTTGCTGCATGTGATTAAACAGATACCAACTTATGCGAGGGTCATCAAGGATCTATGTACTATCAAAAGGAAACATCAAGTGGTTGCTATCTTTGAGTGGACTGATCCTCAACTTTTCAGGTTGTTGGTATACGATTCCTTAACCCTTTTGACTCGTTTATATCATAGACTAGGTTTGGAGGTGAATGTTCCCTATGTTCTTCCTCATCACTTCATGGTTTATCTTTTATGAGGGAGAATATATGTCGGGCTGATGACGTTAAACCAAGCGCTCCTAGGAGGCAGCCTAGCCTTAGTGTGTGTCTTTGCTGTTAGTTTGGATTGATTTTCGAGTACCCTATTTAGTTGTGTTTCACTCATACTCGTTAGCTCCATAACAATTTTGACTTACAACTTGCATTTTTTTATTTTTTATTTGTTAATGTCGAGTCTGCATTTTATCGATTTCTAATGAAACCTCCATACTTCTTATGTTTCTGAGCGTTTATTGGTGGAAGATTTCATCGAAATTGGTAAAAGCTTCACCATGGTAATATCACTCTAACCCTCCTCTTTTCTTTTGCCTTGATTTGTCATGATTATTATTTTATACATTGAGGACAATGTTTGGTTTAGGTTTGGGGGTGTGGTTTATTAGATTTTTTATGCAATTTTCAAAAATCTTTGAGTTTAAAAGGTATTTTACAATTAAACCGAGTCATTTTTGTATTCTACTCAATCTCCATTGAATACTTAGATGATTATGGTAATTGTGTAAAATCTTCTTGAAAATGCATTTGAAATCACTCTTGGTGAATAAAAAAAAAAAAAAAAAAAAAACAAAACAAAAACAAAAAGAAAGAGGTTTTGAGTTCTTTTCAATTTTAGAGAATGATTTTGTTGCCTTTAATTTTGAGAAAACACATACTAGCACGTGTCACATAGTTATATTAGTGGAAAACATGATATTTGATAGTATCCTTATGTTAGATGTATTTCGTGAGACTTTTCAACTCGACTTTTCGCGCACTATGAGCCAAGTCAACATGATTTGAAGTTGATTAGTGAGATATTGAACTAGAAAAACCTTAGAATAATAGTGGAGACTTAACTCTTGTGAGTTTTGAGCCATTCTTTATTTCTTGAGGGTTATTTATTACACTCTGATTTTTCTTGAGTCCGCATTATTTCGTTGATGATCTCATTATTCTTGATTTTCTTATTGATTGCTTTAAGAATGACATAAAAATTGAATCTTTCCACTAGAACTTCTTGCTTTATTTGGTTGAGATGTCCTAGTACTAACTAAAACTTATGAAGTGATATAGGCATTTCTTTCTTTAAACCATTTTTAGCCTTTTAGCCTACCCAATAATAAATATCCATTTGCAGCCCTTTGAGCCCTTAGATAGCCTTTTCTTTGTTATCCCCATTCCCAATACCTACTCCAATCAAGGAGTAATACCTTTATTATTTTTATCCTTACCCAATTTTCTGAGAATGTATATGGTGAGATATGTTTATGGAATGGGCAAATAAAAAAAAAAAAAAGAGATATTTTATGCGCCCTCGAAGTAAAAGTGTTGGATTGTATCAATGGGGAAAAGCGTATTGAAAAAAAAAAAAAAAAAAAAAAAAAGCGATTGAAGAAGAAAATAATGAAGAAAAAGTTAATGGTGTACAACATTGCTTTGTTCTTCAATGCCCTATGTTTTATTCAAGGGTGTATCCATTCTCAGAAAATCTTTGTATCCCTTTTGTCCATTATTGTTTGCCATAATCCAAGCCCCAATACAACCTAGTAAAGACCTGATTGATCTTAAGTGAAAGTTAGCTTAATAGATGTGGAGATTGAATAGGCAAGAACTATGGTGTTTGATTCAACATTCTCAAAAGTAATCAATATTCCGGTCCATGAGATCATATTCATTTCACTCTTTGAAAATTCCGTTTTTCATGGTAATTATATGTGAGATGTTTGCATTTTCCATAGTATATTCTTGTCCTCACATATAAACTGAGTGCCCAATCTCTGAGCGTTTCATTTCTGAGCGACATGAGAGAATTGTAGTCGAAACATCTTTCCAAAGGTTATCTTGTCACATCTTTACTATGAGATGAAGAGTTATGTTGATAAGGCTCCTCACACACACACTTCGAGTTGAGAATGATTATGAAATCCATTTAACCTTTAGATACTGTTAAATTATTGTACTCTATTGATATACTTTTGTGACACTATTAGTTTGTTGTTTTTCTTGAATTATAAGCGATCAGAAAAATACTCTAAGGGAAATAAAAGGGAATGTTCATATGATTTGCATTATGTTTTTAGAAAATAGATTTTGTTTTAATTGAGTCAGTAATGTTTGGGGGTAGCATTTCTGGAAACCCTCACGAGACTATAACTCGTCCTCTAGAGGTAATCTAGAGGTTTAAAGCCTTGTTGCACGTTAAGGTAAGTGCAACCGTGATTCCTACGAAAGTGAGTTAGGATTTTATTCTTTATTTTGTTTTGCTCGAGGACTAGCAAAATATAGGTTTGGGGGTATTTGATATACACGTAATTATTACGAAATATATCCCTTAATTTATATAAGTTAGTGTTTCAATTAATATATTTTATTCTAATTATTTCATTTTTATGTTTTTGTAGGAATCGGCGCGCGTGAACGATAAAATCGCATTTAAGGCGACAATTTGATAGAATTGTCGATTTATTGATTCTAGTGGTGGTACAAAAGAGTGGTTCACACATCTAAGCCCAAGCCCAGAAAACTAGAAACCTAAGCCCAGCCTAACAAGGAAATAGGGAAACCCTATTTAGGTTTCTCTCTTGCCTTCTCTTGGGGGAATCCTCTCTTCCACGTTTTTTGGGTTTTTCCCTCTCTTTTTCAGCCACCATCACTAAACTCCACTGGGGCAGAGACAGAGCTCTCTCGCCACTAACCGACCACCAGCTCGCCACCGTCACTAACCCCCGTCCTCGCACAACACCGCCGCGAAACAGGGCACCTCCCTGTTTCGCTCCCTGTCCCTCCATCTCGCCACCGTCCAGCGTCCCTCATCCTCCCTCTCTCTCGCCACAATCATCACCCGAGCAACAGAGCCACCACCGCGCGCACGGTGAAGCCGCGAAACAGGGAGCACCTCCCTGTTTCTCTCTCCCTCGCTGCCGCCACTGCCTCTTCGTCTCGAGCTCCTTCTTGCATCACTTCATCACGACCACCGCCGCAAGCGGCGCATCAGCCGGCACGCAACACCCGCGACAGAGTCGCCACCACCCTGCAACAGGGAGCTCCCTGTTCTTCGTCCTCCTTCGCCGTTTTTGTTGTTATCCCTGTTTCCTCACCCTCTCTCTCTGTTCTTGCAGGTACAGGAGTTGATCGGGAGGAGAGGAAGCTCGCGAGGAGCGGAGAATCACGGCGGAGCAGGAGGCGGTTCGCTGGAGAAGACGAAGCGCGACTGTGAGGCGGGAGACAGTTTTCGCTATTTGCACCCCGAGAACTTGTAAGAGCCACCACATTGTATATTAAGCTATTTTTCTCGGGATTCGTGCGCGGACAGGAAGTGATGGATTCCTCCTCGATTGATGCTGTGACCACCACCACCATGAGTCACTAAACCCCACGCAAGGTGAAGAGGTGAACTCCTAGATGTAACGCATTAAATTAGTAATTGATTCGCTTTAAGTGTTCACGATGAATAATGATGTTTGATGATTCTCACTTTTATTTAATATAGAAATGTATGTTATTTTAGTGACAGAGATTCCATAGATTTCTTCGTAGATTTTTAGTACTCCGGTGATTATTTTTACTTCTCCATATAAGCTTAGTCACGCTTTTCTTATGTGTGGAATGTTTAAGAATTAATTGATTCCGGTAGGTTGGTTATATGTGATCGTCATTTATTACGGTATTGTCTCCGGATATATCGTAAGTTTAAGATATCACATATGACAAACCTTTGTGTTTTCTTAGAAAAAGTGAAATCTGAACTTCATTTACATTAGGGTTTTCTAATGATTAAAAGATTATTTTTCCGATTACCTCGTTTGGGATGTGAAACACGTAGTTGAGTCATCATAGCGAATCAATATTAATTGGCGTGTGAAGTCTAGGAGGGATCCTTGGAACCTTGTGCTTTTCTCAAACTTAGTTTTCTTTAAATTAAATTCAATTTCGTATTTTAAATTTGTTAGAATTTATTTTAGTTTCGCATAGTTTGTCTTCCTTAACCTTATTTTGTAGATCGTTTTTCCTCGTGGGATCGACACCCCATTCTTTACTGCAATTGACCGCGTGTATTATTTGGGCGTAATCACACACCAAATACTCCGTCTTCGAACGACTAATTCTAAAACCTTTACTCTCTAAAGCCTCCCGCCACTTAACTAATTTCTGACCTAAACCTACACTAGTCTCATCCATTAAGACAATATCATCTGCAAATAACATGCACCAAGGTACATCTTCTTGCAGATGTCTCGTCAACTCATCCATGACCAAAGCAAATAGATATGGACTTAACGCCGACCCTTGATGTAGTCCTACGGTCACTGGAAATTCAGTAGACAGCCCACCTACTGAGCGAACACTTGTTACAATCCCTTCATACATATCCTTAATGATATCGACATAACATTGAGACACTTTCTTCCTTTCAAGCGCCCACCAAATTAACTCCCTGGGGACCCTATCATATGCTTTCTCCAAATCAATAAAAACCATATGCAAACTCTTACGTGCCTCTCGATATTTTTCTACAGTTTGCCTAAGCAGGAAGATAGCCTCCGTAGTAGACCTACCTGGCATAAATCCAAATTGATTCTCCGAAATCGTGGTTACACTCCTAAGTCTTTGTTCTATAACCTTCTCCCAAAGTTTCATCGTATGACTCATAAGCTTTATCCCTCTATAGTTCGAGCAATCCTGGATATCCCCTTTATTCTTATAAATTGGTACCACAATGCTATGCCTCCATGAATCTGGCATTTTTCTAGTGTCCAAAATCCTATTAAAGAGCTTAGTTAGCCATTGAATCCCAGCTTCTCCCAAACATTTCCATGCTTCAATTGGTATATCATCCGGTCCAACGGCCTTCCCTGTCTTCATTCTTTTTAAAGCTTCTCTCACTTCTGTGGCACTAACTCTGCGATGGAACACACGATCTCTCCCTTCCTGTGAAGCATACCCCTCCAAGTTTAACTCCCCTACATGTGTTCCATTGAGTAGGTTCCAAAAGTAATCCTTCCATCTATCTAAAATAGCTTTATCCTGCATTAAGACTCTTCCATCCTCATGCTTAACACACTTAACATGACTCAAATTCCTAGTTTTTCGTTCTCTAGCCTTCGCTATCTTGAAAATATCCTTCTCCCCTTCCTTCGTACCTAGCCTATTATAAAGAGCATCATACGCTCTCTTCTTAGCTTCCCCTACTGCTTTACTACTCAACTTCTTAGCCTGCTTATAAAGCTCATAAGACTCTAGGCACCTATCTTTTTGCCACGCCTTAAAGCATCTTTTCTTTTCCGCAATGGTTTGTTGCACATCCGCGTATTTATTTGAAATATTTATGTGCGCTTGAATATATACATATATGTGTGTGTGGCTCCTCGCCATGGAGATCCTCCTCATGGAAATCAACTCATGTCAACCTTTGAAACCGACATTTATGATTCAATCTAAGAGCCTTTGGTAACTGTCACACCTTTCTAACATTCGCACAAAGTACTCTTTTTCCTGCATCATCATTCATAGGTTTCAATTCTTTGTACATATATTCAGTTTAGCAAGCTAGTAAACTTATAACCGGAATCAATATGATGAAAAAATTGAAGTGATAACTGAAAAAATAATTATCTAATGTAGTAATGGTGCCTGTATTGGTGGATTTGTGGGTTGACGTATCTGGCACCTCACACCTGTGTCGGACACAATATTCATTCCCTTGTCATTGTTATATTGGTGTTTAATTATTACATGTACTCCTACAAGTTCCTTTAGTTCTTTTGTGTATCAATGGTTAATTTGCTTTGAATTGATGGAAGAAAAAAAGCCTTCGTGATCGAGAAAGTCTAGCGAGAAGTTGCTTTAGCTCATGTTAACATTTTTTCCCTTCAGGTGGACATATGTTGTTTTGATAAGACTGGGACTCTTACATCGGACGACATGGTATGTTATGATGTCACATGATCAAGTTTTAGCTTATGTAATTGATGATACTGTGATGGATGTAATGGATATATGGCAATGTTTTTTAGGAGTTTCGTGGAGTTGTTGGGCTCTCTGATAAAATGAATATAGAATCTGATGAAGTGAATATAGAATCAGACATGAGTAAAGTCCCTGTCCGTACAATGGAAATTCTTGCTACTTGTCATGCACTGGTGTTTGTGGAGAACAAGCTGGTAAGTAATTGGTCTTGGGCCCTAAGAGCATATAATCTGGTCTAGTAGAATTTTTTTTTCAGCATGAAACCTATATGTTGTTGATGATGATACTTCTACTTGTGCTTTTGCTACAACTTATTGTTACACCCAGGTCCAGATTATATGCAATAAAGCACTTAAAGAGTATCTATGTTGTCTTGTTTCAATAACTGTGCAATTATAGGTCATGTTTGTCTGTCATTGGTTTATTAGCAATCTTAATAGGTCATGTTTGTCTGTCATTGAGTACTGACTAATTTTTATACTGCAGGGCTCTGAAGGTCTGAGCCAGTACGGGCAACAGTATGTTGGACAGGAGAATGCGCATACATTGCTTGTTTCTGGGGTGCAAAGTGTGTCGTTGTATCAACCATCACCGGTGCCATATACAAGCAACTACCAGGTGCTGCATTCTCATCATTTTCAGTATATTGAACAAGCAACTACCGAAAGAAATGGGGCATGTTCCTAAGGGCATCAATGTATTTTCTTACATTATAACTAGGTGGATTTGTATTGTTGGAAAAAACATAGAGAAATTCTTTTGTTTTAGATGCGAGCGTAACATGATATAACAAGGTTCCATTGTTCAGGTTAATCCTGTTATTGTACAGTAGTGCTATTTGTTTACATGTTTTTGTTTGGCGTCAAAACTTGACAAGTTCCTTTTTACGGTTGATTTAGTATTTATCTAGCATATAGTTTGGTGGAATCTTATTCGTGCGGGAGGCATGACACAAACCATAGTAAGGACTGATTTTGCAGGTGCCACGGCTGTGATTTTGCTGCAGCAACAAAAAAAAATATAAATTTTTTTTCGATTATATTAATTTGCAACGGTTTAAACCCGTTGCAACAAAACAGATTTCTTTTTTTTTGGAATTTTGTTTTAATTGCCAACGACTTACAACCGTGGTTGCAGCTTGCCACGGCTGGGAACCGTGGGCGTTCTTCATCAGTTGCTACGGCTTAAAACCGTGGCCAAGTTTAGCCACGGCTTAGAACCGTTGCTATCACGTTTGCCACGGTTTATTTCTAACTGTTTAGCCACGGTTTAAAACCGTGGCCAGGGTTAGCCACGGCTACAAACCGTTGCTATGTTGTTAGCCACGGTTGATAACCGTTGCTAATATCTACACTTTGTCAAGGCTTAAAACCGTGGCTAGTTTGGCCACGGCTAAAAACCGTTGCTATTGGTCTTGCAACGGTTTAGAACCGTGGCTAAATGCTAAAAAATCACCTCCCCATTCAAGCATAAAACCGTTGCTACAATGTTTAGCAACGGTTTATAGCCGTTACAAGGAATTTCGCGACGCCTCTGTAGCCCACGGCTCTTAGCCGTGACAATGCCTTACGCCCACGGTATAGAACCGTTGCTAATGGGGTTTTTTGGTGTAGTGTGGGGTCGGTAATCAGGCCACGAGGCGGAGGTTGAAAAATATGGTGTTGGAGCATAAAGTCATAATTCTTATGATTGCGGAACCTATGATTCCTGCTAGTAGATCTATGGAGATTGGCAACAAAATCCAACTGGGTGGTTTTGCCTCGAATGACACGGTTGGCGGAAAGATTTGGATTTTTTGGGATTCTTCCCTCGCTCTTTCGGTGGTGGATATGTCGGACCAGATCATTCATTGCCAGGTAACGAATTATGATTCAAGAATATTTTTCATTTCTTTTGTTTATGCTAAATGTTATGTGGATGGTAGAAAGGACCTATGGTTGAATATGACAAATTTTGCTGCAACCCATGTCATTCCTTGGATGGTCAGAGGAGATTTTAACACTTACTTGCATTCTGGAGAGAAAGTAGGGGGGGTGGAGCCGTCCATGGCAAGCATGTCACATTTCTCGGACTGTATTGAAAACAGTGGTCTCATTGATTGTGGCTTCTCGGGTCCTCGTCTCACCTGGTGTAATAACAGGCGGGGTAGTGAGCGCATTTGGACCAGACTGGATAGGATCTTTACTAATTCAGCTTGGTTGACAGATTTTGGTAGTCCAAAAGTGGAGCATCTTAGCAGAACTTTCTCAGATCACTCACCGTTGTTGGCCTCCATGCCAACCCATTCTAAAGTCGGTTATGTTCCTTTTCGGTTCCTTAATATGTGGACGACACATCCTGAGTTTATGGACTTGGTCAAGGACACGTGGTTGACAGAAATGGGTACTATGAGACCTATTGATCGAGTGGATGCCAAACTTAAAATGACACGACGAGCTCTGATACAGTGGAATAGGACGGTCTTCGGTAATGTGTTCAGCAAAATTCATGCATAGAAGATGAAATGCTGTAGTGAGAAACAATACTTTTGGCGGGTTTTGCGAATTACAGTACTAATGGGCTAAATGTCAATGCTAATTGGGATGTTCAGGCT
This sequence comes from Berberis vulgaris, assembly GCA_963556465.1. NCBI lineage: Eukaryota > Viridiplantae > Streptophyta > Magnoliopsida > Ranunculales > Berberidaceae > Berberis > Berberis vulgaris. The sequence goes on from OY747125.1 coordinate 22,615,758, forward strand.
TACTGCAATTTACACCATTGTCAGGCAGAGTACAGATTGGCTCTCAAACAGGAGGAGCTGTACTGGATTCAAAAATCTGGTGAAAAAGAATTCAAGGAGGGGGATGCATGCACTACGTATTTTTTTGCTTCCACCAAATCCAAACAAAAGAGACGCGCTATCAATCAGATCACTTTACCGGGCGGTAGAACTATTTCGGAACCTGGTGAGATTCTTGACGAAGCCAATCAGTTTTTTTCGAATCTGTTGTCCTCTCAAGGTGAGGTTAGGGAAGATGTGGATTTGCTAAATTGTTTCCCGACATTGTTGGACCCTGGTCATTGTGAGATTCTGGTTCAACGCCCTTCACTACAGGAAGCCAGGGATGCGGTCTTTGACATACCCAAAAAAAGTGCGCCAGCACCAGATGGATTTACTGCTGACTTTTATCAGTTTTGCTGGGAGGTTTTGAGTATGGATATATGGGAGGCAGCTATATAGTTTTTTGAAGGGGATACAATGTCGGCGTCTTTCTCGGCGAATTTCTTGGCTTTGATTCCCAAAATTGCTAATCCAGGTTCTTTTTCTGATTTTCGCCCCATCAGTTTGTGCAATGTGATTTCTAAGATCTTTAGCAAAATTCTGTGCAATAGGCTGGTAGATATCTTGCCAAGATTGATTTCTAAGGAGCAGGGGGCATTTGTTAAAAGTAGGTTCATTGGGGAAAATATTGGACTGGTGCAGGAAATGATCGGAGACATTAATAGGAAGGTTTTTGGAGATAATGTGGTGCTGAAAATTGATATGGAGAAAGCATATGACAGGCTGGAATGGAATTTTTCGCTTAAAGTGCTTAGAAAATTTGGCTTTACGGGTAGAATCTGCCACATCATATCTAACTGTATTACTTTTTGTGGATTCTCGGTTCTGCTTCAAGGAGTATACAAAGGTTTTTTCAGATCCACTAGGGGACTTCGGCAAGGGGATCCCTTATCCCCTTTTCTTTTCATTATTGCTTCCGAAGTTTTGAGTAGGGGTTTGAAATCAACCTTTGAGATTGGCAAAATTGGGTACTACTATACTCCAAGAAATTGCAACCCTATTTCCCACCTTCTGTATGCAGACGACACTCTTATTTTTTTAAATGACAGAAAATCCTCAGTTATGGGATGTATAGAGTTCCTGCGTCATTATTGCAAGGCCTCGGGACAGAAAATAAATGAAGGAAAAAGCTCTTTTACTCTAGCTAAACAGAGCACAGCAGAGCGTATTGTAGCTTTAAAAAGTGGCACAGCTTTCCAATTTCACACTGCTCCATTGAAGTATTTGGGTGGGCCAGTTTTCCAAAGGAGAGTTAAAATTTCATATTTTGAATATTTAATCTCTAAGATTCAGGTTCGTATTCAAGGATGGAAGGCAAAATTGTTATCTCCAAGAGGCCGCCTAATCTTGATAAAGCATGTTCTTAGCTCAATTCCGATTTATATTCTTAGTACCATGTGTGTACCAAGGACTGTCATAGCACGGATTAATAGATTGTCGGCGGACTTCTTTTGGGGGGATTGTAAAGGCCGACTTAAGAAAAAATGGGTGTCATGGGATAAAATTTTTTTTCCACTGGCGGAAGACGGTTTGGGAGTTAGAGACTTGACGGTTGTGATGAAGGCTTTTCGAGTCAAGGCTCTATGGAGGCTTCTTACTTCCGACTTTTTATGGGCTACTTTCATGAGGAATAAATACTGGTTACAAGGCGTTCGTTTGAACTGTCAACCTGTGAGAGGTGGTTCGTCTCCGTTTTTTAAAGAGATCATGCTCGGGCGAAATTTTCTTTTGAGCAACTCGCTTTGGCGTATTAGCACTGGGGATACCGGTTTCTTTGCGGAGAATTGGAACATGGTAGCTTCTTTCAGGAGATCGGCAGCATTGGTTGATCAAGATTTATGGCCTTCAATCCGCGAGGTGTCTTCTACAAATTTTGTTTTGGTTCACCGTGATCTCAGAAATTTAGCGCGTGAACTTTATGCAGATATCCTACGTGGTGAGAACAATGAGAAGGACATGTGTGTGTGGGTTCCAAACCCGAATGGGCTTTTTTCACTTCAGTTGGCGTATGAACGGTTACGGAAACATGGGAAGGTCAATGCATTAAGTCAAACACTTTGGCACGACATTTTGCCGTCCAGAATATCAGTCTTTGTTTGGAAATTAATTCGTCGAGGAGTACCAGTGGACGGTGAATTATACAGATGTGGGTTGAGCTTAGCATCTAGATGCCATTGTTGCACCTCGCCAAAGCAGGAATCTTTGAACCATCTTTTTCTAGACGGAGAATTGGCAAGGCAGGTGTGGAATCATTTTGATAGAATTTTTGACGTTCATATACGACGCCCAACAGAAATATCTACGGTTCTCGCCATATGGTTCAAGAAAGCTAAACGCACTTCGCAAACAGGTGTATTTTTCTTTCTTACTCCTATGGGAAATTTGGAAACAAAGGTGCAAATGTTTGTATGAAAATGCTCCCCCCAATTCTGCCTTTGTGATTTTGAATATTCGGCGTCAGTTGCGAATAACAAATAAGTTTATAATTTCCAAGCAAGTTAGCAGTAATAAGGCACCCTTACAGACTTTGGGGTTGGAAGTGCTTCCTGTTAGAAGGAAGTCCGTTCGAATTGTTTTTTGGCACCCTCCCCCCAAAGATTTTGTCGCGCTTAATGTAGATGGTTCCTCTCGCAAGGATATGGCAGCCGGTGGTGTGGCTATTCGTGACTCTCGAGGTTTATGTATTGTGGGAAAATATATTTTTTTCGGAGCAGGATCCCATCAAAAAGCGGAACTTTTGGCTCTCTTAGAGGGTCTTCGCCTCTGTCTCGATTGGGGATTTAAAAAGGTGGTTATTCAAACAGATTTCGATCTGGTTTGTGGTTGGTTTAAGGGTAGTTTAATAACCCCATGGCATTTGGAGAATATATTTAAAGAAATCAAGTTGTTGGCAACGACGATGACGATATACTGTCAACATATCTATAGGGAGGCAAATGCGGTGGCAGATGCATTAGCCGATAGAGCTTTTCATGATCTTGGGACAAGTTCTTTCATTGGGACTGATTTCCCCAGGCGAATAGCTGGCTTGATTGTGCTTGATAGACTACAAACGGCGTACCTTCGCCATGGGGAAGATTAGAGGCAGACTTTTTCATGTCAGGTTGTTTCACTTTTGGTTTGAAGACTTGCGTGATGTGCCATTGGCTGGTAAGTGAGTATACATGTGTTTCATTTGTAGTACAGGAAATGGTACAATTTGATTGCCATCATGGGGACGATCAGGAACGCGGCGGGAGTTGTGATGCTGCGTGCACGTGTTTGGATGCTATGGTCTGCCTTGCTGGATCTAGGGGACAGCAAGGTGAGTGCGGCTGGATGGGCACTCGGTTGCAAAACAGAGTGCATATGCTGGGTGTTGTGTTGATGCGGCTCGACATGGAGGACACGTTTGGTGATGCGGAGTGTTGCGACCAGCAGCAATGCGGGTGTGCTATGGAGCAGAGCTGGACGCTGAGTTTTTGTAACGACAATGCAGCTCCTGCTGATGTTACAATTCCTGTAAATTCCAGCCAATATGCATTCACTGGGATTGCAGGAACTCCGAAAGAGAGCTTGGAGCTGAACCTGCTGAGGATGCTGCTGGTGAGAAGGAAGGCACAGGTGATTGGGTGCTGTGGTTGCAAAGCTGGCAGGTGGGTGCGGTTTCTCTTTGGCTGGGCACTCTGTTTGCAAAACAGAGTGCACTCTGTCTCTGCTGGATGTTTGGTTTGGTGCTTATGCGGCTTTGTTTGCGAAGTGGCGATTCTATTTCGGATTTTGGTTGTGTTTTATATTAATGGGTGTGAGCTGGATGTCTATCACTACAAGAAATCTATCTTTTACCAACAAAATTATTGCTACGAAAATTGATTTCCTTGTTAATATTGTAGCATTGTCAACGAATAAAAAATTTCGTTGAAAAAACCATAAACTTGTTACTATTTTCCAACAAAATATATTTCGTAGGAAACATTCCTTGTTAAATAGGTGGCGGGAAACATTCCCTCCAAACCCAATTTCTCGCTAAATTGATTTAACAATGAAGTTATTTTTATGGCCACAAAATACTTGTTCCTTGGTAATTATGGCATCATCTGGAATGAAATATTTTGTTGCTAAATAAGACTTTAACAACAAATCACTTTCCTTGTTAACGAATATTAAATATTATTCATCTCTCTTTAGTAAGGAAATATGTTTTCCTAGACAACAATCACCTTATTAGTAATGATTCGGTTCGTTGATAATGATTGATAATTTTTTTCATTAGGTTTTTTTTTTTGTTAAAACTCATTTATTAATTTATAGCAACAAAGTAATATTTCGTTGAGAATTGTCACACTATTGGCAACATTTTTTATTTTGTTGAAAACAATATCTTTTTTAATGAAATCTTTGTAGCTATAAAATAAAATTTTGTTGGTAATTATAACATTGTTCGTAACAAATTGTTTTCTAGGTAAAAACTGATAATTATTTTCATGAAATTTTTTTTCTCATTAAAGTTCACTAAGTATTTTATAGCGACGAGTCATTATTTTGTTGGAAATTGGTATACTCACTACAAAAAATGTTTTATTTACCAACAAATTTTATTTTCCTTGTTAATATGTTTCTATTTCTAACAAAAATAAATTTCATTGAAAAAACCATAGAGTTGTCATTTTTTGTAACAAAATCTATTTTGTTGACAACTTTTCTTTGTAAAGAGGTGGCAAAAAATATTCATTCCAAAACCAATTTCCCACCAACATTATTTAGCAACAAAATATTTTATGTCAACGAAATTTTAGTTTTTTAGTTATAATGACATCATTTACAATAAATTATGTCATTGCTAATAAATATTAATATTATTGACAATCATTTTCTTAGTAAATTCACTATAACACTTGTTTGTGTATCTTCAACAATGAAACTAAATTTTCTCTAGTTAATTACCACGTTATTTCAACGATTTATTTGGTTACTTATAATGAAATGTTTTTATATTTAAAGCTCCTAGCTTCTTTATAGTGGAAAAATATTAATTCGTTGAAATTTTTTATTAGTAGCATTGATATTATTTCATCTGAAAAATCAAATAAAATTTATTTAACAATACAACATTATTTTACTGTTAATTATAATATTAATGGTAACAATTTATTTTGTTGCTAAATATTGATAAAATTTCCATGAACTTTTTTCTTATTAAGGCTCATTTTATTATTTACAACAATTTAATTTTATTTCATTAGGGATATAACAAATTTCAATAACATATAGCATTGAAATGCTATTACTATTTTGTTGCTAATTATAATGGTGTTATTGTGAAAAAAATTTCATTGCTAAAAGTGGTAGATATTTAACATAAATCTTATAATCATGAAAATATTTAGTTCTAATTTATAGTGACGAAATATTATATATCGGTCTCTATTATATACGTAGCAATGACTTTTTTATTGCAAAAAATGAGTAATTTGATTTAATAAACTATAAAGTTGTGTCACAAAACAAAATTATTTAAATAGCTCAATTGGTAAATATTGCAACAGATTTTACTATAGGTCAGGAGTTCGATTCCCGTTGAGCCTAAAAATAAATATATTATATATGAAATTCCATAGTGGAGTCTTATCATCAAGAGTGGTGTCATTAGATTTTAAGAGGTAGTGGGTGGTGTCCTTAGAGTTTGGGACCTAGATTAGGTCGTCTCTTAGACAATTTTAATATATAATTTTTTTTATTGAAAATAATTCCCTTGGTAATTGGTAACGATACCAATGGCAACTTTCGTTGATATTCATGCATTTAACCAACGAAAAAGTTCTATGATAAAGGTTTTTACCTTTGCCAACGACAATTTTCCTTGATGATTTTAAGATTTTTCCAGAAAAATTTTGTAGGTAAATAAAATTGTTCTTGCAACAAACAATTTGTTGGTAACGATATTTGATTTTTACCAACGAATTTCCTTGGTAGTTGTCAATATTACCAACAAAATATTTTCTTGACTTAGCATCCCTTTTACCAACAAAAACTGTAATTCCTTGACAAATACCTTTAGCTATGGAGATGCCTCCAGGAACCCACTAAAATTTTTTTTTCTTGTTAAAAGAAGTTTTCAACAAAATTTTGAGTTTTGTCGAGGACATTTTTTCTTGAAAAATGCCTTAATTGTTGTAGTGTATGATGGTTCGCGTGCACTATATTTTTTTTTGGTTGCAATCATTAGAGGTTTTTACTGTTTGTTTTTTCTTTTCGGACAATTGCTTGCAAGATGTTTCAGTTATTTTTGTTTGTTGACTAAATGCGGGTAACGTCGTAATGTACCTCCACATCGATTGTAAGATTTTTTTGGTTAAATAATAAATGTCTGACATCCCATAGTTGCCCCTCCCCACTGGAGGTTAATTTAAAATTTTAAAAAAAAAATGAGAGAGAATGTTTTAAAGATTTATACCCAATGTTTGTCTTGGTTTTTTTAAAGGAAAATCCTCTCATCATATCGATCAACCATAGCCAATTTTCAAAGTTGAATATATCCATTAGATATTTCTTAATCGTTTCATACAAATACCACTCGGTTTGTTCTCCTTGCTTTTCTCTCATTCGGACTTTTCATAGTCCATAACGAGTTAGAGATGATCAATTTCACACTTTCAATTCTTTTAATGAGACTCATAAGCAACATATATAGTGAACATTTCATAAAGATATATGGATTTTAAGGCACTTTGAAAAATTCAATGGCTCGAAAAGCTTTGTTAGAAATATAGTTGGCAATGACTTTTTGACAACACCATTTAAAGTCTTTTAACACCACTACCCTTACTTTTTGTCTAACACCTCCACCAACCAACTTAATGACACCACCAATTTTTTTCTTCTTCTTCAGGAACAATTGCCGCAGTTTCGCCGCCCTTGTTGTCCACCCTCGTTGCCGCCCACCTTCGCTTGCTGCCATGCCTCACCGCCCATTGCTGCTCTCACCACTTCTCTCCTCCTTCTCTATTCTTTCTTTCTCTCTTTTAAACTCAAGAACAACAATGGGAAAAACAATAACAAGAGCACAACACAATGTTCGTTGACACCCGTGCACTACCCCGCCTCCCGCCACCCTTGCTGCCAATGCCTTGCGCTACCCTTATCTCTTTCCGATCTCGCAACCCTAGATGCGAGATAGAAAAGGGTTGTTGTTCTTGCTGTTGAGTTGTTCTTGGATTGAAAAGAGAGAAAAGGAGGAGAGAGAGAAAAGGATGAAGAAGTGGCGGGGCAGCGACGAGCTAGTGTGAGGCGTTTGCTGTGTTGATGTTGATCGCATATGAGTTGAAAATATAGGAAAAAAAAAAGCGAAGGAAGAGAGAGAGAAAAGGATCGACAGTGGCAGACAGGGACGGCAAGCGACAGTGAGGCGCTTGCTGTTGTTGGTGTCGACCGCAGGCTAGAAAGAGAAGGGGAAGATAAGAGAAAGAAAAAATGTAACAAAATTTTGTTGGTGGTGTCAAATAGGAGAATATAAGAAATGCAAAAAAAAAAAAAAAAATTCAGGTGGTGGTATCAAAGAGTATCAATGTTGGTGTCAAAAAGGCACCACCAATACAATTTGGTAAAAGATATGTTTCATGGAAATAGTCATAATTATCTAAGCATTTAATGAAAACGTTGTAGAACGCTTAGATTTAATCAACCTACATGAAATAATATTTCAGTTCTAAACAGTTTGAAAACATATTTTGGAAATATTGTCAGACCACACAACCTTAAGCATTTCAAGCACAAAACCGAACCGAACCGACATTGCCCACCCCTTGCTCTTTCAAATCTACGATTTAGAATTTTTGATGCTTCACTTTCTTCAGAGGAAGTATACGCTTGAATCCCTTTTAATTGGATGTGTTTTTGTGGCATAACACTGTACACAAATCACGACCAATTTTTGCACAAATTATCATTAAAAGGGGGATGAGGGCATTGGCTTAAATTAAGTCTTTGGATTTTCACTGCCAGTTTAGGATCATGTTAGTTTTTATTTGCTTACATGGAACTCGATAAACTAAAAATATTATTTATTAATTTGTTTAAGCTGAAATTTTGATGAAATTAGGGATTCACACATAAAAAAGAAGTGTTAAAGTTTTAACCCGTTTCAAAATGCAGTCCTCGAGACGCATTAAAAATGTGATATGGCTACATATAAATATGATTTTTGTCAATCCATTGAGTTGAAATTTCAATGAATTGTGCGGAATAACATAGAAAGTTACTTATAAAGTTCAGATAAAGTTTCATCTCGTTTTGACATATGTTACTCAAGATACACATAAAATGTAATGGTCCACTGGTGCGGACCTAAAGTCATATAGTGAGAAGCATTTGTCAGATTGATGCTGGCATTAATCTGCATGTTCCCTACAAAATTAAGCTCAAACAAAAAATATAGCTAAAGTAAAATGAGATCACGTTTTGACAAGTAGCTCGAGAAAACATGTCGAAACGGGTTGAAGCTTTAACACTTTATTCCTAATGTTATAATCCGTATATCTTCTAATCATGTGTATATAGGGTCCTTTTAACTAATTAAAAACTAACTAGGTCCTTAGCTCACCGACAAATTAGAAATTAAGTCTTTTTACCCCAATTTCAAAAAAATAAAAAATAAAAAATCCTAGGCCACAGCTCTGCAAACAGTCAGATATTAGGTAGGATTCTCCCATATGGAAAAACAACTCTAATGTCAGCTTGACATGGCTCTCTAATTTGAGTACAATTGTCAAGCTTGTTTAGCTAGAATTGCAGTGATGATTATATCACATAACCTGGTATCTTAACTTAATCATGCTAAAAATAAGGTTTGGTTTCCACTTGTCTCTCTTATGGTAATTCCTAGTTGATACCTATTGGGTAATTAACCTATAATATATTTGCATGATGCAAGGATTATTAGGTGGATTCAAAATTCAGTCAAGTCTGAAATAGGGTGACATAGTACGTAGTATTGGAGAGATGTTTGTGAAATAATAATACTTGGCTGGATGGGTGAATTCTTGAATTCATGTTTAAATGTCCAATGCAACAATGAGTTGATTACCAACTTTGATTTTATGGAAATCATGTATCTTTCTAAATGATATGGACGGTGATCTCTTTTGTGCCAACCAGTCAACCACCTCACCACCTTCACGCATGTTTTCCTGAATTTTAACTATTTTTTTTTTTTACCATTATACTTGCAAGGCCTTCATCAATTTAGTATTAGCATTGTATTCAAGAAAATGATGTCCCATAATTGTGTATTATATATGTCGAATTAACTAATTGCAAAGGTTAAAATGTATTTTAATCTGTGGAGGTATCGTGAATTTTCAAAGCCAACAAGTTCATAATTATTACATGAGACTAGGTCAAGCAAGTGCACAGCGATAATTAGGAATTAAAGCAAAATTTTGGCTTAATTTGGTTTAAGGAATTAAAGCAAGTTCATAATTTGGTTTGAGAAGAAGATAAGAACTCAGGAGGTAATTGGGTGAGATGAGTGCATGGCGATAGAGAAATCTTGTAATTTTTTGAGATTATGACAGTATCAAAGCAGGCTTAATTAATTGTGAAATCACTTGTCGAGAGTTTTTCTTAGTGGGTATTAGTTTCGTAAAATTCCAATATACCATTATTATTATTATTATTATTTCATTTTTCTAAGAATTGAGATCATCTACTCCTGGATGTAAGGTTTTTAACATTTACAAATTAAGTTTATGTCATAAATGGACCCGTATAATGTCTACGTATGTTTACTGACTAATTCAAACTCAATTGTAAGCTAAACCAATTTTGATCCAGCTATAAAAATAGAATATCCTTGTAATTTTTATTATGTTTTTCTACTAAAGAACAAAATTTTTTCTTGCTTCTAAAATTCTCATTTTCAAACCGGCCTCATTGTGTTTGGTTTCTTTGGTCCCTTTAAAATTCTCATTTTCATTTGGTTTTGCCTCTTTTATCTCAACGTTGGGTCGAATGTAGAAATTCCATAGAAAATGACTAGAGACGGCAGATCCGAATAAACATAATTTTCTATAGCATAAAATTCTAAAATCTCTCATTTTCAAACCGGCCTCATTGTGTTTGATTTCTTTGGTCCCTTTAAACACATTTCTACCATTATAAGTAGCAGTTGAGTGTGCTCTCTCCTCCTTGCACCATTTCTTCTACGTTGAGTAGCTAGTAATGGCTCAAAACTCTCCATTCAATGGAAAATATGAAAGATCCATTGAGTTAGAAAGATCCATGGAGGAGGGAATTCATGTGAATTCAAGAGTTAGTGAACCAACTTATAAAAATGAGATCGCTCGTAAATCCAATCAACCTTCATTAAAGAATGATCATAATGCCTGTTGTGGTTCTATTCCTTTCTTGCAAAAGGTGACCATTTCTTCTAACAAACAATGCATCCAGATTAATGACATTTTATTCGACTCAATAACTTAAATTGTTTTATGGTATATAGTTGATTGCTGAGGCCCTGGGAACCTTTTTTCTGATATTTGCGGGCTGTGCATCGGCTATTGTTAATGCGACGAAAGACAATGTGGTGACATTACCTGGAATGGCAATTGTTTGGGGGTTCGCAGTCATGGCAATGGTGTACGCAGTTGGTCATATCTCCGGAGCACATCTGAATCCTGCTGTTACAGTTGGCTTGGCTACTTGCAAGAGATTCCCATGGAAAGAGGTAAATTATGATAATCTGTTACTTTATAGTATATTTAGATGTCTAAAATTGCAGAACATGGTCTTCATTCAAATCCCCCACAGTTTAGACGTGTAACTTCAAATTTCATGCTTCTGCTTCTACTTCAGTTTGATATACAAAATAAATAAAAAAAATAATAAAAAAAAATATTTCCACATCTCTACAAGTTCGAAAATTTTAACGAAACCCATTGGGTGAAACATTAGCTTAATGAGCTTTGTTTTATTGTGTGTTTTGTTTTGCACATTTTTTATCCAACTTTTTCCGTTGCACTGCAGAAAACGTGCCATATGTCATCTTGATTTGGAATAACTTAATCAAGCTTGGGGAAATTGCTTTCATCTCATATTCAATAAAAATCAAAGTTAATCACACACTGTTTGGTCTACAAACAAAATGAAATATGTATATGTTTTTGAAGAATATATATTCTTCGGTAGGGTTTATCACGTTGATCTTAGCTTGAACCTTAATTAACCTCAACTATTTTTTTCATAATAAAAAAAGGTTCCAGCCTATGCGATGGCTCAGCTGGTGGGAGCTACGCTAGCAAGTGGAACCCTGCGTGCATTGTTTGGATGGGAAGAACCATTGTTTGTAGGGACATCACCATCAGGTTCAGAAGTTCAGTCTCTAGTTCTAGAGTTCATCATAACATTCTACCTCATGTTTGTCATCTCTGCTGTTGCCACTGATGATAGAGCCGTAAGTTTTATTTTCTGAAATACATAGCACTAAATGTGTTCATTATCAGTGGCACACTTAATTGTGGAAAGTAAGTTTTGGTTAATTGGGTAATAATAATTTTGTAGGTTGGACAACTTGCTGGACTTGCAATTGGTGGTACCATTCTTATAAATGTGATGTTGGCTGGGTATAGACATTTACTCTGTTTCTTTTCGTATGATTTTTTGAAAAAACTATAATGGAAGCCATTGATATATGAAAAAGATGAATAACAATCATATATTGTTTTCTTGCACAAGAAAGCATTCAAGTTATTGATAACTAGTTGGTGTATATTATTTGACAGGCCAATTTCAGGGGCATCGATGAACCCAGTAAGAAGTTTAGGGCCAGCTATTGCAGTGCATCAATATAAGGAAATATGGATCTACATAGCAGGACCTATATCTGGAGCCATAGCAGGTGCTTGTGCCTATACAAGCATTCGTTCTCCTAGGAAGCCATCTTACGAGACTACCACAACAACTGCAAAGAAAGACATAAAGAAGAGCAACCCCCTCTTTGAGACCTAAATTTAAAGCCAAATCTACTCTCATTCAGTCATTTAGGTAAATAGTTTCAAAATTTTCAGGGTATTGATGGATTGTTTTGATTCAGTACCAGCAGTTTAATTGGGGGAAGCCAACCAACACCTAAGATAGGATATGACGATGTACTATTTCATCCTATCAAATTTATATGATGGGAGATAAAAAGGAGTAATTGATATTTTCAATTGTTGGTAGTGAATTTATGTGTAGGATTATACTCTAATTTTATATAAGCCCTAAAATGTTTGATTCTTCATAATCTGTGTTGACATGTAAATAATATTGAATTGTTTCAACCTATCTTATTGCAAGTGAAACGAGCCACTGAATTGCCATGAACTTATTCATGGCTATTGCTTATGCAAGGTCTGTTCTGTAATAAGAAGATTATGCATGTATGATTTTCATAAACAGTATCTTATGCAGGTGCATTTTATTTCAAGTTATCGTAAATTCTAAAATGATGATTGGGAAGTAGATCCCATAAAGAATTATGGGTTTCTTTAGTGTGCTCGAAAAAGTATTGAATGCCTTGAGAAGTCAATTATAGGACAACATTCAAATTATTGTAATTCTAACCTTCACAGCAGTAGAACTATAATTAGCAAAATTATAAAAGATCAAATAAACAATCATCAAAGTATCATCTGTTAGTCACTAAGCAAGTAACCACAGTCACTAGCAAGTAAGAATGTAGGCATGCACAAGGAATAGAAACAGAGACCTCAGAGGGAAGATTACACTGATCTAAGCTTGGGATGGACAAAATGGAGCCCAAAATCACAATAAACATGAATAATGGGGTGATACAATTAGTAGCACACCAAATATAATTCGAATGTTAGACAATGTTGAGCCTAATCCCTATAAATCTTCTTCACCTCTGGTTTTCAGTTTCCCTTTATTCTGGCTACATCATTTTCAAGTGCTGCTCTTTTAGTTGAAAAATGTATTTCCCTTGCTCGCGGCATAAAAATAGACCGACAACAAACTAGTGCAAACATTAACTCCATCGCAAACGATGTCATACTTATCCAGATGAATATGGTTCTCCTCCAGTACCAAACAGCCTTTTTTTATCAGAGAAAGCTCGGAACCGAGTACGAGTAATGCTGCATATATTTCAGGGATGCCAGCTCCAGGGCTGTACTCTGCTCGTTGTTCAATTGTCACTTTTATGCAAGAGGTTGGGTCATTCCCTTCGGTAAAACCTCCCATTTTGAGATCAAGCGTTTGAGAATCTGACGAGTAGCCAGCCAGGAGAGGAACGCTCTTTACAGAGGTCTCCACCAAGCGAATAAGATGGCTTTTGAATTGTAGCATGCATGGATATGCTGGACTGGCAGTGACTTCCCCGTTTGCTGATATGTACTCCACTCTGACCTTTATAACCAACAAAACATTAAGGGAAAAAAATAAATCAATATAGTGCATCACAACCCATTCTGCAATTATTTTGATTTCATCAAGAAATATGTTTTATGATTCGTATAATCGCCCATAAGTACTTTAAGATTTTGTTCTTTTCATGTAAATATTGTAAGAAACAATTAAAGATTCGAAAAGGCAAATAACGAAGACATGCCGTAGTAGTCCAAGATAATTTGATAGGAAATGAGGGAAAATGCAGGAAACAAAACACTCCAAAATGAAGATTTTATATACCTGGAAGATCCCAAACTTCCGATTATACTCAGACTCTGGCAAGTTCAATGTAATACCCAGCTGTACCTTGTGATTAGGACGCATTACGCATAATCCATCATACCTCTCAACTTCAATCTTTTCTCTACAATTTACACCACATGACAGTGGGGCAAGCCATAATAGGAACCAGAGCTACAAGGCTGCTCTTTGTGTAATCAAAGTTTAAGCTTTCTGTCTTCTGAATTGGCTCCTCTACAACATATCTCATGGTAACTCCCCTATTACAAACCCCATGAAGAGGAGACCGAACAACAGGAAACACACATATACTGACCAAAAGAGTCCCCAACAGATCCTCATCCCCAGCTTAGCTAATGTTTTATGACCATTCAACATTGGAGCAAAATGACCAAAAATACAACCCCACATTGATACAAGCATTCTAATAGTATAATTTTGAGCTCATTTCAGCATTCGGAATGGATCAACAAGAAAAATGAATGAGTATTACATCATGAAAATAAGAAACGTGAAGAAGTTGATGAATGTATGGATCTGAAAATCAATTGCTTTAGTGACGAAGAAGAAAATACTCAGACACAAGGTAATCGAGTTCATGCTCATATAAAACATTGGAAGGCTTCTTGATATTATTATTGTCATGAAGAGTGATTTCATTGGAGACATGGTTGATTGTGTTAATAGATAGGGAGTTGGAATTCTTGCCTATGTTTGGTTCTTCCATTGAAAATTTTGTTGGGTGAAATGGGGGTTTGAAGGCCTATGGGATATAACTAATTGAAAATGGAATAGTAGTGAGCAAATTTATAGTTGGAAGATGATGAGGTGTAAGTGAAAAACTTAAATGAAACCAATGGGATGTGAGGGATGCAATAGAATTGCCTATTATGTGAATTGAAGTGTGAGAAGAATATTTGATTGGGCGGGTTTTCAGTGTCACGCAGAAGAGTGTCAGGATAAATTTGGAAGATTGATAGTTTTTTTACACATTCCAATGGGCTTTTTCTAAGTGCACTGGCCCTATGCCTGGTGTTGTCTCTTATCTCGATGCAGATCTACGGTGTCTAGTAGCATTATTCCATTCCAATACATCCTTTAGGAAAATAAGGACAAAGAAACTATTACTGGAGGATACCTTTTGGGCCAGGTCATTCGACCCGTTATGTTGAGCCCACAATCCATTGAAATAGGTCCTGGGCAATTTTGAAGTTGCTCTTTGAAAATGTGCATATACAAAACTGATTCTGATTGGATTAGAGCTGATGATATACCAAAACGTCATTTCTTCTGCACCGTATATGTGTCATGATGATCTCAAGGAATAACATGCCCAAGCATCAGTCTAGCACTGATCCGGCCCAAGTGGCATCAAGTCCACGAAGTGCAGTCCGCCAGACGGATCCAAATTACTACAGCTTGATAAGCCCACACGTTTCACAACCATTTCCAATACCCATAAGACCTATTAAGGCAAATATCTCGAAGATCAACTTTGGATGGGCAAGCCAACAACATTTTGTTTCCAACTAAGAAGCAAATATCAGAGTATATGTCGTACATGAAAACTTACATCTATTGAAAACACTGCAATTTAGAGCTATTGACCGCGTGTCTAGGAGCACAGATCTAACAAGGAAACTTCTCTCCTCAAAATGGCTCCTAATTAGAGAAGGATCTCCAAGAAGATCATTTCTTCCCTAAACCACGCCACCAATGGCCTGGTCGAACCAAGACTCTAACACTATAAATAAGACATGAGCTTGGTGAACAAATGTACGCTACAACACTACAAATTCTCTATTTATAGCATTAAGCATTTTTCAGATCCTTGTTTGACGTTAGCATTGGAGTGCCATCGGCTACCACAACGATGGTCTGTGGCTCACGTGCGTTCCTTGTGCAGGTCAACATGTCAAGGTCAGGCAGGGATCGAAAATCGACTGCATTAGTTTGGCGTCGTCCGTGGTAAATGACAGAGTTCCTAGCAAAAATACTAACATCGTCTCTCTTCAGAATTAAAGAAGATGGTGACCACCAGATCCCGCAACAATTGAGACTAAGGGGACACGTCAAACGCTCAGACTGACATTATACCACCATTTTTTGCGGTGCCGACAACACACGGGCAATAGACTCACACCCTCGCACCAGCAGCAGCGGCGACCAACCCCATGATAGTTCTGCTATCATTGTAGATACAACAGATCGCTAAAGCAGTAGATATTCTCACTTAGCAAAATCCTCCACCCGCCGATGGAGATCATGAGCAGCACAGACCTCAATATCTAGACAACAACAAAAAGCAAGCATAAGAGAGTCAAACACTTGCCAGTTCTCACTGGACAAGAGGTGGCGGTGCGGTCAACGGAGATCCAACTTTAAGGGCAGATAGACCTGCCACACAGAACCCTTTCCGTCAAGGGGCTCATGACCAAGACGTGTTGTACTGCTTTTCTATTCCCCCATTTGTGAGCTGCATCATGAACGACGCTCTGCCAATGAAGTTCAACCCTCTGAAACTTGAGTTCTATGAAGGGACCAGTGACCTGTTCGATCACTTGCGTCACTATCAACATTTGATGGCACTCAAAGAAGGTTCTGAATTGGTGTAAAACGTTCCCTACAGCCTGAAGAAGTTAGCACTGACATGGTTTCATAGTCTCTCGCCAAAATCAATCGACTCATTCAAGACAGTGGCCAAATAATTCCTGACACGCTTTATCGGCTGCTAGCGGATCAGGAAGGACCCGCACTACATACTCTCCCTGAGGCAGAAGTCACATGAAACGCTAAGGGTAGGGGTGGGCAAGAATCTCGGCCGACCCGGACCAGTATGGTCTCGAACCGGTTTAAACCGAGACCAACCGGTTTTGTAGTTTTAATCTCGGTCCCAAACCGGTTAGTACCGGGACGGAACCGATTTTCACTAATTCTGTCCCGGACCGTTCCGGTTACTCCAGTAAGCCGAAGCCCAATCCCAAGATTTTTATCAAGTCTAAGCCCCAAGCCTAAACAACTTTATCAAGTCCAAACCAAACGACTTTATCACCATTAGTTTATTAGCTACTACTGGTGATAAACAAACATGAAGCCCCAAGCCCAAACAACTTTATCAAGCCCAAACAACGTTTCAAGGGAGCAACTATCCTCCTCCTCAACAGCAACAACAACCTTCTATTGGATACCCTCAGCAGTCCCACCGCCTGCTCTCATTGCCCCTGTTGCTACTCCTCAATATCCCCATGCCTATCAACACAAGATTATACAAATTTGGGTTATGTGTAGAAGCAATAGCCAAACATACCAACCCATGACATGATCCAATCAACGCTAACTTAACATCAAATTTTAACTGGGTATTAACAGCAACCCCATTTTCAGTATCATCATTAGCATCATCAGTATCTTTATCAACATGTTCTAACAAATAAACATCACCACCATTCTTAAAGTGAAACAAAAGACAGTTTGCGTTGTGGGATGGCTGTGACATTACTCTATTGGTGTGCATTTTAGTGAAATCTGGGTGGTGTACTATTGTGAGCCAAGACTTACATACGGACCTGCAAACCGCTAAGGGTTTGATGGGTAGCCTTGAAACAATGTCGATAAAGATGTCCAGTGGGAGTTTTAGCAATGTTTTACGAATTTCTTAGATTTCTACAACTCTCATCAACAACTCTTTCAAATCATCTACCATTTCTTCCCCCTTTGCACTTCTTTTGATCAATTTTTGTTCTAAATGGTAGGGGCCAATGGTGATTTCTAGGGTAAACAAATGCTCTGCTATGAAGGTAAAATAAGTTTTCAGACACTGAAATCGAAATGAAATGAACAAAATTATTACAAAATAGTTCTTGGGCCTTTTTTGAACCGGGATGGCATGGTCTCGACCCGGACTGTCCCGGTTCAAAACAGTCTAGTACCAACCGGGTCAGGCCAAAAAAAATTGATTTCTCGACCCGTACCATTCCCGTTTCACTGTACCGGGACCAGAACCGGGATTAACCCAAACCCAGACAGTGCCCACCCCTAGCTAAGGGAATATGTCAAGCGCTTCAATGACGAGCTGACGCTCATTGATGGTTGTATCGATGATACCGCCGTTACAGCTTTTTCTGTGGATCTAAGAAAGGGAAAGTTTTACGACTTAACAACAAAGAAGGTGACTGAAGTATAGAAGAAACCCTCCGTTTCTAGGGACAGAAAGGAGGGAAATAGGCGAGAAGACGAAGATATAAACAAGTGAAAGTGCAATGACAACAGGTCGGACTCTGGCTGTGCTAGGCTAGAAAAGTCTTCTAACTATGTCAGATCCAGAACCATGACCCCCACAACTCTAGCTTGTCAGACGTCCTTAATTCCTTGAAAAACTGGGAGGATATAAAATGGCCCCCGGAAAAGCGCGAAGACCCTCCAAATGCTACAACTGCAAATATTGTTTATACCACAAGGAGGGTGGCCACGACACCAACGACTGCAAGAGTCTAAGGTACGAGATCGATTGCTGGATTCGAAATGGCAAGTTGAAGGAGTTCCTGGGTTTGGAAAAAGGCAAAACTGGACCAGGGAAAGGGGAGAGGCGGTCAAAGAGATTGAGAATGAGGCTCCGGGCATTATTACTTCTGCTAGATTGGTTATTTAACTACCTCTTTTGGAGTGATTACTGCGGTTAACACTTATAGGGCTACCACTTCGAGAGTTGCCATCTTTTATATAATTTATTCACCCATAAGAGGTGCACCACTTGGCCAATAAAATAACTCTCTATAAGGTGTGTAATGCACATGACATGTCACTTAAGAAATAAAACCCACATATAAATAAATTTGTAAAATTTATATGGTTGTGTATAAAATACATGTATAATTAGCTTTATTTCACATACCATATCTGTTGTGTTTCACAAAAGTTATTTTAAGTAAGCCCATTTTAAAGCAAACAACACTTGTGTTTTATTGCTTACCTACTTGAAGTAGCAATACGTGTCAAAAGATTCATGTCTGACAACAAAATGATTATAATAAACACCAATTTGGGTGAAGACAATTATGGCCACACCTCACCTCACTATAGTTTGATGAATGTGAATTTTATCACAGGTAGGAAGTATTTCATTTTTTTAAGTTGGTAGCATATAATACAATAGTTAACACCTTGGTTAGTAATAACACACGGGCACACCTACCCATATCAACCAACTGAATCTAACTCAACACCACATAGCTTACTACACATATCTTCATTTCTCAAAACCACCAGGACAAAAAAAAACCCCATTATTTCAGAGATAGGTTGGTATTGACACATACTTTGATGTTTGACATGCTAATTTCCCTATCTCTCTATGTCTGGTCTCTTTACCCAATTTGCAACAAGGTTTAGCGTTTTAAGATAAATCAATAAAGAAAACAACACAAAGAGATGGGAGTCCCAACAGAGAAAACTCGCTGGAGATATTTGAGGTTGGGCCTAGTAAAGAAGCCTATGAGTCAGATGTTATTAATAAAAATATTTTAATAGTTTGATGACAAAAAAATTAATTTGAAACCATAAGCAGGCTCAAGAACTTTAACATCAAGGTACTCGAGCACGGCGTAGAGGTATACAAGGGCATCAACACCGACGTGCTTGGCGTGGTTTCTGATTTTGAGAAACCTGGCGATTCTGCCTATGAGGAGCTGGAGTTCGACCTTAGAAGACCTCGAGATAAGATTTGACATCGTTGGCTGGCCATGCTCACCTTTCATTGTTTCTTTGGAAGCCAATTTTGGGACGATCAATATCAAGAGAAAAAGGAGAAGAATTTGATGAGATATTAATTGTTATCTCAGTTTTGGGCATTTCCCTTCTTGGTTATTCTGGTGAGTTAGATTTTTCTCTTTATGTGATTGGTGTATTCATGATGAAATCCACGTATAATTTGTCCAATTATCAGTACCACCATCAATGGTATCTACTAAACACCACATGAGTCGAAGTGAAAGACTTCATTGTCATTCTAACCTTTATTCCAATGTATGTGTGATATTGTGATGTGTGTGATGAGGGATCTAAGATTTAAACAAAGTTTGAATTCCAAGCATGAAACACCGCCATGAAAGTAATCTTTTCTTGTGAGGCAATATCCACTAGGTGTAATATATATCATGGAAACAGTCATATTAAAATTCAGAAAAATATAAGTTATTGTTGAATTATTTACCTCTAAACTCTTTTGAATAAAGAGGTTGGAAAAATGAAGGCGAAATTTTTTTTTGCCCGAACACTCAAATGGTAGGAGCTTCGTACGCACAACTGGTCTAAGCGTCGTGCTGATAATGTTTTATAAACTAACATAACATTCATATAATTATCGTTCATATCTCCTTGGTCAATCTATTTGATTTAGCAAATAGAAATACTATCATTTACTATTTCTTTCTCTTTCTCATTCATTATCTGTATCTCTCCATATATATATATATATATATATATATATATATATATATAATACATAAAAACGGTCACACTCCTGAGCCGAACACGTGTCATGATAATCTCGAGGAAGTACATGCTCAAGCATCGGCCCAACACAAATCCAGCCCAAGCGCATCCAAGCCTGCTCGACTTCAGTCCGCCAAGTAGACCCAAACTCTCACAGTATGCTAGGCCTACACGTCTCACAACTATCCCCAATACCTGTAAGCCTTCTTCAGGCTATATCTCAAGGATCAACTTCAGACAGGCAACTACAGCTACTCTCTGTTTCTAAATAGGAAGCAAACGCCAGAGTATCTTCCACACAAGGAAACTCCTTTCTACGGATTGCTCTTGTATTGGAAACTATCTTCCGCGTATCTAGGAACACATAACTAACATGTAACTTCCCTCCTATAGCATGACTCCTAATTAGGGAGAGATCTCCATGAAGATCTTCTTCCTAAACTACCCCTACGATGGCCTGGTAGAACTAGGACTCCTTGCACTATAAATAAGACATGAGGTTGGTAAGCTAAGGTACGCTACAAATTCCCTGTTATAGCATTTCACCTTCCTCAGATCCATGTCTGACTTTAGCATCAGAGTGTCTTCGGCCACCCCACGGTGGTCTGTGGCTCACATGCGTTACTTGTGTAGGTCAGCAGGAACAAGATCAAAGCAGGGAGCGAAAATTGACTGCATCAATATATATATATATATATATATATATTACATTCAATTGCATGTAACATGGCTAGCATGAGATGTTGAGGAGGTGGACATCCACCATACACTAGAAATTTCTACAATAGGAGGTGGACATCCACCATATCCTAGAAATTTTCACAATACTCCCTCTTGGATGTTTACCGTATATTGTCTCTACCTTGAAGTCTGGTTGGATGTGCAAAATGATGTCTCATGAAAACCTTGCTAGAAAAACCCAATGGAACAAAACCTTAACGACAGAAAAAGTACAACGTGCAAATTGTTCAAAGTCTTTGGCAACGAAGGAAGAAAAAGAAAGTTGGGTATGTTAATATAACAATGGTTAAGAAGGAAAACTTTTTATAACTTCTATTTGCAATGAATACAATCAATCCCTTGTGTAAGTATTAATATATTAAGTCTACAGATTTCGAAAAAATAAATATATAAAAACACCTCCATGATACATCAATCTAAATGAATATCATATAGCTATAGTTAAACCTGTAATAGCGTTTAAAAAATGCTATTGTTTAGCTGTGACAATGCTTTAAAAATGCTATTGTCTAGTTACTAATAGCGTTTCTGAAACGCTAGTCTTCCCTCACGTAGCATTTAACAAATGCTATTGTATTAGTTTCTATAGCATTTCTGAAGTCCTTTTTTTATAGCATTCTCCAAGTGCTATCAAATGCCTTTTTATAACACCGATTTCTTTAACTATAGAAGATAATATTGCATATATTATATGTAAAGCATTCAAATGATCCAAAAATAAATATTAATCATTTCATAAACATACGAACTACCATCACGATTTGAATACAATATGATAAAAATACAATACAATTTGAATCAAAAACTTAAATGCGTCTCAAAAGCAGCAATATACATACTCAGACTCTACCAGCTAGCTGCTAGCCCATTCCAGCTAAAACGTTTACAGATAGCTAGAAATCAGAACTTTGCTCTACGAGAACCAATGTCCATAACATCCCAGAACTGAAGACCAACTCTCTATTTTCCTCAAATTGGCATCCCTTGGGAACAATTTGATCCTTGATCCACATGTAAATGGGAACCAGCACATAGTAGGTTCCTGCCAGAGCACACAAAAGGAACCGTAGAAAGAAGACAAACGGGTTTACCGGCTTCGTCACATCTTCAACCTTTGGACCGAGCTGCAGTGGAGAGTCCCCTGAATGAGGTTTCACACCTGTCACAGAGCAGCGCTATTCACAACAGTTGTCAGATTCTTTGGCTGGATCAACCTGTAGAAATTATGCACATTATGATAGTGTTAGTATACAAGGCCTACAAGTATAATAAATCATTCACAAACCAAATCATCCCATAATAAGGGCGGAGCCGCGGAAGTATGAGTGAATTGACTACAAATGTTGTGGTTTATGCTACTGACCATGGTTTCCAGTAATATGTGTTGGTATGGCTCAATTTAAACATGAAGTTATGCCTGTGGTGAAATGTTTTTTTGTCTTCTTCTCATCTCTTTCTTGTTATTAGCAATGCATGAGCAGTTGAGCTTCATAGTTCATTTTTTTTTACCTTCAAGTATCAATCATGTGGGCATTTTGAAGTAGTTGCCTAGCATTCTGAAGAACAACATTGGTCTATGCATTTGAGGCATCAATCAATCGCAGCTCCCTGATCTCCTCTTGAAATATCTCGATCTGTTCCTTATGTATTCTGCAGAAAGAATAAGTGAATAACAAAGTACACAGTTAAATAAATCAGGATATGTTCAATTTATTTTTCCAGTGTGTACTAGATTTTGTTTCGACATTTGGACTTACATTATAAGCCGCTCTTCAAAATTGTTACTCAGATCCTTGAAAAGTGTTTTCCCTGCATCCAGGAGCTCAGATACCTACATGAACACAAGCAGTAAACTTCAAATCCATACTCTACGAGAATCAATAACATAAGAAAAACTTCAATACACATTAGTTTCGCCAATGTAAACCTCTGCCATATCTTCTTCCAAATTGATGGAGTGCATACCTACCAATGGCTAACATATTTTCATAGATAAAGCCACTACAACTTTCTGAGATCGATCAGTGAATCATAACTTTATGTGCTCTCACTGCTAGTGAAATCATATGATGAAGCAGTGTTCAGAACCTATGTTCAATCCTTGTATACCATTCACTAAGTAGGTAACTGTATGGCTTTATCATATAAACAGCGACACTGTCCTCAAATTACAAGGCCTTATCATTGAAAATTTTCATTTTAAGCTTTTAAGAAAAATGACAAGTCCTTCACATTGCAATCTTGGTATTTGTTGAGTGTATCGATCAGCTTTTTCATGGATGGCAGCGATCTGGTGTTCCACCTCTTCAGATCCCACGTGTCATTTCGGTCTCTCCTTCAGCAACCTCTTCAACAGCTCCATCACTAACTTGGCCTTCCTCACTTTCCATCTAGTAACAGAACAAAGATGTTATCCATGGAAATAAACAATCTTGCCTTACAACAACAGGATAACAGTTAAGGAGATATCTAGATAAAGAAACACATACTTGTTTCATGCGTTTCCTAGAGTTCTCAAAATCTTCCTTTTCCATTTTAACAGAAGTGGATGCAGGACTACCTCCCATGCTTTTGCAAACTGGAGAAGTGATAATAAAATTCAACAAATAGCTAGGTAGACACAAGGTCCATAACATGGTGAAGATGTGGCACATTCAAATATTAATTTAACCCCTATCAATATAGCCATAACTTTTTTTTCTTAATAAGGTTATAATTCATATGCTTGTACATATATAAAAGAGTCGGTTTTGAAGAAACCAATTTGAGTAATATCCCATGATTAATCCATGTCGACGGACTCCGCGATACCACTTCGGACCGATTCTTTTCAGTTGAACATCTTTGAACCCAACCTTGGTGAACCACTCAATATATTCTTCTTCCGTGGGGAAAAGCATCCATACATCCACAAAGAAGCGAGACAACCAAAAAGTTGGATGTACAAGACCAATCAAGCACGCTTTTCCCCCTAGTTTCAAGACCCGGTACACTTCCTTGATTCCACGCTGTGGATCTGGCCAATACTTCCAGCAGAGACGTATATATTAGCATAATCGGTCGAAAATGGAAGATCCTCAACATCACCTTCAATTATCTGGCAATCTTTCAACTCCTTCTTCGCCTTTGCCTTAGCAAGCTGATGTGGTGACTGGTCTAGAATGGTAACATTCTTAGCATCAACATGCTTCACTATACCTAAGGTAGTGAACCCAGTGCCACCACCAACATCCACCACAATCATATTGCGGTCATAAAGATCCGCAGGCTCAAGCGCGTCATCCCTCATGTCCTCAGTCCAATGCCCAGGGTTTATAACATGGTCATACACAATGGAAAGAAATCTATAGAACCAAAAGGCCTCCTGCTGAATGAACCTAGGCTGAGAAGCAGACCTAGATGAAGAAACCAAAAGGCCTCCTGCTTAAACTAATGCATCCTTGACAGAAAAATCAAATTCAACACTATGGTTAATGCCGATTTTGACAGCAAAACCATTAATGTCTAGCAAAACAGTACACTAATAAGAAGAAAATTTCAGCACTTGGAACAATAGACTATCAAATTCAACACTATGGTTTCTAATGCCGATTTTGACAGCCAAACCATTCATGTCCATTAGACAAATAAGAAACAAAGAACACCATTAAAGAGAACTCTTACCTTCTTTGGAAGTGCATGAGAACACCATTGTGACACTTGACCTCCTCTTCTTCACTGCTGCAAAACAAATTCAGAGCATAATCAGAGAGGACGAGCTCTCATACAACAAGAATAATCAAGTTCATAACTTTCTAATAACACAAAAGCAAACGAAATCAACTACTACAATCTAACTTAAACACCGGCATATTTACCAGATGCAGATTTATCCTCCTTGTCCTCTCTAGAATCATTGCCATCTATTGCATATAGCTAGCCAATCTCTAGCGCATATAGATGATCTCCTTATCTATGAACAATGGCAATAAGATGTTGTTCTATCCAAATGAATCATATATTGGAATGAAAGAAAAGTTTATTTTTATTTTTTTTGACAATCCAAAAGAGTGTTATGCATTAATAGTTAAGTTTTTGCAGTAAGATCGAAGCAGTAAAAATTAACTCAAAATGTGCTCTTTTAACATGCTAGTGCACAACAAAGTAACTATAAAGGACAGTCAATTTCTTGACTGAAAAAAATAGACTCAATTTTTTGTGTGCATCATCAATAAGGTTTTAGAACCCAACAACTCCAACTCCTGAGGATCTTGGACAAGGCAAACTTATGGATCGATAATAGTATTCGAATAGAACATAGCCGACATTTCTTAAAAAAACATTACAACGTCTAATAAACGGGTATAATTTGTCTAGCAAGATTGTAAAAACCCCTGCATATAGGCCCAAATTAACATATTACATGCATGCATGCACACCCAGATTGTTCATTTCTTTTTAGCATGTATAATAACGAAAGTAATCAACAACTTACTAGTCTATTAGTTGGTAACTATAGTTCAAATGATGCAAATTTTATACCTTCCAGGTAGAAACCTTGCAATTTCCGCCCATATATCTTGTGTGCAGGTATAAGAGCCAACTCCTCATCCTTGGTCCAAGCAACCTTTTTAATAGCAGGATTCATATGGTTGTGCCACCTGAAAAGTTCACTTGTAATTTCAAGTACTCAAGAATCAAAATTAAATAAAACCTGAGACAAAACTCTGAAGCTGCTATGCTGGCAATTAGAGCTACAGAAGAAGAAGAAAAAACAGCAGGAGTGAAGTAATAAACATCAATGTAGCAAATTTGTGGAGCATCACATTATATGAACAAAATCATAAAGAGACAATGAAACGAGATAAAAAAAAAAGGGAAAACGATGGTGTGGGGTTCTTTAGAAATCGGATTTTTATTTTAATTTCAAAAACCCTAGAGCTTCAAACAGTGAATGAAATCCATTAAAAAAAAAATTCTTCTTAATCCAACAAAAAAAACCCAAAAAGAAGAAGAAGTAAACCCCATCTATTAGAAGAACAAGCTAACCTTGTTGTTGTTAAAGAGATGGAGGTATTGAGCCATGGTTTGCTGTGAAGAAGAGGAGAAAGGAAAAGGGGCATTGGCAAGTTGAAGCCTTTTTTAAGCGAGCCAAGGTTTTGCCTGGATTTCTCTCTCTGGAACCACCCTCTTCCTCGAAACAAATTCAGAACGTGAAGAAGAATGTGGAGAAGAAGAAGAACTAGAGAAGATCTGAAGATTAGAAGAAGAAAAAGAAAAGGAGATATGGAGATGTGAAGAAGTGAAGAAGTGAAGAAGACCTTATCTTAGGGAAAGAGAAGTGAGAAGCACAGGGTTGAGCTTTGCAGGGGAGTCTCACGTTTTAAGTTTAGAGTGAAATTTGGGGGAGGAGAGAAAAATCGGGTGAATTTTTTTTTGAGCGGCGCCAAAAACCCCGCCCAAATTAGACAGCGTTTTCATTTTTAAAATCATTAAAATTTGATTTTTCATAGCAAAATTTAAAAATTGCTATGAATGAGGGTATGTGATGTAATCATAGCACTTTGGACAAAAATACTATAAACATATGCTATAAATGAAGGCTTTTCTTGTAGTGGATGTTGAGGAGGTGGATATCCACCATACACTAGAAATTTCTACACGAGGAGGTGGACATTCACCATTCTAGAAATTTTCACAATACTTCCCCTTGGATGTTCACCGCATATTGTCTCTACCTTGAAGTTTGGTTGGATGTGCAAAATGACATCTCATGAAAAATAAAATTAATATATTATGTCTACAGATTTTGGAAAAATAAATATATAAAGAGACCTCCATGATACATCAATCTGAATGAATATCATATAGATCACAGAGAAGTCTGCTTGATGAGGACTCCACCAAAGGTCCATCCATATATGTACTCCGATCACGACTGTCTTGAGACAATGCCTGACTGTCTTGAGACAATGCCTGACTGCCTTGAGACATTATTGAGACTTGTGTTTGACTGCCTTGAGACATTGTTGAGACTTGTGTTTGACTATCCTGTGACAGTCTCTCAAATGCCTTAAAACTCATCTCTTCAGTCATTCCGGGGCGTTTGACTAGTGGTGCTATTATTGGAATCTTTCCTTCGAGCATGCTTACTACTGCAGACATACTTGGCCTAAGTGTAGGAGATGGATTGGTGCACAGAAGACCCAAATTTAGCATCTTCAATGCCTCGTCTTTCGAGTAATTTGATCCGAGGCTTGTGTCAACGAGGTCTAGGAGATTTCCCTGTTCTTGTAAAACATAAGCCTGCATTTCAAAATAAACAAAAATGATATTAGTTCCACCATGTCAATGAACAGGACTTAAAAGATCCATTAATGTACTGAAATTTATCCAAACATAATCATCATTTCTAACTCTTCTTAATAACCCATTAATTAATAACATAATAGTTTGTTGAACATTAAATATGAAAAAAATTACCCAATCAAGAAGATAATCAAACTCCTCCTTTGGCCTATAATTTGTATTACTCTTCCCACTGACAATCTCTAATGCAACAATTCCAAAGCTGTAAACATCTGCTTTATCCGTTAAGTAACCCCTCATTGCATACTCTGGAGCCATATATCCTCTACAAAATTGAGAAACATGTAACATCAATTCACTATACTTTTTATTCAACTGAATTTGTATGCATCCGGTATTGGGAAATTTTGTAACAGTTTCAATTGTCACCAAGAAAAAAATAGTTATTGTATACCTCAACACATTAAAGACAAAAATTAATAGCCAACATAAATTAACTCACATAGTTCCAGCTATCCGGGTACTAATGTGGGTATTCTCCTCCTCATCAAGCTTAGCTAAACCAAAGTCGGAAATTTTAGCATTAAGATCCTTATCAAGCAGCACGTTGGAGGCCTTTATGTCTCTGTGGACAATCTTTAGTCTCGATTCTTCGTGAAGATAAGCTAAGCCCCTTGCTATACCGATGCAAATCTTCTTTCTTGTTGGCCAATCCAAATTCAATTTTTTATCTTCATCACCTGAATGTGATCCCAATACACATTATTTCAATTTCAGGGATACATTTTTTGGTTCACATAAATAGTAGTCAATATTCACAACTGTAGAAAGTTGTTCTCCAGACCAGATTTAGAATTTACACAGTTAGGGGCTTACCAAATAGAGCACGAGCTAAGCTATTATTTTCCAAGTACTCATATATTAGCAGTAGTTGATTCCCTTCAATACAGCATCCAAAAAGCTTCACAAGATGTGGGTGTTGAAGAGCTGAAATCATTCCTATCTCATTTACAAATTCGCGGTTCCCTTGCTTTGATTTTGCAGAGAGCTGCTTGACAGCAATTACTGAACCGTCTGACAGTACACCCTAAGATCAGAAAGCCAGAGTAATACATGGATCGGTAATTCATTATACATAACTCTCTGTGCCTCATTTCCTCTATGGATGCCATGAGTGCGGGAAGTAGGGAACTACTAAACATGGAGAAAACACATATTTTGTTACCTTGTAAACTGGGCCAAATCCACCTTCACCTATCTTATTTGCAGAATCGAAATTAGCAGTTGCAGCTTTAATTTGTGGTAAAGTGAAATAACTGGTTTGTAGTTCTAGGCTCCTTCGAAGTTCTGCCAAAGGAATGTAATTGGCAAAGAAATCAGAATGCAAGTAACTGGGTGTTGGAAACCGTCATTGCTTTGGTTTTAATGAAACCAATGACTACGGCTCTATCCATGTTTATAGCTTCTAAAGTCCAATATCAATCATGGGAACCGGTTAGTCATCTCAATTTGCAAGTATTATAAGGAGCTTGTAGTCTCTCCATTGCATGTAAAAAATTGAAATAAAGATAAGACGTGCTATAAATTTCATAGTGCACGAAAGCACATGTTCTCTTTAATTACCTTTGTCTTCATCTTTCCCTCCTAGGTAACCTGCCTTCCAGAGAATCGCTAAGACTAACAGTACAGCAACACATGAACTGACTACAATACCGGCAATAGCTCCAGCAGGTAGACCACCACCAGTACTAGTGTCAAAATCTACAAGAAACAAACAATATCAAAAACCACCACAAGGTACTCAATAAAAAGAAAGGAACATGAATTTCCAGAGCATCTTACTTGGTGTCACCGATATAGCTGATATAAGAGGTCCATATGCACCTTTGTCTGGAACAGATGTAGTTCCTTTTCCAGTCCAGAACAAGTGGATCTCCAGAGTGCTACCAGTAACATTAGCATCATATTCTTTAGTGATGTTCTTACCTAAGCCTCCAGCTTCTTCAGCGATGTTAAAACCTCGTAAAACTCGGTTACCCTGCAGATTCAGAATAATGCCAAGATCAATTTACAAAAAAAACAGCTATCTTTTCCTTTAATGTAGAATGAAATATTAAAAATAACAAAACCAACAACTACAATTGGCAACGTAAACCTACTGATCTTAAATGTGTGTAACCAATTGCTTACTTGTATCTCTACATCAAATATCCGCTTCCCCGGGCTTCTACTGTCTTGATCAGGTATGAACATTATTTCTGCGAAGTGGAGCTTCACTTTGTAGCTTCCTGGTCGTAGGCAACGCCCAAAGTACTTGAGTGAGAGAGGTGCAATACGAGCTGTCCTGTACAAGTCATCTGTTACATTAACCTTAGCTTGTGCTATGTAAGGAGCTTTGTCATTACCCAAATAGTCCCCTGTTGTGCTAAGAGCCCATTTGTCGCTGGAGAAGAATGCGGATGGACTCATCAAATCTGAGTCCTGCTCATATTGCTCCTGCTCAAGCAACCTCGGATCTCCTCCACAATTAATGAATAAGTTGAAATCTGCCAATGTAAAAAAAATCATAAGACTGCAGATGGTGACTTCTTCATGATCCCTTCAAAAAATATGAATATAACTTTCAATTACACAATCTTCCAACTTCATAGTATTATTCTAAACTTACACCTAGGTTTCGTGGAGCAAGGCAAGTCTTTCTTGTAACACCAACTGATTCTACAAAACAATTTTTAATTCAATTGTACAATGAACAGAGTGATGAGTAAAGAAATAGTATTATTCTAAACTTACGAGTTGTCACCACTTGATGGATAACTGGATATTTTGTTCCTGTTTAATGGTCAGATAAAAAGAAGAGATATGTAAGAAAACCACATACTAATTACAAACTAACAAATAATGTCAAGAACCTTACACATTTTTGTCTTGGCAGCCGGAAGTAGAGGTCCCAGTATAATTATTGTAAGATATGTCACTGCGTGACAAATTGGAGTGATGTCAATCTCGTGCATTTAAATTGTTAAGACCAATGTAGGTGAAGAGAAATCCGTACAAATTGTGATTGGTAGCTGATATCCACTGGGGCACTTGTCCAGTCAATGAGTTGTTAGTGAGATACCTGCATGCACAAACATTTTTATGTCTATTCCCCTTGCTTGCTTTAGTATGCTAAAATCCCTTTAAAATGTGATTTACTTACATGAATTGCAGATTTAGCATCCTCCCGAAGTTTTCTGGTATAGTACCAGACAAATTGTTGAAACTCAAGTCACTGCAAAACAAAAAATGTTCATCAAAGCAATGGCTAGCAAGGATTTGTTTACATAAGGACCATTGTAGATCAAATATCATAAAACAATTAGAGACCAAATTAACTTACAGTCTTTTTATATTTGTGATGTTATCTCCAATAAATCGAGGGATTGGACCATTAATAGAGCAGTTTTTCAGAAGCCTGTCCAAATAAACGTAACTTAGTCATATAAACTTACAAATTCATAAATTGATTCAGGCTAAAGTACACTACACTACATTAACATTTTTGTAACAACCCCAAAACAGTATCACTTTTAAAGTGTAACAATCCACCTAACAATTTTACACATTTTCACAAATAAAATGATACAATAATTGTATCACCATTAAGAGTATGGTTATAAAAGTGATACTATTCATAGTGATCCAACTTATTGTATCATTTTTTTTTGTTACTGTTTTTCATTTTTTTGACTAAATTTAGTTTTGACTTAAAATTGTTTGGTGGATTGTAACATCTCAAAATTGATACTGTTTTGAAAGTTGTTACAAAAGTGTCAATTTGATGTAGTGGTAAAAATCAATAATTCAACTCACAAGTCTGTCAGTTCTGTCAAAGTTTGTAATTTGGGGAAACTCATACTTGGTCCTTGCAGATCAGTTATCCTCCTGAAAGAATCACATAACACAGACGAATAAAACTGAAGTAACATTACGAATTACAAAAGCTTTGAAGATGGGGAATGTAGAAGGAGAATAACTTTCTCAGTTATAAAACTGAAGTAACGTTACGTCTTACAGCTGAGTTAAGTTTGTCAAGCGGGAAAATGTAGAAGGAATGGGGCCCTCCATATTTGTGCCCATCATATCTCTACAACAGTTGAAAAGCATAAGAAGTATAACTTTCTCAGTATAAGGAGTCCAAGTTTGGCAGACACAATTTAAATACTTACAGCGTATCAAGTTTTTTCCAGTTTCCGATGAAATCGGGTATTGGTCCGGAGATGCTAGTCCCATCTATCCAACTGCAGACAGTAACCAATATTAGGCACTATGGTTTCCAAGGGAAGAATTCACCATAAGTAAAATGAACTTACAAATCTCTTATGTTCTTCAAATCACCCAAAGTATCCGGCAATACTCCGGTGAAGCTGTTACCACCACCAAGGCTGCAGTATTAAGAAGATAGCTTAAGAGACAAATTTATTTAAGCGTAAGAAAAAGACAGGTAACCCGTTTGTTTCAAAAGAACTTAAACATTTCCTGATCCTGATTGGTTGAAGAATAATAGACAGGAAACCCCTATGTTTCAAACATTGTGATATTGAATGAAGATGTTCTTGTTTCAGTCTTTGCATGACTTTCTTGACATTGTTGGTTTGTAGTTTTCTCCCCTAAAGTTGGAATTTTGCAAATATTCATGTTTTACGGTGTGCGCTGCGTTCTTTGATATTTTGTTTCGCATTGTCATGATCATTGCAAAAAAAATTGGATTTCAGATGGTTTAATAATGTTTATTAAAGGTAAAATACTTGCATTTTCTTTACAAGAACAACCAAAGAGGTTTGCATTTATTGAACAAAAAAAAGGTGTTGTCTATGGCAAATTTTGGACCTCTAGTTAGATTAAGGGAAAACAAACGCCTCCAAAAAAATATATAACTAGCATTTAACAAGAGAAAAAGAATGTAGGGTATGATGAAACACTAATGTGAAGATTCAAATCTTACAATCTCGTCAAATTGGATAGTCGACCAAGCTCTCTAGGAAGCGGTCCTTCGAGTAAATTATCTTGCACAACCCTGTAAATCCAAGAGGACTAACTAAGTAAAATTGCTCACTTCAAATCTTGTCTATTGGAATTCCAGAATCTCAAAACTTGTCTATAGAAATTCCAGAATCACATTTATCTTACAGCTCTTGTAGAGTATATATATTGCCGATTTCACTGGGAATCCATCCGCTGACAAGGTTCCCTACGAAAGCCCTGTAATAATAATGCAACAACATGATTGGAGGTCAATATGGTCTAAAAGTTATGACCCAGCCAAAGATGTGCTTGTAGAGGAGCAGAATTTACATTATTCTGAGACTAGGAAGTGTAGTCCATAATGTAGGGATGGATCCACTGAAGTAGTTACGAGAAAGATCTCTGTTTTGACAAAACAAAACAAGTCCAACAATTTTCAAAAGGGTGCCACCATTAGGTTGTTTTTAAATAAGTTTTTCCCATTGAGGTTGTTTTCTTTTGAGAACGCCTGAGCCAGCATTATAACTTAGAAGTTTTTCATAATTCAGAAATAAATATGTATAATCAGCGCTTACATTTCCTGCAGAAAGGTAAAGTTGGCAAACTCTGCAGGAAGTGGTCCAGTTAGGTTTAGACCTTTCAGCCGACTGTAATTGAAAAGGAAGCATGAGATCAAGTAAGTCTTAACTCAAAACTTAATTACACAAATAAAAAACAAGTGAGAACGTACAAAAAAAAACACTAACATACATGGTAACAACGTGGCAAATTGTTGAGGTGTTGAAGGTACAATCACAAGTGACATTGCTGATGGACTTAGACTTATTGCTGAAAACAGAACCTGGCGGGCTGAAATTCAAACCTTGGCTTCGTTGGCATGAATTCTCATCTACAGTCCACTGCCTTATCCGATACTTTGTTGATATTTGCTGGAGCGTTCTCACTACAATTAACCAAAACTTTCTATTAAATCAAAATATCATTAAGAAACGTCTAACTACACAACGGCAATCAAATTGTATACTAGTATATCTATTTTGAGCCTCTTGTTACATTAGTTACAATTTCTGACAAGTTATAATGCTTTGTAGATTATAACTAAACCATACCAATAGTTGTAGATTATTATTCTGTTGGGACAAGTTATTATAAGCTTTGGACATGATTTGTGCTTTCAGCCATGGTTCGATTGTTATCTTTGTGCCACTAATATTAACCTCAGATCCTAGTTGTAAAAAGATGATAACAAGGAGAAGAATAGTGATAATAACAACAAGGACGCAAGAACAATAATACTAGGAATAAGGAAGTGAAATTTGTTCTTTAAATAAAAAAAAACAAAAAACAAAAGGAAGTGAAATTTGTGATGATGAATTTCCATTTATTAGGGCGGTCTATTCATATATATTAAACTTCATTCTCAATAGTAATAGTCAACCGATTAATTAAGCCTTAATAATAAACAAAGTCAACAAATTAAACAATCCATGTGGAAATAATTACATAGAATTGGTTGGACAGTTTGTTGTTATTAGAATTTTAATGAAAATCATTACTAAAATGCGGCAGAATAGATATTAACAAAGAAACATTGATTTCAAGTAAAATGAATAGAAGAGTGATTGCTTACCTTCATCATCAGGGAGAACTTGAGCTTCAGATTTGAAGTCACCAACACAATTCAATAGTAACACAAGTAATGTAACAAGAAGAGCACAAAATCTTCTCCTTGAGACAGGAGGAATCCCAGCTAATTCCATCATCAATATGTTCTTCAGAAATAGCTCCCCCAAGTTAAACACACAGACTAGATATTGCTCACCAGAGGAAAGACAACAATAGTTTTGTTGATCAGATAAGAGTAAGAGAGAAAGAGATATTGCTCTCTTATAAGAAGAATAAGCATTGAAAAGTAGTAGAGATGGCTGAGTTTTATAATTACTCGGTAAGAATTCAGTGAAGTTACGTAAAGATAGATAAAGCAATTGTCAGATAAAATGTTTCTGCATGTTTTTCCAACCAAAAATGATAACGGTTGTGAGGAAAATGAGATAAAGGTTTGAAAATATCTCTTAGGTTTATGATTGTATGCACGTATGCCATGCAAGTTATGTAATAGGCTAAAAGATGAGCTATCAACTTTAATTAGATGAATGTTTGATTGATAGGTGTATCGGTGCCAATAATTAAGTTGGATGTGTGGACGACAATATTATCAATTGATTGAACTTTTTCTACTACGATGTAGAAATTGTATGACTGTTATGTTTTACGACCAAGTATGACATATGCTCAACTCCTCACTCAAATCAGACTTCCATGCAATTGCATCGATCTCTCCCGTTTAATATGACCTCACGGATTAGCAACCGACATGAACCCCAATGGAGCTCGCAACCAGGGGCGGATCCATGTGTTAGGTAAGGGGGGCAATTTAAAATTTTTTGTTGTCCCCCTTTGTATGAAATCTTGACTTCTAACGCCACTAAAAACTAAAACAACAAATTTTTTTTTTTTTTTTAATTCCCATCCTCTCTCTTTATTTCTTTTTTTTTTTTAAATATTTCTCTCTTAATTCCCACCAATTCATTTTAACTCATTCACCCCTATGCACACAGAGAGCAACAATTTTAGTAAAATGACCATAACTTGCTTATTTCATTGTGCGATTTTAGTAAAATGACCATAACTTGCTCATTTCAAAACATTTTAAAGTGATTAAAGTTATGTTTATTAGATAACTAAGACTACTACAATTTTAGTGTTTGATGAGCTTGAGAATCGGTCTCAATTGACGGTTTAAATTATTCGAAATGTACCCTGTTTTTAAGTTACTGTTTTTTTCAAAAACAGTTCTTTGGGTAGTGCAAGTAAAAAAAAAAAAAAAACTCAATGGTGGTGTAAGAAAAGCGCTTTTGGTGGTGTGGTGTGGAGTGGTTGTTCCCATTGGCACACAAACCAAAACACATGAAACGTGTACAAGAAACATATATATACAATAGTTGTAATGAAATAGTATTTGTGTTTTTTACTAAGGATTGCGATTTTGTTTTTAGAGTTAATTTTCGAAAAAAAATTTCATGTAACGAAATAGTATTAGTGTTTTTAACTAAGGATTGTGATTTTGTTTTTCAAGTTAATTTTGGTCTCCTAATTAAATATAAAAATTTTGAGGATACATGAAATATATATATATAATAAATTTCGAGGGTATATGAAATATGTGGAAAATAATAAGATGCAAGTAATTAAATCTATTAAACACATTGAATGAAGCTTAAATACCAAGAAACGAAACAAACATGAAATCAATATATAATTAGAAAATCAGGCAGTAGTTTAAAAAATCAATATATACGTAGAAGAAATAATCATTATGAAATCAGGGGGTGGTTCCAAAAATAAATAAATAAATAGAAGAAATGATAATTATAAAAAAACCCCATGAATATTTTGAAAAAACCTCAAAAAATGTAATTTTTGGAAGTATGTTTTTATATTTTTACGGAAAAATGAAATTAAAAAAAAACCTTTAAAAAATGTAATTTTTTCCTTTGCTGTTTTTCTTTTCATAATTTCAAAAAAAACTAAAAATTTTGCTAAATTTCGCGAAAACACAATCCTTGCTTTCAACAATATATATAATCCCATCTTTTGCAACTACTAATTAGCTAATTATTATAATATGTAATCCCATATTTTACGATGAGAAAATGCCAACACGACATCCCAAGTCTCCAAGATGCGAGGGTGGAAAAATCTTGTAGAGTTCTTCTTGGGCTACATTCCATTAGACTTGGCCAAGGAATGCACTCACTAATTTGCTAACTTAGGTTTAGGTTTGAATTCATGCAAAAGATCATGCTTTCATTGTGTCAAAATCACCTTAAGCTCTTGTTCACAACTTTCCAATCCTGTAAGTTGTACAAATGTTCCAACCTTCTCTACTTGAATAAGTCCGACGCAACATTTTCCTAACACCTAAATGAAGAACACAAGTAGTCGACCATACATTGGGAAGATTGGTCAGGAACACCCATCAAAACCGTTGGATACTCAACTCGGACATGGACATGCGTTGATATGTCAAAGAAAGCTTACAATGCAATATCAATTCTCTCAACTTGGTGTTGTCTAACGTTTGATGGAGACAAAAGTATTGGGAGTTACTAAGAAATAACTCATACTAAACTCATCACCACATAATATGGGTGGACTCATTATGTGGATGTACTAATGGTTGGGTATGCCAGGCGGAAAAAAGTGGCTGTCTTGACTCAACCAACGGCCCTGGATATCAATGTGTATGTCGTGCAGGTTACCAAGGGAACCCATACATCCGTGACGGATGCCAAGGTAACTAAGTTATGAGTAATGCCAAGGGCCGCCAGGTTCCCTAACCTGAAGCTCGCGTAAATTACAGCCGCAAGTGATGCATTGAGCTCTGTAAGTTTATGAAAAAATAGGCCTTGAACATAAATACATCTCAATGCATCCTAATTAATTAACTTCTGGAATTTAGGTCTATAAAATGCATTGAGCAATTGTCAGATAAAATGTTTCCGCATGTTTTTCCAACCAAAAATGATAATGGTTGTTTGGCTAAGCTTGTGTTGTGAGGAAAATGAGATAAAGGTTTGAAAATATCTCTAAGGTTTATGATTGTATGTACGTATGCCATGCAAGTTGATGTAATAGGCTAAAAGATGTGCTATCAACTTTAATTAGATGAATGTTTGATTGATACGTGTGTCGGTGCCAATAATTAAGTTGGATGTGTGGATGACAGTATTATCAATTGACTCAAACTTTTTCTATTAGGACGTAGAAATGGATTGTATTATCAATTGACTCAAACTTTTTCTACTGGGACATAGAAATGGACTGCTCATGTGCAGATGACATCATCCTGCAGATATTTCTCTCTCTCTCTCTCTCTACCAATCTCATTCTAAATTGAGTAATTCTAGGTGTCGAGGAAATCAGCGAGGAAATGAGCGAGGGGAGGGAGGTGGCGGGGTGAGAATCGTTCATCTCCCTCGGGATGCGCGCACCAAAAAATGACACGTATCTCGAGGGAGGTGAACGGTTCCCACCCCGCCACCTCCCTCCCCTCGCTGGTTTCCTCGACACCTAGAATTTCTCTTCTAAATTAAATCTCTCTCTCTCACGTTACAAATTAAATAAAGAGTGATTCTACGCGTCGAGGAAACCAGCAAGGAAAATGAGGTGGCAGGGGGTGAACCGTTCACCCCTCTCGAGATGCGTGCACAAAAAAAAATGGGCACACATCTCGAGGGGTGAACGGTTCACCCCCACCACCTCCCTTTCCTCGCTGGTTTCCTCGCCCTTTTCCTCGACATTTAGAATTTCTGTTAAATAAAACATCACGTATTACAAATTAAATCACATTTTTTCACCAAAATCTACACAATTCAACACACATTTCGAAAAAAAATTAAATGGTCTAAATTTAATAGAATACACATCTCTAGATAAATTTAACGGTCCAAATTTAATAGTACACACATCTCAAAAAAAAATCTAACAGTCCAAATTTAATAATTCACAAATTTCGAGAGACATTTCTCGAGACAAATGCATAATTAAATTTGTACCGTTAGATTTAACTAAAGATCTTTTACCAAAATCTAAACGATTCAACACGTATCTCGAAGACAATCCAATAGTTTGATCTTTTACCAAAGTCTAACAGTTAGATTTACCTTGATATGTGTGTTCCATTAAATTTGGACCATTAGATTTTTCTTGAGATAAATGTACTATTAAATTTGAACCGTTAGATTTGCCTAGAGATGTGTGTTCCACACTCACTCAATTTTTTTCACCAAATAGAACTCACATCTCTAGGTAAATCTAACGGTCAATTTTTAATATTACACTAATCTCAAGGAAAATATAATGGTTCAAATTTAATTGAACATGCATATCAAGGTAAATCTAACATTCCAAATTTAATAATACACTCATCTCAAGAAAAATCTAACGGTCCAAATTTAATAATAAACTCATCGAGATACACATTGAACAGTTTAGATTTTGGTAAAAGATCTCTAGTTAAATCGAACGGTACAAATTTAATTATGCACTTATCTCGAGAAACATCTCTTGAAATGTGTGAATTATTAAATTTGGAGCGTTAGATTTTTTCGAAATGAGTGTACTATTAAATTTGGACCGTTAAATTTACATAGAGATGCGTGTTCTATTAAATTTGGATCATTTAATTTTTCTCGAGATGTATGTTGAATTGTGTAGATTTTGGTAAAAAAAATGTGGTTTTATTTGTAATAAGTGATGTGTGGTTTAATTTGTAATGTGAAAAAGAGAGAGAGATTAATTGTAATGAGATTTGTAATGTGAGAGAGAGAGAGAGATTTAATTTGTAATGAGAGAGAGAGGGAGAGATTTAATTTGACCGTTAGATTTCTTTTACCTGGATCCAATGGATGAAATATGTGTGCAAGATGGGGTCATGTGCATAATGCCCCCCTCAATCCTGTAGAAATTGTATGACTTTTATGTTTTACGACCAAGTATGACATATGCTCAACTCTCAAGTTTTCTTCCTCACTCAAATCAGACTTCCATGCAATTGCATCGAGTTCTCCCGTTTAATATGACCTCACGGATTAGCAATCGACATGAACGCCAATGGAGCTCGCAACCTAAACCAAGGAGATCACCTCCTCTCTGGGACTCTTTTCGACAGCCCTCAGGCCATTTCTCTCACACTCTCCCTAGACGAATGCAAGCTAGCTTATTAGCTACGAGTTGCAAACCAGTCAGTCATCCTCCTTTTTTCGAACCATAGTTGCACCCTGCCGAGTTTGTGAGTGACTCGCTCAAATCCCATACGAATCGGATCTCACTCGGGAGGGTCAACCATGTTTGAACCCATTTTAAATGTCACAGATACATTGATCCCCCGATCATACTCATATTTCCACTCACGCAAGTCACCCATCTCAATTACACACTATGCTTTCAATTCTCAAGCCAACAAACACTCACTTTCTCATTCAATCCCTCATTTTCTCCCAATGACACCCAAACCCACCACAATAACTCACTGTTCAATTCATTCTACAATTATTATTCACATTCCAACAACTCGTGTCATTTGTTGACAAATGCCCAGACAAACACTCCCCTTGGTCTTAACCCCATCAACAACCTCCCCTCCCTCTTAATAACCGTCTTTACTAATAACCTCTTGCTAATGGGCCCCCAAGCAAAAATGCTATTACAAATGATCTGCTGGAATACCACCAATAGGCTGAGTACACCCACATAACCTCTCTCCACAACCCATCTTTTTCTCCCCAAGTTCATACACACCGTCAGCAAGGTTTCAGGGACAACCACCTCAGTCCGACCAATCCCTCATCACCAACGGTCTCGACCAATCGTACTCAGACGTCGTCGAGAGGCCCCCCACCAATACCAAAATCATCCAGTTCAATCTCCCTTTCCATCACACACTCAACTTCCTCATCTCCATTCTTCCATTTCTCAAGCTCAATACGATCTGATGCAATCCATAGATCTCAATCAACCTCCAATCCGGAACCAACTCTCATCACAACACTCTATCATCGAATGCAATATGGAATCTAACTATAATCCAAGGATGGATCCTCAATCCCTTACTCTCCCTGCTCTCCTGGAAACTATTATCAATTGGTTGAACTTTTTTCTACTAGGATGTAGAAATTATATGATGAGTTTGTCTAGGCAGCCAGGCATTAAAGTCATTTTTGGCTAAGCTTAGGCTTTTTTTTACACTTATACCCATTTTATTTAAAACACAATCACAAACATTATCTATATAAGGGGTAGAAGTGTAAAAAAACCCAAAACCTAGCAAAAAAGTGGCTATAAAGTCTGGCTGCCTAGAATTGGGATTGTATGGTTGTTATGTTTTATGACCAAGTAACCAGTAGGCTATAAATAAAGTTTGCAAATAACAAAGTGTGTAGAAATGAATTGAGATAGTTCCCTAGGCATAAATTGGTATGACAAAGGCAACGAACTACTCCACACCACCAAAAGCGGTTTCTCACACAACCATTGTGTTTTTTTTCTTACTTACTCAGACCACCCAAAAAACTGTTTTTGAAAAAAAAAAACAGTAACTTAAAAATATGGTAACTTTCGACCAATTTAAACCCTCAATTGAGACCGATTCTCAAGCTCATCAAATCACGAAAATTGTAGTACTCTGATTTCTCTAATAAACATAACTTGAATTACTTGAAAATGTTTTCAAATGAGCAAGTTATTTTTATTTTACTAAAGTCGAAAATATTTGTCTCGCAATGAAAATGGGATAATATCCCTAAATTTTGGTCAATTTATATGCTTGATCGAGATCGATTCTTAAGCTCATCAAAACAAAAATTATAGTACTCTGAGTTATCTAATAAACACAACTTGAATTACTTGAAAATCTTTTAAAATGAGCAAGTTATGATCATTTTACTAAAGTCGCGCAAATTTTGTATCGCAATGAAAACATGATAGTGTCCCTGAATTTCGGCCAACTTATGTGCTCGATCGAGACTGATTCTCAAATTGATCAAAATACAAAAATTGTAGTACTCTGAGTTATTTATTAAACACAATTTTAATCACTTGAAAATGTTTTGAAATGAGAAAGTTGTGGTCATTTTACTAAATTCACGCAAATCTGTCCAAAAAAATTTGCTAAAAATTCCATGTTCTGGGTGAACATGAAATTTTCAGCAAATTTTTTCGCCTAGATCAATGCGAAATTTTTGCAAAACCTCGCATTGATCTGGAAGAACAATAGTTTTTTTTTTGTGATTTCTGAATTTTGTTTTGTTTTTATGAAGTTTCCATGAGATTACTTTATTTTTTTGAAAAATTTTGGGGAGGTTGCGATTTTTAAGGGTTTCGATTTTGAGGGAGAGGGAAGATTTGAATGGGGGAGGGAAGAGGAGACTTGAGTTTCGATTTGAAAGAGGAGGAGAAAAATGTTGTTTCTTTGTTTATAGAGGTAGTGGAAAGAGTAAAATGGTGTGAGAAAACAATTATGATGATATGGGGTAGTCGTTGCCTATGACAAAATGTACAATCAAACTGATAGGATATGGATTTTAGAAATTATGTGATTTGAAAAACGGATAGGTTATAGTTAGGTGATCCTGCCAGATGGAATATGGGTCCGACACGGTTTTGTGTCCAAAAGGCCAGTCGAAATAGTCGTTGTGTTACAGAGTACCAAGCTTGGTCAACTAGACTTAGGTTGCAACTTGGGCAGGCTAGGGGCTATGATCCAGCCCGAACTCTTCACAAGTCGACTTGTATCCCACCCAATCCGAACTTGGGCCCGAGAATTGCAACCCAAGCCCAA
Organism: Berberis vulgaris; assembly: GCA_963556465.1. Classification (NCBI taxonomy): domain Eukaryota; kingdom Viridiplantae; phylum Streptophyta; class Magnoliopsida; order Ranunculales; family Berberidaceae; genus Berberis; species Berberis vulgaris. The sequence continues at coordinate 22,657,429 of OY747125.1, forward strand.
CCCGATCATGATTTTTAAGGCTTGGGTTAGAACTCCAGTTGCCCAAATTTCTTAAATAATTACGAAATCTTCAAAAAAAAAAAACTACTTGGAAAGCAGAAGAGAGTCAGCTTTCAGACAAGTGGCAGAACACCAAAGAAGGAACGGCTGGAGCTCGTTCACTCTGATGTTTGGGGACCAACGACCGTCTCATCCCTTGGTGGGAAACACTACTTTGTGACTTTCATCGATGATCACTCTCGGAAGGTATGGGTTTACTTTCTAAAGCCAAAGTCCGAAGTATTTGAGGCTTTCAGGAGATGGAAAGCTATGGTTGAAAATGAGACAGGTCTAACAATAAAAAGGCTTAGAACCGACAATGGTGGTGAATATGAAGACACCAGATTCAAGAAGTTCTGCTATGAGCATGGAATCAGAATGGAGAGAACCGTGCCAGGTACGCCTCAGCACAATGGTGTAGCTGAGCGCATGAACCGAACGTTGACAGAGAGAGCCAGAAGCATTCGTATACAGTCAGGTCTACCGAAGCAGTTCTGGGCAGAAGCAGTCAACACAACAACTTACTTGATCAACCGAGGCCCATCGGTTCCATTGGAGCACAGAATACCAGAGGAGGTATGGAGCGGCAAGGAGGTCAAGCTCTCACATCTAAAAGTTTTCGGTTGTGTAGCATATGTGCATATCAGTGATCAAGGCAGGAATAAGCTTGATCCCAAATCCAAGAAATGCACCCTCATCGGCTATGGCGAGGATGAGTTCGGCTACCGCATCTGGGATGACGAAAACAAGAAGGTGATCCGCAGCAGAGATGTGATTTTCAACGAAAGAGTGATGTACAAAGACAAGCATAAAGCTGGCGCCAGCGGCTCAGAGCAGAGTGAGCCAGTATTTGCAGATGCAGATGATTTTCCAGATAGTCCTATGATGGAACAGATAGTAGCAAGTCCTCAGCCAGAGGAACCTGCTGGACAGAGTAGTGTGCAACAGTCAGACACACCGCAACATTCTAGTCCAACTCCTATATTGAGAAGGTCTTCTCGGCCTCATGTGCCTAACAGGAGATACATGAACTATCTGTTGTTGACTGATGGAGGGGAGCCTGAATGCTATGATGAAGCTTGTCAGACTGGAGATACCAGCAAGTGGGAGTTTGCTATGAATGAGGAGAGGCAGTCTCTTATCTCCAACCAGACATGGGAACTAGCTGAGTTACCCGTGGGAAGGAAGGCACTTCACAACAAATGGGTGTACCGGGTAAAAGAGGAGCAAGACGGCTCCAAGAGATACAAAGCCCGACGAGTTGTCAAAGGCTTCCAACAGAAGGAAGGAATTGACTACACCGACATTTTTTCTCCCGTTGTGAAACTTAACACTATCAGATCTCTATTGGAAGATGAAGTGTTAATGCTGGAGAAGATCCAAGGAAGCAACAATCCAGCAGATATGTTGACAAAGACAGTGACTATTGACAAGCTGAAGTTGTGTTCAACTTCAGTTGGACTGCAAGAGTAATGAGATCGGAAGGCTGCTGCATTGATCGAGGTGTGAAGACAGATTGAAATCGGTCTTCAAGTGGGAGATTGTTAGTCAAGGGTGGGTGAGAGCTCCTACCCACCAACCATTGGCCACCATTGTTGACTCCTCATCACCAACCATTGGCCACCATTGTTGACTCTTCCCCACCATGTTGTAAACATGTTTTGAAGGAAGAAAGACTTGTGTGAGTCTCACCAATCAATGGAGAGCCTATAAAAGGCCTCTCCCCTTCCTTGTTCAAATCATCCTTCAATCCTCAATTCTAAGGAGCAATCCTAAGCAAGGATCCTTAGCTCCATGCTAAGCATCATCCCAATCCCATCTCCTCCTCTATGTGAGAGTGAGTAAAGCTTAGAGAGTAATTTTCTCGGGTCTAATCGGGTTGTGGGTTGTGAGTTGTGAGTGTTGTAAACACTTTGTTTTCATCGAGTAAAGCTTTGCAGCAGCCCGTGGACGTAACCCAAGTTGGGTAAACCACGTAAATATCTGTGTGTTGATTTTATTGCATTTCCCACTAATCTGGCTTAAGGGTAAATCTACGTAATTTTCCCCAACAGCAACGCCCAAAGTACTTGAGTGAGAGAGGTGCAATACGAGCTGTCCTGTACAAGTCATCTGTTACATTAACCTTAGCTTGTGCTATGTAAGAGCCCATTTGTCGCTGTAGAAGAATGCTGATGGACTCATCACATCTAAGTCCTCCTCATATTGCTCCTGCTCAAGCAACCTCCGATCACCTCCACAATTAATGAATAAGTTGAAATCTGCCAATGTAAAAAAATCATAAGACTGCAGATGGTGACTTCTTCATGATCCCTTCGAAAAATATGAACATAACTTTCAATTACACAATCTTCCAACTTCATAGTATTATTCTAAACTTACACCTAGGTTTCGTGGGGCAGGGCAAGTCTTTATTGTAACACCAACTGATTCTACAAAACAAATTTTAATTCAATTGTACAATGAACAGAGTGATGAGTAAAGAAATAGGATAGTAATACTCAAGCTACTTACGAGTTGTCACCACTTGATGGATAACTGGATATTTTGTTCCTGTTTAATGGTCAGATAAAAAGAAGAGATATGTAAGAAAACCACATACTAATTACAAACTAACAAATAATGTCAAGAACCTTATTGGCAGCTCGAAGTAGAGGTCCCAGTATAATTATTGTAAGATATGTCACTGCGTGACAAATTGGAGTGATGTCAATCTCGTGCATTTAAATTGTTAAGACCAATGTAGGTGAAGAGAAATCCGTACAATTTGTAAATGGTATCTGATATCCACTGGGGCACTTGTCCAGTCAATGAGTTGTTAGTGAGATACCTGCATGCACAAACATTTTTATGTCTATTCCCTTGCTTGCTTTAGTATAGTAAAATCTCTTAAACATGTGATTTACTTACATGAATTGCAGCTTTGACATCTTCCGGAAGTTTTCTGGTATAGTACCAGACAAATTGTTGAAACTCAAGTCACTGCAAAACAAAAAATGTTCATCAAAGCAATGACTAGCAAGGATTTGTTTACATAAGGACCATTGTAGATCAAATATCATAAAACAATTAGAGACCAAATTAACTTAGTCTTTTTATATTTGTGATGCTATCTCCAATAAATTGAGGGATTGGACCATTAATAGAGCAGTTTTTCAGAAGCCTGTCCAAATAAACGTAACTTAGTCGTATAAACTTATAAATTCATAAATTGAATCAACAATTCAACTCGCAAGTCTGTCAGGTTTGTCAAAGTTTGTAAGTTGGGGAAACTCATACTTGGTCCTTGCAGGTCAGTTATCCTCCTGAAAGAATCACATAACACAGACGAATAAAACTGAAGTAACGTTACGAATTACAAAAGCTTTGAAGATGGAGAATGTAGAAGGAGAATAACTTTCTCAGTTATAAAACTGAAGTAACGTTACGTCTTACAGCTTAGTTAAGTTTGTCAAGCGGGAGAATGTAGAAGGAATGAGGCCCTCCATATTTGTGCCCATCATATCTCTACAACAGTTGAAAAGCATAAGAAGTATAACTTTCTCAGTATAAGGAGTCCAAGTTTGGCAGACACAATTTAAATACTTACAGCGTATCAAGTTTTGTCCAGTTTCCGATGAAATCGGGTATTGGTCCGGAGATGCTAGTCCCATCTATCCAACTGCAGACAGTAACCAATATTAGGCACTATGGTTTCCAATGGAAGAATTCACCATAAGTAAAATGAATTACAAATCTCTTATGTTCTTCAAATCACTCAAAGTATCCGGCAATACTCCTGTGAAGTTGTTACCACCACCAAGGCTGTAGTATTAAGAAGATAGCTTAAGACAAATTTATTGAAGTGACCTGAAGCGTAAGAAAAAGACAGGTAACCCGTTTGTTTCAAAAGAACTTGAACATTTCCTGATCCTGATTGGTTGAAGAATAATAGACAGGAAACCCCTATGTTTCAAACATTGTGATATTGAATGAAGATGTTCTTGTTTCAGTCTTTGCATGACTTTCTTGACATTGTTGGTTTGTAGTTTTCTCCCCTAAAGTTGGAATTTTGCAAATATTCATGTTTTACGGTGTGCGCTGCGTTCTTTGATATTCTGTTTCGCATTGTCATGATCAATTGCAAAAAAAATTGGATTTCAGATGGTTTAATAATGTTTATTAAAGGTAAAATACTTGCATTTTCTTTACAAGAACAACCAAAGAGGTTTGCATTTATTGAACAAAAAAAAGGTGTTGTCTATGGCAAATTTTGAACCTCTAGTTAGATTAAGGGAAAACAAACGCCTCCAAAAAAATATATAACTAGCATTTAACAAGAGAAAAAGAATGTAGGGTATGATGAAACACTAATGTGAAGATTCAAATCTTACAATCTCGTCAAATTGGATAGTCGACCAAGCTCTCTAGGAAGCGGTCCTTCGAGTAAATTATCTTGCACAACCCTGTAAATCCAAGAGGACTAACTAAGTAAAATTGCTCACTTCAAAACTTGTCTATTGGAATTCCAGAATCTCAAAACTTGTCTATAGGAATTCCAGAATCACATTTATCTTACAGCTCTTGTAGAGTATATATATTGCCGATTTCACGGGGAATCCATCCGCTGACAAGGTTCCCTCCGAAAGCCCTGTAATAATAATGCAACAACATGATTGGAGGTCAATATGGTTTAAAAGTTATGACCCAGCCAAAGATGTGCTTGTAGAGGAGCAGAATTTACATTTTTCTGAGACTAGGAAGTGTAGTCCATAATGTAGGGATGGATCCACTGAAGTAGTTTAGAGACAGCTCTCTGTTTGACAAAACAAAACAAGTCCAACAATTTTCAAAAGGGTGGCACCATTAGGTTGTTTTTAAATAAGTTTTCCCATTGAGGCTGTTTTCTTTTAAGGACGCCTGAGCCAGCATTATAACTTAGAAGTTTTTCATAATTCAGAAATAAATATGTATAATCAGCGCTTACATTTCCTGCAGAAAGGTAAAGTTGGCAAACTCTGCAGGAAGTGGTCCAGTTAGGTTTAGACCTTTCAGCTGACTGAAATTGAAAAGGAAGCATGAGATCAAGTAAGTCTTAACTCAAAACTTAATTACACAAATAAAAAACAAGTGAGAACGTACAAAAAAAAAACACTAACGTACATGGTAACAACGTGGCAAATTGTTGAGTTGTTGAAGGTACAATCACAAGTGACATTGCCGATGGACATAAACGTGCCGAAACCAGAAACTATGCTGAAATTCAAAACTCGGCTTGGTTGGCATGAATTCTCATCTACAGTCCACTGCCTTATCCCATACTTCGTTGATATTTGCTGGAGCGTTCTCACTACAATTAACCAAAACTTTCTATTAAATCAAAATATCATTAAGAAACGTCTAACTACACAACACAATTGTATACTAGTTAGTATATCTATTTTGAGTCTCTTGTTACATTAGTTACAATTTATGAAAAGAAACAACTAAACCATACCAATAGTTGTAGATTATTATTCTGTTGCATGGGACAAGTTATTAAAAGCTTTGGACATGATTTGTGCTTTCAGCCATGGTTCGATTGTTATCTTTGTGCCACTAATATTAACCTCAGATCCTAGTTGTAAAAAGATGATAACAAGGAGAAGAATAGTAATAATAACAACAAGGACGCAAGAACAATAATACTAGGAATATGGAAGTGAAATTTGTTCTTTAACAAAAAAAAAAAGAGGAAGTGAAATTTGTGATGATGAATTTCCATAAATTAGGGCGGTCTATTCATATATATTAAACTTCATTCTCAATAGTAATAGTCAACCGATTAATTAAGCCTTAATAATAAACAATGTCAACGAATTAAACAATATATGTGGAAATAATTACATAGAATTGGTTGGACAGTTTGTTGTTATTAGAATTTTAATGAAAATCATTACTAAAAAAGGCCGAATAGATATTAACAAAGAAACATTGATTTCAAGTAAAATGAATAGAAGAGAGTGATTGCTTACCTTCATCAGCAGGGAGAACATGAGCTTCAGATTTGAAGTCACCAACACAATTCAATAGTAACACAAGTAATGTAACAAGAAGAGCACAAAATCTTCTTCTTGAGGCAGGAGGAATCCCAGCTAATTCCATCATCAATATGTTCTTCAGAGCTAGCTCCCCCAAGTTAAACACACAGACTAGATATTGCTCACCAGAGGAAAGAGTAAGAGAGAAAGAGATATTGCTCTCTTATAAGAAGAATAAGCATTGAAAAGTATTAGAGATGGCTGAGTTTTACTCGGTAAGAATTCAGTGAAGTTACGTAAAGATAGATAAGCAATTGTCAGATAAAATGTTTCTGCATGTTTTTCCAGCCAAAAATGAAATTTTTGTAAAACCTCGCATTGATCTGGAAGAACAATAGTTTTTTTTTGTGATTTCTGAATTTTGTTTTGTTTTTATGAAGTTTCCATGAGATTACTTTATTTTTTTGAAAAATTTTGGGGAGGTTGCGATTTTTAAGGGTTTCGATTTTGAGGGAGATGGAAGATTTGAATGGGGGAGGGAAGAGGAGACTTGAGTTTCGATTTGAAATAGGAGGAGAAAAATGTTGTTTCTTTGTTTATAGAGGTGGTGTGGAAAAATATGGTGGTGTGAAAATAAAAGTAGGTAGTATGAAAGAGTAAAATGGTGTGAGAAAACACTTATGATGATGTGGTGTAGTCGTTGCCTATGACAAAATGTACAATCAAACTAATAGGATATGGATTTTAGAAATTATGTGATTTGAAAAACGGATAGGTTATAGTTAGGTGATCGTGCCAGATGGAATATGGGTCCGACACGGTTTTGTGTCCAAAAGGCCAGTCAAAATAATCGTTGTGTTACAGAGTACCAAGTTTGGTCAACTAGACTTAGGTTGCAACTTGGGCAGGCTAGGGGCTTTGATCCAGCCCGAACTCTTCACAAGTCGACTTGTATCCCACCCAATCCGAATTTGGGCCCGATAATTGCAACCCAAGCCCAGCCCAATCATGGTTTTTTAGGCTTGGGTTAGAACTCCAGTTGCCCAAATTTCTTAAATAATTACGAAATCTTCAAAAAAAAAAAAAAAAAAAAACTAGTACATTTTGAAGTTGATAAGGACTGAATGCGTGACCTACTACTACAAGTAAGTGCTTGAACATGACCTAAGCAACAAAATGTTTTTGTGGAACACAACTACATTAAAACTTAAATGAAACTACAAAAATGTCCTTCCTACACATGTCCAAAATCAAAAGGTCTACAACTTAGAGCTAAAGCATGAGCTAGCTCATTATTGTCTCGCCCAATATAATGGAAAGAAGTATTCCAAAATTTTGATTTGATATTCGAAAAACAACTTGTGCATCCAACTTAAGCGTTTTGCGTAGCCCTTCAGAGCCTGTAATACGTCTACAGAGTTCATCTCCATCTTGAAGCAACACCATCCATTATCTTAAGCCCAACGTAATGCTTTTTTCTGCCCCCACTAATTCAGCATCAACTCGTGTCCTTTGTTGACAAATGCCCAGACAGACACTCCCCTTGGTCTTTACCCCATCAACAACCTGTAATGGGAAATGATAAGTTTATTTGAAGAGCTTTGCTAGCTGTCGAGGGGAGGAGCGAGGAAACGAGCGAGGGAAATGAGGTGGAGGGGGTGGAAACCGTCCACCCCCCTCGAGATGTGCGTGCGAAAAGTCAACGCTCACATCTCGAGGGGGGTGGACGGTTTCCACCCCCTCCACCTCATTTCCCTCGCTGATTTCCTCGCTCAAACCCTCGACATTTAGAATTTCTGTTATTTGAAAATGCTTTTTTGCATTGCTTGTAGGGAAATTCTAAATGACGAGGGAACCAGCGAGGGAGGAGGGTGAAGCCGTTCATCCCCCTCGAGATGCATGCAAGCCCCTCCCCTCGCCCATTCCCTCGCTGTTTAGACAAACTCTTGCATTTATCCTCCAAAATATTGATTCTGGCACCATCACTTACAGTTGAAAGACGACCTGTTTTGAAATCATGAGCAATGTTACACAGACCTCTCACACAAAAGATGCCCCATTCAATCCCCAAAGGAGCCTCGATAAGAGGGCTTTGTTTTTTTGGTGCAATGAAGGAATATTGAGACCTCTCATTTTCCTAGGCTTAATAACATCGATCCATTTAGTCGTGTTGCAAGGCCTACTAGTGTTTGCACCCTTCCACCAAAATGTCTCATAATTTTCTCAATTTTATCATAAATCTCCTATTGGGATAGAGGTAAAAATCGATTCGATAAGAGTAGTTTTCCTGCTTGAGAAATGAGATCGACAAACCTTCCACCCACTAAGACTGGCTTGGATCCTATCAATTTTTTGCTACAAAATATAGATGATTCACTGAAGTTGACTTCCTGGCGTGAAAAAGAACAATAATTGTTAAGGATGGACCCGATCAAATGACATTGTTCCCATGATGCTTTACAAAAAATAATTAAATCATCCGCAAACTTGATATGAGAGATAGGTGGACTACCTCTATGGGGTTTTAATCCATACAAGAGTTTGTCATTTTCAACGTTTAAAAATAACCTAGAGAAAGCTTCTGAGACTAAAATAAATAGAAAGGGTGAGAGGTGGTCTCCTTGTCACAATCCTCTAGATGGTGTGAATCTAACGTGAGATGATCATTGATAAGAACTTGATAGACGAGAAGGGGGATACATTGTTTTACCAATTGGATCCAACCTTCACAAATCCCCAACATTTGCATAATAGTAATTATAGGAAATTTCATTTAACCCTATCGTATGTCTCACTCATATATGTCTCACTCATATCCAGTTTGAGAGCGACCCAAGCTTTTTCCTTTTTTTTTAAGGTTTTTAAATTGATGAAAATTTTCATGGGTTGTACCAGTATTATAACCTCTTGCTCTACCAGGTATAAAGGCTCATTGAAAAGGTGAAATAATACAATGAAGTCGAATTTTGAGACGATTTGCCAAAAGTTTCGAAAAAAAAATTATAAATAACATTGCAAAGACTTATTGGCCTAAACTGAGAATGTAAAACTAGATTTGTTGTTTTGGGATAAGAGCAATGTAGATCGGAATGATTTTCAAAGAAAACATTTCTTGTATGGATTTAACAACGTTGGTCCAAGAACATCTCCATGTTTCTTGTAAATCGCCATTCTTGGAGTTCTTCATCAAGTTTTTTGAAAACTATGGTGCCTTCTTCATGACTAATATGGCGTCTCTCAAGGTCTAGGGTTTCAACAATCTTTATCTCGTCCAAATCACCCATGTTGTCTCATGCAAACCAAACACAATGATTCTCTCGTAGTAAACCCACAACACACATAAGTAACTTAGAGCTAAAGCATGAGCTAGCTCATTATTGTCTCGCCCAATATAATGGAAAGAAGTATTCCAAAATTTTGATTTGATATTCGGAAAACAACTTGTGCATCCAACTTAAGTGTTTTGCGTAGCCCTTCAGAGCCTGTAATACGTCTACAGAGTTCATCTCCATCTTGAAGCAACACCATCCATTATCTTAGCCCAACGTAATGCTTTTTTCTGCTCCCACTAATTCAGCATCAAAACTGACATCTTATTTTTATTTGTATCCATAATGTTGTCCATACCATCAACCGCGGCTGCACCATAAATAGCTGTATTAATCAAAATATTAAAGCTTGCATCAGTCCTGACTCTAACCTATGAATTGGCTCTAGTTTCGCTAACACCTTTATCCACAGTCCAGAGATATTCTATTAGATCTTTAGCAATATATAATGGTATAACAATCCAATTAATTGCTAAACTAGAAGAGTATGCATGGCAACAGGGTAATGAAAGAAAAAATGAATTAGTGATTCTTCATAAGCATAACATATAGGATAATGCAATGGCACATTGATGTGGTTTGAGGAAAGTTTGTATCTAGTTGGCAGGTAGTCTAAATATATTTTCCAAAGCAAGAAATGCACCCTATGTGGAATCGACGATGTCCAAATAGTAGGAATTATTTGTTTAGATTTGGATGTGGGTTAAATTGCAGTTGGGTGTATAGGCTTGTGAAGAAATGTATAGTCGTGTTGCAAGGCCTACTAGTGTTTGCACCCTTCCACATAAATTGTCTCATAATTTTCTCAATTTTATCACAAATTCCCTTTGGTAACAAGAAAGTTTGCATGTCATATATGGAGATAGAGATAAAAAACGATTCAATAAGAGTAGTTCGTCCTGCTTGCGAAAGGAGACAAACCTTCCACCCACTAAGACTAGCTTGGATCCTATCAATGACGAAAGAGAAATCGTCTAGTTTTCTTCTAGTTGCGAGAAGTCGTAGACCAAGGTAGTTAACTCTAGGATTGAATTGTCTAACTCCCACCATAAGACGTAACATTTTTTGATGGAAAAATTTGCTACAAAATATAGCTGATTTACTAAAGTTGACTTCCTGGCCTGAAGAAGAACAATAATTGTTAAGGATGGACCCGATCAAATGACATTGTTCCCATGATGCTTTACAAAAAATAATTAAATCATCGGCAAACTTGATATGAGAGATAGGTGGACCACCTCTATGGGGTTTAAATCCATACAAGAGTTTGTCATTTTCAGTGTTTAAAAATAACCTAAAGAGAGCTTCTGAGACTAAAATAAATAGAAAGGGTGAGAGGTCGTCTCCTTGTCACAATCCTCTAGATGGTGTGAATCTAACGTGAGGTGATCATTGATAAGAACTTGATAGACGAGAGGGGGGATACATTGTTTTACCAATTGGATCCAACCTTCACAAATCTCCAACATTTGCATAATAGTAATAGGAAATTTCATTTAACTCTATCGTATGTCTCACTCATATCCAGTTTGAGAGCGACCCAAGCTTTTTCCTTTTTTTTGTAAGGTTTTTAAATTGATGGAAATTTTCATGGGTTGTACCAGTATTATCACCTCTTGCTCTACCAGGTATAAAGGCTCATTGAAAAGGTGAAATAATACGATGAAATCGAATTTTGAGTCGATTTGCCAAAAATTTCGGGAAACAATTATAAATAACATTGCAAAGACTTATTGGCCTAAACTGAGAATGTAAAACTAGATTTGTTGCTTTGGGATAAGAGCAATGTGGATCGGAATGATTTTAAAATAAAACATTTCTTGTATGGATTTAACAACGTTGGTCCAAGAACATCTCCATGTTTCTTGTAAATCGCCATTCTTGGAGTTCTTCATCAAGTTTTTTGAAAACTATGGTGCCTTCTTCATGACTTATATGGCGTCTCTCAAGGTCTAGGGTTTCAACAATCTTTATCTCGTCCTAATCACCCATGTTGTCTCATGCAATCCAAACACAATGATTCTCTTGTAGTAAACGATGAGATTCAATCAGGAAGGAACCTAAGAAAAGTGTTAGTGGTAACTAGGGTTCCTCAAAGCTACATTTAGATAATTTACTATAAATCAAATAATATGAATTAAAAACTTTAAATTATTTGAATTTCTCGGGTTCTTCGGGCTATTCGAGTTCCCAATAACCTAGCCCAAGCCCAACCCGAATTATGGTCAAGTTGAAAATTTGAACCCATGGGTTGTCCGACTTTATAATTCTATAACCCATGGCCAAAAAATTTCCGGTTGGCCCGCCCAAGTTGTACCCCTAACCAGACCCCTCCAGAATATGAATACCAATTTGTTGGAAACTTGTATGTTTAAAATAAAATCTTAATTTCTCATGTATTCTTATGAAGCTTGGATAGATATCTTGTAGATTGATCCAACATCTACTTTCTTGTGACAGGATACGATTTCAAGACTCACAAGTGAGTTTATTAACTTATGGAGCACATATGCTCCATCATTGATTTACCTTCGGGTATGAAATTTAGTTGCTTAGGTGGACGTAGCGAAAACAAATTTTCATGTGAGTTGGAGGCTTAGTGGCAACAATGATGTAGCCTTCGAGCACTAACTGTCTTTATAATCCTTTAGAGCAACATATTGTAGAATTAATTAAATAAACAAGGTTCAACAACTTTTTTTTGATGCATGTCTTGAAGACCCATAAGCCTCCATTGAAAAAAGAAAAACTCCATCGTCCATCCAAACAAGGCTAAACCTTCAACGTGATTCCTCCCTCACCACAACCCAAACAAGGGTAGAGCTACATAGTCTTGCCACACCCCATGATTTCAAAAGGATTATTTAGTGGGACCCCTACCATAATGGCCAATTAGGGTCTGAGATCAAAATGTTCAAATATTAGTAGATCCTCTTACTTTTTGGTCAGCATAGGTCGTGTCGTCCTAACTGTTATAAAACGCACGCCCCAAACATGATTTCTCCCTCATCCAATTTTTTATATTTCCTGAACTACATATCCCACATGACTCGCACGTGTTATGAAAATTAGAGTAACCCCCCTCCCTCCACACACACACACATTTGCTAGCTAGTGAACTTCCAAGACCCAAACATCCTTCTCCCTCCTTTCAACCCTTCTCCCCCAACGACTAATTTGAACTCAAGTCAAGATGACTGTTGATCACCAGTTCCTCCCATCAAACATCTATTTATCAATGTTCTAAAAAATGACCTAGAAGTTAGAGAAATGCCCAGATTAATGGCTGGACGAGGTGAAAAATCGGGTAGGCGCCTAGGCGGGTTTTGGGTTGTCTGGGCGGATTTTTTTTTTAATAAGACTAATTGTGTTGTTATTTTATTTTTTTCCCTTTTTTGGAAAGAAACAATTTAATTGTTTTTTATTCACTGTATGTCTGAATGTAGCAAATGATGATTACTTAGTGGAATTCTCAAAGGATTTTGCCGATACCAATTTTAGTAATGTATATTTTATCAAACATGACTGAGGTCATTCATACAATTTGAAGAATTCAACTTTGTATAAAGTACCCATCATGACCAACTTCAGTCATTTGAATTTTAATAAATTTTATTCATGATTGTTAATTTTTCATGTTTTTAAATTTTGCATATGTATGTTGGCATTAAATTGGATGTAATTGATAAGGAATTATGCTTAACTTTTGTAAATTATTAAAGTTATAATACAAAACCTAAAATCGCCTAGGCCCCTGGGCGCTAGGCACTTGCTTGCCGCCCGCCCACCGCCTAGTGCTTTTTAGAACATTGTTATTTATAGCTCGCCTTCTACCCATCCTCATTCATAGTCATTGTATTTTAGAAATCCAACATACCACAGTGATAGAAATACCCTTTTTGTTAACGATGGGAGGCAGTCAGAAATTGAGCCTATGTATGAAGGTAATGTTTGAAACCTTCTATAGTCATATTGAATTGTCATATTTTGGCTTTTGAAGTGATACTTGCATGCTACGTTGCCATTAGAAACAGTTGGCATTAATGGCAACAAACTGGAGGGGGGGGGGGGGGGGGGGGGGGGAGGTAACACTAATTTATATATAACAATGGAGGTGCCTTTTTCTATAAGTATATTAACAGTGGGGATGCTATTCTAATTTTGTTTATGTTGCTTTCAGTGTGCTTGCCATGATGTTTGCCAAATTTGTGAGGATTGTATTCGTACAATGGCGAAATGTCCATGGTTGTACACCAAATGCCTAATGCCAAACTGTGGGCACATTCGTAAGTTTGGGTTGTGAACATGGAGAATAACAAGGGGAGGAAACTTTTGACATGCATGGATTCTACCTGCCAGGGGTTTTGGTGGCTTGACAATGCTAAGTTAAGCAATTCGAACAACCCATTCAAAAACACACCTCAAGTTTCAAGCTCACATTTCGGTTCATTATCTTCAAAGACCATTGGATAAAGGATTGCCCATGGGTAGGAATTCCATGCCCTAGTATGGGTTATGATGGCATAAGAGACAATGGTACTTCAACCGACTCTGACACCAAAACAATATGTGGCGTGTGGAAATGCAACAAAGGTTTTCAATGGGATTAAATAAGATGGAGACAAGAACAATGAGAAGAAGCTCACCTTTGAGATCAAACTGTCTGACCTTTGTGATGTGCTTGGGAAGTTTTATTAGGTTGTACTCATTTACATCTATCACTATATGTAATAAAGGAACTATCAAGCAAAGAATGTTTTCCTTGTTATCATTCAACAATTGATTTACACTGTGTCAACCTGTAGTAACAACTATAGCAACAACAACCAACGCAACTTACAAGTTGATTGCAATCACAACAATGAGAACAACATAGCACTAGCTAACACATATAACAACACCATAGCAACTAAATAGCAAACCGTACATTCTGACATAACAAGTGTATATCAACTTGCAATAACAACTATAGCTACAACAATTTGACATAACAAATGTATTTCAACCTGCAGTAACAATTATAGCAACTACAAGTTGACTGCAATCACAACAATGAGAATAACATAGCACTAGCTAATACTTATAACACCAAACTATTACAACTAAATAGCAAACCACATACTCTAACATAACAACTCTGAAATAGCAAACCATAACAACTTAGTAACTTACCTTAGCAATTAAGTACCATGAAGAGATAGGTTCAATGTTAGCATTATCGGACTACTATATATGCCGTCTCCATCCTGGAATAATGAGTTAACCCTTTGAGGTTCAAGAATTTCTACATCAGAATCGTAGTCACGTTCATTTTCTTATGGCCCATCATCATCCGAAGACTCCCCATCACTTCCAGTACATATTATGGATTAATTTCATCAATATTAATATCACTTACCATCTTCATACACTCATTTCCTCTCCTTGGCATAGGTGGTACTTCAGCAACAGATGATGTTGATGGAGAAGTGACTTGAACTAATGGTATTGGTGGAGTTTGTTTAGCATCACATGGTGGAGGTGGTGGTGGAGTAGCTTGAACTAATGGTGTTGGTTGAACAATAGATGGTGGATGTGATGTTTGAACTGATGGTGGCGGTGGTGGTATTGCACTACTATTACTTGTTTTTTTCCATTTTACTATTTGCCTTTCTAATTCTTCTTTTTGCCATGGATTTAGTAATTACTGATGAATTGCAACTTTATCTAATCTCTTCTCTTCTACTTGCTCTCAAGTATCTTGGAGACTGCACATTGAAGACATCCCAACAATAGCAAGTTGTAGACTTGGAGATGTGTTCACATTACTGAATTCTCTTACTTTCTCTCTTGCACCTGCTTTGAAGTCCTTTGGAGACTAGTCACCTATTGTCCTTGCAACTAGTGCAGCCTGAGAATGCATCTGCAGTGCCCTCCTTGGTGTAGTATTCATAGAATTCCTTGGAGGCAATGCCTCATGATTACCAACCTTGAGTATGTCATCCAACCTCCTCTTGCATGATTTAATCCTCTTAAGGTAGTTAAACATATGTTTTTTTTCCCTTATCCACATTAAAAGGTGATGTGGGTGGAGGTTGGAAATGATCAAATCGTGAAGCAGTCCGGTCTGGGTCGGTCCAGGTTGAGGCTTATCCCGGTCCCAGTCCCAGTTTAGTCAACTGGGAACAGTCCTAGTGGGGAAAGCCATATTTTTGGGTTGGCCCGATTGGACCCGAACTATTTGGAACCGGGACAGTCCGGGTCGGGACCATGCCTACCCGGATATTTTTATTTTTATTTTTATATTTTTGAATCCAAAGTGAACAATCAACAAAAATGAAACGCAATAACCCTCGCTCACATCGCATCGCATCTCATCTCAAGTTTATACCAAAAAATCAGAGATCCGGGTTGCCAAGAGCAGAGATGGTTGAAACTCAAACATGGAAGACGAGAAGATGAAGCAACCCCAGACTCGAAATAGAGCAAATCATGGAGATCCCCACAACCCCAACAGACGAATCTCACCATACAACATCAACAAACACTCTCTTCACCCCAACATCTTAAAAACTCTCATCACTTTTATTTTCTCTTCAATCCTTGCGAGCTTCTTCAGAGATGAGAAGCTTAGCCATCCCGTCCCAATCGATGCCCTTCGATGCTTTCACTGTGAGATCTTTAGTGTGGGATTTGGTTTATGAGTGTGGGATCTGTGAGTGTGAGAGTGAGATTTGGTGTGGGTGTGGGATCTGTGAGTGATCTGTGAGAGTGAGAGTGAGTCTGTGAGTGTGAGAGTGAGTCTGTGAGTGTGAGATTTTGGTGTCAGTATGGGATGATCTGTGGGTGTGAGAGTGAGAGTGAGAGTGAGAGTGAGAGTGAGAGTGAGTGAGATTTGGTGTCAGTGTGGGATGATCTGTGACTCTGTGAGAGTGAGAGTGACTGAGTGAGTGGGTGTGGGTGTGGGTGTGGGTGTGGGATCTGTGAGCGTGAGAGTGAGATTTGGATAAGAGATATGGTCAAGAGATTTGGGTTGGGCTGATATGAGAGATTTTGGCTTGGGCTGGGATGATATGTAAGAGTGAGTGAGATCCGGTATGGTTAAGAGATTTGGGCTTGGGTTTGGGCTTAATAGTAATTGGGACAGACCAGAATAGTCCGGGACAAAATTAGTGAAAACCGGTCTCGAACCGGTTGAAATTGGTCCAGGACTGGGATAAAATTTGTATAAACCGATTTGTCCCGATTTAAATCGGTCCAGGACCATACTGGTCTGGGTCCGGGATTCTTTCCCAACCCTACATTCTAGTACTTTTCGTTTCTTTCATAATCCCACCGGTTGACAATCCTCCAAGCACCATCATAATGAATTCTAATGTTCCTCTTACCTTCAAGCTTCATGGACCTACACTCAATACAAATGAAAGCACACTTCAATAAGTTCACTAACTATTCAGTAGGATATCTTACGTAATTGTTGGACATTCATGAAAATATATAAGTGTATCGATACAAGGGGCATCAATATGAACAAAATCATTAACTTCAATTCTATGCAAACATGACTTGCTTTTAAGTTCATTAACTATACATGCTAAGTACATTAAGCACCAGTGTAGTATCATGTAGCTATAGTAATGTTCATGTCCATATTTTCATACCATTACTGCTATAGTAGAATATTTGGGAACATACCAATACTGATATAGTAGTATCCACCTCAATACAACACCTCCATATTTATACATGTCAATATTTACTTATCAACTTGCCATATTCTAACATGAACAACTTACTATATTCTCAAAAAACATATACTCTTACAGACATATAATCATTTACACAAATCTTGCTAAGACAACATCCTACAAACGTAACTGATGACACACCAAAATGGTCGAGTCCCTGAGCCATACACTTGTCATGATGATCTCGAGGAATTATGAGCCTCAACATTATCCCAACAGTGATCCGCATCAAGCGGTTCTAAGCCCGTCCAATACAGTCCGCTAAACGGACCTGAACTCTTACAGTTTGCTAAGTCCATATGTCTCACAACTATCCTCAATACCCGTAAGCCCTACTAAGGCAAGTATCTCGAGTATCAACATCAGACAGACAATTACAGCAGCTCTTCGCTTTTGACTAGGAAGCAAATACTAGAGTACATATCACGCAGGGAAACTTCCTCTTACGAGTTACTATCTGATAGGGAACTATCTGTCGCATATCTAGGAGCACAGGGCTAACAGGAAACTTTCCTCCTACAACACGATTCCTAAGTAGAGAAGGATCTCCACGAAGATCTTCTTCCTGAACTTCGCCTCGATGGTCTGGTCGAACAAGGACTTCTGCACTATAAATAAGACATGAGGTTGGTAAGCTAATGTACGCTATAAATTTCATGTTTGCAGCATTACACCTTCCTTAGATCTCTGTCTAACTTTAGCATTGTAGTGTCATCGGCCACCACAACGATATCCCGTGGCTCACGTGCGTTACTTGTGCAGGTCAGCAGGACTAGGTCAAAGTAGGGAGTGAAAAACGACTGCATCCATCTGCTAGAGCTTGAAGACTTCCCAAAGTAACTTTTTAAAATTTTTATCCTAAACACAAAATTGGCATCAAATAACATACAAGATACTGACTTAGACCTTTACTATGTTTCTTTTCGTTTGATTTTTTGAAAAAACCATAATGGAAGCCATTGGTATATGAAAAAAGATGAATAACGATCATACCTTGTTTTCTAGCACAAGAAAACAATCAAATTATTGATAACTAGTTGGTGTATATCATTTGATAGGCTAATTTCAGGGGCATCGATGAACCCAGTAAGAAGTTTAGGGCCAGCTATTGCAATGCATCAATGTAAGGAAATATCTATATTACAAATCAGGATGGTGTTTGAGGTTGGAGACAAAAGACGACTGAGATTTATCCAACTTAAAACACCAAGAGTATATGGGTTCCATTCTCATACAATTTGATATTTTTTTATCTTAATATTTAAAGTAGACTAAACGCTATTTGCCATGTTAAACTTTTATTGTGCCAACGGCACGAGGAATACCCTAGTCTATATTACAAATCAGGATGGCGTTTGAGGTTGGAGATAAAAGACGGCTGAGATTTACCCAAATATAAGAATCTAACGGATCGTATAGAATTTAAAGCATCAAGAGTGCATGGGTTTGATTCCCATACTTAACATTTTGATATTTATTTATTTTTCTTCAATTGTTGATGGTGATGATTAGGCATGTAAGGGTGATCAATAATATATTGGCTTAATCAAGTTCTAACTTTTGTCGTGCCAACGGCATGGGGAATATCCTAGTTTATATTACAAATCAAGATGATGTTTGAGGTATGAGATAAAAGATGGCTGAGATTTATCCAACTATAAAAATCTAACAGATCATATAGACCTTAAAGCACCAAGAGTGCATGGGTTCGATTCTCATACCCAATATTTTGATATTTATTTATTTTGATATTTAAAGTAGACTAAACTCTATTTATCATGTTAAACTTTTAACATGCCAACGCACGGGGAATACCCAAATGGATCTACATAGTTAGACCTATGTCTAGAGCCATATGTCATGAGCTTTCTTTTCACAAGTACTTCCCGTACGGCACTAGCAAACTTTGCCCCGACTTATCAAAGAAAGCTAGTCAGCCTTGCCCACAAAAGACTTACTTAGACTTTAGATAACTAAGCAAGCTAAGAACACACAAGAGAGCTTAAGAGAACAAGAACTTGTATTGTTTGAATTCTCTGAGGTGATTACAACAAATGAGGCCTTAGCCTATTTATACAACTCCACCTCCTCAATGGACGGTGGTGATCAATTTGATCTAACGGTCTACAATGAACTTCTACACACTTCCTTAGAAATATCTAAGGACTAGAATCCTATGGAACTCTATGGAATTTTATGGGAGGTTCTAGAGAACTCTCTCTAGAGCAATGTAGAATACTCTACATTATTTACACTTGCCAACCTCATTTGGCTAGGCAAGAAGATAGGTGTGACATTCTCCCCTACCTAATCAGACGACGTCCTCGTTGCCTTCAAATCCTCGTACGCTTTGATTTGCTCCTTGAATTGCCACAAATGTTGGATTGGCTCCCAGCTAGCTTCACTTTCTGGCAATCCTTTCCACTTGATGAGTAGCTCATGTGTGGGAGGTTGGTTGGAATGACGCACCACACGATCTGACAAGATAGTCTCTGGTTCCTTGTCATGTTGGATCATCATGCCCATTGGTGCTCTTTGTGAAACTCCTCTGTTTGGATCATCCTGATCTTCCTTATATGGTTTCAGTAGGCTCACATGGAAGACTGGATGAAACTTGATCCTCGGCGGCAACTCGACCTTGTAGGCTTGCTTTCCCACTTTTTTGACTATGGGGAAAGGACCCTCATATCTTCTAATAAGGCCACGATGCAGTCCAGAAAGTCTGGCATAAGCATGCATCTTGACAAGCACAAGGTCTCCAACCTGGAACTCTCGAGGCCGTCTCTTCTTGTCGACCCACTTTTTCATCCTCTTGGATGCCTTTTCCAGGTAAGCTCGAGCCTCTTCAGCTTGATCATTCCATCCTTTGGCAAACTTATAGGCTAATGGACCCACTCCAGTATAGCCAGTAGTAATAAAACTCAGGGTCATAGGTTGTTGTCCCATGACAATCTCAAATGGACTTCGACCCGTTGCTTCACTCTTCTGCAAGTTGAAAGAGAATTGGGCAACATCTAGCAACTTAGCCCAATCTCGCTGGTTTGCACTCACATAGTTCCTAAGATATAACTCCAGCAAGGCATTCATCCTTTTCGTTTGACCATCTGTTTGAGGATGAAAGCTAGTAGAGAAATTAAGGTCGGTACCCAATAACTTGAACAACTCAGTCCAAAATTTCCCCGTGAACCGAGTATCTCGATCACTGATGATAGATTTGGACACATCCCAATACTTCACAACATGTTTGAGGAATAAATGTGCGGCTTGCTTGGCTGTGCACTCCTTGGGTGTGGGAATGAAGGTGGCATACTTTGAAAATCTGTCCACGACCACAAGTATCCAATTGCAACCCTCCGATGTGGGCAACCCAATTATGAAATCTAAGGAAACACTCTCCCAAGGTCTTTCAGGGATGGGGAAAGGTTCAAGTAAGCCAGCAGGTGATTGTTGCTCCACTTTGTCTTGTTGGCATACAAGACAAGTCTTCACATATGCTTCGATATCATCCCTCATGTGTGGCCAATAATAGGAATCTTCCACAAGGGCAAGAGTCTGATATATACCTGGATGTCCCGCCCACTTGCTATCATGGTATTCTTTCAAGACTTCCTTCCTTAGGTTGTCATGAGGTGGAACATAGATTTGCCTTCCCTTAGAGTATATCAAGCCGTTCTCCACCCAAAACCGTATTTTCTTCCCATCTTTGACAAGAGCTATGATGGTTTGAGCCATGGAATCATGTGCCAATCCTTCCTTTATGCGTCCCTTAAAGTTGCTTTGAGGTTGACTTATGTCAGCAAGTTCTCTTTTTCTACTCAAAGCATTCGCAACAAGATTGGCTTTGCCAGGCTTGTACTCCAAAGTGTAATCGAACTCTGCCAAGAAATCTTGCCACCTAGCTTGTTTTGGTGTGAGCTTCTTTTGTGTCTGGAAGTAGCTAGTGGCAACATTGTCAGTCTTGACCACAAATTTGCTCCCAAGCAAGTAATGTCGCCATGTTCGTAGGCAATGCACAACCGCAGTCATTTCCTTCTTTTGTACTGTGTACCGCCTCTCACTATCATTGAGCTTCCTACTTTCAAAGTCAATAGGATGCCCTTCTTGCATCAATATCCCACCAATAGAAAAGTCGGAAGCATCCGTGTGTACCTCAAAAGACATAGAATGGTTGGGAAGTGCCAACACCGGCTCTTCCACAATTGCCTTCTTCAATCCTTCGAAAGCTTGTTGGCATTTTGAATTCCAATCCCAACTTCGTCCCTTCTTGAGCAAGTCCGTCAATGGAGCGACTATGGAAGAGTAGCCTTTGATGAACCTTCTATAATAGTTCACCAAGCCAAGGAAAGATCTTAACTCGGTGACTTAGGTCGGTGGTTCCCATTCTTGGATGGCTTGTACCTTGGACTTGTCCGTACGAAGCTTGCCCTTGCCAATGATATGACCCAAGAATGTCACCTCCTCTTGGGCAAATGAGCACTTCTCCTTTTTGACATGGAGCTCGTTCTCCTTCAAGGTTTGGAACACTTGCCTCAAGTGATCCACATGTTCCTCCAATGTCTTACTATAGATCACAATGTCATCAAGGTACACAACTATGAACCGATCAAGGTAAGGAGCTAGTACCTTATTCATTAGAGTGCAAAATGTGGCCGGCGCATTTGTTAAACCAAATGGCATGACTAAGAACTCGTAAGACCCGTACCTTGTAACACATGTCGTCTTTGGTTCATCTCCTTCGGCTATGCGGACTTGATAATATCCCGAGCGCAAGTCAAGCTTGGTAAAGTACCTTGCATCACCAAGTTGATCAAAAAGATCTGCAATAAGTGGAATTGGGTACTTGTTCTTGATAGTGACCTTGTTGAGTGCCCGATAGTCAATACAAAGCCATAGGGATCCATCATGTTTCTTTTGAAATAAGACTGGCGCACCATATGGAGCTTTGGAGGGTCGGATATAACCAGCATCTAGTAAATCCTTCAATTGTCTTCTTAATTCCTCGAGCTCAGGAGGTGCCATACGATAAGGAGCAAATGCGGGTGGCTTTGCTCCAACTTCCAACTCAATAGCATGATCCACCTCTCACCTTGGTGGAAGCTTCTTAGGCAATTCGGCAGGCATAACGTCCTTGTACTCCTTGAGAACATCTTGGATGACCTTAGGTGCATTCACATCTCCATTCATGGGACCTTCGTTTTCCTTGAGGGTAGCCAAGTAAGTAGGCTCATTCCTCTTTACTCATTTAGAAAGTTGGAGAGCGAACACCATTTTCTCCTTACTTATCTCACGTGCCACGGGCACAATACAAGGTTGTCCCTTCTCCATGATGCACATGGTGTTGACATATGGGACCAGGAACGCTTTCACCATGTCCAAGAAATCTATACCCAAATAGAACTTGTGATCATCAATTGGAGCAATAGTTATGTCGACTTTACCTCGCCATTGTCCTAGCCGAATATCGGTGCCACGAGCTATTCCTTCAATTGGGAGACTTTTAGCATTGACTCCCTTGATATATCCTTTCTCCTTCGTATAATAGGCTAATTTCTTCAGCAAGGTCTTTGGCCATGTATACTGTGTCGGCTCCGGTATCCACCATGGCTTTCAAAGTCTTGTCCCCGATCTCGGTCTCCCCGTACATCCGTCCACGTGGTTGTTCTTCGACCTTAGCTTGAATGGCACTTAGGAGATTCATTGAGGCGAACCTCCTTTCTTCCTTTGCTTCTTCCTCCATGACAAGCGCGACAAGTTTCCCCCGGTTGGGACACTCGAATGCCCGATGGGGTCCATTACATAAGAAGCAAGATATCTTCTTGGGTGATCCATCTCTTTTCTCCTTGCCCTTGTCTTTGGAGCACTTGTGTTCCTTGGAGGACTTCTCTTTGTCTCCCGCACCTTTGCCATCATTACTCAGCCCTTTCCCTTGCCCCTTGGATGAGTCCTTTCTCTTGAACTCAATCAAGGATTCGGCCGCAGCCATAGCCGTTGCAAGGTCTTGCACACCTCGCCTCTTCAATTCCAACTTGGCCCAACCTGTTAGGCCATCAAGGAAGCTAAACAAAGCATCCTTTTCTCCCATGTCTGGAATCTCCAAGAGCAACTTCGACATCCTCCGGGTAGAATTGTCTCTTGAGTTCCTTCATGAATTCTTCCCAAGTGTCGATGGTGCATAGTCCTTTCTTGACATCCTCGAACCTTTTGCACCTCCAAACTGTAGCAATATCATTTAAATATAAGGAGACACTACGTACCTTTGATGCTTCATCTATTATGCCAACCGCATCAAAGTAGCGCTCCATGTTCCGCAAGAAGTTGTCGATCTCCCTTGCACTCCTTGCTCCACCATAGGCCTTAGGTTTGGGAGCTTCGACTCTGTGGGTGATTGTCCCTGGTGTAGTTCCACCATTGGCTACCGCAGCCATACACACACTGAGTTGAGTTTCTAACTTCTCAACTCTTTCCCTGTAAGCATGCATCTCCGCATCTTTGGCAACGATTTGGGCTTCAAGGGACTCAATCTTCTTGGACACCATGTCCACTACTACGTTTAAGGCTCCTTGCATCTCTTCCTCGAGCTCTTGGTCCTTCATATTGGACGTTTGCCCCTCGATGCGCGTTGGTCCATGTCTTCGACTTTCTCCCTCAAGTCAGACATGGTGGCACACAACTTAGCCAACCTTTCATCCATCGCAGCGATCATGTCCCTCGACTTGTCCTTGCGAACTTTCCCACCTTTGTCGGTGTTGCCAATTGCTTGGTTGTTGACCTCTGATGACATTCTCTTGTGTAGGATGATTTCACCAACCTTGCCAAACCTGGCTTTGATACCAACTGTCACAGGCTTTCTTTTCACAAGTACTTCCCGTGCGGCACTAGCAAACTTTGCCCCAACTTATCAAAGAAAGCTAGTCAGCCTTGCCCACAAAAGACTTACTTAGACTTTGGAAAACTAAGCAAGCTAAGAATACACAAGAGAGCTTAAGAGAACAAGAACTTGTATTGCTTGAATTCTCTGAGGTGATTACAACAAATGAGGCCTTAGCCTATTTATACAACTCCACCTCCTCAATGGACGGTGGTGATCAATTTGATCTAACGGTCTACAATGAACTTCTATACACTTCCTTAGAAATATCTAAGGACTAGAATCCTATGGAACTTTATGAAATTTTATGGGAGGTTCTAGAGAACTCTCTCTAGAACAATGTGGAATACTCTACATTATTTACACTTGCCAACCTCATTTGGCAAGGCAAGAAGATAGTTGTGACACATAGCAGGTGCTTGTGCCTACGCAAGCATTCGTTCTCCTAGGAAGCTATCTTACGAGACTACCACAACAACTGCAAGGAAAAACATAAAGAAGAACAACCCCCTCTTTGATACCTAAATTTAAAGCCAAATCTACTCTGATACAGTCATTTAGGTAAATACTTTTAAAATTTTCAGTGTATTGGTCGTTTTGATTCAGTGCCAGCAGTTTAATTGGAGGAAGCCAACCAACACCTAAGATAGGATACGACGATGTATTATTTCATCCAATCCAATCTATATGATGGGAGATAAAAAGAAGTATGTGAATTTATGTGTAGGATTATACTCTAATTTATATAAGCCCTAAAATGTTTGATTCTTCATAATCTTTGTTGACATGTAAATAATATTGAATTGTTTCAACCTATCTTATTGCAAGTGGAACCATCCACTGAATTGCCATGAACTTATTCATGGTTATTGCTTATGCAAGGTCTGTTCTGTAATAAGAAGATTATGCATGTATGAGTTTCGTAAACGGTATCTTATGCAGCTGCATTTTATTTCAAATTATTGTAAATTCTAAAATGATGATTGGGAAGTAGAGCCCATAGAAAATTATGGGTTTCTGTAATAAGAAGATTATGCATGTATGAGTGTTCGAAAAAGTATTGAATTCCTTGAACTATAACTAGCAAAATTATAAAAGATCAGATAAACAATTATCAACGTGTCATCTGTTAGTCACTAAGCAAGTAACCACAATTGCTAGCAAGAATGTAGACATGGACAAGGAATAGAAAGAGACCTCGGAGAGAAGATTACACTGATCTAAGCTTGGGATGGACAAAATGGATCCCAAAAATCACAATAAAAATGAATAATGGGGTGATACAATTAGTAGCACACCAAATATAATTCGAATGTTTGACAATGTTGAGCCTAATCCTATAAATCTTCTTCACCTCCGGAGAGTGATTCCATTGAAAAGTTTGTTGGGTAAAGTGGGGGATTGAGGTCTATGAAATGAGCCCTTCTATGGGGCGAATCCCAGAAAGCGAGGTGGGTGCAAGGCTCGCCCACCACCATCCATCATCTTAGAAATGGATGCATGATGGGCATATCTAAGACAAGGATGATGGATGGTGGTGGGTGGGCCTTGCGCCCACCTCGCTCTCTGGGCCTCACCCCCTAGAATCAAGGCTGTGAAATATAACTAATTGAAAAGGAATAGTGAGCAAATTTATAGTTGGAAGATGATGAGGTGTAAGTGAAAAACTTAAATGAAACCAATGGGATGTGAGGGATGCAATAGAATTGCCTATTATGTGAATTGAAGTGTCAGAAGAATATTTGATAGGGCGAGTTTTCAGTGTCACACAGAAGATTGATAGTTTTTTAGACATTCCAATACGAGTGATGCTACGGTGCCTGGTTTGGTGTCTGGACCAACCAGACACCAAATCCCGGTGCAACAAAGAATTTCCCTTCCAATACATCTTTTAGGTAAATAAGGACAAAGAAACTATTACTGGGGGATACCTTTTGGGCCAGGTCATTTGACCCGTTAAGTTGAGCCCACAATCCATTGAAATAGGTCCTGGGCAATTTTGAAGCTACTCTTTGAAAATGTGCATGTAAAAAATTGATTCTCATTAGATTAGAGCGGATGATATATCGAAACGTTCTTTCTTCTGCACTGTATATGTGTCATGACAATCTCAAGGAATAACATGCCCAAGCATCATCAAGCCCACGAAGTGCAGTCTGCCAAATGGACCCAAATTACTACAGCCTGCTATGCCCACACGTTTCACAATCATCTCCAATACCCGTAATACCTATTAAGGCAATTATCTTGGGGATCAGCTTCGGACAGGCAAGCCTGCATCACTTTGTTTCCAACTAGGAAGCAAATACCAGAGTATACGTCGTACATGAAAACTTTCATCTATGGACAACACTCAAATTTATAACTATACTATCGACTAGGGGTGGGCACGGGACGGGATGGGACGAGATATACCCATCCCGTTCATACGGGATCGGGATGGGAAAAACCTCATCCCGACCTCATCCCATCCCAAACGGGTTCGGGACGGGACGGGATCAGCTAACATGAATTCCTCATACTCGAAAGTTGCTATTCCATTTCCCTGGTCTTTTCCCTTAAATTTATCATTAATTCCCTACATCAATTAACATAAAAAAAAATGATTAGTAAAACAGTTATTAGAGTGTATAATTTAGAAACGAAATAGAAAATAAAATTTTGTTATTACCTTAACGGTAATGCAGCACCTGCGTTAAATTAGAAAAAAAAATCCAACAATGTTAAAAGTAGTATGAGATATATACAAAGCAACAAACACAAAAAATGTAGAGGAAGTGATATAAATAAAGAAGTTAAACCATACTCGATGAAATTCTCAAAGCCAATGCCCATGTTGCTACCGCCATTCTTATCGAACATGCAGATGAGTGCATTCAAGACATAGGAAGAAAGTGGATAGTCCAGATCATTAAAAACTTGTCGAAGTTCTGATGCATCAATTTTTCCATTTCGGTCTCTATCGAACCTGTATAAAGTTCCCTGAACAAAAAGTATTTTTATTGAAATTTCGTCAAGGTAAAAAAAGGGTTATAAAATCAACACTTGGGAAGGGAACCTACCTTCCATGATTGAAGACCAGAGTACATAACAGCAAATTCATTGGGCCCTGCAAATTAACACAATGAGGCCCAGGTGGTGGGTTAAGGGGAGTAGGTGGTGGAGGAGACCAGTACCCATTTTGTTGCCCATAGTTGCGTGGACCATATTGTTGGTCCCAATATGCATGGTGGGTAAAAGCCATGGTGCTATGAGAGGAAGAAAAGGAGAGAGAGAGTTGTTTGTGTTTTAGAACTAGTTTGCAAGTTTAGTTTGGTTTTGAATGGAAGTTGTTGTGGCCTTTTATAGAGTTAAAAAAGCTAAAAGAGGGAAATAAATAATGACAATTGATGTTTGTATATCATATGGTATCATTCCACGCATGGTATCAACCTTTTAGGAATCTATCTCATCTGATAAGGAGCATATTTGATACACTAGTTTTAAGTTGTACAGACTCAATATTATTTTGAATAGGGCTTAAAACTGGTCGGATTTCATGTTCTTGAAATAACATTTCTGTTACCACTGCAAATACCATGAGTTTCTGTCAGTCATCTATAAGTTTATATGAATAAAAATAAATCAATAAATAAATAAATATATTAATAATAAATATTAAAAAATTAGCTCGGGACGGGACGGGATTGGCGGGATTGAAAATCTTCATCCCATCCCATCCCATTCTAGATAAGGATCTCCAAGAAGATCTCTCATTTCGTAAACTACACCACTAATGGCCTGGTTGAACCAGGACACCAACACTATAAATAAGACATGAGGTTAATGAACAATGGTACACTACAAATTCCCTATTTCAGCATTAAGCCTTCCTCAGATCCTTGTCTGACTTTAGCATCTAAGTGACATCGGCCACCACAATGGTGGTCCGTGGCTCACGTTCCTTGTGCAGGTCAGCAAGTCAAGGTCAAGCAGGGAGCAAAAATCGACTACATCAGTTTGGCGTCGTCCTTGGGAAACAACAGATTTCCTAGCAAAACACTAACATCATCTCTCTTCAGAGTTCAAGAAGATGATGACCACAAAATCCCGCAACAATGGAGACTAGGGAGACACATCAAACTCTCAGACTAACATTATACCACCATTTTTGGTGGTGCCAACAACACACGGGCAACATACTCACACCTTCTCACTAGCAACAACGGCGACTGACTCGATGATAGATCTGCTATCATTGCAGATACAACAGATTGCTAAAGCAGTAAATATTCTCACTTAGCATAACCCTCCACCCGTCGATGAAGATCATGAGCAGCATAGACTTCAATATCTAGATGACAACAGAGAGCAAGCATAGGAGAGTCAAACACTACCAGTTCTCATTGGATTAGAGGTGGCGGTGCGGTCAACGGAGATCCAATTATAAGGACAGATAAACCCACCACGCGAACCCTCTCTGCCGAGGGGCTCATGATCAAGACGCACTGTACCACTTTTTTGTTCCCCAGTTCGTGGGCTGCATCATGAACGAGGCTCTGCCAATGAAGTACAACCCTTCGAAACTTGAGTTCTATGACGGGACCAGTGACCCATTCTATCACTTGTGTCACTATTAACATGTGATGGCACTCAAAGAAGGTTCCAAATCAGTGATGTGTAGAAGGTTCCCTACCAGCTTGATGGCTTCAGTCATTATATATGTCCTTCATGGAGTCAGATCAGAAGAAGAATAGTCTAACAAGTCTTGAAAGCCGACACTCTTTGAGATGCAACACAACCCAACAACGAGGACATACGCATGTATTCCTTGCCGATATAGAGCCTAATCCCGACCTTGACTTTCACAGATAAGGAACTTGAAGGTGCCCGCGTGCTGCACAATGATGCTTTTGTCATTTCGATTTTTATTGCTAGGTGGGAAGTGAAGAGGGCCCTGGTGGACACGAGAGCTCTCTCAACGTCTTATTCTACAATGCATTCCACAGTATGGACCTCAAGGAAGAGAACTTGATGCCTTCCAACTACCTACTGATTGGGTTAAGCAAAGAAAAATGTTTCTTGACCGGGAAGATAAGGCAAACCATGGTAGCAGGAGAGCCACAACTGAGAAAGGTCTTGTTTATGGATTTCATGGTAGTAAATGCATCGTCTACCTATTCATCTTGGGGAGGCCCTGGCTTCATCTGAAGGAAGCTGTGGTCTCCACCCTTCATCAGTGCAACAAGTATACCACCAACCACTTAGAAGGGACAATTCGCGGGGACCAACCAACAACACGGGGCTGCTACTATGCTGCGCTATAGCTGATAAAATTTTCTCAGATTTAGCTGGAGCTCGCAAAATAAGTTGAACAAAAGCTAGAATTAGAAACTGGGGACAAAGACCCAATAGTAGTGGCTCAACTTTGCAACGAATGAATGAACAACATTACAGGGGTTGTCCACCCTCTAGCCCGATAGGACGTCAGGCACATCAGAAAGGTCATTGCAAATGGGAGCTCAACCCCACAACTGTCAGTGGTGTGAAAGCTCCTTCCCACGCAAGGTTTACTCATCAGTAACCTCAACAGCGTCGGCAAAACTTGACAATTTGTCGAAGGTACTTACGATCCAAGCAAGGGCCATGCTAATTTACTTCAGGGCCGAATCAACCTCTCTCTGCCAACAGTCAATCTATCCAGTTGTTTAGCGCTCTTTTAGTAGTCAGTTTAAAGTTTTAATTGTTAGGAACTTATGTGATTTGCACTCATTTGAGAAATAAAAGAGAATTATGCAAACACACTCTATTGATTATTGGAAAGATGTTACAACATTAACCCAGATGGCGGATACAAAAGATTACAAACTACAAGCATCTAAATCCGATGTGATGTAAAGATTCGCTTAAACATTCCGACTTCAGAAGAGGACTTAGAAGTGACAACAAAGGTACCCCGGGTAAACTACAATGCCCTCTAAATGTTATTCTCTGCGACTTCTTCGAAGAAGATGATTCGCAATCAAGAGCAAATGTACAAAAAAAAGTATGAAAGAGTGCACTCAATTCAATACTTCGTCGGACCCACCTCACAAGGATGGTCTAAGGTGGTACAGAGTCAGCCACTGGAGGCTCTACGACACGTCGACCGAGGCTAGGACCAACTCACACGCTCGATCCGCCCAACCAGACAAACTTGGGACAAGTACCAGGTTGAAACAGTTCGAGTGCACCCTCCCACTGAGAGATGAGAGGGGCGTCTGGGAGTCAAAGGCCCACTCCAACAGGCCATGTCCAACTTCACTCCGCCCCGCCACTCCGAGTTCCAGCGCAACACAACACATCAAGGCTAGCTAAAAGGATAGGAAAGCAACCACTTCAAGGTTGGTTGCTGGTGTTATCTTAGAAATTATGCGGTTCAAAACACTGACATGGCACAACACATAAATGACAGACTCATCCCTTGAGGGAAAGTTCGTACTTCTTCTACGGAAACCGAAAAGAAATTATAGCTCCAATGAACCAATCGAGTGCTCACCCAAAGCAAGTGACCATGCATGATAGCAAGTCTTATCAAGACTCATCGGTGCAAATGTCAGAACATTCAAAGACTCCAGTGGAGGAAATCTTTTTTCAGCCTTTGGAAAACCCAAAACATATTCTTTGAGAAAGAGCATATGAAGAATGCACTATGTAGATAATGCCTACAACGGTGAAGAAACACCATTATATAGCCGTATTGGCTTACCAAACAGGCGCGTCAGCATTAAATATCAACATTGAATACCATATGGGAAACGAGGAGGTGATGGTTCCCAAGGAAATCACATAGGTCCTAAGGAAATCACATACTCTACCATCTCGCAATCTATGTCGTACGTGTGGCACCATGCAATCTACGTTGTAAATGTGGCACCATGATCCTACAACAAGACCTAGTTTTTCTTATCTGGGCTCATCGGCTAGGCCCTCTATTAGAGCGGCATTCTACCACATGTGCTGATGCACGCAGTAGAGGCCTTAGTCATTCTTGACACACGGAGAACACCTACATATCACCAGTTTATTTAAGGTACCTCTTTTTATAACTTTCATTGAATTTAGTGAAAATAATCCGCACAATGCAGTCCAACTGTGGAAATAGGCTCGCACGCCCGTTAAAGGCAGAGCCCCAACTTAGCCAGGCAAGCTTAGTCAGTTTCGACTGATGATGACAGCTTCTTGTTCATCCCGACGCTTTGTTTGTTGCGCATGAATGTCGATGGCTTAGGAAGTGGGAGTCTAGTCAATGCTCTCATGCTTGATGACAATGACTCGACAGGGATCGTCACCCCCTCCACGAATGATGGTCGCCAAACCCGATTAGTTAAGCCTAGTCAGTAACAATTGACAACGACAACTTTTGATCAGCTCCCAAACATGTAGCTCGCTTCTTGCGGGTGTAGATGGTTTGGAAGGTGGAAGCCTAGTCAGTTTTGACTGATGCCGACGGTTTGCCACGACACCACTGCTTTTCTACAGACCATGGTCGTCGAATTTCCAACTCCCCAAACCTATAGCTCACTCAGCGCAAGTGTAGATGGTTTGAAAGGTGGGAGCCTAGTCAATTTTGACTGATGTCGAGGACTTGCCACGTGATCACTGCTCTCCAACAGACCATAGTCACCGAAACTCCCAAATCTGTAGCTCGATGCGCCGGATGTAGATGATTTGGAAGGTGGGAGCCTAGTCAGTTTCAACTAATTTCGACAATTCGCCACAAGACCACTGCTCTTCTAAGACCATAGTCACCAAATTTTCTCATCCCAAACCTATAGCCCGCTCCACGCGGGTGTAGATGGTTTGGAAGGTGGGAGCCTAGTAAACTCCAATTGACGTCGATGGTTCGCTATGGGACTACTGCCCTCTCTTAGGACATGGTCACCGAATCAGATTATAGATCAAGCAACGTCTTCACGCCTACATAGGCTGACATCCCGTTATCAGCAATGACCACTTGAGCCGACTCGAAAATTAATCACCTAAGCGTGGACAAATGCTACACGGGAGACCAGCCTGAGCTTACAAAACTTGACTCGGGCTAAGCACTCTTGCTCAACTACAAACGACAACGCACTGTTCGACTACAATAGTTCACTCATGACAACGACCGCAATTGACGACTAAATATATAACTTGAGCCTCCAATGGCTTACCTCAAGGATGAGTTGCAGCCTGGGTAGAGTAACCCGTTGCCAAACCATTCGCAGAATGTTCACTATTGGGCATAACCACGCGATAGCAACTCTGAGACCTCACGAAAGTACATGTCAAAATTACTTGTGGCATGAATGGTTGAGCTCTCTACAGCAGACACACCACTTGGCTCCTTGCTAACCCTACAGGGCCTATGTCAAAATAAAATGACAAGGCAAAATGGAAAGCATGCAATAGGGAGACTGAACAAAATACAGATACAAAGCATACTCAAAATAAACTTGTTTTCAATAACAGTCTAGACAAAAGGTACAAATGCATTGAATTTACTCCTCATCAGGAGGAGGTACAAATGCAGGGGAGCTAAGCTTAATAGGAGAAGAAGCAGGAGTTGCATCAATGCGTGCCTCAGCTAGAGCGTCATGATCTAGATCGCCCTCTTCCTCTAACAGTTCAGAGATCACTTCAAAGTTTGCAAACGACACCTTCCTATAGTAAGAAATATCCCATTCCGAGTGTTCTTCTTTTATCAACGCCAACAGTTCTAACCTTACATGAACAATTCTACGGAATTCAAATGTGCCTTGCACTTTGAGAATGCCTTCCTCGCGCGCCTTTACTTCAGCAAGCTCACGCTCCAGCATGCCCGTCAGTGCATTAGTCTGAGACTGCTCAGTAATCAGGCTACTTTTAATTGCGCTAAGTTCATGCTATTCTAGGAGAAGTCGGTCACCAATTTTCCTTGCTTCCCAAGCGCTGAATTCCATACTGGCCTCTAACTGCTACCTTTGGACAACCCAATCAGATTCTTTCATGGTATTCTCCTTAGCAAGAGATCGCAACTCATAGCGCATCTTAGCGGCAACTTCATGCACAACTTCTAGATCATGGCTGACCAAGTTCAGCTCTTTTCTGAATTTGTCCCTTGTGGACATCACCTCTGCTAAATCAGACTCAAGGGCTTCCAAACGAACCCTCTGCGTCTCAACATCAACGGTTGATTGTTCCAGCCTCCTACCTTCAATTAGTTTTCTCAGCGATTCAATCAAAAAGAGTGCATCAGAATACGACTTTTGCATATTTGAGAAGAAATGTTCCATGGTGTGCACCCTCTCACGAACCGCCTCAACTTACGTCCCAGCGATGACCACTGGGTTCAAATGCGACATCCCCAGCATAAAATTTTTCAACCCCTTATCCATACGATCTTCCAGCGTATCTTATCGGGGCTTCGGAACACAGTTCACCAACCAACTATGACATCTGCTTATATGCTTCCTTGAAGCATAATCAATGTCAACCTCCTGGTGCCAGGCCTTGTTGCTCATTTTCACTATGTCCAAAACTAATAAACTCATCCGCGCGACCAAATTACGCCAGCACCGCCTTTTGCAATCTCTACCGCACCTAGGCCCTCATCAACAACCTTCCCTTTGTCACCAGCAACCGACCCTTTGTTGCAAGCCGGCTCACTAGAATCCAAAAGGAGAGATGGAGGCAAATTGTTAATCGGAGCCTCCATTATCTCGATATACGGTCCACACTATGACGATCGCTGTCAAACGATCCACCAACAACACGATTGACCTTCGGGACCACAAACAAATCTTTATCGAGACCTTCCAATAGAACAGGTTTGAATTGGTCAGTAGTAGTAGAAGCCACCACAACAATCAACATCAACTTCTTATTCAAAGCTTCAGCCTGCTTGGTGCTCAGCTTCGACTCATCATCAACCCCTAGCCGCAGGTGGTCCTTCACCAAATCAGATGCCACAACCTCCGTATCTGCGGACAGGTTAGAATCACGTTCTTCTCTCGATGGAGCGAACCATCTCGAAGCAGACTCAGCCCCAATGTGAGACCTCTTTGAGTCTATAAAGGAAGCAAGCATATTGGAAAACCCCTCTGTGTCTGACAAACTAGGGGCCTTAACTTTAGAGGCCTTCCTCTTCTTGGAAGGAGTTCCACCTTCGGACTTAACCTTCGGCAAACTTAAAAGAGTGGGAGTCACATGCCAATAGACCCAAAACCCCCTGCAACTAAAATTAGACGGGCATATAACATCCACCATACTCATCTGAGGCATGTCATGGAATGCCTTCATAACAGCTTCTTCCTCCAAGGAAAGAGGGGTAGTGGGGAACCTCCTTATAGAGAACATACACAACGATCAACATACAATCAACACAACGAAAGTAAATGATGAAATCTTGTTTACGAAGTGGCCTGAACTCCCGCTCAAGTGGACGACCATTGAACTCGAAATACTTCGAATCCGAATGAGTCAGGAAACATAATTTCTGCTAGAAGTTAAAGTCATTCGACAATTTCGCAAATCAAGACGATGACTTCATCTTACACACGGCGTGTTCGTTTAGTCGAGGAGAAGTCAGTAACTAAATCACCCTCGGGCTCACGCGGACACCAACATTTTTTCCTTAATCAATATAAGAAGAATAGTCTTGTTCCCATTTGGTACCAACTCCAAGAAATTCCAAAAACCCCAAATCTCGTCAAGCACGGGAAAATGGACACTAATTTGAAGCATGTTGAGGTGCAAACAGACGAATGCTTCCGAATTGAACATTGGCATCTGATCATCACTCAAGGTGTAGAGTGGTAGGTCTTCAGGGACCCCATATGTCTTTCGAATCTCAGCCAGGCTCGATTCGAAGACCGGCCTATCTTCAAAGAACTGAAGGCCCTTGAGAAGAAGTCCATCATCAAGTTGATTTTTGTGAGCCATGGAATAAATGAACAAGCAATCGATTAAAAGAAAAATAGAGCGGAGTCTCTAAAAATGAAGAAATGGAATAGTCAATCTCTACAAAAAGGGAGATCTAAATAGAGATTGATTTCTCGCCTTTTCTCCACTGAACCGACGCATGGTTAATTACTAAAGCGCGCCACTCAAGTAACGGTTCAGACTCAATCATCATGAGTGGCATATCTTTTTGAAGTGACTTAGTGGACCAATAAAATGGCCTACTAACTCGAGGAGAACAACTGATGATACACCGAAACATCCTCTCTTCTACACCGTACATGTGTCATGATGATCTCAAGAAATAACAAGCCCAAGCACCAGTCTAGCATTGATCCGTCCCAAGTGGAATCAAGCCCACAAAGTGTAGTCAGATAGACGTACCCAAATTACTACAGCTTGCTAAACCCACACATCTCACAACCATCTCCAATACCCGTAAGACCTATTAAGTCAAGTATCTCAGGGATCAACTTTGGACGGGCAAGTCAGCAACACTTTGTTTCCAATTAGGAAGTAAATACCAGAGTATCCGTTGTACATGAAAACTTCAATCAATAGACAACATTCCAATTGGAAACTATTTCCTGAGTATCTAGGAGCACAGATCTAACAGAGAAAATTATCTTTTCAAGACGACTCATAATTAGAAAAGGATCTCCAAGAAGACTTCCTTCCCTAAACTGCGCCACTGATGGCCTAGTCATACCAAGACTCCAGCACTATAAATAAAACATGAGGTTGGTGAAAAAATGTATGCTACAAATTCCTTCTTTACAACATTAAGCCTTTCTCAAATCCTTGTCTGTCTTTAATATCAGAGTGCCATCGATCACTACAACGGTGGTCCGTGACTCACTTGCATTCCTTGTGTAAGTTAGCAGCTCAAGGTCAAGCAGGAAGCTAAAATCAACTACATCAAGAGCTATAAATAGATGCAAGAAGAAATACTTAAAAGTGGGTTTTGGGTTGATTTTGTACAAGCTAAGATTAAGGTGACTAGGTTAGGAAGGGAGAGGGAGGAAATAAACAAATAGAACCGAAACAGAAGAGGACAAAGTTGGTGTTGATGGGGTGGTTTGCTGCCTCGTTAAAACCTTAATCGGAAAACCCAGTGGGATAAAACCATGTCGAAGGAAAAAAGAGTACATCCACCACTTCCGCATACTTCAGGATGCTCTATGCGCATAATGTTGCCTCGTTAAAACCTTGACAGGAAAACCAAGTGGAAAAACCTTGTCAAAGGAAAAAGAATACAATACGCATAAATCAACTATTAGTATATTTTGATATGATCTGTAACATATTTATGGATGCTTTTGTACATACTTCTGGATGCATACTTGGGGGATATACTTTTGGATGCCCCTTGATAATGACTCCCCTTCATGATAGTAGAACTTGAATTACTTGGATAATTAAGTTGGCGCTAAATCTATTTGATAAAGAGATCTGCAAGGTTGCTACTATAATAAATTTGTTCAACTTCAATCACATGGTTCTTCTAAAGCTCGTGTGGGTAGAACAATTTTATTGGAATGTGTTTCATTCAATCTCTTTGATGAAACCTTCTTGTAATTGAACAATACATGCAACATTGTCATCATATATTGTAGTCGACCGACCAATAAGTTTATTTAATAGACCTCCAAGAAATAGTTTCACTACAACTCATAATACAAAACTGTGAGCTATCCTTATAAGGGTCAAACAGAGAACCCAAATATGCATAGTCAACTAGGTGGGAATGGTTAGTTAAATCATAGGAATAAACTCTATAAATGATCCCACGAAAATATATGTGTCATGCCATGCAAATATCAATGAGTCTATACAAAAACTATACCTTGCTAGTAAATGCACAAAAATATATATATCAGGTGCCAAATATAACAATGAACCAATGATACTCACATATGGTATTTCAGGACCAAGTATCATTTAATTGGTTGGTATAATTCTTTCTTGAGATCTAAAGATCAGATGACCATAAAAGTACCAAGTGGATGAAATTCGTCCATGTTAAAAGTGTTACAAATCTTATCAATATACCTTGGCTGATGAACCAATATTCAACCAGTACTTTACTCGATCTGCAGGCCGAGACAAAAGTTATTTTTCCAAGATCTTTTATTGCAAACAATATTTTCAAGGTCCAATAAGAGTTATGTTATTAACATAAACTGCTAGTATTATGAATACAGTTAACGATATCATAAGAAAGACATATAGTCATATATGCATAATCTTTTTGACACAAATATTTACTAAGACAATTATACCACATTCTTCTTTAATGGTTCAAATCACATAAAACATGTCCTAGTTGTATTGAGTAATTATTTAATGACTTTGTTTCATGCAAAGTAAATTTTTCAGGGATTTTCATGTAAATATTTGTGTCTAACAAAGTAAATCCTTTTGGGATTTATAAATATATGTGTCTACATTCCCATAACTAGTTACGACATTCATAACTCGCATATAAAGTTTCCAAAAACTATAATACTAAATGAAATTTAGTTATATCCATAACCGAGAATATATTTTATGAAATACTGGGTTGCTGCAGGAACCCTTGTGCCACAAATCTTGTCATATATCTGACAATATCATTTTTCTCATTTTGTTTTCTTACAAACCCTCATTTGAAACCAACAAGGTTTATTTCGGTGTTTATACAATAGGTTCAAATATACTACTTTTTTCAAGGGAACTTAATCTCACTTGGGCAATATATTTCCAATTTAATGAACCCAATGCCACGTTGGATAATATATTTTCATTTGGCCAATCATTTATTTGTCGAATTTATAGATATGTGCTTTAATATAAGTATCATTGCCCTTTTGATAATTTGGTAGCTACCATATATGTGAATATGTCATCGTTAACCATTTGATTTGATATCACATTTCTCATGA
Source organism: Berberis vulgaris (assembly GCA_963556465.1). NCBI lineage: Eukaryota > Viridiplantae > Streptophyta > Magnoliopsida > Ranunculales > Berberidaceae > Berberis > Berberis vulgaris. The sequence continues at coordinate 22,695,256 of OY747125.1, forward strand.
TTATATTGAGATATTATTATTATCAGGTACTTGAGCCTCTTTGGAGGCTTTCATTGTCACTGTAGGGATATGAATCTCTTTCAGGGCTTTTTAATATAGCCTCTTTAGTAGCGTTATGTCATGCTACTGCTGAAGCCATAACCTCTTTAGGAGCATTATGTAATGTTGTTGAAGCTTCATGACATCTTCTAGAACGTCATGTCATGCTACTGCTGGAACTATAACCTCTTCAAGAGCATTATATAATGCTACTGCTGGAGCTTCATGACCTTTTCTGGAACGTCATGCTACTTCTGAAGCATCATGTACAACTTCTTCTGGAGCATGTACAACTTTTGCAGAAGTTTCAAGCATTGCTTCTTCAGGGCATGAATTTTACAATTTCTCCATTTTCAAGGAGTTGAATATTTGGAACCCATAAGTCTGCCATGCTTCTGACGTGCAGCAGATTCATTAACTGCCTTATTCAAAGTTTGTTCTTCATGGATACAATTTCGAGCAGATGCCTACCACGCTACTAGCGTGTCGTAGATTCACCGACTGCCTTATTTGAACTTTGTCCTTTAGGGAGCGGGTGTACTCATAGCTGACATATATGATTTTAGGGTCCAAATGAAACAAAATGAAAGTATTTTAGCTCCACCCCATTCTGTTTCTAATTCCACACTGTTCTATCTCCATGTCTCCCCCTAACGGTGGGAATAGAGTTACACTAATTTCACAATATGCAATATTGTATGCATCCAGATAGTATTAGGCAGTCTAAACTGCATAAGTAAAAACCTTCCAACAAGGTGAAGACATATAATAGAATGGTTACCGTGTAGAAGCTTTTTCGTGTATGATATAAGAACTCCAAGAGTGTTATAATCCCAATGATTTAATGAAAATTATATCTAATGCAGCTGTAGGCTTCCAACATTAGATGTAATGTATATATCTTGAATGTAAGCTTCAAGCTTTATAAATACATTTCAAATGTAAGCTTCAGGCTTCCAACATTAGATATGATGCATATATGTTGACATAAAACATGTTTTTGTAGAAACTACAATAATAAATTGTGGGCTCTTCTAGAGCTGTCAAGAAATTGCATAGGTCTAGCTATAATAGACACCTTTTATATCGTAAAGGCCTTGAGAAAATGTTATGACTTGTCAATAAATTATGGGTAGTAACACTAACAATTAAACAAATATGATTGTCCATCAATTGCAGTTTATAAATCATACTTTCAAAGTTGTCTATTTGGTTTTAATAAAATCTCGATATTTCTCTACTAGCTTTATTGGTGCGCGACAAACATGTGACCCATATCTACATTTACTACATATATGACAAGTGTCATCTCTAGAAGGATTTTCAGTGTCCTTTGCAAGGGTTTTATTATTGTACCATGAACTTTGAACCATGTGGTAAGTGTTTTCATTACCTACGTTTGGGGTAAACATCTCTGCTGGAGTAATTGTTATAATTACTTCTGCTACAGTGATTATTTGACTACTTCTTTTGGAGCTACCACTTCGAGAGTTGCCTTCTTTTACATAATTTATTCACCCATAAGAGGTGCACCACTTGGTCAATAAAATAACTCTCTATAAGGTGTGTAATGCACGTGACATGTCACTTAAGAAATAAAACCCACATATAAATAAATTTGTAAAATTTATATAGTTATGTGTATAAAATACATGCATAATTAACTTTATTTAGCATACCATATCTGCTGTGTTTCACAAAAGTTATTTTAAGCAAGCTCATTTTAAAGCAAACAACACTTGTGTTTTATTACTTACCTACTCGAAGTAGCAATATGTGTCAAAAGATTCATGTTTGACAACAAAATGATTATAATAAACACCAATTTGGGTGAAGTCAATTATGCTCACACCCCACCTCACTGTAATTTGATGAATTTGAATTTTATCACAGGTAGGAAGTAATTCCTCTTTGGAAATTGATAGCATATAATACAATAGTTAACACCTCGGTTAGTAATAACACACAGGCACAACTATCCATATCAACCAACTGAATCTAACTCAACACCACATAGCTTACTACCCATATCTTCATTTTTCAAAACCACCAAGAAAAAAACCCCCCATTGTTTTAGAGATAGGTTGGTATTGACACATACTTTGATGTTTGGCATGCTAATTTTCCTATCTCTTTATGTCTGATCTTTTTACCCAATTTGCAACAAGGTATAGCGTTTTAAGATAAATCAGTAAAGAAAACAACACAAAGAAATGAGAGTTCCAACAGAGAAAACACGTTGGAGATATTTGAGGTTGGGCCTAGTGAAGAAGCCTATGAGTCGGATGTTATTTAATAAAAATATTCTAATAGTTTGATGACAAAGAAAATAATTTGAAACCATAAGCAAGCTCAAGAACTTTAGTAGCAAGGTACTCGAGCATGGCCTAGAGGTATACGAGGGCATCAACACCGACGTGCTTGGCGTGGTTTCGATTTTGAGAAACCTGGCGATTCGGCCTACGAGGAGCTGGAGTTCGATCTTAGGAGACCTCGAGATGAGATTCGACATCGTTGGCTAGCCATGCTCACCTTTCATTATTTCTTTGGTAGCCAATTTTGGGATGATCAATATCAAGCGAAAAAGGAGAAGAAACTGATGAGATATTAATTGCAATATCAGTTTAGGGCATTTCCCTTCTTGGTTATTCTAGCGAGTTAGATTTTTCTTTTTATGTGATTGGTGTATTCATGATGAAACCCACCTATAATTTGTCCAATTATCAGTACCACCATCAATGGTATCTACCAAACACCAAATGAGTCGAAGTGAAAGACTTTATTGTTATTCTAACCTCTATTCCAATATATGTGTGATATTGTGATGTGTGTGAAGAGGGGTCTGAGATTTAAACAAAGTTTGAATTCCAAGCATGAAACACCGCCATGAAAGTAATCTTTTCTTGTGAGGCAATATCCACTAGATGTAATATATATCATGGTAATAGTCATATTAAAATTCAGAAAAATATAAGCTATTGTTGAATTATTTACCTCTAAACTCTTTTGAATAAAGAGGTTGAAAAACACAAAGGTGAAAAAAAAAACCCGAACACTCAAATGGTCGGAGCTTCATACACACAATTGGTCGGAGCGTCGTGCTGATAATGTATTATAAACTAACATAACATTCATATAATTATCGGTCTTATCTTATCGGTCAATCTATTTGATTTAGCAAATAGAAATACTATCATTTACTATTTCTTTCTCTTTCTCATTCATTTTCTATATCTCTCCTCATATATATATATATGATGATACATAAACATGATCACACTCTTGAGCCGAACACGTGTCATGATCATCTCGAGGAAGTACGGGCTCAAGCATTGGCCCAACACTGATCCAGCCCAAACAAATCCAAGCCTGCTCGACTTCAGTCTGTCAAGCGAACCCAAACTCTCACAGCATGTTATTCCCACATGTCTCACAACCATCCTCAATACCCGTAAGCCTTCTTCAAGCTATATCTAGAGGATCAGCTTCGGATGGGCAACTACTGCTGCTATCTGCTTCTAGCTAGGAAGCAAACGCTAGAGTATCTTCCACACAGGGAAACTCCCTTCTATGAGTTGCTCTTAGATTGGGAACTATCTCTCGCGTATCTAGGAGCACAGAGCTAACATGTAACTTCCATTCTACAGCACGACTCGTAATTAGGGAGGGATCTCTACGAAGATCTCCTTCCTAAACTACGCCTATGATGGCCTGATAGAACTAAGACTCCTTGCGCTATAAATAAGACATGAGGTTGGTAAGCTAAGGTACGCTAAAAATTCCCTGTTACAACATTACACCTTCCTCAGATCCCTGTCTGACTTTAGCCTCGGAGTGCCATTGACCACCCCATGGTGGTTTGTGGCTCACGTGCCTTACTTGTGCAGGTCAGCAGGAATAGGGTCAAAGTAGTGAGCGAAAATCGACTGCATCAATATTTATATATATATATATATATTACATTTATTACATTCAATTGCATGTAACATGTAACGACCCAATCCACACAGTACAATATTGTCCGCTCTAGGCCCAACCGACCCGTACGGCTTTAAAATGTGTTGTACTATGGGGACTCGACCTCACACATAAGTAGCTCATCCCCCTCCCTCACCCAGGCGATTTGAGACTATGTCCCCCTTTGTAGCTCGTCCAACCCTTCATGGGCCTATTGGGCTCCAACCCTCACCCTCACCCTCAGGTCCGCCCACTCCAGGGTCTCACAGTTCACCCTCTTTAGGGCCCAACGACCCCGTGTGCACACTTCCAGCTGGGTCTGGCTTTGATACCATTCTGTCCGCTTTGGAGCCTCGGCTATTGGGCACCAACCCTCACCCTACTCCTCACGGTTTTACAGGCATATTGGGCACCAACCCTCACCCAAAGGCCTCGTATCAGAGTGTGCACAGTGGACTGCCCCAGCTCTCGGTACGATATTGTACGCTTTGGAGCCTCGGCTATTGGGCACCTGCCCTCACCCTACTCCTCACAGTATGGTACCATGAGCACCGCTGTGCCACTCTGATACTACGCTTATGAAAACCGTGAGGGTGGGGGTTGGAGCTCAATAGGCTCAACATGCCTGTGGATCCCAAAGCGGACAATATGATACTTAGTAGTGGGGTCGGTAGGGGCCAACGTGTTGCGTTGCGCACACTCTGATATGTCGCATTTGGGTTGGTGCCCAGAAAATCGTGAGGGTGAAGGTGAGGGTTGGTGCCCAACAGGCCAGCGGACTGCAAAGCGGACAATATCGTATCCAGTGGAGTCGGTAGGGGGCCAATGCCCTGCTCTGTGCACACTCTGATATGACACATTTGGAGCCCTAGTAGGTGGGTGGACGAAACAAATCCGTGAGGGGGAGGGTGAGGGTTGGTGCTCAACAGGCCTGTGGATCCCAAAGCAGACAATATCGTATTGTGAGAGTCGTTGTACACACTCTAATACGATGCGTTTTAAAGCCGCGCGAGCCGATTGGGCCCAGAGCGGACAATATCGTACTGTGTGGATTGGGTTATTAAAGAATGATATCAAAGCCTGACCCAGTCGAAAGTATGCCAACGGGGTCGGTGGGCCCTAGGGAGGGTGGAGTGTGAGACCTTGGAGTGGGCGGACCTGAGGGTGAGGGTGAGAGTGAGGGTTGGAGCCCAATAGGCCCAAGAGGGGATGGACGAGCTACAAAGGGGGACATAGTCCCATATCGCTTGGGTGAGGGAGGGAGATGAGCTACTTATATGCGAGGTCGAGTCCCCATAGTATAATGCGTTTTAAAGTCGTGCGGGCCGGTTGGGCCCAGAGCGGACAATATTATACTGTGTGGATTAGGTCGTTACATAACATGCCTAGCATGAGATCACTACACCACAAATGCTTATTCATAACATTTTGAAAACGCTATTGTAGGATATCATAGCGCTTTAGTAAACGCTGTGTCTGCCGGAGCTATAATAGGTATTGGGTTATTTATAGCGTTTTAGAAACGCTATTGTAAGTAGGACCATTTATAGCATTTCTAAAATGATATTGTTTAGCTTTTAACAGCGTTTTAAAAGCGCTATGGTAAAACCTGTAATAGCATTTAAAAAATGCTATTGTTTAGCTTGTGACAACACTTTAGAAATGTTATTTTCTACTTACTAATAGCGTTTCTGAAATGCTATTGTCTTCCCTCACGTAGCATTTAACAAATGCTATTGTATTACTTTCTAATGCATTTCTGAAGTCCTTTTTTTCTATAGCATTCACCAAGTGCTATCAAATGACTTTTTATAACACTGATTTCTTTAACTATAGAAGATAATATTGCATATATTATATGTAAAGCATCCAAATGATTCAAAAATAGATATTAATCATTTCATAAACATACAAACTACCATCACAATTTGAATACAATACGATAAAAATACAATGCAATACGATTTGAATCAAAAACTTAAATGCGTCACAAAAGTAGCAATATACATGCTCAAAAACATTTACAGACAACTAGAAATCAAAACTTTGCTCTACGAGAACCAAAGTCCATAACATCCCAGAACTGAAGGCCAACTCTCTATTTTCCTCAAATTGGCATCCCTTGGGAACAATTTGATCCTTGATCCACATGTAAATGGGAACCAGCACATAGTAGGTTCCTGCCAGAGCACCCAAAAGGAACCGTAGAAAGAACACAAACGGGTTTACCGGCTTCCTCACATCTTCAACCTTTGGACCGAGCTGCAGTGGAGAATCCCCTGAATGAGGTTTCACACCTGTCACAGAGCAGCGCTATTCACAACAGTTGTCAGATTTTTTGGCTGGATCAACCTGTAGAAATTATGCACATTATGATAGTGTTAGTATACAAGGCCTACAAGTATAATAAATCATTCACAAACCAGATCATCCCATAATAAGAAGGGCGGAAGTATGAGTGAATTGACTACAAATGTTGTGGTTTATGCTACTGACCATGGTTTCCAGTAATATGTGTTGGTATGGCTCAATTTAAACATGAAGTTATTGTAGAAATAAATACTTCAATTTGTGTGTATTTGATTCATCCCACAATAGGGGTATATATACAATAGGGTTTCTTGTCTTACAAGAAACAATCTTACAGAATATAGAAACAATCTTACAGAAAATATTCTTGGTTACCTAAATATGAAATTAGAATATCCTAAATATATACATGTTTATATAATCTATAATTAGAATATATACAACTTTCTATACTCCCCCTCAAGTTGGTGCATAGATGTCTATCATGCCCAACTTGTCAACTGAGCTGTCAAACACTTTCTGAGATACCCCTTTAGTAAGAACATCAGCTAATTGCTCATCTGAGGTTACAAATGGAAAGCGAATAACTTTCCTGTCAAGATTCTCTTTAATAAAATGACGGTCAACCTCCACATGCTTTGTTCGATCATGCTGAACTGGATTATGTGCAATCTGAATGGCAGCGGTATTATCACAATGTAAATCCATAGGCTTTTTTTAGCTTGAAACCCAATTCCTTCAGGACATTACGGATCCACAACATTTCACAAACTCCATGTGCTATACCTCAAAATTCAGCTTCTGCACTTGATATAGCAACAACTTTCTATTTTTTACTACACCAAGTCACAAGGTTCCCACCAACAAAAGTGAAGTACCCTGATGTAGAGCGTCTATCAGTTTTATCACTAGCCCAATCCGCATCTATGTATCCAACAACTTCCAATTCATTTTTTCCAAACAATAATCCCTTACCAGGCACCATCTTCAAATATTTCAAGATACGAAAGACTGCATTCATATGCTCTTCACTAGGACAATGCATAAACTGACTAACAACACTTACATCATAAGCAATATCAGGTCTAGTATGAGAAAGATAAATTAACCTTCCTACAAGACGTTGATACCTCCCTTTATCAGTAGGGACTTGATCAGGAAGAATAACAAGTCCATGATTCATCTCAATGGGTGTCTCTATTGGTTTGCAGTCCAACATATATGTTTCAGCGAGCAAATCAAGAACATACTTCCTTTGTGAAAGTGAAATCCCTTTCTTCGACCTTGCAACTTCAATACCCAAAAAATACTTCAGTTGCCCGAGATCCTTCATTTCAAATTCCTTCGACAGATACTTTTGCAAATCATTTATTTCTTTTGGATCATCTCCCGTAACGATCATGTCATCAACATACACAATTAGAGTTGTAATCTTACCATTCTTGTGTTTGATAAACAAGGTATGGCCAGAGTTGCTCTGTTTGTACCCAAAAGCTCTCATGGACTTCGAAAATCTTCCAAACCAAGCTCTTGGAGACTGTTTCAGGCCATACAAAGACTTCTTCAATTTACACACCTTACCAGCGTCTCTTGGGTTATTCTTCACGCTTGGAAGCATATCCATGTACACTTCTTCCTCCAAATTTCCATTGAGAAATGCATTATTCACATCAAGCTGGTGCAATGGCCAATCTTTATTTGCTGCAAGTGAAATTAAAATTCGGACAGTATTAATCTTCGCCACAGGTGCGAAAGTCTCCTCTTAATCAATTCCATGGCGCTGTGTATATCCCTTGGCAACTAATCTTTCCTTGTATCTATCAATAGTTCCATTTGCATTAAGCTTCACATTAAACACCCAACGACATCCTACAATCTTCTTTCCAATAGGCTGGTCTACTACCTCCCATGTGACATTCTTCTGAAGAGCTTCCAATTCTTCATTCATTGCTGTTGTCCATTTTGGATCCTTCAATGCATCCTGCATGTTACTAGGAATAGATACAGTAGATAATCATTAATAACAAGTGCATGTGACTCAGAAAGCCTATGGTTAGACATAAAGTTAGCTATAGGGTATTTAGCTTGGGCTTTGATGTCTGGTTCATATTGCTTTTTAGGAACTCCCTTAGTAACCCTTTGTGATTTCCTAGGTTCAACAATTTCTAACACAGAAGACTCATTAGAGGTTAAAGGTACCTGAGGTGGATCATTCTGAGTGAGATCTTCAGTTGCTGATGTAGAAGGGGGAATGTCGTGTGTGTGAGTGTCAGATACATTTCGATCATTCGCTTCTGTCTCATGAGGGAATTGATCGCTAGGAACCAAGTGGTCAATTGTCTGCCCATTGGAAGTGTCTATCTCTCAAGGCAAGTCATTTTCTGCTGCTGCGGGAACAATTTCTATTGCTACAGGAACTTCAAATTGTTCCTCCAAGTGTTCCAATTCTTCAAAGACATCAATATTAGCACTAGAATGAGGATTCCCTTCACTATCGCTCTCCCCTGAAGGGAAGACTGGGAAATTCCCCCTGAGTAATATGGCTCAGATTCATGGAATGAGACATCAAGAGATATATGCATTCTATCCGTGAGTGGGTCATAACATCTGTACCCTTTTTGGAGCTCTGCATAACCCACAAAAATACATTTCTTCGCACGGGGATCAAGCTTGCTCCATTGTGGTTTTGGTATGTGGACATAAGTTGTGCACCCAAACACTCGGAGTTCCAAATTAGGCATAGATGGGATGGAAAAAAGTGTATGAAGCTTCTTATGAGGATTCTTGAACTCAGTTACTTGTGAGGGAGTACGGTTGATAACATATGTTACAGATTTCACTGCTTCACCCCAATAGGATCGAGGTACATTCATGCCAAATAGGGAAGCACGAACAACTTCCAACAACTGCCAATTTTTTCATTCTGCTAAACCATCCTGTTGAGGAGTATCATAATTGGAGGTTTGATGACGAATTCCAGTTGACCGGCAAAACTCAGACATAAGGCCATTTACAAACTCTCCACCATTGTCAGATTGAAACACTCTGATGGATTGTTGGTACTGTGTCATCACACTTATTTTTAGTAAGGACACCCAGGTCATTCGAGTGCAATCATCAATAAAAGTTACATAATATCGAGCTCCAGAAAATGAAGGAATTTTTGCAGGACCCCAAACATCGGAGTGAATTTTCATAAAGGGAACAAAACATCTATTAATACTTGGCGAATATGAAATACGGTGGCTCTTGGCTAGTTCACAAATGTCACAATGAAATTATGAATCACTAACAACCGAAAACAAATGAGGCTGCAACTTCTTAAGATAACTAAAAGACAGATGTCCCAAATGACGATGACATAACCATACAACTTCCATCGCATTATCGACCCTTATGACCTGATTAGCTTGCCCCAAAAGATTCTTGCGTTTCTCTCTAGTCTCTGTCAGATCCAAGTAGTACAATTTCCCTCTTCTAACACCATAACCAAGAATCTGCCTAGTCAGAATGTCCTGAAACACACAGAAAAATGGATAGAACGTCACAATACATGCAAATGTTAGAATAATTTGACAGATAGACAAGAGGTTATAAGCTAGTGATGGAACAACTAAGACGGATTCAAGAGTTAGGGTATCAGATAACACAATAGAACCTTCTCCGCTAACCAGAGTTGGAGTACCATCAGCAGTAGAGACAACATTTTGAGGGGAAACTCTAAGATTTTCCACAAGGTTAGGGTCATTGGTCATATGATTAGATGCACCTTAATCAATTATCCATGTACCAGAAATAACTTTATCATTCATACCTGATTGTGCTACATTAGCAGAAGCATTGTCTAGATGTTCATTCCCAGTAGTAGCAATGGCAGCCTTGCTTATATTCTTTCGTGGCTTCTTGGTGAAGTTCCACCAATCAGGATAACCAATCACTTCATAACATTTCTCCTTGCTATGGCCTAATTCTCCACAAACATTACACTTCTTATTTGCATATGGATTTGATTTACCTGTAGGACGACGAGAAGGAGGACCGGAGAAGCCTGGAGGAATAACTGCCCTACTCTGAACATCCAAAACAGAGGATTCAGTAGATACAAAACCCCCCATAGCTTGTTTCTCAGATTGCACTTTGCGGATGTAAGCATAGCTCTGTTCCAAGGAGAATTTAGGTTCCTTGCGCAGGATCTCTCCACGTACCTGATCATACTTTGAATCTAGTCCACTCAAAAACATATGAACACGCAATCGTGACATCATTGAAGTCTCATGGACTACACCTGCAATATTATTATTCTGAAAGGTCACCCTTTGATCAATCTTCTGGAACATGGCCACCAATTCGTTGTAGTAGGTAGGAATAGGTCGACCATTATGCTTTGCTTCAAAACACTTCTTGTTTAATTCAAAGATCCGAGTTTCGTCAGAGTCGTCATAAAAAGTTTTCTCCACAGCTTCCCAAATATCTTTTGCAGTAGGAAGACGAATATATCGGTTCATAAAAGAGGTCTCCATGGAATCAATAAGCCAACTTTTTACCTTTTCAATGTCTGTGGCCCAAACTTCATATTCTGGAGAATTCATATGGGGTTCAGCCTTTGCGCTAGTCAAATAACCAATCTTTCCTCGTGCTCCAATGCGCATCCGCATGAGGGGAGCCCATATGGTGTAGTTAGATTCATCTAATGAAATAGTTTTTGGAAACGCAGAGTTGTCTTGTTGGGTGTAGTGATGATGAATGACTTGTGAGGATGATTGAGTTTCTGGCATAATTGAATTTTCGGGATTTGACTGATGGTCATCAATTACAGATCCGGCCATTGAGGAATTTAGGTTTGAGATTCAAGGATTCGGGGATGGTTTGATTTCACTGGTTGTAGTACGGATCGGTTTTGTGGTGTTCTTCGAGATTTGGGATTCCAAAAAAGAGAAAAATATGTAAAACAAGTTCAAATGATTGAACCTGCTCTAATACCATGTAGAAAGAAATACTTCAATTTGTGTGTATTTGATTCATCCCACAATAGGGGTATATATACAATAGGGTTTCTTATCTTACAAGAAACAATCTTACAGAATATAGAAACAATCTTACAGAATATAGAAACAATCTTACAGAAAATATTCTAGGTTACCTAAATATGAAATTAGAATATCCTAAATATATACATGTTTCTATAATCTATAATTAGAATATATATAGAAACTTTTTTTTTGTCTTCTTCTCATATCTTTCTTGTTATTAGCAATGCATGAGCAGTTGAGCTTCATAGTTCATTTTTTTTTTACCTTCAAGTATCAATCATGTTGGAATTTTAAAGTAGTTGCCTAGCATTTCGAAGAACAACATTGGTCTCTTCATTTGAGGCATCAATCAATCGCAGCTCCCTGATCTCCTCTTGAAATCTCTCCATCTGTTCCTTATGTATTCTACAGAAAGAATAAGTGAATAACAAAGTACACAGTTAAATATATCAGAATATGTTCAATTTATTTTTCCAGTGTGTACTAGATTTTGTTTTGACATTTGGACTTACGTTATAAGCTGCTCTTCAAAATTGTTACTCAGATCCTTGAAAAGTGTTTTCCCTACATCCAGGAGCTCAGATACCTACATGAACACAAGCAGTACATTTCAAATCCATACTCTGCGAGAATCAATAACATAAGAAAAACTTAAGTACACATTAGTTTCGCCAATGTAAACCTCTGCCATATCTTCTTCCAAATTGATGGAGTGCATACCTACCAATGGCTAACATATTTTCATAGATAAATCCACTACAACTTTCTGAGATCGATCAGTGAATCATAACTTTATGTGCTCTCACTGCTAGTGAGATCATATGATGAAGCAGTGTTCAGGACATATGTTCAATCCTTGTACACCATTCACTAAGTAGGTAACTGTATGGCTTTATCATATAAACAGCGACACTGTCCTCAAATTACAAGGCCTTATCATTGAAAATTTTCATTTTAAGCTTTTAAGAAAAATGACAAGTCTTTCACATTGCAATCTTGGTATTTGTTGAGTGTATCGGTCAGCTTTTTCATGGATGGCAGCGATCTGGTGTTCCACCTCTTCAGATCCCACATGTGTCATTTCGATCTCTCCATCACTTACTTGGCCTTCCTCCTTTTCCATCTAGTAACAGAACAAAGATGTTATCCATGGAAATAAACAATCTTGCCTTACAACAATAGGATAACAGTTAAGGAGATATCTAGATAAAGAAACACATACTTGTTTCATGCGTTTCCTAGAGTTCTCAAAATCTTCCTTTTCCATTTTAAAAGAAGTGGATGCAGGATTACCTCCCACGCTTTTGCAAACTGGAGAAGTGATAATAAAATTCAACAAATAGGTAGACACAAGGTCCATAACATGGTGAAGATGTGGCACATTCAAATATTAATTCAACCCCTATCAATATAGCCATAACTTGTTTTTCTTAATAAGGTTATAAGTCACCTGCTTGTACATATATAAAAGAGTCGGTTTTGAAGAAACCAATCTGAGTAATATCCCATGATTAATCCATGTCGACGGACTCCACTGTACCACTTTGGACCGATTCTTTTCAGCTGAACATCTTTGAACCCAACCTTGGTGAACCACTCAATATATTCTTCTTCTGTGGGGAAAAGCATCCATACATCCGCAAAGAAGCGAGACAACCAAAAAGTTGGATGTACAGGACCAATCAAGCATGCTTTCCCCCTAGTTTCAAGACCCGGTACACTTCCTTGATTCCATGCTGTGGATCTGGCCAATACTTCTAGCAGAGACGTATCTATCAGCATAATCGGTCGAAAATGGAAGATCCTCAACATCACCTTCAATTATCTTGCAATCTTTCAACTCCTTCTTCGCCTTTGCCTTAGCAGGCTGATGTGCTGACTGGTCTAGAATGGTAACATTCTTAGCATCAGCATGCTTCGCTATACCTAAGGTAGTGAACCCAGTGCCACCACCAACATCCACCACAATCATATTGCGGTCATAAAGATCCGCAGGCTCAAGCGTGTCATCCCTCATGTCCTCAGTCCAATGCCCAGAGTTTATAACATGGTCATACACAATGGAAAGAAATCTATAGAACCAAAAGGCCTCTTGCTGAATGAACCTAGGCTGAGAAGCAGGCCTAGATGAAGAAACCAAAAGGCCTCCTGCTTAAACTAATGCATCCTTGACAACAAAATCAAATTCAGCACTGTGGTTAATGCCGATTTTGACAACAAAACCATTAATGTCTAGCAAAATAGTACACTAATAAGAAGAAAATTTCAATACTTGGAACAATAGACTATCAAATTCAACACTATGGTTTCTAATGCCGATTTTGACAGCCAAACCATTCATGTCCATTAGACAAATAAGAAACAAAGAACACCACTAAAGAGGACTCTTACCTTCTTTGGAAGTGCATGAGAACACCATTGTCACACTTGACCTCCTCTTCTTCACTGCTGCAAAACAAATTCAGAGCATGATCAGATAGGACGAGCTCTCATACAACAAGAATAATCAAGTTCCTAACTTTCTAATAACACAAAAGCAAACGAAATCAACTACTATAATCTAACTTAAACACTGTCATATTTACCAGATGCGGATTTATCCTCCTTGTCCTCTCCGAAATCATTGCCATCATCCCCATCATCCACAAGCAAGCCAATCTCTATCCCATATAGCTAGCCAATCTCTATCGCATATAGATTATCTCCTTATCTATGAACAATGGCAATAAGATGTTGTTCTATCCAAATGAATCTTATATTGGAATGAAAGAAAAGTTTATTTTTATTTTTTTTTGACAATCCAAAAGAGTGTTATGCATTAATAGTTAAGCTTTTGCAGTAAGATCGAAGCAGTAAAAATTGGTTCAAACTCAAAATGTGCTCTTTTAACATGCTAGTGCACGACAAAGTAACTATAAAGGACAATCAATTTCTTGGTTGAAAAAAATAGACTCAGTTTTTTGTGTGCATCATCAATAAGCTTTTAGAACCCAACAACTCCAACTCCTTAGGAGCTTGGACTAGGCAAACTTATGGATCGATAATAGTATTCGAATAGTACATAGCCGACATTTCTTAAAAAACCATTACAACGTCTAATAAACGGGTATAACTTGTCTGGCAAGATTGTAAAAAACCCCGCATAGAGGCCCAAATTAACATATTACATGCATGCATACAGACCCAGATTGTTCGTTTCTTTTTAGCATGTATAATAACAAAAGTAATCAACAACTTACTAGTCTATTAGTTGGTAACTATAGTTCAAATGATGCAAAATTTCTATAGATACCTTCCAGGTAGAAACCTTGCAATTTCAGCCCATTTGATCCCATATATCTTGTGTGCACGTATAAGAGCCAGCTCCTCATCCTTGGTCCATGCACCCTTTTTAATAGCAGGATTCATATGGTTGTGCCACCTTAAAAGTTCACTTGTAACTTCAAGTACTCAAGAATCAAAATTAAATAATACCTGAGACAGAACTCTGAAGCTGCCATGCTGGCAATTACCTTCCCCTACACTGCTTGCTTATGTAACCAGGTAAATATTGTGCAATAACAGACCACTTCTTACAACCAAACTTCTCAACTAACTCAATAATAAGAACATCTTCCTGGAAATTTCCAACAATAATATATTAGTCTCACATACATAATGTCTAAATGTCTTCATTATCACCAATTTAGTTGAGAAAAAAAAAATACTGAGATGTTTACTCTGTACCTCTTTAGCCCAAGGTCATTTAACAAGATCAGGACTAAGAACCTTTTGCCAATGATGCAAGCATTGAACATCTGACCTACCCGGAAACGATTCAGCTACAAAAGATCAGAACTACGTGAATTAAGACTTGACCCAATGTTAATCAATGAAATAGGTGTTTATAAAGAGGTCAAAGTGAAATTAGAGCTACAGAAGAAGAAGAAAAAACAGCAGGAGTGAAGTAATAAACATCAATGTAGCAAATTTGTGGAGCATCACATGACATGAACAAAATCATAAAGAGACAATGAAACGAGATAAAAAAAAAAAGGGAAAACGATGGTGTGGGGTTCTTCAGAAATCGGATTTTCAAAAACCCTAGAGCTTTAAACAGTGAATGAAATCCATAAAAAAAACATAAATTTCTTCTTAATCCAACAAAAAAAATGTAAAAAAAAGAAGAAGTAAACCCCATCTATCAGAAGAACAAGCTAACCTTGTTGTTGTTAAAGAGATGGAGGTATTGAGCCATGGTTTGCTGCGAAGAAGAGGAGAAAGGAAAAGGGGCATTGGCAAGTTGAAGCCTTTTTAAGCGAGCCAAGGTTTCGCCTGGATCTCTCTCTCTGAACCACCCTCTTCCTCGAAACAAGAGGGATCAGAACGTGAAGAAAAATGTGAAGAAGATGTGAAGAAGAAGAAGAACTAGAGAAGATCTGAAGATTAGAAGAAGAAGAAGAAGATATGGAGATGTGAAGAAGAAGATCTGAAGAAGAAGTGAAGAAGACCTTATCTTAGGGAGAGAGAAGTGAGAAGCACAGGCTTGAGCTTTGCAGGGGAGTCTCGTGTTTTAAGTTTAGAGTGAAATTTGGGGGAGAATAGAGAAAAATCGGGAGAAATTTTTTTTTTAGCGGCACCAAAAACCCCGCCCAAATTAGACAGCGTTTTCATTTTTAAAACCATTAAAATTTGATTTTTCATAGCAAATTTTAAAAAATGCTATGAATGAGGGTGTGTGATGTAATTATAG
Source organism: Berberis vulgaris (assembly GCA_963556465.1). NCBI lineage: Eukaryota > Viridiplantae > Streptophyta > Magnoliopsida > Ranunculales > Berberidaceae > Berberis > Berberis vulgaris. The sequence goes on from OY747125.1 coordinate 22,711,324, forward strand.
CACTTTGGACAAAAATGCTATAAACATGTGCTATAAATGAAGACTTTTCTTGTAGTGGATGTTGAGGAGGTGGACATCCACCATACACTAGAAATTTCTACACTAGGAGGTGGACATTCACCATTCTAGAAATTTTCACAATACTCTCCCTTGGATGTTCACCACATATTGTCCCTACCTTGAAGTCTGGTTGGATGTGCAAAATAATGTCTCATGAAAACCTTGCTGGAAAAACCCAATGGAACAAAACCTCAGCGACGAAAAAAGTACAGCGTTCAAATTGTTCAAAGTCTTTGGCAACGAAGGAAGAAAAAGAAAGTTGGGTATGTTAATATCCAGCTGAATAATGGTTAAAAAGACAAACTTTTTATAGCTTCTATTTGCAATGAATACAAACAATCCCTTGTGTAAGTATTAATATTTTATGTCTACAGATTTTGGAAAAATAAATATATAAAGAGACCTCCATGATACATCAATCTGAATGAGTATCATAAAGATCAGAGAGAAGTCTGCTTGATGAGGACTCCACCGAACGTCCATCCATATATGTACTCCGATCACGATTGTCTTGAGACAATGCCTGACTACCTTGAGACATTGTTGAGACTTGTGTTTGACTATCCTGTGACAGTCTCTCAAATGGCTTAAAACTCATCTCTTCAGTCATTCCGGGGCGTTTGACTAGTGGTGCTATTATTGGAATCTTTCCTTCGAGCATGCTTACTACTGCAGACATACTTGGCCTAAGTGTAGGAGATGGATTGGTGCATAGAAGACCCAAATTTAGCATCTTCAATGCCTCGTCTTTCGAGTAATTTGATCCGAGGCTTGTGTCAACGAGGTCTAGGAGATTTCCCTGTTCTTGTAAAACATAAGCCTGCATTTCAAAATAAGCAAAAATGATATTAGTTCCACCATGTCAATGAACAGGACTTAAAGATCCATTAATGTACTGAAATTTATCCAAACATAATCATCATTTCTGACTCTTCTTAATAACCCATTAATTAATAACATAATAGTTTGTTGAACATTAAATATGAAAAATTTACCCAATCAAGAAGATAAACAAACTCCTCCTTTGGCCTATAATTTGTATTACTCTTCCCACTGACAATCTCTAATGCAACAATTCCAAAGCTGTAAACATCTGCTTTATCCGTTAAGTAACCCCTCATTGCATACTCTGGAGCCATATATCCTCTACAAAATTGAGAAACATGTAACATCAATTCACTATACTTTTTATTCAACTGAATTTGTATGCATCCGGTCTTGGGAAAATTTGTAACAGTTTCAATTGTCACCAACAAAAAAATAGTTATTGTATACCTCAACACATTAAAGACAAAAACTAATAGCCAACATAAATCAACTCACATAGTTCCAGCTATCCGGGTACTAATGTGGGTATTCTCCTCCTCATCAAGCTTAGCTAAACCAAAGTCGGAAATTTTAGCATTAAGATCCTTATCAAGCAGCACGTTGGAGGCCTTTATGTCTCTGTGGACAATCTTTAGTCTCGATTCTTCGTGAAGATAAGCTAAGCCCCTTGCTATACCGATGCAAATCTTCTTTCTTGTTGGCCAATCCAAATTCAATTTTTTATCTTCATCACCTGAATGTGATCCCAATACACATTATTTCAATTTCAGGGATAAATTTTTTGGTTCACATAAATAGTAGTCAATATTCACAACTGTAGAAAGTTGTTCTCCAGACCAGATGTAGAATTTACACAGTGAGGGCTTACCAAATAGAGCACGAGCTAAGCTATTATTTTCCAAGTACTCATAAATTAGCAGTAGTTGATTCCCTTCAATACAGCATCCAAAAAGCTTCACAAGATGTTGGTGTCGAAGAGCTGAAATCATTCCTATCTCATTTACAAATTCGCGGTTCCCTTGCTTTGATTTTGCAGAGAGCTGCTTGACAGCAATTACTGAACCGTCTGACAGTACACCCTAAGATCAGAAAGCCAGAGTAATACATGGATTGGTAATTCATTAGCAGTCCTTGATTGTCTTTATACATAACTCTCTGTGCCTCATTTCCTCTATGGATGCCATGAGTGCGGGAAGTAGGGAACTACTAAACATGGAGAAAACACATATTTTGTTACCTTGTAAACTGGGCCAAATCCACCTTCACCTATCTTATTTGCAGAATCGAAATTAGCAGTTGCAGCTTTAATTTGTGATAAAGTGAAATAACTGGTTTGTAGTTCTAGGCTCCTTCGAAGTTCTGCCAAAGGAATGTAATAGGCAAAGAAATTAGAATGCAAGTAACTGGGAGTTGGAAACCATCATTGCTTTGGTTTTAATGAAACCAATGACTACGGCTCCATCCATGTTTATAGCTTCTAAATTCCAATATCAATCATGCGAACCGGTTAGTCATCTCAAATTGAACTGGTTAGTCATCTCAAATTGCAAGTATTATAAGGAGCTCGTAGTCTCTCCATTTGCATGTAAAAAATTGAAATAAAGAGAAGACGTGCTATAAATTTCATAGTGCACGAAAGCACGTGTTCTCTTTAATTACCTTTGTCTTCATCTTTCCCTCCTAGGTAACCTGCCTTCCAGAGAATCGCTAAGACTAACAGTACAGCAACACATGAACCGACTACAATACCGGCAATAGCTCCAGCAGGTAGACCACCACCAGTACTAGTGTCAAAATCTACAAGAAACAAACAATATCAAAAACCACCAAAAGGTACTTAATAAAAAGAAAAGAACACAAATTTCCAGAGCATCTTACTTGGTGTCACCGATATAGCTGATATAAGAGGTCCATATGCACCTCCGTCTGGAACAAATGTAGTTCCTTTTCCAGTCCAAAACAAGTGGATCTCCAGAGTGCTACCAGTAACATTAGCATCATATTCTTTAGTGATGTTCTTACCTAAGCCTCCAGCTTCCTCAGCGATGTTAAAACCTCGTAAAACTCGGTTACCCTACCGATTCAGAATAATGCCAAGATCAATTTACAAGAAAAACAGCTTTCTTTTCCTTTAATGTAGAATGAAATATTAAAAAGAACAAAAACAACAACTACAATTGGCAACGAAAACCTACTGATCTTAAATGTGTGTAACCAATTGCTTACTTGTATCTCTACATCAAATATCCGCTTCCCCGGGCTTCTACTGTATTGATCAGGTATGAACATTATTTCTGCAAAGTGGAGCTTCACTTTGTAGCTTCCCGATCGTAGGCAAAGCCCAAAGTACTTGAGTGAGAGAGGCGCAATACGAGCTGTCCTGTACAAGTCATCTGTTACATTAACCTTAGCTTGTGCTATGTAAGGAGCTTTGTCATTAACCAAATAGTCCCCTGTTGTGCTAAGAGCCCATTTGCCGATGTTGAAGAATGCTGATGGACTCATCGGATCTAAGTCCTCCTCATATTGCTTCTGCTCAGGCAACCCCGGACCTCCACAATTAATGAATAAGTTGAAATCTGCCAATGTAAAAAAAAACATCACAAGACTGCAGATGGTGAATTCTTCACGATCCCTTCAAAAAATATGAATATAACTTTCAATTACACAATCTTCCAACTTCATAGTTTTATTCTAAACTTACACCTAGGTTTCGTGGAGCAGGGCAAGTCTTTCTTGTAACACCAACTGATTCTACAAAAAAATTTTAATTCAATTGTACAATGAACAGAGTGATGAGTAAAGAAATAGGATAGTAATACTCAAGCTACTTACGAGTTGTCACCACTTGATGGATAACTGGATATTTTGTTCCTGTTTAATGGTCAGATAAAAAGAAGAGATATGTAAGAAAACCACATACTAATTACAAACTAACAAATAATGTCAAGAACCTTACACATTTTTGTCTTGGCAGCTCGAAGCAGTAGAGGTCCCAGTATAATTATTGTAAGATATGTCACTGCGTGACAAATTGGAGTGATGTCAATCTCGTGCATTTAAATTGTTAAGACCAATGTAGGTGAAGAGAAATCCGTACAATTTGTAAATGGTATCTGATATCCACTGGGGCACTTGTCCAGTCAATGAGTTGTTAGTGAGATACCTGCATGCACAAACATTTTTATGTCTATTCCCCTTGCTTGCTTTAGTATGCTAAAATCCCTTTAAAATGTGATTTACTTACATGAATTGCAGATTTCGCATCCTCCCGAAGTTTTCTGGTATAGTACCAGACAAATTGTTGAAACTCAAGTCACTGCAAAACAAAAAATGTTCATCAAAGCAATGACTAGCAAGGATTTGTTTACATAAGGACCATTGTAGATCAAATATCATAAAACAATTAGAGACCAAATTAACTTACAGTCTTTTTATATTTGTGATGTTATCTCCAATAAATCGAGGGATTGGACCATTAATAGAGCAGTTTCTCAGAAGCCTGTCCAAATAAACGTAACTTAGTCATATAAACTTATAAATTCATAAATTGAATCAACAATTCAACTCACAAGTCTGTCAGTTTTGTCAAAGTTTGTAAGTTGGGGAAACTCATACTTGGTCCTTGCAGGTCAGTTATCCTCCTGAAAGAATCACATAACACAGACGAATAAAACTGAAGTAATGTCACGAATTACAAAAGCTTTGAAGATGGAGAATGTAGAAGGAGAATAACTTTCTCAGTTATAAAACTGAAGTAACGTTACGTCTTACAGCTGAGTTAAGTTTGTCAAGCGGGAGAATGTAGAAGGAATGGGGCCCTCCATATTTGTGCCCATCATATCTCTACAACAGTTGAAAAGCATAAGAAGTATAACTTTCTCAGTATAAGGAGTCCAAGTTTGGCAGACACAATTTAAATACTTACAGCGTATCAAGTTTTTTCCAGTTTCCGATGAAATTGGGTATTGGTCCGGAGATGCTAGTCCCATCTATCCAACTGCAGACAGTAACCAATATTAGGCACTATGGTTTCCAATGGAAGAATTCACCATAAGTAAAATGAACTTACAAATCTCTTATGTTCTTCAAATCACTCAAAGTATCCGGCAATACTCCTGTGAAGTTGTTACCACCACCAAGGCTGTAGTATTAAGAAGATAGCTTAAGACACAAATTTATTGAAGTGACCTGAAGCGTAAGAAAAAGACAGGTAACCCGTTTGTTTCAAAAGAACTTGAACATTTCCTGATCCTGATTGGTTGAAGAATAATAGACAGGAAACCCCTATGTTTCAAACATTGTGATATTGAATGAAGATGTTCTTGTTTCAGTCTTTGCATGACTTTCTTGTCATTGTTGGTTTGTAGTTTTCTCCCCTAAAGTTGGAATTTTGCAAATATTCATGTTTTACAGTGTGCGCCGTTCTTTGATATTCTGTTTCGCATTGTCATGATCAATTGCAAAAAAAAATTGGATTTCAGATGGTTTAATAATGTTTGTTAAAGGTAAAATACTTGCATTTTCTTTACAAGAACAACCAAAAAGGTTTGCATTTATTGAACAAAAAGAAGGTGTTGTCTATGGAAAATTTTGGACCTCTAGTTAGATTAAAGGAAAAAAAACGCCTCCAAAAAATATATAACTAAACAAGAGAAAAAGAATGTAGGGTATGATGAAACACTAATGTGAAGATTCAAATCTTACAATCTCGTCAAATTGGATAGTCGACCAAGCTCTCTAGGAAGCGGTCCTCCTAGTAAATTTTCATGCACAACCCTGTAAATCCAAGAGGACTAACTAAGTAAAATTGCTCACTTCAAAACTTGTCTATAGGAATTCCCGAATCACATTTATCTTACAACTCTTGTAGAGTAGATATATTGCCGATTTCACTGGGAATCCATCCGCTGACAAGGTTCCCTCCGAAAGCCCTGTAATAATAATGCAACAACATGATTGGAGGTCAATATGGTTTAAAAGTTATGACCCAGCCAAAGATGTGCTTGTAGAGGAGCAGAATTTACATTTTTCTGAGACTAGGAAGTGTAGTCCATAATGTAGGGATGGATCCACTGAAGTAGTTTAGAGACAGCTCTCTGTTTGACAAAACAAAACAAGTCCAACAATTTTCAAAAGGGTGGCACCATTAGGTTGTTTTTAAATAAGTTTTCCCATTGAGGCTGTTTTCTTTTAAGGACGCCTGAGCCAGCATTATAACTTAGAAGTTTTTCATAATTCAGAAATAAATATGTATAATCAGCGCTTACATTTCCTGCAGAAAGGTAAAGTTGGCAAACTCTGCAGGAAGTGGTCCAGTTAGGTTTAGACCTTTCAGCTGACTGAAATTGAAAAGGAAGCATGAGATCAAGTAAGTCTTAACTCAAAACTTAATTACCCAAATAAAAAACAAGTGAGAACGTACAAAAAAAAACACTAACGTACATGGTAACAACGTGGCAAATTGTTGAGTTGTTGAAGGTACAATCACAAGTGACATTGCCAGAATCTATGCTGAAATTCAAACCTTGGCTTCGTTGGCATGAATTCTCATCTACAGTCCACTGCCTTATCCGATACTTTGTTGATATTTGCTGGAGCGTTCTCACTACAATTAACCAAAACTTTCTATTAAATCAAAATATCATTAAGAAACGTCTAACTACACAACGGCAATCAAATTGTATACTAGTATATCTATTTTGAGCCTCTTGTTACATTAGTTACAATTTCTGACAAGTTATAATGCTTTGTAGATTATAACTAAACCATACCAATAGTTGTAGATTATTATTCTGTTGGGACAAGTTATTATAAGCTTTGGACATGATTTGTGCTTTCAGCCATGGTTCGATTGTTATCTTTGTGCCACTAATATTAACCTCAGATCCTAGTTGTAAAAAGATGATAACAAGGAGAAGAATAGTAATAATAACAACAAGGACGCAAGAACAATAATACTAGGAATAAGGAAGTGAAATTTGTTCTTTAAATAAATAAATAAAAAACAAAAGGAAGTGAAATTTGTGATGATGGATTTCCATTAATTAGGGCGGTCTATTCATATATATTAAACTTCATTCTCAATAGTAATAGTCAACCGATTAATTAAGCCTTAATAATAAACAAAGTCAACAAATTAAACAATCCATGCGGAAATAATTACATAGAATTGGTTGGACAGTTTGTTGTTATTAGAATTTTAATGAAAATCATTACTAAAAAAGGCCGAATAGATATTAACAAAGAAACATTGATTTCAAGTAAAATGAATAGAAGAGAGTGATTGCTTACCTTCATCAGCAGGGAGAACTTGAGCTTCAGATTTGAAGTCACCAACACAATTCAATAGTAACACAAGTAATGTAACAAGAAGAGCACAAAATCTTCTCCTTGAGACAGGAGGAATCCCAGCTAATTCCATCATCAATATGTTCTTCAGAGCTAGCTCCCCCAAGTTAAACACACAGACTAGATATTGCTCACCAGAGGAAAGAGTAAGAGAGAGAGATATTGCTCTCTTATAAGAAGAATAAGCATTGAAAAGTAGTAGAGATGGCTGAGTTTTACTCGGTAAGAATTCAGTGAAGTTACGTAAAGATAGATAAGCAATTGTCAGATAAAATGTTTCTGCATGTTTTTCCAACAAAAAATGATAATGGTTGTTTGGCTTAGCTTGTGTTGTGAGGAAAATGAGATAAAGGTTTGAAAATATCTCTAAGGTTTATGATTGTATGTACGTATGCCATGCAAGTTCATGTAATATTAATAGGCTAAAAGATGAGCTATCAACTTTAATTGATACGTGTGTCGGTGCCAGTAATTAAGTTGGATGTGTGGATGACAGTATTATCAATTGATTCAACTTTTTCTACTACGATGTAGAAATTGTATGAATGTAATGTTTTACAACCAAGTATGACATATGCTCAACTCCTCACTCAAATCAGACTTCCATGCAATTGCATCGAGCTCTCCCGTTTAATATGACCTCACGGATTAGCAACCGACATGAACCCCAATGGAGCTCGCAACCAGGGGCGGATCTATGTGTTAGGTAAGGGGGGCAATTGCCCCCTTATCTTTTAAAAAAATTTCACTAAGTTACAAATATTTTTTACATTGCCCCCCTTTAAAAATTTGTATTATCCCCCTTTGTATGAAATCTTGACTTCTAACTTCACTAAAAACTAAAACAACAATTTTTTTTTTTTTTAATTCCCACCCTCTCTCTTTATTATTATTATTTTTTTAATATCTCTCTCTTAATTCCAACCAACTCATTTTAACTCATTCACCCCTACATTTCCTTTTTTTTTTTAATATCTCTCTCTTAATTCCAACCAACTCATTTTAACTCATTCACCCCTACATTTCCTTTTTTTTTTAATATTTCTCTCTTAATTCCCACCAACTCATTTTAACTCATTCACCCCTACGCACACAGAGAGCAACAATTTTAGTAAAATGACCATAACTTGCTTATTTCATTGTGCGACTTTAGTAAAATGACCATAACTTGCTAATTTCAAAACATTTTAAAGTGATTAAAGTTATGTTTATTAGATAACTAAGACTACTACAATTTTAGTGTTTGATGAACTTGAGAATCGGCCTCAATTGACGGTTTAAATTATTCGAAATATACCATGGTTTTAGTTACTATTTTTTTCAAAAACAGTTCTTTGGGTAGTGCAAGTAAGAAAAAAAAAAAAAAAACTCAATTGTGGTGTGAGAAAAGCGCTTTTGGTGGTGTGGTGTGGAGTGGTTGTTCCCATTGGCAAACAAACCAAAACACATGAAACATGTACAAGAAACATATATATACAGCAGTTGTAATGAAATAGTATTTGTGTTTTTTACTAAGGATTGTGATTTTGTTTTTAGAGTTAATTTTCGAAAAAAACATTTCATGTAACGAAATAGTATTAGTGTTTTTAACCAAGGATTGTGATTTTGTTTTCGAGTTAATTTTGGTCTCCTAATTAAATGTAAAAATTTTGAGGATACAAGAAATACATATATATATATATATATATATATATATATATATATATATATATATATATAATTAATTTCGAGGGTATATGAAATATGTGGAAAATAATAAGATGCAAATAATTAAATCTATTAAACACATTGAATGAAGCTTAAATACCAAGAAATGAAACAAACATGAAATCAATATATAATTAGAAAATCAGGCAGTGGTTTAAAAAATCAATATATAAGTAGAAGAAATGATCATTATGAAATCAGGGGGTGGTTCCAAAAATAAATAAATAATTAGAAGAAAAAAAAATCCCCATGAATATTTTGAAAAAACCTCAAAAAATGTAATTTTTGGAAGTATGTTTTTATATTTTTTACGAAAAAATGAAATTAAAAAAAAAAACCTTTAAAAATGTAATTTTTTCCTTTGCTCTTTTTCTTTTCATAATTTCAAAAAAAAAACAAAAATTTTTGCTAAATTTAGTGAAAACACAATCCTTGCTTTCAACAATATATATAATCCCATCTTTTGCAACTACTAATTAGCTAATTATTATAATATGTAATCCCATATTTTACGATGAGAAAATGCCAACACGATATCCCAAATCTCCAAGATGAGAGGGTGGAAAAATCTTGTAGAGTTCTTCTTGGGCTACATTCCATTAGACTTGGCCAAGGAATGCACTCACTAATTTGCTAACTTAGGTTTAGGTTTGAATTCATGCAAAAGATCATGCTTTCATTATGTCAAAATCACCTTAAGCTCTTGTTCACAACTTTCCAATCCTGTAAGTTGTACAAATATTCCAACCTTCTCTACTTGAATAAGTCCGACGCAACATTTTCCTAACACCTAAATGAAGAACACAAGTAGTCGACCATACATTGGGAAGATTGGTCAGGAACACCCATCAAAACCGTTGGATACTCAAATCGGACATGGACATGCGTTGATATGTCAAAGAAAGCTTACAATGCAATATCAATTCTCTCAACTTGGTGTTGTCTAACGTTTGATGGAGACAAAAGTATTGGGAGTTACTAAGAAATAACTCATACTAAACTCATCACCACATAATATGGGTGGACTCATTATGTGGATGTACTAATGGTTGGGCATGCTAGGCCGAAAAAAAGTGGCTGTCTTGACTCAACCAACGGCCCTAGATATCAATGTGTATGCCGTGCAGGTTACCAAGGGAACCCATACATCCGTGACGGATGCCAAGGTAACTAAGTTATGAGTAATGCCAAGGGCCGCCAGGTTCCCTAACCTGAAGCTCGCGTAAATTACAGCCGCAAGTGATGCATTGAGCTCTGGAAGTTTATGAAAAAATAGGCCGTGAACATAAATACATCTCAATGCATCCTAATTAATTAACTTCTGGAATTTAGGTCTATAAAATGCATTGACCAATTGTCAGATAAAATGTTTCTGCATGTTTTTCCAACCAAAAATGATAATGGTTATTTGGCTAAGCTTGTGTTGTGAGGAAAATGAGATAAAGGTTTGAAAATATCTCTAAGGTTTATGATTGTATGTACGTATGCCATGCAAGTTGATGTAATAGGCTAAAAGATGTGCTATCAACTTTAATTAGATGAATGTTTGATTGATACGTGTGTCGGTGCCAATAATTAAGTTGGATGTGTGGATGACAGTATTATCAATTGACTCAAACTTTTTCTATTGGGACGTAGAAATGGACTGTATTATCAATTGACTCAAACTTTTTCTATTGGACTGTATTATCAATTGACTCAAACTTTTTCTAGGGACGTAGAAATGGACTGTATTATCAATTGACTCAAACTTTTTCTATTGGAGTGGCAATTGGACTGTATTATCAATTGACTCAAACTTTTTCTATTGGGACGTAGAAATGGACTGCTCATGTGCAGATGACATCATTCTGCAGATATTATAAATTAAATCTCTCGCTCTCACATTACAAATTAAATAAAACATCACGTATTACAAATTAAATCACATTTTTTCACCAAAATCTACACAATTCAACACACATTTCGAAAAAAAATTAAATGGTCTAAATTTAATAGAATACACATCTCTAGATAAATTTAACGGTCCAAATTTAATAGTACACACATCTCAAAAAAAAATCTAACAGTCCAAATTTAATAATTCACAAATTTCGAGAGACATTTCTCGAGACAAATGCATAATTAAATTTGTACCGTTAGATTTAACTAAAGATCTTTTACCAAAATCTAAACGATTCAACACGTATCTCGAAGACAATCCAATAGTTTGATCTTTTACCAAAGTCTAACAGTTAGATTTACCTTGATATGTGTGTTCCATTAAATTTGGACCATTAGATTTTTCTTGAGATAAATGTACTATTAAATTTGAACCGTTAGATTTGCCTAGAGATGTGTGTTCCACACTCACTCAATTTTTTTCACCAAATAGAACTCACATCTCTAGGTAAATCTAACGGTCAATTTTTAATATTACACTAATCTCAAGGAAAATATAATGGTTCAAATTTAATTGAACATGCATATCAAGGTAAATCTAACATTCCAAATTTAATAATACACTCATCTCAAGAAAAATCTAACGGTCCAAATTTAATAATAAACTCATCGAGATACACATTGAACAGTTTAGATTTTGGTAAAAGATCTCTAGTTAAATCGAACGGTACAAATTTAATTATGCACTTATCTCGAGAAACATCTCTTGAAATGTGTGAATTATTAAATTTGGAGCGTTAGATTTTTTCGAAATGAGTGTACTATTAAATTTGGACCGTTAAATTTACATAGAGATGCGTGTTCTATTAAATTTGGATCATTTAATTTTTCTCGAGATGTATGTTGAATTGTGTAGATTTTGGTAAAAAAAAATGTGGTTTTATTTGTAATAAGTGATGTGTGGTTTAATTTGTAATGTGAAAAAGAGAGAGAGATTAATTGTAATGAGATTTGTAATGTGAGAGAGAGAGAGAGATTTAATTTGTAATGAGAGAGAGAGGGAGAGATTTAATTTGACCGTTAGATTTCTTTTACCTGGATCCAATGGATGAAATATGTGTGCAAGATGGGGTCATGTGCATAATGCCCCCCTCAATCCTGTAGAAATTGTATGACTTTTATGTTTTACGACCAAGTATGACATATGCTCAACTCTCAAGTTTTCTTCCTCACTCAAATCAGACTTCCATGCAATTGCATCGAGTTCTCCCGTTTAATATGACCTCACGGATTAGCAATCGACATGAACGCCAATGGAGCTCGCAACCTAAACCAAGGAGATCACCTCCTCTCTGGGACTCTTTTCGACAGCCCTCAGGCCATTTCTCTCACACTCTCCCTAGACGAATGCAAGCTAGCTTATTAGCTACGAGTTGCAAACCAGTCAGTCATCCTCCTTTTTTCGAACCATAGTTGCACCCTGCCGAGTTTGTGAGTGACTCGCTCAAATCCCATACGAATCGGATCTCACTCGGGAGGGTCAACCATGTTTGAACCCATTTTAAATGTCACAGATACATTGATCCCCCGATCATACTCATATTTCCACTCACGCAAGTCACCCATCTCAATTACACACTATGCTTTCAATTCTCAAGCCAACAAACACTCACTTTCTCATTCAATCCCTCATTTTCTCCCAATGACACCCAAACCCACCACAATAACTCACTGTTCAATTCATTCTACAATTATTATTCACATTCCAACAACTCGTGTCATTTGTTGACAAATGCCCAGACAAACACTCCCCTTGGTCTTAACCCCATCAACAACCTCCCCTCCCTCTTAATAACCGTCTTTACTAATAACCTCTTGCTAATGGGCCCCCAAGCAAAAATGCTATTACAAATGATCTGCTGGAATACCACCAATAGGCTGAGTACACCCACATAACCTCTCTCCACAACCCATCTTTTTCTCCCCAAGTTCATACACACCGTCAGCAAGGTTTCAGGGACAACCACCTCAGTCCGACCAAGGGGAGGGAAGATTTGAATGGGGGAGGAAAGAGGAGACTTGAGTTTCGATTTGAAAGGGGAGGAGAAAAATGTTTTTTCTTTGTTTATAGAGGTGGTGTGAAAATAAAAGTAGGTAGTGTGAAAGAGTAAAATGGTGTGAGAAAACACTTATGATGATGTGGGGTAGTCGTTGCCTATGACAAAATGTACAATCATACTGAGAGGATTGGATTTTAGAAATTATGTGATTTGAAAAATGGATAGGTTATAGTTAGGTGATCCTGCCAGATGGAATATGGGTCCGACACGGTTTTGTGTCCAAAAGGCCAGTCGAAATAGTCGTTGTGTTACAGAGTACCAAGCTTGGTCAACTAGACTTAGGTTGCAACTTGGGCAGGCTAGGGGCTTTGATCCAGCCCGAACTCTTCACAAGTCGACTTGTATCCCACCCAATCCGAACTTGGGCCCGACAATTGCAACCCAAGCCCAACCCGATCATGATTTTTAAGGCTTGGGTTAGAACTCCAGTTGCCCAAATTTCTTAAATAATTACGAAATCTTCAAAAAAAAAAAAAAAAAAAACTATAACATTTTGAAGTTGATAAGGACTGAATATGTGACCTACTACTACAAGTAAGTGCTTGAACATGACCTAAGCAACAAAATGTTTTTGTGGAACACAACTACATTAAAACTTAAATGAAACTACAAAAATGTCCTTCCTACACATGTCCAAAATCAAAAGGTCTACAACTTAGAGCTAAAGCATGAGCTAGCTCATTATTGTCTCGTCCAATATAATGGAAAGAAGTATTCCAAAATTTTGATTTGATATTCGAAAAAAAACTTGTGCATCCAAGTTAAGTGTTTTGCGTAGCCCTTCAGAGCCTGTAATACGTCTACAGAGTTCATCTCCATCTTGAAGCAACTCCATCCATTATCTTAGCCCAACGTAATGCTTTTTTCTGCTCCCACTAATTCAGCATCAAAACTGACACCTTATTTTTATTTGTATCCATAATGTTGTCCATACCATCAACCGCGGCTGCACCATAAATAGCTGTATTAATCAAAATATTAAAGCTTGCATCAGTCCTGACTCTAACCTATGAATTGGCTTTAGTTTCGCTAACACCTTTATCCACATTCCAGAGATATTCTATTAGATCTTTAGCAATATTGAATGGTATAACAATCCAATTAATTGCTAAACTAGAAGAGTACCAAATATGCATGGCAACAGGGTAATGAAAGAAAAAATGAATTAGTGATTCTTCATAAGTATAACATATAGGACAATGCAATGGCACATTGATGTGGTTTGAGGAAAGTTTGTATCTAGTTGGCAGGTAGTCTAAATATATTTTCCAAAGCAAGAAATGCACCCTATGTGGAATCGACAATGTCCAAATAGTAGGAATTGTTTGTTTAGATTTGGATGTGGGTTAAATTGCAGTTGGGTGTATAGGCTTGTGAAGAAATGTATAGTCAGTGTTGCAAGGCCTACTAGTGTTTGCACCCTTCCACATAAAATGTCTCATAATTTTCTCAATTTTATCACAAATTCCCTTTGGTAACAAGAAAGTTTGCATGTCATATATGGGGATAGAGGTAAAAATCGATTCAATAAGAGTAGTTCGTCCTGCTTGCGAAAGGAGACAAACCTTCCACCCACTAAGACTAGCTTGGATCCTATCAATGACGAAAGAGAAATCGTCTAGTTTTCTTCTAGTAGCGAGAAGTCGTAGACCAAGGTAGTTAACTCTAGGATTGAATTGTCTAACTCCCACCATAAGACGTAACATTTTTTGATGGAAAAATTTGCTACAAAGTATAGCTGATTTACTGAAGTTGACTTCCTGGCGTGAAGAAGAACAATAATTGTTAAGGATGGACCCGATCAAATGACATTGTTCCCATGATGCTTTACAAAAAATAATTAAATCATCCGCAAACTTGATATGAGAGATAGGTGGACTACCTCTATGGCGTTTAAATCCATACAAGAGTTTGTCATTTTCAGCGTTTAAAAATAACCTAGAGAGAGCTTCTGAGACTAAAATAAATAGAAAGGGTGAGAGGTGGTCTCCTTGTCACAATCCTCTAGATGGTGTGAATCTAACGTGAAGTGATCATTGATAAGAACTTGATAGACGAGAGGGGGGATACATTGTTTTACCAATTGGATCCAACCTTCACAAATCTCCAACATTTGCATAATAGTAATAGGAAGTTTCATTTAACTCTATCGTATGTCTCACTCATATCCAGTTTGAGAGCGACCCAAGCTTTTTCCTTTTTTTTGTAAGGTTTTTAAATTGATGGAAATTTTCATGGGTTGTACCAGTATTATCACCTCTTGCTCTACCAGGTATAAAGGCTCATTGAAAAGGTGAAATAATACGATGAAATCGAATTTTGAGTCGATTTGCCAAAAGTTTCGGAAAAAAATTATAAATAACATTGCAAAGACTTATTGGCCTAAACTGAGAATGTAAAACTAGATTTGTTGTTTTGGGATAAGAGCAATGTGGATTGGAATGATTTTAAAATAAAACATTTCTTGTATGGATTTAACAACGTTGGTCCAAGAACATCTCCATGTTTCTTGTAAATCGCCATTCTTGGAGTTCTTCATCAAGTTTTTTGAAAACTATGGTGCCTTCTTCATGACTTATATGGCGTCTCTCAAGGTCTTGGGTTTCAACAATCTTTATCTCGTCCAAATCACCCATGTTGTCTCATGCAAACCAAACACAATGATTCTCTCGTAGTAAACGATGAGATTCAATCAGGAAGGAACCTAAGAAAAGTGTTAGTGGTAACTAGGGTTCCTCAAAGCTACATTTAGATAATTTACTATAAATCAAATAATATGAATTAAAAACTTTAAATTATTTGAATTTCTCGGGTTCTTCGGGCTATTCGAGTTCCCAATAACCTAGCCCAGGCCCAACCCGAATTATGGTCAAGTTGAAATTTTGAACCCATGGGTTGTCCGACTTTATAATTCTATAACCCATGGCCCAAAAATTTTCGGTTGGCCCGCCCAAGTTGTACCCCCAACCAGACCCCTCCTGAATATGAATACCAATTTGTTGGAAACTTGTATGTTTAATCTTAATTTCTCCTTTATTCTTATGAAGCTTGGATAGATATCTTGTAGATTGATCCAACATCTACTTTCTTGTGACAGGTTACGATTTCAAGACTCACAAGTGAGTTTATTAACTTATGGAGCACATATGCTCCATCATTGATTTACCTTTGGGTATGAAATTTAGTTGCTTAGGTGGACGTAGCGAAAACAAATTTTCATGTGAGTTGGAGGCTTAGTGGCAACAATGATGTAGCCTTCGAGCACTAATTGTCTTTATAATCCTTTAGAGCAACATATTGTAGAATTAATTAAATAAACAAGGTTCAACAACTTTTTTTTGATGCATGTCTTGAAGACCCATAAGCCTCCATTGAAAAAAGAAAAACTCCATCGTCCATCCAATCAAGGCTAAACCTTCAACGTGATTCCTCCCTCACCACAACCCAAACAAGGGTAGTGCTACATAGTCTTGCCCCACCCCACGATTTCAAAAGGATTAGTTAGTGGGACCCCTACCATAATGGCCAATTAGGGTCTGAGATCAAAATGTTCAAATATTAGTAGATCCTCTTACTTTTTGGTCAGCGTAGGTCGTGTCGTCCTAACTGTTATAAAACGCACGCCCCAAACATGATTTCTCCCTCATCCAATTTTTTATATTTCCTGAACTACCCATCCCACATGACTGGCACGTGTTATGAAAATTAGAGTAACTCCCCTCCCTCCACACACACACACATTTGCTAGCTAGTGAACTTCCAAGACCCAAACATCCTTCTCCCTCCTTTCAACCCTTCTCCCCCAACCACTAATTTGAACTCAAGTCAAGATGACTGTTGATCACCAATTCCTCCCATCAAACATCTATTTATCAATGTTCTAAAAAACGGCCTAGAAGTTAGAGAAATGCCCAGATTAATGGCTGGACGGGGTGAAAAATCGGGTAGGCGCCTAGGCGGGTTTTGGGCGGTCTGGGCAGATTTTTTTTTTAATAAGACTAATTGTGTTGTTATTTTATTTTTTTCCCTTTTTTGGAAAGAAACAATTTAATTGTTTTTTATTCACTGTATGTCTGAATGTAGCAAATGATGATTACTTAGTGGAATTCTCAAAGGATTTGCCGGTACCAATTTTAGTAATGTAGATTTTATCAAACATGACTGAGGTCATTCGTGCAATTTGAAGAATTCAACTTTGTATAAAGTACCCATCATGACTAACTTCAGTCATTTGAATTTTAATAAATTTTGTTCATGATTGTTAATTTTTTATGTTTTTAAATTTTGCATATGTATGTTGGCATTAAATTGGATGTAATTGATAAGGAATTATGCTTAACTTTTGTAAATTATTAAAGTTATAATACAAAACCCTGGGCGCTAGGCACCTGCTTGCCGCCCGCCCACCGCCTAGCGCTTTTTAGAACATTGTTATTTATTGCTCGCCTTCTACCCATCCTCATTCTTAGTCATTGTATTTCAGAAATCCAACATACCACAGTGATAGAAATACCCTTTTTGTTAACGATGAGAGGTGGTCAGAAATCGAGCCTATGTATGAAGGTAATGTTTGAAACCTTCTATAGTCATATTGAATTGTCATATTTTGGCTTTTGAAGTGATACTTGCATGCTACGTTGCCATTAGAAACAGTTGGCATTAATGGCAACAAACTGGGGGGGGGGGGGGGGGGGGGGGGGTAACACTAATTTATCTATAACAATGGAGGTGCCTTTTTCTATAAGTATATTAACAGTGGGGATGCTATTCTAATTTTGTTTATGTTGCTTTCAGTGTGCTTGCCATGATGTTTGACAAATTTGTGAGGATTATATTCGCACAATGGCGAAATGTCCATGGTTGTACACCAAATGCCTAATGCCAAACTGTGGGCACATTCGTAAGTTTGGGTTGCGAACATGGAGAATAACAAGGGGAGGAAGCTTTTGACATGCATGGATTCTACCTGCCAGGGGTTTTGGTGGCTTGATAATGCTAAGTTAAGCAATTCGAACAACCCATTCAAAACCACACCTCAAGTTTCAAGCTCACATTTCGGTTCATTATCTTCAAAGACTATTGGATAAAGGATTGCCCATGGGTAGGAATTCCATGCCCTAGTATGGGTTATGATGGCATAAGAGACAATGGTACTTCAACCGACTCTGACACCAAAACAATATGTGGCGTGTGGAAATGCAACAAAGGTTTTCAATGGGATTAAATAAGATGGAGACAAGAACAATGAGAAGAAGCTCACCTTTGAGATCAAACTGTCTGACCTTTGTGATGTGCTTGGGAAATTTTATTAGGTTGTACTCATTTACATCTATCACTATATGTAATAAAGGAACTATCAAGCAAAGAATGTTTTCCTTGTTATCATTCAACAATTGATTTACACTGTGTCAACCTGCAGTAACAACTATAGCAACAGCAACCATCGCAACTTACAAGTTGATTGCAATCACAACAATGAGAACAACATAGCACTTAGCTAACACATATAACAACACCATAGCAACTAAATAGCAAACCGTACATTCTGACATAACAAGTGTATATCAACTTGCAGTAACAACTATAGCTACAACACTTTGACGTAACAAATGTATTTCAACCTGCAGTAACAATTATAGCAACTACAAGTTGATTGCAATCACAACAATGAGAATAACATAGCACTAGCTAACACTTATAACACCAAACTATAACAACTAAATAGCAAACCACATACTCTAACATAACAACTCTGAAATAGCAAACCATAACAAGTTAGTAACTTACCTTAGCAATTAAGTACCATGAAGACGTAGGTTCAATGTTAGCATTATCGGACTACTATATATGCCGTCTCCATCCTGGAATAATGAGTTAACCCTTTGAGGTTCAAGAATTTCTACATCAGAATCATAGTCACGTTCATTTTCTTATGGCCCATCATCATCCGAAGACTCCCCATCACTTCCAGTACATATTATGGATTAATTTCATCAATATTAATATCACTTACCATCTTCATACACTCATTTCCTCTCCTTGGCATAGGTGGTACTTCAGCAACAGATGATGTTGATGGAGAAGTGACTTGAACTAATGGTATTGGTGGAGTTTGTTTAGCATCACATGGTGGAGGTGGTGGTGGAGTGGCTTGAACTAATGGTGTTGGTTGAACAATAGATGGTGGATGTGATGTTTGAACTGATGGTGGCGGTGGTGGTATTGCACTACTATTACTTGTTTTTTCCATTTTACTATTTGCCTTTCTAATTCTTCTTTTTGCCATGGATTTAGTAATTACTGATGAATTGCAACTTTATCTAATCTCTTCTCTTCTACTTGCTCTCAAGTATCTTGGAGACTGCACATTGAAGACATCCCAACAATAGCAAGTTGTAGACTTGGAGATGTGTTCACATTACTGAATTCTCTTACTTTCTCTCTTGCACCTGCTTTGAAGTCCTTTGGAGACTAGTCACCTATTGTCCTTGCAACTAGTGTAGCCTGAGAATGCATCTGCAGTGCCCTCCTTGGTGTAGTATTCATAGAATTCCTTGGAGGCAATGTCACATGATTACCAACCTTGAGTATGTCATCCAACCTCCTCTTGCATGATTTAATCCTCTTAAGGTTGTTAAACATATGTTTCTTTCCCTTATCCACATTAAAAGGTGATGTGGGTGGAGGTTGGAAAGGATCAAATCGTGAAGCCTCAAACACTACTGGTTGTGAAACTTCATTTGTTGGAGTTTTAACATCCAATAAGCCAGATGGCATCACATTGATTTAAACAATCTCCAGGAAAATGTTCAAGAAGTCGTGTGCATCAACCTTGCAACTACACCACATCTCAGTGACTACTCTTCACTCTCAAGAGGCATCTGTAATACCCGCCTAATTAAATAAATATAATAATTTCTTATTTATTAATTGTGGCATATATATTGTAATCTCATCTATTGGGAAAAAGATTTTGTTTGCCATTACTAAATAGAATAAAAATGTGGGGGTAGTTTATAAATTGGTGTTATTGTTCTTTTGGGCTTGGGATGATTTTTATATTTTGGACTTGAGCTAGGTCTTCATTGGGTTTAATATCGATTAGGGTTTTATTTTGTGAAATTAGAGGGTGGGTGCATTCGGAAGTTAGGTGGGGGCGAATAGCCACTCATCATATAAAAAAAAAAGAAAAAAGAGAAGAAACAAAGCCTTTTGCTTCCTCCTTTTCTTTTCTCCTTTTCCTTCTTCTTTTCCTTTTCTTTTGTTGCATTTCGATGGCGGCAAAGGGGGGGTGTGATCGATGGGAGAGGATAGACTTTGCAAGCAACAATGGGGGCATCAAAAGATTTGATCTCTTGAAAAACCCCTTTCTCGATTTGATTCTCTGCAACTTTTCCAGTGAAAAGAGAAAACTCTGTTGCTTTCTTCATTGTAATTTTGTTTGTGAAATTATAAAGGTGAGAGATGCTAAAAATAGACCTTTAGATATGCTTCTTCATCATTTCTAAACCTCTCTACTTTGTTTCCTTCTTCATCTGTTTTTTTTTATGAACCCTAAACGATTTCAATTCTAAAGGTCTGTTGTTTGGCATCTCATGGAAAGGCAGGATTCTTGTAGATTTCTCTTCTTCTTCATTTCAATTTTGTTTGTGAAATTTGAAGGATGGGGTTGTTGGGGGAAGAAGAGAGAAGGAAGGGGTTGTTCGATGGGTTGTAAAGGAGACAAGATGGTTGTTCGATTGATGGGTACGATGGAAGCAAGGTCTGTGCGTGAAAGGTTATGTGATTGGCTGAAAGAGGGTCTATATGTGGCGATGGAAACGTGGAGCAGGCGATCAGTTGTTGATCAGGAGAGAGCTTTGAGCTTCTCGATTCGACCTCCTCTCGGGACTCTCTCAGATCTTCGATTTCAGGTGAGATCATCGCATTTTGTTTTCTCCTCTCATCTTCTTCCATTTCAGTGGAACCTTAGAAGAATTGGAAAAAAAAAAAAAGAAGATCCAATCATCTTTTTCTTTGCAATCAATAGAAATTGGTAAGCCCCATTGCTTTGAAAGTGATGACAATGAGTGGAAAAAAAAATCAAGAGAGTGATATGTTTTGTGTTGTTCTCGTAGTTCTACGTTGCTCCTTGTGTTCATGGTGAAGGCTGTTACAGGTTCCTTCCCTGGAAGGTGACTTGTGGTGATATCTATCCCCTTGATTTTAAGCAACAGGTATGTGGATGTTGTCATGAGTATTCCTAAAGGCACTTTGTTCCCATATGTGTAAAATGAACCTTGGGTTCGACAGGGAGCTTATTGGACCTTCCATGTACTTTGGGCTTATGGGTGATGGTCAGCCGATACGATGACATGTGGGCTGGCTGAGTGCAAGCTGTTTACTGGTGCGATTTCAAGGTGAGTTTTTCTTCATTTTCCTTTTGAGATTTTTGTATGAATTGAGAATGTGGAGTGATGATGACCTCGTGTATCTGTTTTTGTTTATTTATGATGCTTGTTTGAGGTTTCTTTTCCTTCATGTTTTGTTTTTATCCCATACATGTTTGATGAAATGCGCCACCGAAATGAATGGACTCACAAATTTTGATAATATGTGTTTCAAAACTACCAAAGTGATTTGTTCTTACAAATTTGCCAATATAATGTGTGTTGTTTGTTTGACTGCAAATGTTAGTTGGCAAGTTTTACTGCTAGTGTACTTATTGTTGCATTAGCAACAAAGTTGAGAAGTTTCATTTCTTTTGGGAGCTCACAGTAAATATATTTCGGATTGTTTACATGTGTACCGATGCTGTATGCCATATGGAGATATGACTTTCTTGGCAAAGTTGTTGAGTAGGATTAAATCATGAGCTAGTCATTTTTGGGTTTAGATACATCTGTTAAGGTATACATGATGAACCCCCTCATCATTTAGATTGGATCAGGGGATTGAGCTTAAGTTTATTGGTTTAAACCACTAGTTGGGTTGAAATCCAACTCAAGACAAGTTTAGAAGAACCATTTTTTTAAAGTAAGCTTTTGTGGACTGGTGATTATATATGTTGAATTTTTGCTGCTCATTACATGGTTCTGTGTTATACTATAAACTAGTATATTATATATGCATGAATAACTAGTGAACATAATTTGATATAAGTAGATCCTTTCACTACATGATTCTATGGGTTGCACTCGCATTCCAGCCAATTTATATTTTATTAAATAAATATTAGATATTGGTTGGAATTTAACTGAGCACTTGTTTTAGCTTTAGTATTTGTATTGTTATGCGAATTGGTGTGCATACTGTTTTTTTTTATATTATGCAAAGAGATGAGATATGTGAATTGGCAATGTGTCAAATATTACTTGTTCCCCAAAAGAATGGTGGATACTGTGATTGATTTATTTATGGTTGACAAAGCGTCACCATAAAAGAGTTTTGAGGATTTATTTATTTTTATGCTCTTTTCCACAACTCCGAAAAAAAAAAAAGAATGTGAAAAGAAAAGAAATTTTCGTATACAGACTTGCTTGTATACTTGTGATATTATTGGGTATGCAGACTTGCTTGCATATCAGTGTACTTGCCAGTGATCGACCTTCGGGTGAGATGACATGTTCCTCGAGGTGGCACCCCACTTGGAACATGTACGCTCCGAATGGTTTCGATGGCAAGGGCGGCACACTTGGGTGAGGTGTGTTCGGTGCACCGGTCCATGTGTGTTCGGTTGTACGTGTAGATTTAGGAAGAATGCTTGCCATGGATCGAACTTCGGGTGAGATGACATGTTCCTCGAGGTGGCACCCCACTTGGAACATGTACGCTCCGAGTGGTTTCGAAGGCAAGGGAGGCACACTTGGGTGAGGTGTGTTCGGCACAGGAGGAGAGTGCGATTGTGGAAAAGTAGCGAGATTTCTTTTTGTGTATGTGCATGATTACCTTAAAGGAAGAAACTAAATGCTCATTCAACCATTGAATGAGAACTACACGTCTTCCTAAAGGTAGAAAAATGTGTTTGTTTAATATTTCAATAATAGTCTAATATGATTATGAATTGTATTGTTGTTGCATTTATGAGGATTGATAAGTCATAAATTTTATTTATTAGTAATAAAGAATGCATATTTATTTATTAGGATGATAACACCATTGCCTCATTGAGGAACTACCTGATGGTGTGTTTATTAATTGTTTGGTTTATTTTAATGTTAACATGTGCGGATTTATTGATTTTTGGGATGAAGATTTCTCACACCGGCTTTATTGCTGACCCGAGTGAGCTTTTGCTTCTTGGGTACATTCCTTTTGGAATGTAGCCGAGTAGTCTTTCAGGTTTAGAGATTTTGAGCTGCATTACTGGAGTTCCGCTAGTGAGCTAGCCATGCCAGTCTTCTCCGGGTTAGACTTTTTATTCGTTTTAGTTGTTTAGTTGTTGCTGCTATTTGTTTCTGTTATTATTGAATTCTCACGTCCCGAGTTTTGGGGGAAAAGGATAATCCTAAGTGGATTTTGGGATTTTCGTTTCCTTCGAAAATCGGGGCGTGACAGCATCCTTCTTTTATTATTTACCCAATAAAATTCAAACACACAGCCATTCAAGTCAGGATCGGACTTAAGTACACATGTAGACAGTTCTACGATACTAGCAACTTCTACAAGAATCCTCAATATGTTAGTAAACATCCCATTCTAGTAGGGGTGGGCACGGTCTGGGTTGGTCCGGGTTGAGGCCTATCCCGGTCTCGGTCCCGGTTTAGTCAACCGGGAACAATCCGGGTGGGGAAAGCCATTTTTTGGGTTGGCCCGGTTGGACCCGAACTATTTGGAACCGGGACAGTCCGGGTCAGGACCATGCCTACCCGGTTATTTTTTTTTTTTGAATCCAAAGTGAACAATCAAAAAAAATGAAACGCAGTAACCCTCGCTCACATCGCATCGCATCTCATCTCAAGTTTATACCAAAAAATCAGAGATCCAGGTTGCCAAGAGCAGAGATGGTTGAAACTCAAACATGGAAGACGAGAAGGGGAAGCAACCCCAGACTCGAAATAGAGCAAATCATGGAGATCCCCACAACCCCAACAGACGAATCTCGCCATACAACATCAACAAACACTCTCTTCACCCCAACCATCTTAACAACTCTCATCACTTTTATTTTCTCTTCAATCCTTGCGAGCTTCTTCGGAGACGAGAAGCTTAGCCATCCCGGCCTAATCGATGCCCTTCAATGCTTTCACTGTGAGATCTTTGGTTTATGAGTGTGGGATCTGTGAGTGTGAGAGTGAGATTTGGTGTGGGTGTGGGATCTGTGAGAGTGGGAGTGAGTCTGTGAGTGTGAGAGTGAGTCTATGAGTGTGAGATTTTGGTGTCAATGTGGGATGATCTGTGGGTGTGAGAGTGAGAGTGAGAGTGAGTGAGATTTGGTGTCGGTGTGGGATGATTTGTGACTCTGCGAGAGTGAGAGTGAGAGTGACTGAGTGAGTGGGTGTGGGTGTGGGATTTGTGAGTGTGAGAGTGAGATTTGGATAAGAGATATGGTCAAGAGATTTGGGTTGGGCTGATATGAGAGATTTGGGCTTGGGCTGGGATGATATGTAAGAGTGAGTGAGATCCGGTATGGTTAAGAGATTTGGGCTTGGGTTTGGGCTTAATAGTAATTGGGACGGACCGGAACAGTCCGGGACAAAATTAGTGAAAACCAGTCTCGAACCGGTTGAAATCGGTCCAGGACTGGGATAAAATCTGTATAAACCGGTTTGTCCCGATTTAAATCGGTCCAGGACCATACTGGTCCGGGTCGGGATCGGGATTCTTTCCCAACCCTACATTCTAGTACTTTTCGTTTCTTTCATAATCCCACCGGTTGACAATCCTCCAAGCACCATCATAATGAATTCTAATGTTCCTCTTACCTTCAAGCTTCATGGACCTACACTCAATACAAATGAAAGCACACTTCAATAAGTTCACTTACTATTCAGTAGGATATCTTGCGTAATTGTTGGACATTCATGAAAATATATAAGTGTATCGATACAAGGGGCATCAATATGAACAAAATCATTAACTTCAGTTCTATGCAAACATGACTTGCTTTTAAGTTCATTAACTATACATGCCAAGTACATTAAGCACCAGTGTAGTATCATGTAGCTATAGTAATGTTCATGTCCATATTTTCAAACCATTACTGCTATAATAGAATATTTGGGAACATACCAATACTGATATAGTAGTATCCACCTCAATACAACACCTCCATATTTATACATGTCAATATTTACTTATCAACTTACTATATTCTAACATGAACAACTTACTATATTCTCAAAAAACTTATACTCTTACAGACATATAATCATTTACACAAATCTTGGTAAGACAACATCCTACAAACGTAACTGATGACACACCAAAACGGTCGAGTCCCTGAGCCATACACTTGTCATGATGATCTCGAGGAATTATGAGCCTCAACGTTATCCCAACACTGATCCGCATCAAGCGGTTCTAAGCCCGCCCAATACAGTCCTCTAAACGGACCTGAACTCTTACAGTTTGCTAAGTCCATATGTCTCACAGCTATCCTCAATACCCGTAAGCCCTACTAAGGCAAGTATCTCGAGGATCAACATCAGACAGACAATTACAGCAGCTCTTCACTTTTGACTAGGAAGCAAATACTAGAGTACATATCACGCAGGGAAACTTCCTCTTACGAGTTACTATCTAATAGGGAACTATATGCCGCATATCTAACAGGAACCTTCCCTCCTACAACACGACTCCTAATTAGAGAAGGATCTCCACGAAGATCTTCTTCCTAAACTTCGCCTCGATGGTCTGGTCGAACAAGGACTTCTGCACTATAAATAAGACATGAGGTTGGTAAGCTAAGGTACGCTATAAATTTCATGTTTACAGCATTACACCTTCCTTAGATCTCTGTCTGACTTTAGCATTGGAGTGTCATCGGCCACCACAACGATAGCCCGTGGCTCACGTGCGTTACTTGTGCAGGTCAGTAGGACTAGGTCAAAGTAGGGAGCGGAAAACGACTGCATCCATCTGCTAGAGCTTGAAGACTTCCCAAAGTAACTTTTTTAAATTTTTATCCTAAACACAAAATTGGTATCAAATAACATACAAGATACTGACTTAGACCTTTACTATGTTTCTTTTCGTTTGATTTTTTGAAAAAACCATAATGGAAGCCATTGGTATATGAAAAAGATGAATAACGATCATACCTTGTTTTCTAGCACAAGAAATCATTCAAATTATTGATAACTAGTTGGTGTATATCATTTGATAGGCTAATTTCAGTGGCATCGATGAACCCAGTAAGAAGTTTAGGGCCAGCTATTGCAATGCATCAATGTAAGGAAATATCTATATTACAAATCAGGATGGTGTTTGAGGTTGGAGACAAAAGACGACTGAGATTTATCCAACTTAAAGCACCAAGAGTACATGGGTTCGATTCCCATACAATTTGATATTTTTTTATCTTAATATTTAAAGTAGACTAAACACTATTTGCCATGTTAAACTTTTATTGTGCCAACGGCACGGGGAATACCCTAGTCTATATTACAAATCAGGATGGCGTTTGAGGTTGGAGATAAAAGACGGCTGAGATTTACCCAAATATAAGAATCTAACGGATCATATAGAATTTAAAGGATCAAGAGTGCATGGGTTTGATTCCCATACTTAACATTTTGATATTTATTTATTTTTCTTCAATTGTTGATGGTGATGATTAGGCATGTAAGGGTGATCAATAATATATTGGCTTAATCAAGTTTTGACAAGTTCTAACTTTTGTCGTGCCAGCGGCATGGGGAATATCCTAGTTTATATTACAAATCAAGATGATGTTTGAGGTATGAGATAAAAGATGGCTGAGATTTATCCAAATATAAAAATCTAACAGATCATATAGAACTTAAAGCACCAAGAGTGCATGGGTTCGATTCTCATACCCAATATTTTGATATTTATTTATTTTGATATTTAAAGTAGACTAAACTCTATTTATCATGCTAAACTTTTGTCATGCCAACACATGGGGAATACCCAAATGGATCTACATAGCTAGACCTATGTCTAGAGCCATATGTCACGGGCTTTCTTTTCACAAGTACTTCCCATGCGGCACTAGCAAACTTTGCCCCGACTTATCAAAGAAAGCTAGTCAGCCTTGCCCACAAAAGACTTACTTAGACTTTGGAAAACTAAGCAAGCTAAGAACACACAAGAGAGCTTAAGAGAACTAGAACTTGTATTGCTTGAATTCTCTGAGGTGATTACAACAAATGAGGCCTTAGCCTATTTATACAACTCCACCTCCTCAATGGACGGTGGTGATCAATTTGATCTAACGGTCTACAATGAACTTCTACACACTTCCTTAGAAATATCTAAGGACTAGAATCCTATGGAACTCTATAGAATTTTATGGGAGGTTCTAGAGAACTCTCTCTAGAACAATGTGGAATACTCTACATTATTTACACTTGCCAACCTCATTTGGCTAGGCAAGAAGATAGTTGTGACATTCTCCCCCACCTAATCAGGCGACATCCTCGTTGCCTTCAAATCCTCGTACGCTTTGATTTGCACCTTGAATTGCCACAAATGTTGGATTGGCTCCCAGCTAGCTTCACTTTCTGGCAATCCTTTCCACTTGACGAGTAGCTCATGTGTGGGAGGTTGGTTGGAATGACGCACCACATGATCTGACAAGATAGTCTCTGGTTCCTTGTCATGTTGGATCCTCATGCCCATTGGTGCTCTTTGTGAAACTCCTCTGTTTGGATCATCCTGATCTTCCTTATATGGTTTCAGTAGGCTCACATGGAAGACTGGATGAAACTTGATCCTCGGCGGCAACTCGACCTTGAAGGCTTGCTTTCCCACTTTTTTGACTATGGGGAAAGGACCCTCATATCTTCTAATAAGGCCACGATGCAGTCCAGAAAGTCTGGCATGAGCATGCATCTTGACAAGCACAAGGTCTCCAATCTGGAACTCTCGAGGCCGTCTCTTCTTGTCGGCCCACTTCTTCATCCTCTTGGATGCCTTTTCCAGGTAAGCTCGAGCCTCTTCAGCTTGATCATTCCATCATTTGGCAAACTTATAGGCTGATGGACTCACTCCAGTGTAGCCAGTGGCAATAGAACTCAGGGTCATAGGTCTTAGCCCAATCTCGCTGGTTGGCACTCACATAGTGCCTAAGATATAACTCCAGCAAGGCATTCATCCTTTCCGTTTGACCATCTGTTTGAGGATGAAAGCTAGTAGAGAAATTAAGGTTGGTACCCAATAACTTGAACAACTCAGTCCAAAATTTCCCCGTGAACCGAGTATCCCGATCACTGATGATAGATTTGGGCACATCCCAATACTTCACAACATGTTTGAGGAATAATTGTGCAGCTTGCTCGGTTGTGCACTCCTTGGGTGTGGGAATGAAGGTGGCATACGATAAAGAGCAAATGCGGGTGGCTTTGCTCCAACTTCCAACTCAATAGCATGATCCACCTCTCTCCTTGGTGGAAGCTTCTTAGGCAATTCGGCAGGCATAATGTCCTTGTACTCCTTGAGAACATCTTGGACGACCTTAGGTGCATTCACCTCTCCATCCAT
This sequence comes from Berberis vulgaris, assembly GCA_963556465.1. Lineage (NCBI taxonomy): Eukaryota > Viridiplantae > Streptophyta > Magnoliopsida > Ranunculales > Berberidaceae > Berberis > Berberis vulgaris. The sequence goes on from OY747125.1 coordinate 22,739,916, forward strand.
GGGACCTTCGTCTTCCTTGAGGGTAGCCAAGTAAGTAGGCTCATTCCTCTTTACTCATTTAGAAAGTTGGTGAGCGGACACCATTCTCTCCTTACTTATCTCACGTACCACAGGCACAACACAAGGTTGTCCCTTCTCCATAATGCACATGGTTGGCATATGGGACCAGGAACGCTTTCACCATGTCCAAGAAATTTATACCCAAATAGAACTTGTGATCATCAATTGGAGCAATAGTTATGTCGACTTTACCTCGCCAATGTCCAAGCCGAATATCGGTGCCACGAGCTATTCCTTCAATTGGGAGACTTTTAGCATTGCCTCCCTTGATATATCCTTTCTCCTTCGTATATGATAGGCCAATTTCTTCAGCAAGGTCTTTGGCCATATATACTGTGTCGGCTCCGGTATATCCACCATGGCTTTCAAAGTCTTGTCCCCGATCTCAATCTCCACGTACATCCTTCCACGTGGTTGTTCTTCGACCTTAGCTTGAATGACACTTAGGAGATTCATTGAGGCGATCATCCTTTCTTCCTTTGTTTCTTCCTCCATGACAAGCGCGACAAGTTTCCCCCGGTTGGGACACTCGAATGCCCGATGGGGTCCACTACATAAGAAGTAAGATATCTTCTTGGGTGATCCATCTCTTTTCTCCTTGCCCTTGTCTTTGGAGTACTTGTGTTCCTTGGAGGATTTCTCTTTGTCTCCCCCACCTTTGCCATCATTACTCGGTCTTTTCCCTTGTCCCTTGGATGAGTCATTTCTCTTGAACTCAATCAAGGATTCGGCCGCAGCCATAACCGTTGCAAGGTCTTGCACACCTCGCCTCTTCAATTCCAACTTGGCCCAACCCGTTAGGCCATCAAGGAAGCTAAACAAAGCATCATTTTCTCCCATGTCCGGAATCTCCAAGAACAACTCCGAGAAGTCCTTCACATACTCCCTTATGTGGCCTTCCTTATGTTGAAGGCGACGAAGCTTGGCCCTAGCTTCGTTTTCGGCATCCTCCGGGTAGAATTGTCTCTTGGGTTCTTTCGTGAATTCTTCCCAAGTGTCGATGGTGCAGAGTCCTTTCTTGACATCCTCGGACCTTCTGCGCCATCAAACTGTAGCAACATCATTTAAATATAAGGAGACACTACGTACCTTTGATGCTTCATCTATTATGCCAACCGCATCAAAGTAGCGCTCTATGTTCCACAAGAAGTTGTCGATCTCCCTTGCACTCCTTACTCTACCATAGGCCTTAGGTTTGGGAGCTTCGACTCTGTGGGTGATTGTCCCTGGTGTAGTCCCACCATTGGCTACTGCAGCCATACACACACTGAGTTGAGTTTCTAACTTCTCAACTCTTTCCCTGTAAGCATGCATCTCCGCATCTTTGGTAACGATTTGGGCTTCAAGGGACTCGATCTTCTTGGACACCATGTCCACTACTAAGTTTAAGGCTCCTTGCATCTCTTCCCAGAGCTCTTGGTCCTCCCTATTGGACGCTTGCCCCTCGATGCATTGGTCCATGTCTTCGACTTTCTCCCTCAAGTCAGACATGGTGGCACACAACTTAGCCAACCTTTCATCCATCGCAGCGATCATGTCCTTCGACTTGTCCTTGCGGACTTTTCCACCTTTGTCGGTGTTGCCAATTGCTGGGTTGTTGACCTCTGACGACATTCTCTTGTGTAGGATGATTTCACCAACCTTGCCAAACCTGGCTTTGATACCAACTGTCACGGGCTTTCTTTTCACAAGTACTTCCCGTACGGCACTAGCAAACTTTGCCCCGACTTATCAAAGAAAGCTAGTCAGCCTTGCCCACAAAAGACTTACTTAGACTTTGGAAAACTAAGCAAGCTAAGAACACACAAGAGAGCTTAAGAGAACTAGAACTTGTATTGCTTGAATTCTCTGAGGTGATTACAACAAATGAGGCCTTAGCCTATTTATACAACTCCACCTCCTCAATGGACGGTGGTGATCAATTTGATCTAACGGTCTGCAATGAACTTCTACACACTTCATTAGAAATATCTAAGGACTAGAATCCTATGGAACTCTATGAAATTTTATGGGAGGTTCTAGAGAACTCTCTCTAGAACAATGTGGAATACTCTACATTATTTACACTTGCCAACCTCATTTGGCTAGGCAAGAAGATAGTTGTGACACATAGCAGGTGCTTGTGCCTACGCAAGCATTGGTTCTCCTAGGAAGCTATCTTACGAGACTACCACAACAACTGCAAGGAAAGACATAAAGAAGAACAACCCCCTCTTTGATACCTAAATTTAAAGCCAAATCTACTCTCATGCAGTAATTTAGGTAAATACTTTTAAATTTTTCAGTGTATTGGTCGTTTTGATTCAGTGCCAGCAGTTTAATTGGAGGAAGCCAACCAACACCTAAGATAGGATACGACGATGTACTATTTCATCCAATCCAATCTATATGATGAGAGATAAAAAGAAGTATTTGATATTTTCAATTGTTGGTAGTGAATTTATGTGTAGGATTATACTCTAATTTTATATAAGCCCTAAAATGTTTGATTCTCCATAATCTTTGTTGACATGTCAATAATATTGAATTGTTTCAACCTATCTTATTGCAAGTGGAACCATCCACTGAATTGCCATGAACTTATTCATGGTTATTGCTTATGCAAGGTCTGTTCTGTAATAAGAAGATTATGCATGTATGAGTTTCGTAAACGGTATCTTATGCAGCTGCATTTTATTTCAAATTATTGTAAATTCTAAAATGATGATTGGGAAGTAGAGCCCATAGAAAATTATGGGTTTCTTTAGTGTGTTCGAAAAAGTATTGAATGCCTTGAGAAGTCGATTATAGGTCAACATTCAAATGATTAATGTAATACTAACCTTAGAACTATAACTAGCAAAATTCTAAAAGATCAGATAAACAATTATCAACGTGTCATCTGTTAGTTACTAAGCAAGTAACCACAATTGCTAGCAAGAATGTAGACATGGACAAGGAATAGAAAGAGACCTCGGAGGGAAGATTACACTGATCTAAGCTTGGGATGGACAAAATGGATCCCAAAAATCACAATAAACATGAATAATGGGGTGATACAATTAGTAGCACACCAAATATAATTCGAATGTTAGACAATGTTGAGCCTAATCCTATAAATCTTCTTCACCTCCGGAGAGTGATTCCATTGAAAAGTTTGTTGGGTAAAGTGGGGGTTTGAGGTCTATGAAATGAGCCCTTCTAGAGGGCGAGGCCCAGAGAGCGAGGTGGGCGCAAGGCTCGCCCACCACTATCCATCATCTTAGAAATGGATGCATGATGGGCATCTCTAGGACTAGGATGATGGATGGTGGTGGGTGGGCCTTGCGCCCACCTCGCTCTCTGGGCCTCACCCCCTAGAATCAAGGCTATGAAATATAACTAATTGAAAAGGAATAGTGAGCAAATTTATAGTTGGAAGATGATGAGGTGTAAGTGAAAAACTTAAATGAAACCAATGGGATGTGAGGGATGCAATAGAATTGCCTATTATGTGAATTGAAGTGTGAGAAGAATATTTGATTGGGCGAGTTTTCAGTGTCACACAGAAGATTGATAGTTTTTTACACATTCCAATACGAGTGACGCTATGGTGCCTGGTTTGGTGTCTGGACCAACCAGGCACCAACCAGGCACCAAATCCCGGTGCAACAAAGAATTTCCCTTCCAATACATCTTTTAGGTAAATAAGGACAAAGAAACTATTACTGGGGGATACCTTTTGGGCCAAGTCATTTGACCCGTTAAGTTGAGCCCACAATCCATTGAAATAGGTCCTGGGCAATTTTGAAGCTGCTCTTTGAAAATGTGCATGTAAAAAATTGATTCTCATTAGATTAGAACGGATGATATATCGAAACGTTCTTTCTTCTGCACTGTATATGTGTCATGAAAATCTCAAGGAATAACATGCCCAAGCATCATCAAGCCCACGAAGTGAAGTTTGCCAAATGGACCCAAATTACTACAGCCTGCTAAGCCCACACATCTCACAACCATCTCCAATACCCGTAATACCTATTAAGGCAAGTATCTTGGGGATCAATTTCGGACAGGCAAGCCTACATCACTTTGTTTCCAACTAAGAAGCAAATACCAAAGTATACGTCGTACATGGAAACTTTCATCTATGGACAACACTCCGATTTAGAACTATACTATCGACTAGGGGTGGGCACGGGACGGGATGGGACGAGATATACCCATCCCTATCCCATCCCGTTCATAAGGGATCGGGACGGGATGGGAAAAACCTCATCCCGACCTTGTCCCATCCCAAACGGGTTCGGGACGGGACGGGATCAGCTAACATGAATTCCTCATACTCGAAAGTTGCTATTCCATTTCCCTGGTCTTTTCCCTTAAATTTATCATTAAGTCCCTACATCAATTAACATAAAAAATAAAAAAAATGATTAGTAAAACAGTTATTAGAGTGTATAATTTAGAGACGAAATAGAAAATAAAATTTTGTTATTACCTTAACGGTAAGGCAGCACCTGCGTTAATTTAGAAAAAAAAACCCAACAATGTTAAAAGTAGTATGAGATATATACAAAGCAACAAGCACAAAAAATGTAGAGGAAGTGATATAAATAAAGAAGTTAAACCATACTCGATGAAATTCTCAAAGCCAATGCCCATGTTGCTACTGCCATTCTTATCGAACATGCAGATGAGTGCATTCAAGACATAGGAAGAAAGTGGATAGTCCAGATCATTAAAGGCTTGTTGAAGTTCTGATGCATCAATTTTTCCATTTCGGTCTCTATCGAACCTGTGGAAAGTTCCCTGAACAAAAAGTATTTTTATTGAAATTTTGTCAAGGTAAAAAAAGGGTTATAAAATCAACACTTGGGAAGGGAGCCTACCTTCCATGATTGAAGACCAGAGTACACAGCAGCAAATTCATTGGGCCCTGCAAATTAACACAATGAGGCCCAGGTGGTGGGTTCAGGGGAGCAGGTGGTGAAGGAGACCAGTACCCATTTTGTTGCCCATAGTTGCGTGGACCATATTGTTGTTCCCAATATGCATGGTGGGTAAAAGCCATGGTGTTATGAGAGGAAGAAAAGGAGAGAGAGGGTTGTTTGTGTTTTAGAACTAGTTTGCGAGTTTAGTTTGGTTTTGAATGGAAGTTGTTGTGGCCTTTTATAGAGTTAAAAAAGCTAAAAGAGGGAAATAAATAATGATAATTGATGTTTGTATATCATATGGTATCATTCCACGCATGGTATCAACCTTTTAGGAATCTATCTCATCTGATAAGGAACATATTTGATACACTAGTTTTAATTTGTACAGACTCAATATTATTTTGAATAGAGCTTAAAACGGGTCGGATTTCATGTTCTTAACATTTCTGTTACCACTGCAAACACCATGAGTTTCTGTCAGACATCTGTAAGTTTATATGAATAAAAATAAATAAATAAATAAAAATATTAATAATAAATATTAAAAAATTAACTCGGGACGGGACGGGATTGGCGGGATTGAAAATCTTCATCCCATCCCATCTCATTTTAGATCGGGACGGGACGGGATCAGGATGAAATTATTCAATCCCATTAAGACCCGGAAAAATCGGGATGGGACGGGACGGGACGGGATCGAGATTGCGGGATGGGATGCCCACCCCTACTATCGACTGTGTATCTAGGAGCACGGATCTAACAAAGAAACTTCCCTTTTCAAGACGACTCCTAATTAGATAAGGATCTCCAAGAAGATCTCTCATTTCGTAAACTACACCACCAATGGCCTGGTTGAACCAGGACACCAACACTATAAATAAGACATGAGGTTAATGAACAAAGGTACACTACAAATTCCCTATTTACATCATTAAGCCTTCCTCAGATCCTTGTCTGACTTTAGCATCTGAGTGACATCGGCCACCACAATGGTGGTCCGTGGCTCACGTTCCTTGTGCAGGTCAGCAAGTCAAGGTCAAGCAGGGAGCGAAAATTGACTGCATCAGTTTGGCGTCGTCCGTGGGAAACAACAGAGTTCCTAGCAAAACACTAACATCATCTCTCTTCAGAGTTCAAGAAGATGATGACCACAAAATCCCGCAACAATGGAGACCAGAGGGACACGTCAAACTCTCAGACTAATATTATACTACCGTTTTTGGTGGTGCCGACAACACACGGGCAACATGCTCACACCTTCGCGCTAGCAGCAACGGCGACTGACCCGATGATAGATCTGCTATCATTGCAGATACAACAGATTGCTAAAGCAGTAAATATTCTCACTTAGCATAACCCTCCACCTGCCGATGAAGATCATGAGCAGCACAGACTTCAATATCTAGATGACAATAGAGAGCAATCATAGGAGAGTCAAACACTACCAGTTCTCATTGGATTAGAGGTGGCGGCGCGGTCAACGGAGATCCAATTATAAGGGCAGATAGACCCACCACGCAGAACCCTCTTCGTCGAGGGGCTCATGATCAAGATGCGCTATACCACTTTTTTGTTCCCCAGTTCGTGGGCTGCATCATGAACGAGGCTCTGCCAATGAAGTTCAGCCCTTCGAAACTTGAGTTCTATAACGAGACCAGTGACCCATTCTATCACTTGTGTCACTATCAACATGTGATGGCACTCAAAGAAGGTTCCGAATCGGTGATGTGTAGAAGGTTCCCTACCAGCTTGAAGAAGTTAGCGCTGACATGGTTTCATAGTCTCTCCCCAAAATCAATCGACTCATTCAAGATAGTGGCCAAAGAATTCCTGACACGCTTTATCAGCATCTAGCGGATCAGGAAGGGCCCGTACTACATACTCTCCTTGAGGCAGAAGTCACATGAAACGCTAAGGGAATATGTCATGCGCTTCAATGACAAGCTGACGCTCATTGACGGTTGTAGCGATGATACCGCCGTTATGACTTTTATTGCGGGTCTAAGAAAGGGAAAGTTTTACGACTTAACAACAAAGAAGGAGACTGAAGTAGAGAAGAAACCCTTCGTTTCTAGGGATAGAAAGGAGGGAAAGAGGCGAGAAGACAAAGATAGAAACAAGCAATAACACAATGACAGCAGGTCGAACTCTGGCCGTGCCAGGCTAGAGAAATCTTCTAACTATGTCGGATCCAGAACCATGATGGCTTCAGTCATTATATATGTCCTTCATGGAGTCAGATCAGAAGAAGAACAATCTAACAAGTCTTGAAAGCCGACACTCCTTGAGATGCAACACAACCCAACAACGAGAACATACGCATGTATTCCTTGCGGATATAGAGCCTAATCCCGACCTTGACTTTCACAGATAAGGAACTTGAAGGTGTCCCCGCGCCGCACAATGATGTTTTTGTCATTTAGGTCTTTATTGCTAGGTCGGAAGTGAAGAGGGCCCTGGTGGACACGGGAGCTCTCTCAACGTCTTATTCTACAATGCATTCCACAGTATGGGCCTCAAGGAAGAGAACTTGATGCCTTCCAACTACCTACTGATTGGGTTAAGCAAATAAAAATTCTTCCTGATCGGGAAGATAAGGCTAGCCATGGTAGCAGGAGAGCCACAACTGAGAAAGGTCTTGTTTATGGATTTCATGGTGGTAAATGCATCGTCTACCTATTCATCTTGGGGAGGCCCTGGCTTCATCTGAAGGAAGCTGTGGTCTCCACCCTTCATCAGTGCAACAAGTATACCACCAACCACTTAGAAGGGACAATTCACGAGGACCAACCAACGACACGGGGCTGCTACTATGCTGCGCTAAAGCAGATAAAATTTTCTCTGATTCAGCTGGAGCTCACAAACAAGTTGAACAAAAGCTAGAATTAGAAACTGGGGACAAAGACCCAATAGTAGTGGCTCAACTTTGCAACGAATGACAGAACAACATTACAGGGGTTGTCCACCCTCTAGCCCGATAGGATGTCAGGCACATCGGAAAGGTCATTTCAAATGGGAGCTCAACCCCACAACTGTCAGTGGGTGTGAAAGCACCTTCCCACGCAAGGTTTACTCTTCAGTAACCTCAACGGCGTCGGCAAAACTCAACAATTCATCGAAGGTACTTACGATCCAAGCAAGGGCCATGTTAATTTACTTCAGGGCCGAATCAACCTCTCTCCGCCAACAGTCAATCTATCCAGTTGTTTAGCGCTCTTTTAGTAGTCAGTTTAAAGTTTTAATTGTTAGGAACTTATGTGATTTGCACTCATTTGGGAAATAAAAGAGAATTATGCAAACACACTCTATTGATTATTGGAAAGATGTTACAACATTAACCCATATGGCGGATACAAAAGATTACAAACTACAAGCATCTAAATCCGATGTGATGTAAAGATTCGCTTAAAAATTCCGACTTCAGAAGAGGACTTAGAAGTGACAACAAAGGTACCCCGGGTAAACTACAATGCTCTCTAAATGTTATGCTCTGTGACTTCTTCGAAGAAGATGATTCGCAATTAAGAGTGAATGTACAAAAAGAAGTATGAAAGAGTGCACTCAATTCAATACTTCGTCGGACCCACCTCACAAGGATGGTCTAAGGTGGTACAGAGTCAGCCACTGGAGGCCCTATGACACGTCGACCGAAGCTAGGACCAACTCACACGCTCGATCCGCCCAACTAGACAAACTTGGGACAAGTACCAGGTTGAAACAGATCGAGTGCACCCTCCCACTGAGAGATGAGAGGGGCGTCTGGGAGTCAAAGGCCCACTCCAACAGGCCATGTCCAACTTCACTCTGCCCCGCCACTCTGAGTTCCAGCGCAATACAACACATCAAGGCTAGCTAAAAGGAGAGGAAAGCAACCACTCCAAGGTTGGTTGCTGGTGTTATCTTAGAAATTATGCGGTTCGAAACACTGACATGGCACAACACATAAATGACAGACTCATCCCTTGAGGGGAAGTTCGTACTTCTTCTACGAAAAACGAAAAGAAATTATAGCTCCAACGAACCAATCGGGTGCTCACTCAGAGCAAGTGACCATGCATGATAGCAAGTCTTATCAAGACTCATCGGTGCAAATGTCAGAACATTCAAACACTCCAGTGGAGGAAATCTTTTTTCAGCCTTTGGAAAACCCAAAACATATTCTTTGAGAAAGAGCATATGAAGAATGCACTATGTAGATAATGCCTACAACGGTGAAGAACCGCCATTATATAGCCGTATTGGCTTACCAAACAGGCGCATCAGCATTAAATATCAACATTGAATACCATATGGGAAACGAGGAGGTGATGGTTCCCAAGGAAATCACATAGGTCCCAAGGAAATCACATACTCTACCATCTCGCAATCTATGCCGTACGTGTGGCACCATGCAATCTACGTTGTAAATGTGGCACCATGATCCTGCAACAGGACCTAGTTTTTCTTATCTGGGCTCATCTGCTAGGCCCGCTATTTGAGCGGCATTCTACCACATGTGCTGATGCAAGCAGTAGAGGCCCTAGTCATTCTTGACACACGGAGAACACCTACATATCACCAGTTTATTTAAGGTACCTCTTTTTATAACTTTCATTGAATTTAGTGAAAACTAATCCGCACAATGCAGTCTAACTGTGGAAATAGGCTCGCACGCCCGTAAAAGGCAGAGCCCCAACTTAGCCAGGCAAGCTTAGTCAGTTTCGACTGATGATGACAGCTTCTTGTTCATCCCGACGCTTTGTTCGCTGCGCATGAATGTCGATGGCTTAGGAAGTGGGAGTCTAGTCAATGCTCTCATGCTTGATGACAATGACTCGACAGGGATCGTCACCCCCTCTGCGAACGATGGTCGTCGAACCCGATTAGTTAAGCCTAGTCAGTAACAATTGACAACGACAACTTTTGATCAGCTCCCAAACATGTAGCTCGCTTCTTGCGGGTGTAGATGGTTTGGAAGGTGGAAGCCTAGTCAGTTTTTACTGATGCCGACGGTTTGCCACGGCACCACTGCTCTTCTACAAACCATGGTCGTCGAATTTCCAACTCCCCAAACCTGTAGCTCGCTCCGCGCAGGTGTAGATGGTTTGAAAGGTGGGAGCCTAGTCAATTTTGACTGATGTCGAAGACTTGCCACGTGACCACTGCTCTCCAACAGACCATGGTCACCGAAACTCCCAAATCTGTAGCTCGATGCGCCGGGTGTAGATGATTTGGAAGGTGGGAGCCTAGTCAGTTTCGACTAATGTCGACAATTCGCCACGAGACCACTGCTCTTCTACAAACCATAATCACCAAATTTTCTCATCCCAAACCTATAGCCCGCTCCACGCGGGTGTAGATGGTTTGGAAGGTGGGAGCCTAGTAAGCTCCAACTGACGTCGATGGTTCGCTATGGGACTACTGCACTCTCTTAGGACATGGTCACCGAATCAGATTATAGATCAAGCAACGTCTTCACGCCCACATAGGCTGACATCCCGTTATCAGCAATTGCCACTTGAGCCGACTCGAAAATTAATCACCTAAGCGCGGACGAATGCTACACGGGAGACCAACCTGAGCTTACAAAACTTGACTCGGGCTAATAACTCTTGCTCAACGACAAACGACAACGCACGTGTTCAACTACAACAGTTCACTCATGCCAACGACCGCAACTGACGGCTAAATATATAACTTGAGCCTCCAATGGCTTACCTCAAGGATGAGCTGCAGCCTGGGTAGAGTAACCCGCTGCCAAACCATCCGCAGAATGTTCACTATTGGGCATAACCACGCGATAACAACTCTGAGACCTCACGAAAGTACATGTCAAAATTACTTGCGGCATGAAAGGTCGAGCTCTCTACAGCAGACACACCACTTGGCTCCTTGCTAACCCTACAGGGCCTACGTCAAAATAAAATGACAAGGCAAAATGGAAAGCATGCAATAGGGAGACCGAACAAAATATAGATACAAAGCATACACAAAATAAACTTGTTTTCAATAACAGTCTAGACAAAAGGTACAAATGCACGGAATTTACTCCTCATCAGGAGGAGGTACAATTGCAGGGGAGCTAAGCTTAATAGGAGAAGAAGCAGGAGTTGCATCCGCGCGTGCCTCGGCTAGAGCGTCATGATCTAGATCGCCCTCTTCCTCTAACAGTTCAGAGATCACTTCGAAGTCTGCAAATGACACCTTCCTGTAGTAAGAAATATCCCATTCCGAGTGTTCTTCTTTTGTCAGTGCCAACAATTCTAACCTTACATGCACAATTCTACGGAATTCAAATGTGCCTTGCACTTTGAGAATGCCTTCCTCGCGCGCCTTTACTTCAGCAAGTTCACGCTCCAGCTTGCCCGTTAGTGCATCAGTCCGAGACTGCTCAGTAATCAGGCTACTTTTAATTGCGCTAAGTTCATGCTACTCTAGGAGAAGTCGGTCACCAATTTTCCTTGCTTCCCGAGCGCTGAATTCGATACTGGCCTCTAACTGCTGTCTCTGGACAACCCACTCAGATTTTTTCATGGTATTCTCCTCAGCAAGAGACCACAACTCATAGCGCATCTTAGCGGCAACTTCATGCACAACTTCTAGATCATGGTTGACCAAGTTCAGCTCTTCTCTAAATCTGTCCCTTGTGGACATCACCTCTGCTAAATCAGACTCAAGGGCTTCCAAACGAACCCTCTGCGTTTCAACATCAACGGTTGATTGTTCCAGCCTCCTATCTTCAATTAGTTTTCTCAGCGATTCAATCTCAAATAGTGCATCAGAATATGACTTTTGCATATTTGAGAAGAAACGTTCCATGGTTTGCACCCTTTCACGAACCGCCTCAACTTACATCCCAGCGATGACCACTGGGTTCAGATGCGACATCCCCAGCATAAGATTTTTCAATCCCTTATCCATACGCTCTTCCAGCGTATCCTATCGGGGCTTCGAAACACAGTTCACCAACCAACTATAACATCTGCTTATATGCTTCCTCGAAGCATAATCAATGTCAACCTCCTGGTGCCAGGCCTTGTTGCTCATTTTCACTATGTCCAGAACTAATAAACTCATCCGCGCGACCAAATTACGCCAGCACCGCCTTTTGCAGTCTCTACCGCACCTAGGCCCTCATCAACAACCTTCCCTTTGTCACCAGCAATCGACCCTTTGTTGCAAGCCGGCTCAGTAGAATCCAAAGGGAGAGATGGAGGCAAATTGTCAATCGGACCCTCCATTATCTCGATATATGGCCTGGAGCTAGATGGAGGGAAATGTGGACTGCAAGAAGGACGGTCCACGCTGCGATGATAGCTGTCAAATGATCCACCAACAAGACGATTGACCTTCGGGACCACAAACAAATCTTTATCGAGACCTTCCAACAGAATAGGTCTGAATTGGTCAGTAGTAGTAGAAGCCACCACAACAGTCAGCATCAACTTCTTATTCAAAGCTTCAGCCTGCTTGGTACTCAGCTTCGACGCATCATCAACCCCTGCTAGCCGCAGGTGGTCCTTCACCAAATCAGATGCCACAACCTCCGTATCTGCGGACAAGTCAGAATCACGATCTTCTCTCGATGGAGCGAACCATCGCGAAGCAGACTCAGCCCCAATGTGAGACCTCTTTGAGTCTATAAAGGAAGCAAGCATCTTGGAAAGCCCCTCTGTGTCTGACAAACTAGGGGCCTTAACTTTAGAGGCCTTCCTCTTCATGGAAGGAGTTCCACCTTCGGACTTAACCTTCGGCAAACTTAAAAGAGTGGGTGTCACATGCCAATGGGCCCAAAACCCCCTGCGACTAAAATTAGACAGGCATATAACATCCACCATACTCATCTGAGGCATGTCATGGAATGCCTTCATAACAGCTTCTTCCTCCAAGGAAAGAGGGGTAGTGGGGAACCTCCTTATAGAGAACATACGCAACGATCAACATACAATCAACACAACGAAAGTAAATGATGAAATCTTGTTTACGAAGTGGCCTGAACTCCCGCTCAAGTGGACGACCATTGAACTCGAAATACTTCGAATCCGAAGGAGCTAGGAAACATAATTTCTTCTAGAACTTAAAGTCATTCGACAATTTCCCAAAGCAAGACGATGACTTCATCTTACACAAGGCGTGATCGTTTAGTCGAGGAGAAGTCAGTAACTAAATCACCCTCGGGCTCACGCGGACACCAACATTTTTGCCTTGATCAATATAAGAAGAATAGTCTTGTTCCCATTTGGTACCAACTCCAAGAAATTCCAAAAACCCCAAATCTCGTCAAGCACAGGAAAATGGACACTAATTTGAAGCATGTTGAGGTGCAACAGACGAATCCTTCCGAATTGAACATTGGCATCTGATCATCACTCAAGGTGTAGAGTGGTAGGTCTTCAGGGACCCCATATGTCTTTCGAATCTCAGCCAGGCTCGATTCGAAGGCCGACCTATCTTCAAAGAACTGAAGGCCCTTGAGAAAAAGTTCATCATCAAGTTGATTTTTGTGAGCCATGGAATAAATGAACAAGAAATCGATTAAAAGCAGAATAGAGCGGAGTCTCTAAAAATGAAGAAATGGAATAGTCAATCTCTACAAAAAGGGAGATCTAAATAGAGATTGATTTCTCGCCTTTTCTCCACTGAACCGACGCATGGTTAATTACTGAAGCGCGCCATTCAAGTAACGGTTCAGACTCAATCATCATGAGCGACATATCTTTTGAAAGTGACTTAGTGGACCGATACAATGGCCCACTAACTCGAGGAGAACAACTGATGATACACCGAAACATCCTCTCTTCTACACCGTACATGTGTCATGATGATCTCAAGAAATAACAGACCCAAGCACCAGTCTAGCATTGATCCGTCCCAAGTGGAATCAAGCCCACAAAGTGTAGTCCGCTAGACGTACCCAAATTACTACAGTTTGCTAAACCCACATATCTCACAACCATCTCCAATACCCGTAAGACCTATTAAGTCAAGTATCTCCGAGATCAACTTCGGACGGGCAAGTCAGCAACACTTTGTTTCCAAGTAGGAAGTAAATACCAGAGTATACGTCGTACATGAAAACTTCAATCTATAGACAACATTCCAATTGGGAACTATTTCCGGAGTATCTAGGAGCACAGATCTAATAGAGAAAATTTTCTTTTCAAGACGACTCATAATTAGAGAAGTATCTCCAAGAAGACTTCCTTCCCTAAACTGTGCCACTGATGGCCTAGTCATACCAGGACTCCAGCACTATAAATAAAACATGAGGTTGGTGAAAAATGTATGCTACAAATTCCTTCTTTACAACATTAAGCCTTTCTCAAATCCTTGTCTGACTTTAATATCAGAGTGCCATCGACCACCACAACAGTGGTCCGTGACTCACTTGCATTCCTTGTGCAAGTTAGCAGCTCAAGGTCAAGCAAGAAGCTAAAATCAACTACATCAAGAGCTATAAATAGATGCAAGAAGAAATACTTAAAAGTGGGTTTTGGGTTGATTTTGTACAAGCTAAGATTAAGGTGACTAGGTGAGGAAGGGAGAGGGAGGAAATAAAAAAAACAGAACCTAAACAGAAGAGGACAAAGGTGGTGTTGATGGGGTGGTTTGCTGCCTCGTTAAAACCTTAATAGGAAAACCCAGTGGGATAAAACCATGTCGAAGGAAAAAAGAGTACATCCACCACTTCCGCATACTTCAGGATGCTCTATGCGCATAATGTTGCCTCGTTAAAACCTTGACAGGAAAACCAAGTGGAAAAACCTTGTCAAAGGAAAAAGAATACAATACGCATAAATCAACTATTAGTATATTTTGATATGATCTGTAACATATTTATGGATGCTTTTGTACATACTTCTAGATGCATACTTGGGGGATATACTTTTGGATACCCCTTGATAATGACTCCCCTTCATGATAGTAGAACTTGAATTACTTGGATAATTAAGTCGGCGCTAAATCTATTTGATAAAGAGATCTGCAAGGTTGCCACTATAATAAATTTGTTCAACATCAATCATATGGTTCTTCTGAAGCTCGTGTGGGTAGAACAATTTTATTGGAATGTGTTTTATTCAATCTCTTTGATGAAACCTTCTTGTAATTGAACAATACATGCAACATTGTCATCATATATTGTAGTTGACCGACCAATAAGTTTATTTAATAGACCTCCAAGAAATAGTTTCACTACAACTTATAATACAAAACTGTGAACTATCCTTATAAGGGTCAAACAGAGAACCCAAATATGCATAGTCAACTAGGTGGGAATGGTTAATTAAATCAAAGGAATAAACTCTATAAATGATCCCACGAAAATATATGTGTCATGCCATGCAAATATCAATGAGTCTATACAAAAACTATACCTTGCTAGTAAATGCACAAAAAAATATATATCAGGTGCCAAATATAACAATGAACCAATGATACTCACATATGGTATTTCAGGACCAAGTATCATTTAATTGGTTGGTATAAGTCTTTCTTGAGATCTAAAGATCAGATGACCATGAAAGTACTAAGTGGATGAAATTCGTCCATGTTAAAAGTATTACAAATCTTATCAATATACCTCGGCTGATGAACCAATATTCAACCAGTACTTTACTCGATCTGCAGGCCGAGACAAAAGTTATTCTTCCAAGGTCTTTTATTGCAAACAATATTTTCAAGGTCCAATAAGATTTATGTTATTTACATAAACTGCTAGTATGATGAATACAATTAACGATATCATAAGAAAGACATATAGTCATATATGCATAATCTTCTTTACACAAATATTTACTAAGACAATTATACCACATTCTTCTTTAATGGTTCAAATCACATAAAACATGTCCTAGTTGTATTGACTAATTATTTCATGACTTTGTTTCATGCAAAGTAAATTTTTCAGGGATTTTCATGTAAATATTTGTGTCTAACAAAGTAAATCCTTTTGGGATTTATAAATATACGTGTCTACATTCCCATAACTAGTTACGACATTCATAACTCGCATATCAAGTTTCCAGAAACTATAATACTAAATGAAATTTAGTTATATGCATAACCGAGAATATATTTTATGAAATGCTGGGTTGCTGCAGGAACCCTTGTGCCACAAATCTTGTCATATATCTGACAATATCATTTTTCTCATTTTGTTTTCTTGCAAACCCTCATTTGAAACCAAGGTTTATTTAGGTGTTTATACTATAGGTTCAAATAAACTACTTTTTTCAAGGGAACTTAATCTCACTTGGGCAATATATTTCCAGTTTGATGAACCCAATGCCATGTTGGATAATATATTGTCATTTGGCCAATCATTTATTTGTCGAATTTATAGATATGTGCTTTAATATAAGTATCATTGCCCTTTTGATAATTTGGTAGCTACCATATATGTGAATATGTCATCGTTAACCATTTGATTTGATATCACATTTCTCATGAATATATTGAGATCTTATTATTATCAGGTACTTGAGCCTCTTTGGAGGCTATCATTGTCACTGTAGGGATATGAATCTCTTTTAGGGCTTTTTAATATAGCCTCTTTAGTAGCGTTATGTCATGCTACTGCTGGAGCGTTATGTAATGTTGTTGAAGCTTCATGACATCTTCTAGAGCGTCATGTCATGCTACTGCTGGAACTATAACCTCTTCAAGAGCATTATATAATGCTACTGCTGGAGCTTCATGACCTTTTCTGGAACGTCATGCTACTTCTGAAGCATCATGTACAACTTCTTCTGGAGCATGTACAACTTTTGCAGAAGTTTCAAGCATTGCTTCTTCAGAAACATTAGGGCATGAATTTTACAATTTCTCCATTTTCAAGGAGTTGAATATTTGGAACCTATAAATCTGCCATGCTTTTGACGTGCAGCAGATTCATTAACTGCCTTATTCAAAGTTTGTCCTTCATGGATACAATTTCGAGCAGATGTCTACCACGCTACTAGCGTGTCGTAGATTCACCGGCTGCCTTATTTGAACTTTGTCCTTCAGGGAGCGGGTGTACTCATAGCTGACATATATGATTTTAGGGTCCAAATGAAACAAAATGAAAGTATTTTAGCTCCACCCCATTCTGTTTCCAATTCCACACTATTCTATCTCCATGTCTCCCCCTAACGGTGGGAATAGAGTTACGCTAATTTCACAATATGCAATATTGTATGCTTCCAGATAGTATTAGGTAGTCTAGACTGCATAAGTAAAAACCTTCCAACAAGGTGAAGACATATAATAGAATGGTTACCGTGTAGAAGCTTTTTCGTGTATGATATAACAACTCCAAGAGTGTTATAATCCCAATGATTTAATGAAAATTATATCTAATGCAGCTGTAGGCTTCCAACATTAGATGTAATGTATATATCTTGAATGTAAGCTTCAAGCTTTATAAATACATTTCTAATGTAAGCTTCAGGTTTCCAACATTAGATATGATGCATATATGTTGACATAAAACATGTTTTTGTAGAAACTACAATAAATTGTGGGCTCTTCTAGAGCTGTCAAGATATTGCATAGGTCTAGCTATAATAGACACCTTTTATATCGTAAAGGCCTTGAGAAAATGCTATGACTTGTCAATAAATTATGGGTAGTAACACTAACAATTAAACAAATATGATTGTCCATCAATTGCAGTTTATAAATCATACTTTCAAAAAAATGTATGCAGTAAATAAATCAAACAAATAAAAAACTTAATGCATGCATTGTATATGTTTCACATGTAGCAGTAAATATTCTAATGTAACATCATCTATGATATTAATGTGTCACAAGTAGAAAGTATTCTTGACCACTGCAAGTGGTTTATAAAATAAGTATTAGACATATTGTAACATTGTGGTAATCACCACTGCTGGGGTGAATACTTTTGCTAATGGCTACCTTTGCTGGGGTTACCTCATACTCGAGGGTACTTATGTTGTGCTTGTTCACTACCTCTATCCTTTTTGACAGCTACAGTAGAAACTTATTACAAAAAAAATATCAGAGACCATGATTTTTCATTGGATCATTTGCTTTGTTTGATCTTATAAGTATATATTTAACTAACTCAAAACCATGAGTAAAGTAATACTCTCAATTTTACTGCAACGGGAATAAATTAAAAAATGAAAGGAATAGCGACTATTATCTCTTCATTGTATCAAAGTTGTCTATTTGGTTTTAATAAAATCTCGATATTTCTCTACTAGCTTTATTGGTGCGCGACAAACATGTGACCCATATCTACATTTACTACATATATGACAAGTGTCATCTTTAGAAGGATTTTCAGTGTCCTTTGCAAGTGTTTTATTATTGTACCATGAACTTTAAACCATGTGGTAAGTGTTTTCATTACCTAAGTTGGGGTAAACACCTCTGCTGGAGTAATTGTTATAATTACTTCTGCTACAGTGATTATTTGACTACTTCTTTTGGAGCTACCACTTCGGGAGTTGCCTTCTTTTACATAATTTATTCACCCATAAGAGGTGCACCACTTGGTCAATAAAATAACTCTCTATAAGGTGTGTAATGCACGTGACATGTCACTTAAGAAATAAAACCCACATATAAATAAATTTGTAAAATTTATATAGTTATGTGTATAAAATACATGTATAATTAACTTTATTTAGCATACCATATCTGCTATGTTTCACAAAAGTTATTTTAAGCAAACTCATTTTAAAGCAAACGACACTTGTGTTTTTTTACTTACCTACTCGAAGTAGCAATATGTGTCAAAAGATTCATGTCTGACAACAAAATGATTATAATAAACACCAATTTGGGTGAAGACAATTATGCTCACACCCCACCTTACTGTAATTTGATGAATTTGAATTTTATCACAGGTAGGAAGTAATTCCTCTTTGGAAATTAGCATATAATACAATAGTTAACACCCCGGTTAGTAATAACACACGGGCACAACTATCCATATCAACCAACTGAATCTAACTCAACACCACATAGCTTACTACCCATATCTTCATTTCTCAAAACCACCAAGAAAAAAAAACCCCATTGTTTCAGAGATAGGTTGGTATTGACACATACTTTGATGTTTGGCATGCTAATTTTCCTATCTCTTTATGTCTGATCTTTTTACCCAATTTGCAACAAGGTATAGCGTTTTAAGATAAATCAGTGAAGAAAACAACACAAAGAAATGAGAGTCCCAACAGAGAAAACACGTTGGAGATATTTGAGGTTGGGCCTAGTGAAGAAGCCTATGAGTCGGATGTTATTTAATAAAAATATTTTAATAGTTTGATGACAAAGAAAATAATTTGAAACCATAAGCATGCTCAAGAACTTTAGTAGCAAGGTACTCGAGCATGGCCTAGAGGTATACGAGGGCATCAACACCGACGTGCTTGGCGTGGTTTCCGATTTTGAGAAACCTGGCGATTCTGCCTACTAGGAACTGGAGTTCGATCTTAGGAGACCTCAAGATGAGATTCGACATCGTTGGCTAGCCATGCTTATCTTTCATTATTTCTTTGGTAGCCAATTTTGGGATGATCAATATCAAGCGAAAAAGGAGAAGAAACTGATGAGATATTAATTGCAATATCAGTTTAGGGCATTTCCCTTCTTGGTTATTCTAGCGAGTTAGATTTTTCTCTTTATGTGATTGGTGTATTCATGATGAAACCCACCTATAATTTGTCCAATTATCAGTACCACCATCAATGGTATCTACCAAACACCAAATGAGTCGAAGTGAAAGACTTTATTGTTATTCTAACCTCTATTCCAATATATGTGTGATATTGTGATGTGTGTGAAGAGGGGTCTGAGATTTAAACAAAGTTTGAATTCCAAGCATGAAACACCGCCATGAAAGTAATATTTTCTTGTGAGGCAATATCCACTAGATGTAATATATATCATGGTAACAGTCATATTAAAATTCAGAAAAATATAAGCTATTGTTGAATTATTTACCTCTAAACTCTTTTGAATAAAGAGGTTGAAAAAACAAAGGCGAAAAAAAATTACCCGAACACTCAAATGGTCGGAGCTTCATACACACAATTGGTCGGAGCGTCGTGCTGATAATGTATTATAAACTAACATAACATTCATATAATTATTGGTCTTATCTTATCAGTCAATCTATTTGATTTAGCAAATAGAAATACTATCATTTACTATTTCTTTCTCTATCTCATTCATTCTCTATATCTCTCCTCATATATATATATGATGATACCATAAACATGATCACACTCTTGAGCCGAACACGTGTCATGATCATCTCGAGGAAGTACGGGCTCAAGCATTGGCCCAACACTGATCCAGCCCAAACGAATCCAAGCCCGCTCGACTTCAGTCTGTCAAGCGGACCCAAACTCTCACAGCATGTTAGGCCCACACGTCTCACAACCATCCTCAACCCGTAAACCTTCTTCAAGCTATATCTAGAGGATCAGCTTCGGATGGGCAACTACTGCTGCTATCTGTTTCTAACTAGGAAGCAAACGCTAGAGTATCTTCCACACACGGAAACTCCCTTCTATGAGTTGCTCTTGGATTGGGAACTATCTCCCGCGTATCTAGGAGAACATAACTAACATGTAACTTCCCTTCTACAGTACGACTCGTAATTAGGGAGGGATATTTACGAAGATCTCCTTCCTAAACTACGCCTATGATGGCCTGATAGAACTAGGATTCCTTGCGCTATAAATAAGACATGAGGTTGGTAAGCTAAGGTACGCTACAAATTCCCTGTTACAGCATTACACCTTCCTCAGATCCCTGTCTGACTTTAGCCTCGAAGTGCCATCGACCACCCCATGGTGGTTTGTGGCTCACGTGCGTTACGTGTGCAGGTCAGCAGGAATAGGGTCAAAGTAGTGAGCGAAAATCGACTGCATCAATATATATATATATATATATTACATTTATTACATTCAATTGCATGTAACATGTAACGACCTGATCCACACAGTACAATATTGTCCGCTCTAGGCCCACCCGTACGGCTTTAAAACGCGTTCTACTATGGGGACTCGACCTCACACATAAGTAGTTCATCCCCCTCCCTCACCCAGGCAATGTGAAACTATGTCCCCCTTTGTAGCTCGTCCAACCCTTCATGGGCCTATTGGGCTCCAACCCTCACCTTCACCCTCAGGTCCGCCCACTCCAGGGTCTCACAGTCCACCCTCCTTAGGGCCCAACGACCCCGTTGGCACACTTTCAGCTGGGTCTGGCTTTGATACCATTCTGTCTGCTTTGGAGCCTCAGCTATTGGGCACCAACCCTCACGGTTTTACAGGCATATTGGGCACCAACCCTCACCCAAAGGCCTCGTATCAGAGTGTGCACAGTGGACTGCCCCAGCTCTCGGTACGATATTGTCCGCTTTGGAGCCTCGGATATTGGGCACCAACCCTCACCCTACTCCTCACAGTATAGTACCATGAGCGCCGCTGTGCCACTCTGATACTACGCGTATGAAAACCGTGAGGGTGAGGGTTGGAGCTCAATAGGCTCAACAGGCCTGTGGATCCCAAAGTGGACAATATCATACTTAGTGGTGGGGTCGGTAGGGGCCAAGCGTTGCGCACACTCTGATATGTCGCGTTTGGGTTGGTGCCCAGAAAATCGTGAGGGTGAAGGTGAGGGTTGGTGCCCAACAGGCCAGCGGACTGCAAAGCGGACAATATCGTATCCAGTGGAGTCGGTAGGGGGCCAATGCGCTGCTCTGTGCACACTCTGATATGACGCATTTGGAGCCCCAGTAGGTGGGTGGAAGAAACAAATCCGTGAGGGGGAGGGTGAGGGTTGGTGCCCAACAGGCCTGTGGATCCCAAAGCAGACAATATCGTATTGTGAGAGCCGTTGTGCACACTCTAATACGACGCGTTTTAAAGCCGCGCGAGCCGATTGGGCCCAGAGTGGACAATATCGTATTGTGTGGATTGGGTTGTTACAGAATGATATCAAAGCCTGACCCAGCCAAAAGTGTGCCAATGGGGTCGTTGGGCCCTAGGTTGGGTGGAGTGTGAGACCCTGGAGTGGGCGGACCTGAGGGTGAGGGTGAGGGTTGGAGCCCAATAGGCTCAAAATGGGTTGGACAAGCTACAAAGGGGGACATAGTCCCATATCGCTTGGGTGAGGGAGGGAGATGAGCTATTTATGTGCGAGGTCGAGTCCCCATAGTACAATGCGTTTTAAAGTCGTGCGGGCCGGTTGGGCCCAGAGCGGACAATATTGTACTGTGTGGATCAGGTCGTTACATAACATGCCTAGCATGAGATCACTACACCACAAATGCTTATTCATAACATTTTGAAAACGCTATTGTAGGATATCATAGCGTTTTAGTAAACGTTGTGTCTGCCGGAGCTATAATAGGTATTGGGTTATTTATAGCATTTTAGAAACGCTATTGTAAGTAGGATCATTTATAGCGTTTCTAAAATGATATTGTTTAGCTTTTAATAGCGTTTTAAAAGTGCTATGGTTAAACCTGTAATAGCGTTTAAAAAATGCTATTGTTTAGCTTGTGACAACACTTTAGAAATGTTATTTTCTAGTTACTAATAGCGTTTCTGAAACGCTATTGTCTTCCCTCACGTAGCATTTAACAAATGCTATTGTATTACTTTCTATAGCATTTCTGAAGTCCTTTTTTTCTATAGCATTCACCAAGTGCTATCAAATGACTTTTTATAACACTGATTTCTTTAACTATAGAAGATAATATTGCATATATTATATGTAAGGCATCCAAATGATCCAAAAATGGATATTAATCATTTCATAAACATACAAACTACCATCACGATTTGAATACAATACGATAAAAATACAATGCAATACGATTTGAATCAAAAACTTAAATGCATCTCAAAAGTAGCAATATACATGCTCGGACTCTACCAGCTAGCTGCTAGCCCATTCCAGCTGAAACATTTACAGACAACTAGAAATCAGAACTTTGCTCTACGAGAACCAAAGTCCATTACATCCCAGAACTGAAGACCAACTCTCTATTTTCCTCAAATTGGCATCCCTTGGGAACAATTTGATCCTTGATCCACATGTAAATGAGAACCAGGACATAGTAGGTTCCTGACAGAGCACCTAAAAGGAACTGTAGAAAGAACACAAACTAGTTTACCGGCTTCCTCACATCTTCAACCTTTGGACCGAGCTGCAGTAGAGAGTCCCCTGAATGAGGTTTCACACCTGTCACAGAGCAGCGCTATTCACAACAGTTGTCTGATTCTTTGGCTGGATCAACCTGTAGAAATTATGCACATTATGATAGTGTTAGTATACAAGGCCTATAAGTATAATAAATCATTCACAAACCAGATCATCCCATAATAAGAAGGGCGTAAGTATGAGTGAATTGACTACAAATGTTGTGGTTTATGCTACTGATCATGGTTTCCAGTAATATGTGCTGGTATGGCTCAATTTAAACATGAAGTTATTATAGAAAGAAATACTTCAATTTGTGTGTATTTGATTCATCCCACAATAGGGGTATATATACAATAGGGTTTCTTGTCTTACAAGAAACAATCTTACAGAATATAGAAACAATCTTACAGAAAATATTCTAGGTTACCTAAATATGAAATTAGAATATCCTAAATATATAAATGTTTCTATAATCTATAATTAGAATATATACAGCTTTCTATACTCCCCCTCAAGTTGGTGCATATATGTCTATCATGCCCAGCTTGTCAACTGAGCTGTCAAACACTTTCTGAGATACCCCTTTAGTAAGAACATCAGCTAATTGCTCCTCTGAGGTTACAAATGGAAAACAAATAACTTTCCTGTCAAGATTCTCTTTAATAAAATGGCGGTCAACCTCCACATGCTTTGTTCGATCATGCTGAACTGGATTATGTGCAATCTGAATGGCAGCGGTATTATCACAATGTAAATCCATAGGCTTTTGTAGCTTAAAACCCAATTCCTTCAGGACATTACGGATCCACAACATTTCACAAACTCCATGTGCCATACCTCGAAATTCAGCTCAGTTGACAAGTTGGGCATGATAGACATATATGCAGCAACTTGAGGGGGAGTATAGACATATATGTCTATCATGCCCAACTTGTAGGAGGTATCAACAAAAGACTGCATTCATATGCTCTTCACTAGGACAATGCATCAACTGACTAACAACACTCACAGCATAAGCAATATCAGGTCTAGTATGAGAAAGGTAAATTAACCTTCCTACAAGACGTTGATACCTCCCTTTATCAGTAGGGACTTGATCAGGAAGAATAGCAAGTCCATGATTCATCTCAATGGGTGTCTCTATTGGTTTGCAGTCCAACATCCATGTTTCAGCGAGCAAATCAAGAACATACTTCCTTTGTGAAAGTGAAATCCTTTCTTCGACCTTGCAACTTCAATACCCAAAAAATACTTCAGTTGCCCGAGATCCTTCATTTCAAATTCCTTCAACAGATACTTTTGCAAATCATTTATTTCTTTCGGATCATCTCCCATAACGATCATGTCATCAACATACACAATTAGAGTTGTAATCTTACCATTCTTGTGTTTGATAAACAAGGTATGGTCAGAGTTGCTTTGTTTGTACCCAAAAGCTCTCATGGACTTCGAAAATCTTCCAATCCAAGCTCTTGGAGACTGTTTCAGGCCATACAAAGACTTCTTCAATTTACACACCTTACCAGCGTCTCTTGGGTTATTCTTCACGCGTGGAAGCATATCCATGTACACTTCTTCCTCCAAATTTCCATTGAGAAATGCATTCTTCACATCAAGCTGGTGCAAGGGCCAATCTTTATTTGCTGCAAGTGAAATTAAAATTCGGACAATATTAATCTTCGCCACAGGTGCGAAAGTCTCCTCATAATCAATTCCATGGCGCTGTGTATATCCCTTGGCAACTAATCTTGCCTTGTATCTATCAATAGTTCCATCTGCATTAAGCTTCACATTAAACACCCAACGACATCATACAGTCTTCTTTCCAATAGGCTTGTCTACTACCTCCCATGTGACATTCTTCTGAAGAGCTTCCAATTCTTCATTCATTGCTGTTGTCCATTTTGGATCCTTCAATGCATCATGCACGCTACTAGGAATAGATACAGTAGATAGTCATTAATAACAAGTGCATGTGACTCAGAAAGCCTATGGTTAGACACAAAGTTAGCTGTAGGGTATTTAGCTTGGGCTTTGATGTCTGGTTCATATTGCTTTTTAGGAACTCCCTTAGTAACCCTTTGTGATTTCCTAGGTTCAACACTTTCTAACACAGAAGACTCATTAGAGGTTAAAGGTACCTGAGGTGGATCATTCTGAGCGAGATCTTCAGTTGCTGATGTAGAAGGGGGAATGTCGTGTGTGTGAGTGTCAGATACATTTCGATCATTCACTTCTGTCTCATGAGGGAATTGATCGCTAGGAACCAAGTGGTCAATTGTCTGCCCATTGGAAGTGTCTATCTCTCAAGGTAAGTCATTTTCTGCTGCTGCGGGAACAGTTTCTACTGCTTCAGGAACTTCAAATTGTTCTTCCAAGTGTTCCAATTCTTCAAAGACATCAATATTAGCACTAGAATGAGGATTCCCTTCAATATCGCTCTCCCCCTGAATGGAAGACTGGGAAATTCCCCCTGAGTAATATGGCTCAGATTCACGGAATGAAACATCAAGAGATATATGCATTCTGTCTGTGAGCGGGTCATAACATCTGTACCCTTTTTGGAGCTCTGCATAACCCACAAAAATACATTTCTTCGCACGGGGATCAAGCTTGCTCCGTTGTGGTTTTGGTATGTGGACATAAGCTGTGCACCCAAACACTCGGGGCTCCAAATTAGGCATAGATGGGATGGACAAAAGTGTATGAAGCTTCTGATGAGGATTCTTGAACTCAATTACTTGTGAGGGAGTATTGTTGATAACATATGCTGCAGATTTCACTGTTTCACCCCAATAGGATCGAGGTACATTCATGCCAAACAGGGAAGCACGAACAACTTCCAACAACTGCCAGTTTTTTCGTTCTGCTAAACCATTATGTTGAGGAGTATCATAATTGGAGGTTTGATGACGAATTCCAGTTGACCGGCAAAACTCAGACATAAGGCCATTTACAAACTCTCCACCATTGTCAGATTGAAACACTCTGATGGATTGTTGGTACTGTGTCACCACCATTTTGTAAAAATCAGTAAACATTCCAAATACATCACGCTTATTTTCAGTAAGGACACCCAGGTCATCCGAGTGCAATCATCAATAAAAGTTACATAATATCGAGCTCCAGAATATGAAAGAATTTTTGTAGGACCCCAAACATCGGAGTGAATTTTCATAAAGGGAACAATACATCTATTAATACTTGGCGAATATGAAATACGGTGGCTCTTGGCTAGTTCACAAATGTCACAATGAAATTATGAATCACTAACAACCGAAAACAAATGAGGTTGCAACTTCTTAAGATAACTAAAAGACAGATGTCCCAAATGACGATGCCATAACCATACAACTTCCTTCGCATTATCGACCCTTATAACTTGATTAGCTTGCCCCAAAAGATTATTGCGTTTCTCTCCAGTCTCTGTCAGATCGAAGTAGTACAATTTCCCTCTTCTAACACCATAACCAAGAATCTGCCGAGTCAGAATGTCCTGAAACACATAGAAAAATGGATAAAACGTCACAATACATGCAAATGTTAGAATAATTTGACTGATAGACAAGAGGTTATAAGCTAGTGATGGAACAACTAAGACGGATTCAAGAGTTAGGGTATCAGATAACACAATAGAACCTTCTCCGCTAACCAGAGTTGGAGTATCATCAGCAGTAGAGACAACATTTTGAGGGGAAGCTCTAAGATTTTCCACAAGGTTAGGGTCATTGGTCATATGATTAGATGCACCTTAATCAATTATCCATGTACCAGAAATAACTTTATCATTCATACCTGATTGTGCTACATTAGAAGAAGCACTGTCTAGATGTTCATTCCCAGTAGTAGCAATGGCAGCCTTGCTTATATTCTTTCGTGGCTTCTTGGTGAAGTTCCACCAATCAGGATAACCAATCACTTCATAACATTTCTCCTTGCTATGGCCTAATTCTCCACAAACATTACACTTCTTATTTGCATATGGATTTGATTTACCTGTAGGACGACGAGAAGGAGGATCGGAGAAGCCTGGAGGAATAACTGCCCTGCTCTGAACATCCAAAACAGAGGATTCAGTAGATACAAAACTCCCCATAGCCTGTTTATCAGATTGCACTTTGCGGATGTAAGCATAGCTCTGTTCCAAGGAGAATTTAGGTTCCTTGCGCAGGATCTCTCCACGTACCTGATCATACTCTTAATCTAGTCCACTCAAAAATATATGAACACGCAATCGTGACATCATTGAAGTCTCATGGACTACACCTGCAACATTATTATTCTGAAAAGTCACCCTTTGATCAATCTTCTGGAACATGGCCACCAATTCGTTGTAGTAGGTAGGAATAGGTCGACCATTATGCTTTGCTTCAAAACACTTCTTGTTTAATTCAAAGATCCGAATTTCGTCAGAGTCGTCATAAATTTTTTTCTCCACAACTTCCCAAATATCTTTTGCAGTAGGAAGACGAATATATCAGTTCATAAGAGAGGTCTCCATGGAATCAATAAGCCAACTTTTTACCTTTTCATTGTCTGTGGCCCAAACTTCATATCCTGGAGAATTCATATGGGGTTCAGCCTTTGCGCTAGTCAAATAACCAATCTTTCCTCGTGCTCCAATGCGCATCCGCATGAGGGGAGCCCATATGGTGTAGTTAGATTCATCCAATGAAATAGTTTTTGGAAACGCAGAGTTGTCTTGTTGGGTGTAGTGGTGATGAATGACTTGTGAGGATGATTGAGTTTCTGGCATAATTGAATTTTCGGGATTTGACTAATTGTCATCAATTACAGATCCGACCATTGAGGAATTTAGGTTTGAGATTCAAGGATTCGGGGATGATTTGATTTCACTGGTTGTGGTACGCAGCGGTTTTGTGGTGTTCTTCGAGATTTGGGATTCCAAAAAAGAGAAAAATATGTAAAACAAGTTCAAAGGATTGAACCTGCTCTGATACCATGTAGAAAGAAATACTTCAATTTGTGTGTATTTGATTCATCCCACAATAGGGGTATATATACAATAGGGTTTCTTATCTTACAAGAAACAATCTTACAGAATATAGAAACAATCTTACAGAAAATATTCTAGGTTACCTAAATATGAAATTAGAATATCCTAAATATATACATGTTTCTATAATCTATAATTAGAATATATATAGAAACGTTTTTTTGTCTTCTTCTCATATCTTTCTTGTTATTAGCAATGCAGGAGCAGTTGAGCTTCATAGTTCATTTTTTTTTACCTTCAAGTATCAATCATGTGGGAATTTTAAAGTAGTTGCCTAGCATTTCGAAGAACAACATTGGTCTCTTCATTTGAGGCATCAATCAATCGCAGCTCCCTGATCTCCTCTTGAAATCTCTCCATCTGTTCCTTATGTATTCTGTAGAAAGAATAAGTGAATAACAAAGTACACAGTTAAATAAATCAGAATATGTTCAATTTATTTTTCCAGTGTGTACTAGATTTTGTTTTGACATTTGGACTTACGTTATAAGCTGTTCTTCAAAATTGTTACTCAGATCCTTGAAAATTGTTTTCCCTACATCCAGGAGCTCAGATACCTACATGAACACAAGCAGTACATTTCAAATCCATACTCTGCGAGAATCAATAACATAAGAAAAATTTCAGTACACATTAGTTTCGCCAATGTAAACCTCTGCCATATCTTCTTCCAAATTGATGGAGTGCATACCTACCAATGGCTAACATATTTTCATAGATAAATCCACTACAACTTTCTGAGATCGATCAGTGAATCATAACTTTATGTGCTCTCACTGCTAGTGAAATCATATGATGAAGCAGTGTTCAGGACATATGTTCAATCCTTGTACACCATTCACTAAGTAGGTAACTGTATGGCTTTATCATATAAACACCGACACTGTCCTCAAATTACAAGGCCTTGTCATTGAAAATTTTCATTTTAAGCTTTTAAGAAAAATGACAAGTCTTTCACATTGCAATCTTGGTATTTGTTGAGTGTATCGATCAGCTTTTTCATGGATGGCAGCGATCTGGTGTTCCACCTCTTCAGATCCCACATGTGTCATTTCGATCTCTCCTTCAGCAACCTCTTCAACAGCTCCATCACTCACTTGGCCTTCCTCCTTTTCCATCTAGTAACAGAACAAAGATGTTATCCATGGAAATAAACAATCTTGCCTTACAACAATAGGATAACAGTTAAGGAGATATCTAGATAAAGAAACACATACTTGTTTCATGCGTTTCCTAGAGTTCTCAAAATCTTCCTTATCCATTTTAACAGAAGTGGATGCAGGATTACCTCCCATGCTTTTGCAAACTGGAGAAGTGATAATAAAATTCAACAAATAGGTAGACACAAGGTCCATAACATGGTGAAGATGTGGCACATTCAAATATTAATTCAACCCCTATCAATATAGCCATTACTTGTTTTTCTTAATAAGGTTATAATTCACCTGCTTGTACATATATAAAAGAGTCGGTTTTGAAGAAACCAATCTGAGTAATATCCCATGATTAATCCATGTCGACGGACTCCACTGTACCACTTTGGACCGATTCTTTTCATCTGAACATCTTTGAACCCAACCTTGGTGAACCACTCAATATATTCTTCTTCCGTGGGGAAAAGCATCCATACATCCGCAAATAAGCGAGACAACCAAAAAGTTGGATGTACAGGACCAATCAAGCACGCTTTCCCCCCTAGTTTCAAGACCCAGTACACTTCCTTGATTCCACGCTGTGGATCTGGCCAATACTTCTAGCAGAGACGTATCTATCAGCATAATCGGTCGAAAATGGAAGATCCTCAACATCACCTTCAATTATCTTGCAATCTTTCAACTCCTTCTTCGCCTTTGCCTTAGCAAGCTGATGTGGTGACTGGTCTAGAATGGTAACATTCTTAGCATCAGCATGCTTCACTATACCTAAGGTAGTGAACCCAGTACCACCACCAACATCCACCACAATCATATTGCGGTCATAAAGATCGGCAGGCTCAAGTGCGTCATCCCTCATGTCCTCAGTCCAATGCCCAGGGTTTATAACATGGTCATACACAATGGAAAGAAATCTATAGAACCAAAAGGCCTCCTGCTGAATGAACCTAGGCTGAGAAGCAGGCCTAGACGAAGAAACCAAAAGGCCTCCTGCTTAAACTAATGTATCCTTGACAGCAAAATCAAATTCAGCACTGTGGTTAATGCCGATTTTGACAGCAAAACCATTAATGTCTAGCAAAATAGTACACTAATAAGAAGAAAATTTCAGCACTTGGAACAATAGACTATCAAATTCAACACTATGGTTTCTAATGCCGATTTTGACAGCCAAACCATTCATGTCCATTAGACAAATAAGAAACAAAGAACACCATTAAAGAGAACTCTTACCTTCTTTGGAAGTGCATGAGAACACCATTGTGACACTTGACCTCCTCTTCTTCACTGCTGCAAAACAAATTCAGAGCATAAGCAGATAGGACGAGCTCTCATACAACAAGAATAATCAAGTTCCTAACTTTCTAATAACACAAAAGCAAACGAAATCAACTACTATAATCTAACTTAAACACTGGCATATTTACCAGATGCGGATTTATCCTCCTTGTCCTCTCCGGAATCATTGCCATCATCCCCATCATCCACAAGCAAGCCAATCTCTATCCCATATAGCTAGCCAATCTCTATCGCATATAGATGATCTCCTTATCTATGAACAATGGCAATAAGATGTTGTTCTATCCAAATGAATCTTATATTGGAATGAAAGAAAAGTTTATTTTTATTTTTTTTGACAATCCAAAAGAGTGCTATGCATTAATAGTTAAGCTTTTGCAGTAAGATCGAAGCAGTAAAAATTGGTTCAAACTCAAAATGTGCTCTTTTAACATGCTAGTACACGACAAAGTAACTATAAAGGACAATCAATTTCTTGGTTGAAAAAAATAGACTCAGTTTTTTGTGTGCATCATCAATAAGCTTTTAGAACCCAACAACTCCAACTCCTTAGGAGCTTGGACAAGGCAAACTTATGGATCGATAATAGTATTCGAATAGTACATAGCCGACATTTCTTAAAAAACCATTACAACGTCTAATAAACGGGTATAACTTGTCCGGCAAGATTGTAAAAACCCCCGCATAGAGGCCCAAATTAACATATTACATGCATGCATACAGACCCAGATTGTTCGTTTCTTTTTAGCATGTATAATAACGAAAATAATCAACAACTTACTAGTCTATTAGTTGGTAACTATAGTTCAAATGATGCAAAATTTCTATAGATACCTTCCAGGTAGAAACCTTGCAATTTCCGCCCATTTGATCCCATATATCTTGTGTGCACGTATAAGAGCCAGCTCCTCATCCTTGGTCCATGCACCCTTGTTAATAGCAGGATTCATATGGTTGTGCCACCTGAAAAGTTCACTTGTAACTTCAAGTACTCAAGAATCAAAATTAAATAATACCTGAGACAGAACTCTGAAGCTGCTATGCTGGCAATTACCTTCCCCTACACTGCTTGCTTATGCAACCATGTAAATATTGTGCTATGACGGACCACTTCTTAAAACCAAACTTCTCAACTAACTCAATAATAAGAACATCTTCCTGGAAATTTCCAACAATAATATATTAGTCTCACAGACATAATGTCTAAATGTCTTCATTATCACCAATTTAGTTGAGAAAAAAAATACTGAGATGTTTACTCTGTACCTCTTTATCCCAAGGTCCTTTAACAAGATCAGGACTAAGAACCTTTTGCCAATGATGCAAGCATTGAACATCTGACCTACCCAGAAACGATTCAGCTACAAAAGATCAGAACTACGTGAATTAAGACTTGACCCAATGTTAATCAATGAAATAGGTGTTTATAAAGAGGTCAAAGTGAAATTAGAGCTACAGAAGAAGAAGAAAAAACAGCAGGAGTGAAGTAATAAACATCAATGTAGCAAATTTGTGGAGCATCACATGACATGAACAAAATCATAAAGAGACAATGAAACGAGATAACAAAAAAAGGGAAAACGATGGTGTGGGGTTCTTCAGAAATCGGATTTTTACTTTAATTTCAAAAACCCTAGAGCTTTAAACAGTGAATGAAATCCATAAAAAAACTTAAATTTCTTCTTAATCCAACAAAAAAAAACCCAAAAAAAAAGAAGAAGTAAACCCCATCTATCAGAAGAACAAGCTAACCTTGTTGTTGTTAAAGAGATGGAGGTACTGAGCCATGGTTTGCTGCGAAGAAGAGGAGAAAGGAAAAGGGGCATTAGCAAGTTGAAGCCTTTTTAAGCGAGCCAAGGTTTCGCTTGGATCTCTCTCTCTGGAACCACCCACTTCCTCGAAACAAGAGGGATCAGAACGTGAAGAAGAATGTGTAGAAGATGTGAAGAAAAAGAAGAACTAGAGAAGATCTGAAGATTAGAAGAAGAAGAAGATATGGAGATGTGAAGAAGAAGAAGTGAAGAAGACCTTATCTTAGGGAGAGAGAAGTGAGAAGCGCAGGGTTGAGCTTTGCAGGGGAGTCTCATGTTTTAAGTTTAGAGTGAAATTTGGGGGAGAATAGAGAAAAATCGGGTGAAATTTTGTTTTTTTTTTAGCGGCACCAAAAACCCCGCCCAAATTAGACAGCGTTTTCATTTTTTAAATCATTAAAATTTGATTTTTCATAGCAAATTTTAAAAAATGCTATGAATGAGGGTGTGTGATGTAATCATAGCACTTTGGACAAAAATGCTATAAACATGTGCTATAAATGAAGACTTTTCTTGTAGTGGATGTTGAGGAGGTGGACATCCACCATACACTAGAAATTTCTACACTAGGAGGTGGACATTCACCATTCTAGAAATTTTCACAATACTCTCCCTTGGATGTTCACCGCATATTGTCCCTACCTTGAAGTCTGGTTGGATGTGCAAAATGATGTCTCATGAAAACCTTGCCTAAAAACCCAATGGAACAAAACCTCAGCGACGGAAAAAGTACAGCGTGCAAATTGTTCAAAGTCTTTGGCAACGAAGGAAGAAAAAGAAAGTTGGGTATGTTAATATCGAGCTGAACGATGGTTAAGAAGACAAACTTTTTATAACTTCTATTTGCAATGAATACAAACAATCCCTTGTGTAAGTATTAATATATTATGTCTACAGATTTTGGAAAAATAAATATATAAAGAGACCTCCATGATACATCAATCTGAATGAGTATCATATAGATCAGAGAGAAGTCTGCTTGATGAGGACTCCACCGAAGGTCCATCCATATATATACTCCGATCACGATTGTCTTGAGACAATGCCTGACTGTCTTGAGACAATGCCTGACTGCCTTGAGACATTGTTGAGACTTGTGTTTGACTATCCTGTGACAGTCTCTCAAATGCCTTAAACCTCATCTCTTCAGTCATTGAGGCGCGTTTGACTAGTGGTGCTATTAATGGAATCTTTCCTTCGAGCATGCTTACTACTGCAGACATACTTGGCCTAAGTGTAGGAGATGGATTGGTGCACAGAAGACCCAAATTTAGCATCTTCAATGCCTCGTCTTTCGAGTAATTTGATCCGAGGCTTGGGTCAACGAGGTCTAGGAGATTTCCCTGTTCTTGTAAAACATAAGCCTGCATTTCAAAATAAACAAAAATGATATTAGTTCCACCATGTCAATGAACAGGACTTAAAAGATCCATTAATGTACTGAAATTTATCCAAACATAATCATCATTTCTGACTCTTCTTAATAACCCATTAATTAACAACATAATAGTTTGTTGAAAATTAAATATGAAAAAATTACCCAATCAAGAAGATAAACAAACTCCTCCTTTGGCCTGTAATTTGTATTACTCTTCCCACTGACAATCTCTAATGCAACAATTCCAAAGCTGTAAACATCTGCTTTATCCGTTAAGTAACCCCTCATTGCATACTCTGGAGCCATATATCCTCTACAAAATTGAGAAACATGTAACATCAATTCACTATACTTTTTATTCAATTGAATTTGTATGCATCCGGTATTGGGAAAATTTGTAACAGTTTCAATTGTCACCAAGAAAAAAATAGTTATTGTATACCTCAACACATTAAAGACAAAAACTAATAGCCAACATAAATTAACTCACATAGTTCCAGCTATCCGGGTACTAATGTGGGTATTCTCCTCCTCATCAAGCTTAGCTAAACCAAAGTCGGAAATTTTAGCATTAAGATCCTTATCAAGCAGCACGTTGGAGGCCTTTATGTCTCTGTGGACAATCTTTAGTCTCGATTCTTCATGAAGAT
Source organism: Berberis vulgaris (assembly GCA_963556465.1). Classification (NCBI taxonomy): domain Eukaryota; kingdom Viridiplantae; phylum Streptophyta; class Magnoliopsida; order Ranunculales; family Berberidaceae; genus Berberis; species Berberis vulgaris. The sequence goes on from OY747125.1 coordinate 22,774,342, forward strand.
AAGCTAAGCCCCTTGTTATACCGATGCAAATCTTCTTTCTTGTTGGCCAATCCAAATTCAATTTTTTATCTTCATCACCTGAATGTGATCCCAATACACATTATTTCAATTTCAGGGATACGTTTTTTGGTTCACATAAATAGTAGTCAATATTCACAACTGTAGAAAGTTGTTCTCCAGACCAGATGTAGAATTTACACAGTGAGGGGCTTACCAAATAGAGCACGAGCTAAGCTATTATTTTCCAAGTACTCATAAATTAGCAGTAGTTGATTCCCTTCAATACAGCATCCAAAAAGCTTCACAAGATGTGGGTGTTGAAGAGCTGAAATCATTCCTATCTCATTTACAAATTCGCGGTTCCCTTGCTTTGATTTTGCAGAGAGCTGCTTGACAGCAATTACTGAACCGTCTGACAGTACACCCTAAGATCAGAAAGCCAAAGTAATACATGGATCGGTAATTCATTAGCAGTCCTTGATTGACTTTATACATAACTCTCTGTGCCTCATATCCTCTATGGATGCCATGAGTGCGGGAAGTAGGGAACTACTAAACATGGAGAAAACACATATTTTGTTACCTTGTAAACTGGGCCAAATCCACCTTCACCTATCTTATTTGCAGAATCGAAATTAGCAGTTGCAGCTTTAATTTGTGATAAAGTGAAATAACTGGTTCGTAGTTCTAGGCTCCTTCGAAGTTCTGCCAAAGGAATGTAATAGGCAAAGAAATCAGAATGCACGTAACTGGGAGTTGGAAACCGTCATTGCTTTGGTTTTAATGAAACCAATGACTACGGCTCCATCCATGTTTATAGCTTCCAATATCAATCATGGGAACCGGTTAGTCATCTCAATTTGCAAGTATTATAAGGAGCTCGTAGTCTCTCCATTGCATGTAAAAAATTGAAATAAAGAGAAGACGTGCTATAAATTTCATAGTGCACGAAAGCACGTGTTCTCTTTAATTACCTTTGTCTTCATCTTTCCCTCCTAGGTAACCTCCCTTCCAGAGAATCGCTAAGACTAACAGTACAGCAACACATGAACCGACTACAATACCGGCAATAGCTCCAGCAGGTAGACCACCACCAGTACTAGTGTCAAAATCTACAAGAAACAAACAATATCAAAAACCACCAAAAGGTACTTAATAAAAAGAAAGGAACACAAATTTCCAGAGCATCTTACTTGGTGTCACCGATATAGCTGATATAAGAGGTCCATATGCACCTCCGTCGGGAACAAATATAGTTCCTTTTCCAGTCCAGAACAAGTGGATCTCCAGAGTGCTACCAGTAACATTAGCATCATATTCTTTAGTGATGTTCTTACCTAAGCCTCCAGCTTCCTCAGCGATGTTAAAACCTCGTAAAACTCGGTTACCCTGCCGATTCAGAATAATGCCAAGATCAATTTACAAGAAAAACAGCTGTCTTTTCCTTTAATGTAGAATGAAATATTAAAAAGAACAAAAATAACAACTACAATTGGCAACGAAAACCTACTGATCTTTTTTTTTTTGAAAAGCAATTGCTTACTTGTGTGTAACCAATTGCTTACTTGTGTGTAACCTACTGATCTTAAATGTGTGTAACCAATTGCTTACTTGTATCTCTACATCAAATATCCGCTTCCCCGGGCTTCTACCGTCTTGATCAGGTATGAACATTATTTCTGCGAAGTGGAGCTTCACTTTGTAGCTTCCCGGTCGTAGGCAACGCCCAAAGTACTTGAGTGAGAGAGGTGCAATACGAGCTGTCCTGTATAAGTCATCTGTTACATTAACCTTAGCTTGTGCTATGTAAGGAGCTTTGTCATTACTCAAATAGTCCCCTGTTGTGCTAAGAGCCCATTTGTCGCTGTAGAAGAATGCTGATGGACTCATCACATCCAAGTCCTCCTCATATTGCTCCTGCTCAAGCAACTTAGGACCTCCACAATTAATGAATAAGTTGAAATCTGCCAATGTAAAAAAACATCATAAGACTGCAGATGGTGACTTCTTCATGATCCCTTCAAAAAATATGAATATAACTTTCAATTACACAATCTTCCAACTTCATAGTATTATTCTAAACTTACACCTAGGTTTCGTGGAGCAGGGCAAGTCTTTCTTGCAACACCAACTGATTCTACAAAACAATTTTTAATTCAATTGGACAATGAACAGAGTGATGAGTAAAGAAATAGGATAGTAATACTCAAGCTACTTACGAGTTGTCACCACTTGATGGATAACTGGATATTTTGTTCCTGTTTAATGGTCAGATAAAAAGAAGAGATATGTAAGAAAACCACATACTAATTACAAACTAACAAATAATGTCAAGAACCTTACACATTTTTGTCTTGGCAGCTGGAAGTAGAGGTCCCAGTATAATTATTGTAAGATATGTCACTGCATGACAAATTGGAGTGATGTCAATCTCGTGCATTTAAATTGTTAAGACTAATGTAGGTGAAGAGAAATCCGTACAATTTGTAAGTGGTATCTGATATCCACTGGGGCACTTGTCCAGTCAATGAGTTGTTAGTGAGATACCTGCATGCACAAACATTTTTATGTCTATTCCCCTTGCTTGCTTTAGTATAGTAAAATCCCTTAAAAATGTGATTTACTTACATGAATCGCAGACTTGACATCGTCCGGAAGTTTTCTGGTATAGTACCAGACAAATTGTTGAAACTCAAGTCACTGCAAAACAAAAAATGTTCATCAAAGCAATGACTAGCAAGGATTTGTTTACAATTAGAGACCAAATTAACTTACAGTCTTTTTATATTTGTGATGCTATCTCCAATAAATTGAGGGATTGGACCATTAATAGAGCAGTTTCTCAGAAGCCTGTCCAAATAAACGTAACTTAGTCATATAAACTTATAAATTCATAAATTGAATCAACAATTCAACTCACAAGTCTGTCAGTTTTGTCAAAGTTTGTAAGTTGGGGAAACTCATACTTGGTCCTTGCAGGTCAGTTATCCTCCTGAAAGAATCACATAACACAGACGAATAAAACTGAAGTAATGTCACGAATTACAAAAGCTTTGAAGATGGAGAATGTAGAAGGAGAATAACTTTCTCAGTTATAAAACTGAAGTAACGTTACGTCTTACAGCTGAGTTAAGTTTGTCAAGCGGGAGAATGTAGAAGGAATGGGGCCCTCCATATTTGTGCCCATCATATCTCTACAACAGTTGAAAAGCATAAGAAGTATAACTTTCTCAGTATAAGGAGTCCAAGTTTGGCAGACACAATTTAAATACTTACAGCGTATCAAGTTTTGTCCAGTTTCCGATGAAATCGGGTATTGGTCCGGAGATGCTAGTCCCATCTATCCAACTGCAGACAGTAACCAATATTAGGCACTATGGTTTCCAATGGAAGAATTCACCATAAGTAAAATGAACTTACAAATGTCTTATGTTTTTCAAATCACTCAAAGTATCCGGCAATACTCCTGTGAAGTTGTTACCACCACCAAGGCTGCAGTATTAAGAAGATAGCTTAAGAGACAAATTTATTGAAGTGACCTGAAGCGTAAGAAAAAGACAGGTAACCCGTTTGTTTCAAAAGAACTTGAACATTTCCTGATCCTGATTGGTTGAAGAATAATAGACAGGAAACCCCTATGTTTCAAACATTGTGATATTGAATGAAGATGTTCTTGTTTCAGTCTTTGCATGACTTTCTTGTCATTGTTGGTTTGTAGTTTTCTCCCCTAAAGTTGGAATTTTGCAAATATTCATGTTTTACGGTGTGCGCTGCATTCTTTGATATTCTGTTTCGCATTGTCATGGTCAATTGCAAAAAAAAAAATTGGATTTCAGATGGTTTAATAATGTTTGTTAAAGGTAAAATACTTGCATTTTCTTTACAAGAACAACCAAAGAGGTTTGCATTTATTGAACAAAAAAAAGGTGTTGTCTATGGAAAATTTTGGACTTCTAGTTAGATTAAGGGAAAACAAACGCCTCCAAAAAATATATAACTAAACAAGAGAAAAAGAATGTAGGGTATGATGAAACACTAATGTGAAGATTCAAATCTTACAATCTCATCAAATTGGATAGTCGACCAAGCTCTCTAGGAAGCGGTCCTCCGAGTAAATTTTCATGCACAGCCCTGTAAATCCAAGAGGACTAACTAAGTAAAATTGCTCACTTCAAAACTTGTCTATAGGAATTCCAGAATCTCAAAACTTGTCTACAGGAATTCCAGAATCACATTTATCTTACAACTCTTGTAGAGTAGATATATTGCCGATTTCACTGGGAATCCATCCGCTGACAAGGTTCCCTCCGAAAGACCTGTAATAATAATGCAACAACATGATTGGAGGTCAATATGGTCTAAAAGTTATGACCCAGCCAAAGATGTGCTTGTAGAGGAGCAGAATTTACATTATTCTGAGACTAGGAAGTGTAGTCCATAATGTAGGGATGGATCCACTGAAGTAGTTACGAGAAAGATCTCTGTTTGACAAAACAAAACAAGTCCAACAATTTTCAAAAGGGTGGCACCATTAGGTTGTTTTTAAATAAGTTTTCCCATTGAGGTTGTTTTCTTTTAAGGACGCCCGAGCCAGCATTATAACCTAGAAGTTTTTCATAATTCAGAAATAAATATGTATAATCAGCGCTTACATTTCCTGCAGAAAGGTAAAGTTGGCAAACTCTGCAGGAAGTGGTCCAGTTAGGTTTAGACCTTTCAGCTGACTGAAATTGAAAAGGAAGCATGAGATCAAGTAAGTCTTAACTCAAAACTTAATTACACAAATAAAAAACAAGTGAGAACGTACAAAAAAAAACACTAACATACATGTTAACAACGTGGCAAATTGTTGAGGTGTTGAAGGTACAATCACAAGTGACATTGCTGATGGACTTAGACTTATTGCTGAAAACAGAACCTATGCTGAAATTCAAACCTTGGCTTCGTTGGCATGAATTCTCATCTACAGTCCACTGCCTTATCCGATACTTTGTTGATATTTGCTGGAGCGTTCTCACTACAATTAACCAAAACTTTCTATTAAATCAAAATATCATTAAGAAACGTCTAACTACACAACGGCAATCAAATTGTATACTAGTATATCGATTTTGAGTCTCTTGTTACATTAGTTACAATTTATGAAAAGAAACAACTAAGCCATACCAATAGTTGTAGATTATTATTCTGTTGGGACAAGTTATTATAAGCTTTGGACATGATTTGTGCTTTCAGCCATGGTTCGTTAACAAAAAAAAAAAAAAAAAGGAAGTGAAATTTGTGATGATGAATTTCCATTAATTAGGGCGATCTATTCATATATATTAAACTTCATTCTCAATAATAAACAAAGTCAACAAATTAAACAATCCATGTGGAAATAATTACATAGAATTGGTTGGACAGTTTGTTGTTATTAGAATTTTAATGAAAATCATTACTAAAAAAGGCCGAATAGATATTAATAAAGAAACATTGATTTCAAGTAAAATGAATAGAAGAGAGTGATTGCTTACCTTCATCAGCAGGGAGAACTTGAGCTTCAGATTTGAAGTCACCAACACAATTCAATAGTAACACAAGTAATGTAACTAGAAGAGCACAAAATCTTCTCCTTGAGACAGGAGGAATCCCAGCTAATTCCATCATCAATATGTTCTTCAGAGCTAGCTCCCCCAAGTTAAACACACAGACTAGATATTGCTCACCATAGGAAAGACAACAATAGTTTTGTTGATCAGATAAGAGTAAGAGAGAAAGAGATGTTGCTTTCTTATAAGAATTCAGTGAAGTTATCAACTTTAGATGAATGTTTGATAGATAGGTGTGTCGTGGACTAAAGGTGCCAATAATTGAGTTGGATGACACTATTATCAATTGATTGAACTTTTTCTACTACGATGTAGAAATTGTATGACTGTTATGTTTTACGACCAAGTATGACATATGCTCAACTCCTCACTCAAATCAGACTTCCATGCAATTGCATCGAGCTCTCCCGTTTAATATATATGACCTCACGGATTAGCAACCGACATGAACCCCAAGTTAAACACACAGACTAGATATTGCTCACCAGAGGAAAGACAACAATAGTTTTGTTGATCAGATAAGATTAAGAGAGAAAGAGATATTGCTCTCTTAAAAATGTCTCATAATTTTCTCAATTTTATCATAAATCCCCTATTGGGATAGAGGTAAAAATCGATTCGATAAGAGTAGTTTTCCTGCTTGAGAAATGAGATCGACAAACCTTATAAGCATTGAAAAGTATTAGAGATGGCTGAGTTTTACTCGGTAAGAATTCAGTGAAGTTATCAACTTTACTGATTGTATGCCATGCATGCAAGTTGATGTAATGGGCTAAAAGATGAGCTATCAACTTTAGATGAATGTTTGATAGATAGGTGTGTCGTGGACTAAAGGTGCCAATAATTGAGTTGGATGACACTATTATCAATTGATTGAACTTTTTCTACTACGATGTAGAAATTGTATGACTGTTATGTTTTACGACCAAGTATGACATATGCTCAACTCTTCACTCAAATCAGACTTCCATGCAATTGCATCGAGCTCTCCCGTTTAATATGACCTCACGGATTAGCAACCGACATGAACCCCAATGGAGCTCGCAACCTAAACCAAGGAGATCACCTCCTCTCTGGGACTCTTTCCGACAGCCCTCAGGTCATTTCTCTCGCACTCTCCCCAGACGGATGCAAGCTAGCATATTAGCTACGGGTTGCAAACCAGTGAGTCCTCCTTTTTTCGAACCAGAGTCGCACCCTGCTGAGTTTGTGACTAGCTCAAATCCCATCCGAATCGGATCTCACTCGAGCGGGTCAACCATGAAAAATTTTTGCTAAAATTTCCACGTAATGGAAAAAAGACAATCATTAGTGTTGGAAACTTTACGACTCGAAGTCAAATCTTTCGTATATATTTAGTATTATTTACTAGAATTTCCAAAAAAGACGATCATTAGTGTTGGAAACTTAAAAACTCGGAGTCAAGTCTTTCACATATATATTTACTAGAATTTCCATGATATCTAGATGCGTAGGGGCTGCGACCAGAGGAAAGTGTCTGGAGAAAGTGTATGTAGACACTCCCCTTGGTCTTTACCCCATCAACAACCTGTAATGGGAAATGATAAGTTTATTTGAAAAAGCTTTTTTGCATTGCTTGTATGACTAACTTTAATGGGAAATGATATTATAAACACTGGCTGGCACTTGCTGGAAAATGACTATTGCGTTCCTGCCAAATAGCATCACAAATGAATGTTGTTCTAACCTATGAATTGGCCCTAGTTTCGCTAACACCTTTATCCACATTCCAGAGATATTCTATTAGATCTTTAGCAATATTGAATGGTATAACAATCCAATTAATTGTTAAACTAGAAGAGTAACAAATATGTATGGCAACAGGGTAATGAAAGAAAAAATGAATTAGTGATTCTTCATAAGTATAACATATAGGACAATGCAATGGCACATTGATGTGGTTTGAGGAAAGTTTGTATCTAGTTGGCAGGTAGTCTAAATATATTTTCCAAAGCAAGAAATGCACCCTATGTGGAATCGACAATGTCCAAATAGTAGGAAGTGTTTGTTTAGATTTGGATGTGGGTTAAATTGCAGTTGGGTGTATAGGCTTGTGATCGAAGAAATGATATGTTGATCGAACTGTGTGGATTCCTTTTTTTATATGGTTTCCAAATAAGGATGTGTTCAAGATAGCATGTTGAATATGAGCGGGGAGAATGTTTCCAACAATCTCCCATTCACATCAGTTAAAAGATAATATCATCAACAAGCATCCTAGAAAAGCTATTAACATGATCTTTTAAAGGAAATAAATTTTCATGCCATTCATCCTCCAAATTATTGATTCTGGCACCATCACTTACAGTTGAAAGACGACCTGTTTTGAAATCATGAGCAATGTTACACAGACCTCTCCACACAAAAGATGCCCCATTCTTAGATAAATTAGAAGCGAAGAGAGTGTGGAATCTTTAAAATAAATGAATTTATTCCACATCTTATCAGGCTTATCTATCAATGCCCAAATGAGCTTCCATAAGAGGGCTTTGTTTTTTTGGTGCAATGAAGGAACATTGAGACCCCTCAGTTTCCTAGGCTTAATAACATCAATCCATTTAGTCGTGTTGCAAGGCCTACTAGTGTTTGCACCCTTACAGACTGATGCATGCTGTCCGCGAAACAAACCAAGCAGCCGATAAACTTGCAAGCCTTATGCCTACTGCAGAATTCTTGGAAATTCTTCCCAGTTCTTTTGCTGAGGACCTCAAGAAAATTATTTTTGATGATGCAAATGGAAAACTATATACTCGCATGTAACCGATAACTATTTTTTTCAGTGGTGTGGGGAGCCCATTTACACCCCGCGCTTGCCTTTCAAAAAAAAAAATTTGCATGTCATATATGGGGATAGAGGTAAAAATCGATTTAATAAGAGTAATTCGTCCTGCTTGAGAAAGGAGACAAACCTTCCACCCACTAAGACTAGCTTAGATCCTATCAATGACGAAAGAGAAATCGTCTAGTTTTCTTCTAGTTGCGAGAAGTCGTAGACCAAGGTAGTTAACTCTAGGATTGAATTGTCTAACTCCCACCATAAGACGTAACATTTTTTGATGGAAATTTTTTTGCTACAAAATATAGATGATTTACTGAAGTTGACTTCCTGGCCTGAAGAAGAACAATAATTGTTAAGGATGGACCTGATCAAATGACATTGTTCCTATGATGCTTTACAAAAAAAAAATTAAATCATCCGCAAACTTGATATGAGAGATAGGTGGACTACCTCTATGGGGTTTAAATCCATACAAGAGTTTGTCATTTTCAGCGTTTAAAAATAACCTAGAGAGAGCTTCTGAGACTAAAATAAATAGAAAGGGTGAGAGGTGGTCTCCTTGTCACAATCCTCTAGATGGTGTGAATCTAACTTGAGGTGATCATTGATAAGAACTTGATAGACGAGAGGGGGGGGGGGGGGGGGGGGGGGGTACATTGTTTTACCAATTGGATCCAACCTTCACGAATCCCCAACATTTGCATAATAGTAATAGGAAATTTCATTTAACTCTATCGTATGTCTCACTCATATCCAGTTTGAGAGCGACCCAAGCTTTTTCCTTTTTTTGTAAGGTTTTTAAATTGATGGAAATTTTCATGGGTTGTACCAGTATTATCACCTCTTGCTCTACCATGTATAAAGGCTCATTGAAAAGGTGAAATAATACGATGAAGTCGGATTTTGAGACGATTTGCCAAAAGTTTCGGAAAAAAAATTATAAATAACATTGCAAAGACTTATTGGCCTAAACTGAGAATGTAAAACTAGATTTTTTGTTTTGGGATAAGAGCAATGTGGATCGGAATGATTTTCAAAGAAAACATTTCTTGTATGGATTTAACAACGTTGGTCCAAGAACATCTCCATGTTTCTTGTAAATCGCCATTCTTGGAGTTCCTCAACAAGTTTTTTGAAAACTATGGTGCCTTCTTCATGACTAATATGGCGTCTCTCAAGGTCTAGGGTTTCAACAAACTTTATCTCGTCCAAATCACCCATGTTGTCTCATGCAAACAAAACACAATGATTCTCTCGTAGTAAACGATGAGATTCAATCAAGAAGGAACCTAAGAAAAGTGTTAGTGGTAACTAGGGTTCCTCAAAGCTACATTTAGATAATTTACTATAAATCAAATAATATGAATTAAAAACTTAAAATTATTTGAATTTCTCGGGTTCTTCGAGCTACTCGAGTTCCCAATAACCTAGCCCTGGCCCAATCCGAATTATGGTCAAGTTGAAATTTTGAACCCATGGGTTGTCCGACTTTATAATTTTATAACCCATGGCCCAAAAATTTCCGGTTGGCCCGCCCAAGTTGTACCCCTAACCAGACCCCTCCAGAATATGAATACCAATTTGTTGGAAACTTGTATGTTTAAAGGAAAATCTTAATTTCTCCTTTATTCTTATGAAGCTTGGATAGATATCTTGAAGATTGATCCAACATCTACTTTCCTTGTGACAGGTTACGATTTCAAGACTCACAAGTGAGTTTAGTAACTTATGGAGCACATATGCTCCATCATTGATTTACCTTCGGGTATGAAATTTAGTTGCTTAGGTGGACGTAGCAAAAACAAATTTTCATGTGAGTTGGAGGCTTAGTGGCAACAATGATGTAGCCTTCGAGCACTAACTGCATGTCTTTATAATCCTTTAGAGCAGTATATTGTAGAATTAATTAAATAAACAAGGTTCAACAACTTTTTTTTGATGCATGTCTTGAAGACCCATAAGCCTCCATTGAAAAAAGAAAAACTCCATCGTCCATCCAATCAAGGCTAAACCTTCAACGTGATTCCTCCCTCACCACAACCCAAACAAGGGTGGAGCTACATAGTCTTGCCCCACCCCACGATTTCGAAAGGAATATATAGTGGGACCCCACCATAATGACCAATTAGGGTCTGAGATCAAAATGTTCAAATATTAGTAGATCCTCTCACTTTTTGGTCAGCGTAGGTCGTGTCGTCCTCACTGTTATAAAACGCACGCCCCAAACATGATTTCTCCCTCATCCAATTTTTTATATTTCCTGAACTACCCATCCCACATGACTCGCACGTGTTATGAAAATTAGAGTAACCCCCCTCCCTCCACACACACACACATTTGCTAGCTAGTGAACTTCCAAGACCCAAAACATCCTTCACCCTCCTTTCAACCCTTCACCCCCAACGACTAATTTGAACTCAAGTCAAGATGACTGTTGATCACCATTTCCTCCCATCAAACATCTATTTATCAGTGTTCTAAAAAATGGCCTAGAAGTTAGAAAAATGCCCAGATTAATGGCTGGACGGGGTGAAAAATCGGGTAGGCGCCTAGGTGGGTTTTGGGCGGTCTGGGCGGGTTTTTTTTTTTAATAAAGCTAATTGTGTTGTTATTTTATTTTTTTCCCTTTTTTTGGAAAGAAACAATTTAATTGTTTTTTTATTCACGGTATGTCTGAATGTAGCAAATGATGATTACTTAGTGGAATTCTCAAAGGATTTGCCGGTACCAATTTTAGTAATGTAAATTTTATCAAACATGACTGAGGTCATTCATGCAATTTGAAGAATTCAACTTTGTATAAAGTACCCATCATTACCAACTTCAGTCATTTGAATTTTAATAAATTTTGTTCATGATTGTTAATTTTTCATGTTTTTAAATTTTGCATATGTATCTTGGCATTAAATTGGATGTAATTGATAAGGAATTATGCTTAACTTTTGTAAATTATTAAAATTATAATACAAAACCTAAAATCACCTAGGCCCCTGGGCGCTAAGCAGCTGCTCACCCCTCGCCCACCGCCTAGCGCTTTTTAGAACATTATTATTTATAGCTCGCCTTCTACACATCCTCAGTCGCAGTCATTGTCTTTCAGAAATCCAACATACCACAATGATAGAAATACCCTTTTTGTTAACGATGGGAGGCGGTCAGAAATCGAGCCTATGTATGAAGGTAATGTTTGAAACCTTCTATAGTCATATTTTGGCTTTTGAAGTGATACTTGCAAGCTACGTTGCCATTAGAAACAATTGGCATTAATGGCAACAAATTGGGGGGGGGGGGGGGGGGTAACACTAATTTATCTATAACAATGGAGGTGCCTTTTCTCTAAGTATATTAACAGTGGGGATGCTATTATAATTTTGTTTATGTTGCTTTCAGTGTGCTTGCCATGATATTTGACAAATTTGTGAGGATTGTATTCGCACAATGGCGAAATGTCCATGGTTGTACACCAAATGCCAAACTGTGGGCATGTTCGTAAGTTTGGGTTGCGAACAGGGAGAATAACATGGGGAGGAAGATTTTGACATGCATGGATTCTACCTGCCAGGGGTTTTGGTGGCTTGATAATGCTAAGTTAAGCAATTCGAACAACCCATTCAAAACCACACCTCAAGTTTCAAGCTCACATTTCGGTTCATTATCTTCAAAGACTATTGGATAAAGGATTGCCCATGGGTAGGAATTCCATGCCCTAGTATTGGTTATGATGGCATAAGAGACAATGGTACTTCAACCGACTCTGACACCAAAACAATATGTGGCGTGTGGAAATGCAACAAAGGTTTTCAATGGGATTAAATAAGATGGAGACAAGAACAATGAGAAGAAGCTCACCTTTGAGATCAAACTGTCTGACCTTTGTGATGTGCTTGGGAAATTTTATTAGGTTGTACTCATTTACATCTATCACTATATGTAATAAAGGAACTATCAAGAAAAGAATGTTTTCCTTGTTATCATTCATCAATTGATTTACACTGTGTCAACCTGCAGTAACAACTATAGCAACAACAACCATCGCAACTTACAAGTTGATTATAATCACAACAATGAGAACAACATAGCACTGGCTAACACATATAACAACACCATAGCAACTAAATAGCAAACCGTACATTCTGACATAACAAGTGTATATCAACTTGCAGTAACAACTATAGCTACAACACTTTGACGTAACAAATGTATTTCAACCTGCAGTAACAATTATAGCAACTACAAGTTAATTGCAATCACAACAATGAGAATAACATAGCACTAGCTAACACTTATAACACCAAACTATAACAACTAAATAGCAAACCACATACTCTGACATAACAACTCTGAAATAGCAAACCATAACAACTTAGTAACTTACCTTAGCAATTAAGTACCACGAAGACGTAGGTTCAATGTTAGCATTATCGGACTACTATATATGTCGTCTCCATCCTGGAATAATGAGTTAACCCTTTGAGGTTCAGGAATTTCTACATCAGAATCGTACTCACATTCATTTTCTTGTGGTCCATCATCATCCGAAGACTCCCCATCACTTCTAGTACATATTATGGATTAATTTCATCAATATTAACATCACTTACCCATATTCATACACTCATTTTCTCTCCTTGGCATAGGTGGTACTTCCGCAACAGATGATTTTGATTGAGAAGTGACTTGAACTAATGGTATTGGTGGAGTTTGTTCAACATCACATGGTGAAGGTGGTGGTGGAGTGGCTTGAACTAATGGTGTTGGTTGAACAATAGATGGTTGATGTGATGTTTGAACTGATGGTGGCGGTGGTGGTATTGCACTACTATTACTTGTTTTTTCCATTTTACTATTTGCCTTTCTAATTCTTCTTTTTTGCCATGGATTTAGTAATTACTGATGAATTGCAACTTTATCTAATCTCTTCTCTTCTACTTGCTCTCAAGTATCTTGGAGACTGCACATTGAAGACATCCCAACAATAGCAAGTTGTAGACTTGGAGATGTGTTCACAATACTGAATTCTCTTACTTTTTCTCTTGCACCTGCTTTGAAGTCATTTGGAGATTAGTGACATATTATCCTTGCAACTAGTGCAGCCTGAGAGTGCATCTGCAGCGCCCTCCTTGGTGTAGTATTCATAAAATTCCTTGGAGGCAATGTCTCATGATTTAATCCTCTTAAGGTTGTTAAACATATGTTTCTTTCCCTTATCCACATTAAAAGGTGATGTGGGTGGAGGTTGGAAAGGATCAAGTCGTGAAGCCTCAAACACTACTGGTTGTGAAACTTCATTTATTGGAGTTCTAACATCCAATAAGCCAGATGACATCACATTGATTTAAACAATCTCCAGGAAAATGTTCAAGAAGTCGTGTGCATCAACCTTGCAACTACACCACATCTCAGTGACTACTCTTCACTCTCAAGAGGCATCCTTCTTTTATTCTTCACCCAATAAAAATCAAACACACAACCATTCAAGTCAGGATCTGACTTAAGTACACATGTAGACAGTTCTACGATACTAGCAACTTCTACAAGAAGCCTCAATATGTTAGTAAACATCCCATTCTAGTAGGGGTGGGCACGGTTCGGGTCGGTCTGGGTTGAGGCCTATCCCAGTCCTAGTCCCGATTTAGTCAACCGGGAACAGTTCGGGTCGGGAAAGCCATTTTTTTGGGCTGGCCCGGTTGGACCCGGATTGTTTGGAACCGGGATAGTCCGAGTCGGGACCATGCCTACTCGGTTATTTTTTATTTTTTATTTTTTTTTTGAATCCAAAATGAACAATCAACAAAAATGAAACGCAATAACCCTCGTTCGCATCGCATCACATCTCAAGTTTATACCAAAAAATCAGAGATCCGGGTTGCCAAGAGCAGAGATGGTTGAAACTCAAACATGGAAGACGAGAAGAGGAAGCAACCCTAGACTCGAAAAAGAGCAAATCATGGATATCCTCACAACCCCAACAGAAGAATCTCGCCATACAACATCAACAAACATTCTCTTCACCCTAACCATCTTAATAGCTCTCATCACTTTTCTTTTCTCTTCAATCCTTGTGAGCTTCTTCGGAGACGAGAAGCTTAGCCATTCCGTCCCAATCGATGCCCTTCGTTGCTTTCACTGTGAGATCTTTGGTGTGGGATTTGGTTTATGAGTGTGGGATCTGTGAGTATGAGAGTGAGATATGGTGTGGGTGTGGGATCTGTGAGTGATCTGTGAGAGTGAGAGTGAGTATGTGAGTGTGAGATTTGGTGTCGGTGTGGGGTGATCTGTGACTCTGTGAGTGTTAGAGTGAGAGTGAGAGTGACTGAGTGAGTGGTTGTGGGTGTGGGATCTGTGAGTGTGAGAGTGAGATTTGGATAAGAGATATGGTTAAGAGATTTGGGTTGGGCTTATATAGAGATTTGGGCTTGGGCTGGGCTGATATGTAAGAGTGAGTGAGATCGGGTATGGTTAAGAGATTTGGGCTTAATAGTAATCGGGACGGATCGGAACAGTCTGGGACAAAATTAGTGAAAATCGGTCCGGGACCGGGATAAAATCTGAATAAACCGGTTTGTCCCGATTTTATTCGGTCCGGGTCGGACAGGTCGGGACCGGGATTCTTTCCCAACCCTACATTCTAGTACTTTTCATTTCTTTCATAATCCCACCGGTTGACAATCCTCCAAGCACCATCATAATGAATTCTAATGTTCCTCTTACCTTCAAGCTTTATGGACCTACACTCAATACAAATGAAAGCACACTTCAATAAGTTCACTAACTATTAAGTAGAATATCTTACGTAATTGTTGGACATTCAAGAAAATATATAAGTGTATCGATACAAAGGGCATCAATATGAACAAAATCATTAACTTCAGTTCTATGCAAGCATGACTTGCTTTTAAGTTCATTAACTATACATGCTAAGTACATTAAGCACCAGTGTAGTATCATGTAGCTATAGTAATGTTCATGTCCATATTTTCATACGATTACTGCTATAGTAGAATATTTGGGAACATACCAATACTGATATAGTAGTATCCACCTCAATACAACACCTCCATATTTATACATGTCAATATTTACTTATCAACTTACTATATTCTAACATGAACAACTTACTATATTCTCAAAAAACATATACTCTTACAGACATATAATCATTTACACAAATCTTGGTAAGACAACATCCTACAAACGTAACTGATGACACACCAAAATGGTCGCGTCCCTGAGCCATACACTTGTCGTGATGATCTCGAGGAATTATGAGCCTCAACGTCATCCCAACACTGATCCGCATCAAGCGGTTCTAAGCCCGCCCAATACAGTTCGCTAAACGGACCTGAACTCTTACAGTTTGCTAAGTCCATATTTCTCATAGCTATCATCAATACCCGTAAGCCCTTCTAAGGCAAGTATCTCGAGGATCAACATCAGACAGATAATTACAGTAGCTATTCGCTTTTGACTAGGAAGCAAATACTAGAGTACATATCACGCAGGGAAACTTCCTCTTACGAGTTACTATCTGATAGGGAATTATCTGCCGCATATCTAGGAGCACAGGGATAACAGGAAACTTCCCTCCTACAACACAACTGCTAATTAGAAAAGGATCTCCACGAAGATCTTCTTCCTGAACTACACCTCGATGGTCTGGTCGAACTAGGACACCTGCACTATAAATAAGACATGAGGTAGGTAAGCTAAGGTACGCTATAAATTTCATGTTTACAACATTACACCTTCCTTAGATCTATGTCTGACTTTAGCATTGGAGTGTCATCGGCCACCACATCGATAGCCCGTGGCTCACGTGCGTTACTTGTGCAGGTCAGCAGGACTAGGTCAAAGTAGAGAGCGAAAAACGACTGCATCCATCTGCTAGAGCTTGAAGACTTTCCAAAGTAACTATCTTAAATTTTTATCCTAAACACAAAATTGGTATCAAATAACATACAAGATACTGACTTAGACCTTTACTCTGTTTCTTTTCGTTTGATTTTTTGAAAAAACCATAATGGAAGCCATTGGTATATGATAAAGATGAATAACGATCATACCTTGTTTTCTAGCACAAGAAAGCATTCAAATTATTGATAACTAGTTGTTGTATATCATTTGATAGGCTAATTTCAGGGGCATCGATGAACCCAGTAAGAAGTTTAGGGCCAACTATTGCAGTGCATCAATGTAAGGAAATATCTATATTTCAAATCAGGATGTTGTTTGAGGTTGGAGACAAAAAACGACTGAGATTTATCCAACTTAAAGCACCAAGAGTACATGGGTTCGATTCCCATACAATTTGATGTTTTTTTTTTATCTTAATATTTAAAGTTGACTAAACACTATTTGTCATGTTAAACTTTTATTGTGCCAACGGCACGAGGAATATCCTACTCTATATTACAAATCAGGATGGTGTTTGAGGTTGGAGATAAAAGACGGCTGAGATTTACCCAAATATAAGAATCTAACGGATTGTATAGAATTTAAAGCATCAAGAGCTCATGGGTTTGATTCCCATACTTAACATTTTGATATTTATTTATTTTTCTTCAATTGTTGATGGTGATGATTAGGCATGTAAGGGTGATCAATAATATATTGGCTTAATCAAGTTTTGACAAGTTCTAACTTTGGTCGTGCCAACAACACGGGGAATATCCTAGTTTATATTACAAATCAAGATGATGTTTGAGGTATGAGATAAAAGATGGCTGAGATTTATCCAAATATAAAAATCTAACAGATCATATAGAACATAAAGAACCAAGAGTGCATGAGTTCGATTCTCATACCCAATATTTTGATATTTATTTATTTTAATATTTAAAGTAGACTATACTCTATTTATCATGTTAAACTTTTGTCATGCCAACGCATGGGGAATACCCAAATGGATCTACATAGCTAGACCTATGTCTGGAGCCATAGCATGTGCTTGTGCCTACGCAAGCATTCGTTCTCCTAGGAAGCTATCTTACGAGACTACCACAACAACTGCATCGAAAGACATAAAGAAGAGCAACCCCCTCTTTGATACCTAAATTTAAAGCCAAATCTACTCTCATTCATTCATTTAGGTAAATACTTTTAAAATTTTCAGTGTATTGGTCGATTGTTTTGATTCAGTGCCAGCAGTTTAATTGCAGGAAGCCAACCAACACCTAAGATAGGATACCACGATGTAATATTTCATCCTATCCAATCTATATGATGGGAGATAAAAAGGAGTAATTGATATTTTCAATTGTTGGTAGTGAATTTATATGTAGGATTATACTCTAATTTTATATAGGCCCTAAAATGTTTGATTCTTCATAATCTTTGTTGACATGTAAATAATATTGAATTGTTTCAACCTATCTTATTGCAAGTGGAACCATCCACTGAATTGCCATGAACTTATTCATGGTTATTGCTTATGCAAGGTCTGTTCTGTAATAAGAAGATTATGCATGTATGAGTTTCCTAAACGGTATCTTATGCAGCTGCATTTTATTTCAAATTATTGTAAATTCTAAAATGATGATTGGGAAGTAGAGCCCATACACTACAAAAAAAAATGATTCAGCAACTGCTAAAAACCGTTGCTAATTGGCAAAAAACCGTCGCTACAATGATTTAGCCACGGCACAACAACCGTCGCAATATCGTCGCTAGTTTAATTGTCACTATTTGAATCAGCAACGGTAAACTATCCCGTTGCTAAATTCCGTCGCTAAAGCTGCTGAAAATTTCGACGAAGACTGTCGCTAATTGTAAAATAGCGACGGTTTTTTGCCGTCGCTATTTCGCGACCATTTTTTTGTCGTGGCTATTTAGTGACGTTTTTTGCTAAATAGCGATGGTTTTTTGCTATCACTATTTAGCGACCTTTTTTTACCGTTGCTATTTAGTGACGATTTTTGCTAAATAGCGACCTTTTTTGTCGTCGCTATTTAGCGAGGGTTTTTTGCGGTCGCTAAGGCTATTTAGCGACCGTTTTTTGCCGTCGCTAAATTGCAAATCTAATTGACAAAACAGCCACGGTATTTGCCATGGCTATTTAGGGACAACTTTGTTGCAAATCATATTGACAAATGAAATTTACAAATTATAATTCATTTTTATAATGAAATTAGCTATTAATGATTGTCCATTCTGAAAATTAATATCAACTACCAGAACTAAACTTAATTGATCAAAATTATAACCAAAATTACACAGTCTCTAGAATATCATACAAAAATTACAAATTTGTTTTACAAAGAATCCATACAAAAATGACAAAAAAACCACAAAAAAAAAAATTCGATCTATAGAATATCGAAGATCATAGATCTCCGAGAGAGAGGAGGTGGAGGAAGGGAGGGGAGAGAGAGGCGGCCGGGATCGGTGTCGAGGAAGCGGCGGACTTCTCCTCTGTGGGTTTCTTCTCTGGAGGTTGAGGTAAAAAATTTTGTTTAGAGAAATTTTTTGTTTAAGTTGGTTTGTAGAAAAAATTGAAATTTATATAGAGAAAGGTAATTGAAGGGGATTGGTTGTGTTAGTTTCACGCGGATCAGTGATGTGGTTTGGTTTAGTGCGTTGGATTGAGCTAAATTTTTAGGTATTATTGACGGTTGAGATGAGGTTTTACGCGGATCGGTGATATTTGTTTTTTAAACAATTAGCGACGGTAAATTGCCGTAGCTAAATTCTTTAGTGTTTACTTTTTTTTTTAAACCAATTAGCCACGGTGTTTTGCCGTCGCTAATAAAAAAATCAAAAACCAATTAGCCACGGTAAATTGCCATAGCTAAATTCTTTAGTGTTTAATTTTCTTTTTTTAAAAACCAATTAGCCACGTTTTTTTGCCGTAGCTAATTAAAAAATCAAAAACCAATTAGCCACGGTAAATTGCCGTAGCTAAATTCTTTAGTGTTTAATTTTTTTTTTAAAACCAATTAGCCACGGTTTTTTGCCGTTCCTAATTAAAAAATCAAAAACCAATTAGCCATGGTAAATTGTCGTAGCTAAATTCTTTAGTGTTTAATTTTTTTTTTAAAAACAATTAGCAATGGTTTTTTGTCATCGCTAATATAAAAATAATGTTATTTTTAAAAAAAAACAAGTAGCGACGATTTTTTACCGTCGCTGATATAAAAATAATGTTATTTTTTAAAAAATCAATTAGCGACGGTCGTTTACCGTGGCTAATATAAAAATAATGTTATTTAAAAAAAAACAATAGCGACGGTTTTTTACCATCGCTGATATAAAAATAATGTTATTTTTTAAAAAATCAATTAGCGACGGTCGTTTACCGTCGCTAATATAAAAATAATGTTAATTTAAAATACATTAATTAGCGAGTAGAAAATAATTCATATAAATTTGTATTTTAAAAAAAATTAATGACATACTTACCGGGTACCCAACTTTTCTTCGGACATCTTTTTTTTTCCAGAACTTTTATGAAACATTCTGTGGACTTCTTCAGACTTCAATGTCAAAGGCTGCATCTCTAAGGTTTTTTCAACCAAAGTTTCACTTGCTCTCCCATCCTTATTTCACTCATTTGCATCTAATATGATCTTCTTTGATCTGTTTTGATCTTCTTTGATCTGATCTGATCTTCTTTGATCGGATTTTCTTTGATCTGAAGCTCTTTGATCTGATCTGATCTAATCTTCTGTGATCTGATCTGATCTTCTTTGATCTTCATTGATCTGATTTGATCTTCTTTTATCTGATCTTCTTTGATCCGATCTTCTTTGATCCAATCTTCTTTGATCTGACCTGATCTTCTTTAATCTGATCTTCTTTGATCTTATCTTTTTTGATCTGATCTGATCTGATCTTCTTCGATCTGATCAAAAATCAATTAGCCACGGTAAATTGTCGTAGCTAAATTCTTTAGTGTTTAATTTTTTTTTTAAAACCAATTAACCACGGTAAATTTCCATAGTTAAATTCTTTAGTGTTTAATTTTTTTTAAAACCAATTAGCCACGATTTTTTTGCCGTCGCTAATTAAAAAATCAAAAACCAATTAACCACGGTAAATTGCCGTAGCTAAATTCTTTAGTGTTTAATTTTTTTTTTAAAAACCAATTAGCCACGGTTTTTTTCCGTCGCTAATAAAAAAAATCAAAAACCAATTAGCCACAGTATATTGCCGTAGCTAAATTCTTTAGTGTTTAATTTTTTTTTAAAACCAATTACCCACGGTTTTTGTCGTCGCTAATTAAAAAATAAAAAGCCAATTAGCCACGGTAAATTGCCGTAGCTAAATTCTTTAGTGTTTAAATTTTTTTTTTTAAAAACCAATTAGCCACGGTTTTTTGCCGTGGCTAATTAAAAAATCAAAAACCAATTACCAACGGTAAATTGCCGTAGCTAAATTCTTTAGTGTTTAATTTTTTTTTAAAATCAATTAGCCACGGTTTTTTGTCGTCGCTAATTAAAAAACCAAAAACCAATTAGCCACGGTAAATTGCCATAGCTAAATTCTTTAGTGTTTAATGTTTTTTAAAAAAACAATTAGCGGCGGTTTTTTGCCGTCGCTAATATAAAAATAATGTTTTTTTTTAAAAACAAGTAGCGACAGTTGTTTGCCGTCACTAATATAAAAATAATGTTATTTTTTTTTAAACAATTAGCGACGATTTTTTACCGTCGCTGATATAAAAATAATGTTATTTTAAAAAAAATCAATTAGCGAAGGTCGTTTACCGGCGCTAATATAAAAATAATGTTAATTTAAAAAAAAAATTAATTAGCGAGTAGAAAATAATTCATAAAAATTTGTATTTTAAAAAAAAAATTAATGACATACTTACCGGGTACCCAACTTTTCTTCGGGCATCCTTTTTTTTCAGAACTTTTATGAAACATTCTGAGGACTTCTTCAAACTTCAATGTCAAAGGCTGCATCTCTAAGCTTCTTTCAACCAAAGTTTTACTTGCTCTCCCATCCTTTTTTCACTCATTTGCATCTGATCTGATCTTCTTTGATCTTCTTTGATCTGTTTTGATTTTCTTTGATCTGATCTGATCTTCTTTGATCTGATGCTCTTTGATCTTCTTTGATCTGATCTGATCTTCTGTGATCTGATCTGATCTGCTTTGATCTGATCTGATCTGCTTTGATCAGATCTTCTTTGATCTGATATTCTTTGATCTTCTTTTATTTGATCTTTTTTGATCTTCTTTGATCTGATCTGATCTTCTTTGATATGATATTCTTTGATCTTCTTTGCTCTTATAATGATCTTCTTTGATCCGATCTGATCTTCTTTGATCTGATCTTCTTCGATCTGATATTCTTCGATCTGATCATATCTTCGATCGATCTAATCTTCTTCGATATGATCAAAAATCAATTAACCACGGTAAATTGCCGTAGCTAAATTCTTTAGTGTTTAATTTAAAAAAAAAAATCAATCAGCCACGGTAAGTTGTCGTAGCTAAATTCTTTAGTGTTTAATTTTATTTTTTTAAAAACCAATTAGCCACGGTTTTTTGCCTTCGCTAATTAAAAAATCAAAAACCTATTAGCCACGGTAAATTGCTGTAGCTAAATTCTTTAGTGTTTAATTTTTTTTAAACCAATTAGCCACGGTTTTTGGCCGTCGCTAATATATATATATATATATTTTTTTTTTATTTGTAAAACCTAGCGATGGTTTTTTTGCCGACGCTAAATGTTTTATATATATATATATATATATATATATATTTTTTTTTTTTAAATCCATTAGCTACGGTATGCTACTGTAGCTAATTATTTTTATTTGTAAATCTTAGCGACTGCTAAATTACCGTCGCTAATACAAGAATTAGCGATAGTTTTAAGCCGTTGCTAAATATTTTGCAATGGATTTTTATAATTATGGGTTGAAATAGTATTGAAAGCAATTAGCGACGGTATCAAAAAACCGTCTCTAGTTTCCGAAGCTATTAAAGCTTTTTTTTTAGTGATAGAAAATTATGGGTTTCTTTAGTGTGTTCAAAAAAGTATTGAATGCCTTGAGAAGTCGATTATAGGTCAACATTCAAATGATTAATGTAATACTAACCTTAGAACTCTAACTAGCAAAATTATAAATGATCAGATAAACAATTATCAACGTGTCATCTGTTAGTCACTAAGCAAGTCACCACAATTGCTAGCAAGAATGTAGACATGGACAAGGAATAGAAAGTAGGGGTGGGCACGGGACGGGATGGGACGAGATATACCCATCCCTATCCCATCCCGTTCATACGGGATCGGGACGGGATCAGCGGCATCCAAAAAATTTGAAGCAACATTTGCCAAAAAATTTGAAACCAATGGCTTCACCAATAATATGAAATCTTTTGTTAAACTAATGATCGTAATGAATTGGTATACTAACCTTTAGCTGCTCCAATGGCTATGTTCACTCTTTGCCTCCATGCTAGAGACTTTCCATTCCTTCCTAAACATTCAATGCTTAAGTGTTTGATGAAATTATGAAACCAAGAAAATATGAAGTAGAGGAAGAATTCATGAAATGTGTGTCTCACCTATTATGTATTCAAGAAGAGATCCATTTGATGCATATTCATAAACCAATATTCTAATCCCATCTGTTCCTTGGCCCCCTTATTTCATACAAATAATTCACACAATTAGGAGACCTCAAGATAGAATCCAATGGCAAAAGTAACACTGTACAGGTGATGGTGTTTACTTACCAAATTGTTCACAATAGCCAACCAAGCTGATAAGGTTCCGATGTTGTACTCTGGATAATAGTTCTACTTCTGTGTCCTCGAAAACAAAAATAAGTTTATTTCTAACTCCACTAAAACATACAATATGATTGATGAATATCTGAATTTTAGCAAAACATTTCTATGTTTTTCTAGAAATTCAAACCAAGAGGAAAAACAAACACCCCCAGGAGCACACATGTATGGGCAGAGTTACCATTTCTAAACTCTTTAACATCCTGATATGAATCTGTATGAGCCTTTTTAATGGCTAAAATTCCCCCTTCATCAAATGTTCCCTTGTATACATTCCCAAAGGCGCCTGACCCTAACAAGCATTCATCACTAAAGTTCTTCGTAGCCCTCACAAGTTCCTTCAACTCGAATCTTCTCAACTGCAATCCCTTAACATTGATCACACCTTTCTGCTTCCACTTTTCCCTTAAAAGACCCCAATACCGTCTCTTAACAAAACAATAGATCATCAAACCAACCATGACCGCCGCAATGCCTACTGTCAAACCACCCCATAGATGTTTCTGTGCAAAACCTGAAGACTTAGACACACGCAACACTAGAGGATGCTAAAAAATTAAATATGTTATATACATTAGTATATTTGTATGGGCATCCACAATTCTAAAATAAATAATTAAATAAAAAATATTAATAATTAATATTAATAAATTAGTTCGGGACGGGACGGGATTGGCGGGATTGAAAATCTCCATCCCATCCCATCCCATTCTAGATCGGGACGGGACGGGATCGAGATGAAATTATTCAATCCCATTAAGACCCGGAAAAATCGGGACGGGAACGGGATCGCGGGATGGGATGCCCACCCCTAATAGAAAGAGACCTCGGAGGGAAGATTACACTGATCTAAGCTTGGGATGGACAAAATGGATCCTAAAAATCACAATAAACATGAATAATGGGGTGATACAATTAGTAGCACACCAAATATAATTCGAATGTTAGACAATGTTGAGCCTAATCCTATAAATCTTCTTCACCTCCGGAGAGTGATTCCATTGAAAAGTTTGTTGGGTGAAGTGGGGGTTTGAGGTCTAAGAAATGAGCCCTTTTAGGGGGCGAGGCCCAGAGAGCAAGGTGGGGGCAAGGCTCGCCCACCACCATCCATCATCCTAGAAATGGATGCATGATCGGCATCTCTAGGACTAGGATGATGGATGGTGGTGGGTGGGCCTTGCGCCCACCTCGCTCTTTGGGCCTCACCCCCTAAAATCAGGGCTATGAAATATAACTAATTGAAAAGGAATAGTTAGCAAATTTATAGATGGAAGATGATGAGGTGTAAGTGAAAAACTTAAATGAAACCAATGGGTTGTGGGGGATGCAATAGAATTGCCTATTATGTGAATTGAAGTGTGAGAAGAATATTTGATTGGGCGAGTTTTCAATGTCACACAAAAGATTGATTGTTTTTTTACGCATTCCAATAAGAGTGATGCTACGGTGCCTGGTTTGGTGCCTGGACCAACCATGCACCAAATCCCAGTGCAACAAAGAATTTCCCTTCCAATACATTTTTTAGGTAATAAGGACAAAGAAACTATTACTAAGGGATACCTTTTGGGCCAGGTCATTCGACCCGTTAATTTGAGCCCACAATCCATTGAAATAGGTCCTGGGCAATTTTGAAGCTGCTCTTTGAAAATGTGCATGCAAAAAATTGATTCACATTAGATTAGAGCGGATGATATATCGAAACGTCCTTTCTTCTCCAGTGTATATGTGTCATGACAATCTCAAGGAATAACATGCCCAAGCATCATCAAGCCCATGAAGTGCAGTCTGCCAAATGGACCCAAATTACTACAGCCTACTAAGCCCACACGCCTCACAACCATCTCCAATACACGTAAGACCTATTAAGGCAAGTATCTTGGGGATCAGCTTTGGACGAGCAAGCCTGCAGCATTTTGTTTCCAACTAGGAAGCAAATACCAGAGTATATGTCGTACATGGAAAGTTTCATCTATGGACAACACTCCGATTTAGTACTATCGACCGTGTATCTAGGAGCGTGAATCCAACGAAGAAACTTCCCTCCTCAAGACGACTCCTAATTAGATAAGGATCTCCAAGAAGATCTCTCATTTCGTAAACTACACCACAAATGGCCTGGTTGAACCAGGACTCCAACACTATAAATAAGACACGAGGTTAATGAACAAAGGTACACTACAAATTCCCTATTTACATCATTAAGCCTTCCTCAGATCCTTGTCTGACTTTAGCATCTGAGTGTCATCGGCCACCACAATGGTGCTCTGTGGCTCACGTTCCTTGTGCAGGTCAGCAAGTCAAGGTCAAGTAGGGTGCGAAAATTGACTGCATCAGTTTGGTGTCGTCCGTGGGAAACAACAGAGTTCCTAGCAAAACACTAACATCATCTCTCTTCAGAGTTCAAGAAAATGATGACCACCAGATCCAGCAACAATGGAGACCAGGGGGACACGTCAAACTCTCAGACTGGCATTATACCACCATTTTTGGTGGTGCCTACAACACACGGGCAACATGCTGACACCCCTGTGCTAGCAGCAACGACGACTGACTCGATGATAGATCTGCTATCGTTGCAGATACAACAGATTGCTAAAGCAGTAAATATTCTCACTTAGCATAACCCTCCGCCCGCCGATGAAGATCATGAGCAGCACAGACCTCAATATCTAGATGACAACAGAGAGCAAGCATAGGATAGTCAAACACTACCAGTTCTCATTGGACTAGAGGCGGCAGCGCGGTCAACGAAGATCAAATTTTAAGGGCAGATAGACCCACCACGCAGAACCCTTTCCGCCGAGGGGCTCATGACCAAGACATGCTGTACCACTTTTTTGTTCCCCCGTTCGTGGGCTACATCATGAACAAGGCTCTTCCAATGAAGTTCAGCCCTTCAAAACTTGAGTTCTATGATGGGACCAGTGACCCATTCTATCACTTGTGACACTATCAACATGTGATGGCACTCAAAGAAGGTTTCGAATCGGTGATGTGTAGAAGGTTCCCTATCAGTCTGAAGAAGTTAGCGCTAACATGGTTTCATAGTCTCTCCCCAAAATCAATCGACTCATTCAAGATAGTGGCCAAAGAATTCCTGACACGCTTTATCGGCATCTAGCGGATCAGAAAGGGCCCACACTACATACTCTCCCTGAGGCAGAAGTCACATGAAACGCTAAGGGAATATGTCACGTGCTTCAATGACAAGCTGACGCTCATTGACGGTTGTAGCGATGATACCGCCGTTACGACTTTTATTACGGGTCTAAGAAAGGGAAAGTTTTACGACTTTCACAGATAAGGAACTTGAAGGTGTCCGCGCGCCGCACAATGATGCTTTTGTCATTTCGGTCTTTATTGCTAGGTGGAAAGTGAATAGGGCCTTGGTGGACACGAGATCTCTCTCAACGTCTTATTCTACAATGCATTCCACAGTATGAACCTCAATGAAGAGAACTTGATTGCTTCCAACTACCTACTAATTGGGTTTAGCAAAGAAAAATGCTTCTTGATCGGGAAGATAAGGCTAGCCATGGTAAAATTTTCTCAGATTCAGTGTAGCTCGCAAAACAAGTTTAACAAAAGCTAGAATTAGAAACTGGGGACAAAGACCCAGTAGCAATGACTCAACTTTGCAACGAATGACATAACAACATTACAGGGGTTGCCCACCCTCTAGCCTGATATGATGTCAGCCACAGCGGAAAGGTCATTGCAAATGGGGGCTCAACCCCACAACTGTCAGTGGGTGCGGAAGCACCTTCCCACGCAAGATTTACTCTTCAGTAACCTCAACGGCGTCGGCAAACTTGACAATTCACCGAAAGTACTTACGATCCAAGCAAGGGCCATGCTAATTTACTTTAGGGCCGGATCAACCTTTCTCCGCCAACAGTCAATCTATCCAGTTGTTTAACGCTCTTTTAGTAGTCAGTTTAAAGTTTTAATTGTTAGGAACTTATGTGATTTGAACTAATTTGAGAAATAAAAGAGAATTACGCAAACACACTCTATTGATTATTGGAAAGATGTTACAACATTAGCCTAGATGGCATATACAAAAGATTACAAACTACAAGCATCCAAATCCGATGTGATGTAAAGATTCGCTTAAACATTCCGACTTCAGAAGAGGACTTAGAATCTACAACATAGGTACCTCGGGTAAACTACAATGCCCTCTAAATGTTATGCTCTGCGAGTTCTTCGTAGAAGATGATTCGCAA
Source organism: Berberis vulgaris (assembly GCA_963556465.1). Lineage (NCBI taxonomy): Eukaryota > Viridiplantae > Streptophyta > Magnoliopsida > Ranunculales > Berberidaceae > Berberis > Berberis vulgaris. Next base: position 22,801,709 of record OY747125.1, read on the forward strand.
TCAAGAGCGAAATTCGTCGGACCCACCTCGCAAGGATGGTCTGAGGTGGTATAGAGTCAGCCACTGGAGGCCCTATTACACATTGACCAAAGCTAGGACCAACTCACATGCTCGATCCGTCCAACTAGACGAACTTGGGACAAGTACTAGGTTGAAACAGATCGAGTGCACCCTCCCACTGAGGGATGAGAGAGGCGTCTGGGAGTCAAAGGCCCACTCCAACAGGCCATGTCCAACTTCACTCCGCCCCGCCACTCCGAGTTCCAGCGCAACACAACACATCAAGGCTAGCTAAAAGGAGAGGAAAGCAACCACTCCAAGGTTGGTTGCTAGTGTTATCTTAGAAATTATGCGGTTCGAAACACCGACATGGCACAACACATAAATGACAAACTCGTCCCTTGAGGGGAAGTCCGTACTTCTTCTACGAAATACGAAAAGAAATTATAGCTCCAAATAACCAATCGGGTGCTCACCTAGAGCAAGTGACCATGCATGATAGCAAGTCTTATCAAGACTCATCGGTGCAAATGTCAGAACATTTAATCACTCCAGTGGAGGAAATCTTTCTTCAGCCTCTGGAAAACCCAAAACATATTCTTTGAGAAAGAGCATATGAAGAATGCACTATGTAGATAATGCCTACAACGGTGAAGAAACGTCATTATATAGCCGTATTGGCTCACCAAATAGGCGCATCAGCATTAAATATCAACATTGAATACCATATGGGAAACGAGGAGGTGATGGTTCCCAAGGAAATCTCATAGGTCCACGTTCAATCAATTAATGATGTTGCACACAACCCCATTAATTCGGGGGAGTAACTGATACTCTACCGTCTCGTAATCTATGTCGTACGCGTGGCACCATGCAATCTACGTTGTAAATGTGGCACCATGATCCTGCAATAGGACCTAGTTTTTCTTATCTGGGATCATCGGCTAGGCCCGCTATCTGAGCGACATTCTACCACGTGTGTTGATGCAAGAAGTAGAGGCCCTAGTCATTCTTGACACACGGAAAACACCTACATATCACCAGTTTATTTAAGGTACCTCTTTTTATAACTTTCATTGAATTTAGTGAAAACTAATCCGCACAATGCAGTCCAACTGTGGAAATAGGCTCGCACACCGATAAAAGGCAGAGCCCCAACCTAGCCAGGCAAGCTTAGTCAATTTTGACTGATGATGACAGCTTCTGGTTCATCCCGACGCTTAGTTTGCTGCGCATGACTGTCGATGGCTTAGGAAGTGGGAGTCTAGTCAATGCTCTCATGCTTAATGACAATGACCCCATTAGTTAAGCCTAGTCAGTAACAATTGACAACCACAACTTTTGATCAGCTCCCAAACTTGTAGCTCACTTCTTGCGGGTGTAGATGGTTTGGAAGGTGGAAGCCTAGTCAGTTTCGACTGATGCCGACGGTTTGCCACGGGACCACTGCTCTTCTACAGACCATGGTTGTCAAATTTCCAACTCCCCAAACCTGTAGCTCGCTCTACGCAGGTGTAGATGGTTTGAAAGGTGGGAGCCTAGTCAATTTTGACTGATGTCGAAGACTTGCTACGTGACCATTGCTCTCCAACAGACCATGGTTACCGAAACTCCCAAATTTGTAGCTCGATGCGTCGGGTGTAGATGATTTGGAAGGTGGGAGCCTAGTCAGTTTCGACTGATGTCGACAATTCACCACGAGACCACTGCTCTTCTACAGACCATAGTCACAAAATTTTCTCATCCCAAACCTATAGCCGGCTCCACGCGGGTGTAGATGGTTTGGAAGGTGGGAGCCTAGTAAGCTCCAATTGACGTCGATGGCTCGCTATGGGACTACTGCTCTCTCTAAGGACATGGTCACCGAATCTGATTATAGATCAAGCAACGTCTTCACGCCCACATAGGTTGACATCCCGTTATCAGCAATGGCCACTTGAGCCGACTCGAATATTAATCCGCTAAGAGCGGACGAATGCTACACGGGAGACCAGCCTGAGCTTACAAAACTTGACTCGGGCTAAGCACTCTTGCTCAACTACAAACGACAATGCACGTGCTCAACTAAAACAGTTCACTCATGCCAATGACCGCAATTGACGGCTAAATATATAACTTGAGCCTCCAATGGCTTACCTCAAGGATGAGCTGCAGCTTGGGTAGAGTAACCCGCTTCCAAACCATCCGCAGAATGTTCACTATTGGGGATAACCACGCAATAGCAACTCTGAGACCTCACAAAAGTACATGTCAAAATTACTTGCGGCATGAATGGTCAAGCTCTCTACAGCGGACACACTACTTGGCTCCTTGCTAACCCTACAGGGCCTACGTAAAAATAAAATGACAAGGCAAAATGGAAAGCATGCAATAAGGAGACCGAACAAACTACAGATACAAAGCATACTCAAAATAAACTTGTTTTCAATAACAGTCTAGACAAAAGGTACAAATGCACGGAATTTACTCCTCATCAGGAGGAGGTACAATTGCAGGGGAGCTAAGCTTAATAGGAGAAGAAGCAGGAGTTGCATTCGCGCGTGCCTCAGCTTGAGCGTCATGATCTAGATCTCCCTCTTCCTCTAACAGTTCATAGATCACTTTGATGTCTGCAAATGACACCTTCTTGTAGTAAGAAATATCCCATTCTAAGTGTTCTTCTTTTATTAGCGTCAACAGTTCTAACCTCACATGCACGATCCTGCGGAATTCAAATGCGCCTTACGCTTTGAGAATGCCTTCCTCGCGCGCCTTTACTTCAGCAAGCTCACACTCTAGCAGCTCCACCTTGCTTGTCAGTGCATCAGTCTGAGACTGCTCAGTAATCAGGCTACTTTTAATTGCACTAAGTTCATGCTACTCTAGGAGAAGTTGGTCACCAATTTTCCTTGCTTCCCGAGCGTTGAATTCCACACTGGCCTCTAACTGCTGCCTTTGGACGACCCACTCAGAGTCTTTCATGGTATTCTCCTCAGCAAGAGACCGCAACTCAGAGCGCATCTTAGCGGCAACTTCATGCACAACTTCTAGATCATGGCTGACCTAGCTCAGCTCTTCTCTGAATCTATCCCTTGTGGACATCACCTCTGCTAAATCAGACTCAAGGACTTCCAAACGAACCCTCTGCATCTCAGCATCAACGATTGATTGTTCCAGCTTCCTATCTTCAATTAGTTTCCTCAGCGATTCAATCTCAAAGAATGCATCAGAATACGACTTTTGCGTATTTGAGAAGAAACGCTCCATGGTGTGCACCCTCTCACGAGCCGCCTCAACTTACGTCCCAGCGACGACCACTGGGTTCAGATGCGACATCCCCAGCATAAGATTTTTCAGCCCTTTATCCATATGCTCTTCCAGCGTATCCTACCGGGGCTTTGGAACACAGTTCACCAACCAACTATAGCTTATATGCTTCCTCAAAGCATAATCAATGTCAACCTCCTGGTGCCAGGCCTGGTTGCTCATTTTCACTATGTCCGGAACGAATAAACTCATCTGCGCGACCAAATTACGCAAGCACCGCCTTTTGTAGTCTCTATTGCACCTAATCCCTCATCAACAACCTTCCCTTTGTCACCAACAACCGACCCTTTGTTGCAAGCCGGCTCAGTAGAATTCAAAGGGAGAGATGGAGGCAAATTGTCAATCGGACCCTCCATTATCTCGATATATGGCCTGGAGCGAGATGAAGGGAAATGTGGACTGCAGGAAGGACGGTCCACGCTGCGACGATCGCTGTGAAACGATCCACCAACAAGACGATTGACCTTCGGGACCACAAACAAATCTTTATCGAGACCTTCCAACAGAACTGGTCTGGATTGGTCAGTTTTAATAGAAGCCACCACAACAGTCAGCATCAACTTCTTATTCAAAGCTTCATCCTGCTTGGTACTCAGCTTCGACTCATCATCAACCCCTGCTAGCCGCAGGTGGTCCTTCACCAAATCAGATGCTACAACCTCCGTATCTGCAGACAGGTCAGAATCATGTTCCTCTCTCAATGAAGCGAACCATTCGAAGCAGACTCAGCCCCAATGTGAGACCTCTTTGAGTCTAAAAAGGAAGCAAACATCTTGGAAAGCCCCTCTGTGTCTGACAAACTAGGGGCCTTAACTTTAGAGACCTTTCTTTTCATGGAAGGAGTTCCACCTTCAGACTTAACCTTCGGCAATCTTAAAAGAGTGGGAGTCACATGCCAATGGGCCCATAACCCCCTGCGACTAAATTTAGACGGGCATATAACATCCACCACACTCATCTGAGGCATGTCATGGAATGCCTTCATAACAGCTTCTTTCTCCAAGGAAAGAGCGGTAGTGGGGAACCTCATTATAGAGAACATACACAACGATCAACATACAATCAACACAACGAAAGTAAATGATGAAATCATGTTTACGAAGTGGCCTGAACTCCCGCTCAAGCGGACGACCATTGAACTCGAAATACTTAGAATTCGAAGGAGCCAGGAAACATAATTTTTGCTAGAACTTAAAGTCATTCGACAATTTCCCAAAGCAAGACGATGACTTCATCTTACACACGACGTGGTCGTTTAGTCGAGGAGAAGTCAGTAACTAAATCACCTTTGGGCTCACGTGGACACCGACATTTTTTGCCTTGATCAATATAAGAAGAATAGTCTTGTTCCCATTTGGTACCAACTGGGCAGGAGGGATGCCAAGAAATTCCAGAAACCCCAAATCTTGACAAGCACAGGAAAATGGACACTAATTTGAAGCATGTTGCGGTGCAAACAGACGAATCCTTCAGAATTGAACATTGGCGTCTGATCATCACTGAAGGTGTAGAGTGGTAGGTCTTCAGGGACCCCATATGTCTTTCGAATCTCAGCCAGGCTCTATTTGAAGGCCGACCTATCTTCAAAGAACTGAAGGCCCTTGAGAAGAAGTTCATCATCAAGTTGAATTTTGTGAGCCATGGAATAAATGAACAAGCAATTGATTAAAAGCAGAATAAAGCGGAGTCTCTAAAAATGAAGAAATGGAATAGTCAATCTTTACAAAAAGGGAGATCTAAATAGATATTGATTTCTCGCCTTTTCTCTACTGAACCGATGCATGGTTAATTACTGAAGCGCACCACTCAAGTAACGATTCAGACTCAATCATCACGAGCGGCATATCTTTTTGAAGTGACTTAGTGGACCGATACGATGGCCCACTAACTTGAGGAGAACAACTGATGATACACTGAAACATCCTCTCTTCTACACCGTACATGTGTCATGATGATCTCAAGAAATAACAAGCCCAAGCACCAGTCTAGCACTGATCCGGCCCAAGTGGAATCAAGCCCACGAAGTGTAGTCCGCCAGACGTACCCAAATTACTACAGTTTGCTAAACCCACACATCTCACAGCCATCTCCAATACCCGTAAGACCTATTAAGGCAAGTATCTCAGGGATAAACTTCGGACGGGCAAGTCAGCAACACTTTGTTTTCAACTAGGAAGTAAATACCAGAGTATACGTCGTACATGAAAACTTTAATCTATAGACAACATTCCAATTGGGAACTATTTCCTGAGTATCTAGGAGCACAGATCTAATAGGGAAATTTTCCTTTTCAAGATGACTCATAATTAGAGAAGGATCTCCAAGAAGACTTCATTCCCTAAACTGCGCCACTGATGGCCTAGTCAAACCATAACTCCAGCACTATAAATAAAACATGAGGTTGGTGAAAAAATGTATGATACAAATTCCTTCTTTACAACATTAAGCCTTCCTCAAATCCTTGTCTGACTTTAATATCAGAGTGCCATCGAACACCACAACGGGGGTCTGTGACTCACTTGCGTTCCTTGTGCAAGTAGCAGCTCAAGGTCAAGTAGGAAGCTAAAATCAACTACATCAAAAGCTATAAATAGATGCAAGTAGAAATACTTAAAAGTGGGTTTTGGGTTGATTTTGTACAAGCTAAGATTAAGGTGACTAGGTGAGGAAGGGAGAGGGAGGAAATAAAAAAATAGAACCGAAACAGAAGATGACAAAGGTGGTGTTGGTGGGGTGGTTTGCTGCCACATTAAAACCTTAATCGGAAAACCTAGTGGGATAAACCCATGTCGAAGGAAAAAAGAGTACATCCACCACTTCCGCATACTTCAGGGTGCTCTATGCACATAATGTTGCCTAGTTAAAACCTTGACAGGAAAACCAAGTGGAAAAACCTTGTCAAAGGAAAAAGAATACAATACGCATAAATCAACTATTAGTATATTTTGATATGATCTGTAACATATTTATGGATGCTTTTGTACATACTTCTGGATGCATACTTGGGGGATATACTTTTGGATACCCCTTGATAATGACTCCCCTTCATGATAGTAGAACTTGAATTACTTGGATAATTAAGTCGGCGCTAAACTTATTTGATAAAGAGATTTGCAAGGTTGTCACTATAATAAATTTGTTCAACTTCAATCACATGGTTCTTTTGAAGCTCGTCATTACCCAAATGAAGGAAGCGAATGGATTATTGACACTGGTGCATCTTATCATGCAACCCCAAGGAAAGATTATTTCACTACTTATAGAGTAGGAGATTTTGGCAGTGTGAAAATGGAAAACACTGCAACTCTAAAATAGTGGGAATAGGTGATGTGTGTGTCCAGACTAATACGGGGTGCACGTTGACTTTGAAAAATGTACGCCATGTTCCTGTTCTTCGTCTGAACCTGATTTCTGGACTTGTTTTGGATAAACAAGGGTATATTAATTATTTTGGTAATGGTGCATGGAAGCTTACCAAAGGTTCACTTGTTGTGGCAAAGGGTAAGGCGTGTTGCACACTATACAAGACTCAGGTAAAATTGTGTAAGAATTGTTTGAATGCAGCTGAAGATTGTTTTTCTACAAACTTGTGGCATATGCGACTTGCACACATGAGTGAGAAATGTATGCAACTCTTAGAAAAGAAAAAAAATTAATTCCCTCCTTGAAAGGTACTCCTCCTAACTCCTGTGAGTATTGTTTATTTGGTAAACATCATAGAGTTGCATTTCGTAGATCATCAAAAAGAAAATATGGCTTGTTAGATTTGGTTTACACTGATGTTTGTGGTCCCATTGAAGTAGATTCTCTTGGTGGTAGTAGATATTTCTTGACATTTATTGATGATGCTTCAAGAAAGGTGTGGATATATTTTCTCAGATCTAAGGACTAGTTTTTTCAGCAATTCCAGCAGTTTCATGCTAAGGTTGAAAGAGAAACAGGTAGAGTTTTGAAGTGTCTCCGCAGTGATAATGGTGGCGAGTACACGTCAAAATAATTTAAAGCTTATTGTAGTAAGCTTGGTATACGGCATGAAAAGAAAGTTCCTGGCACTCCACAGCATAATGGGGTAGCAGAAAGAATGAACCGGACTATTGTAGAAAAGGTGAGATGCATGCTTCGCATGGCTAAATTGCCAAAAGAGTTCTGGTCTGAAGCTGCTAGTACAGCTTGTTATCTCATCAACATGTCTCTTTCATTTCCTTTAGACGGTGACATTCCAGAAAGAGTGTGGAGAGGGAAAGATAGTTCATACTCTCATCTAAAGGTATTTGGCTGTAAAGCATTTGTTCATGTATCGAAGGAGAAGAGATTAAAGCTTGATGAGAAGGCATCTCCATATATTTTCATTGGTTATGGAGATGAGCAGTTTGGCTACAGATTATGGGATCCTGATAATAAGAAAATTATTAGAAGCAGAGATGCAATATTTTATGAAACCATTGCAGATTTTGAGAAAATTGAAAAGCCCAAGCAGATAAATAATGAGATAGCAGATCTTACACCACTTCCTCCTCCTTTGTCGCATGTTGAAAGTGGGGGAGATAAGCCAGATGATATAGTTGGTGACCATATGCCATAAAATGAAGTTGTTAATGATGATCATGTAGAAATAGATGAGACTGCGCATGAAGAGCAACCCCTTCATCAAGAAATAGTAGAGCCTCAATTAAAAAGGTCTACCAGAGAGCGCCAACCTTCAAACAGTTAACCCAATGATGAGTATGTTTTCCTTATAGAAGAAGGTGAACCAGAAAAGTTTCATGAAGTACTAGATCATAAAGATAAAGATAGCTGGATGAAAGCTATGCAAGAAGAGATGAGTTCCTTGCATAAGAATGGTACTTATGATTTAGTTGAGATTCCAAAAGGTGGAAAACCTTTGAAGAACAAATGGGTGTACAAATTGAAAAAGGATGGTGATGAAAGAATGTGAAGCACAAAGCTCGGTTAGTAGTAAAAGGCTTTGCGCAAAAGAAGGAGATAGATTTTGATGAGATATTCTCACCCGCGGTGAAGATGACATCCATTAGAGTGGGGTTAAGTCTTGCAGCTTGCCTGGATCTTGAGATTGAGCAGTTAGATGTTAAAACTGCATTTCTTCATGGGGATTTGCATAAAAAATTTACATGGCACAACCAGAGGGTTTTGAAGTGAAATGGAAAGAACATATGGTTTGCAGATTGAAGAAAAGCCTTTATGGATTGAAACAGGCTCCGAGACAGTGGTATAAGATGTTTGACTTCTTTATGGTAGGACATAGCTACAAGAGAACATTTCAAGACTATTGTGTTTATGTCAGATATTTTTCGCCTGATAGATTCATTATTCTCTTGATTTCTGTTGATGATATGCTAATTGTTGGAAAAGATGTTGATATGATTGGCAGGTTGAAAAAAGATTTGTGTATCTCTTTTGATATGAAAAACTTGGGGCCAGCTCAACACATCCTAGGGATGAAGATTACACGTGACAGAAAAATTAAAAAGTTGTGGTTATCACAAGAAAAGTATGTTGAAAAAGTACTTGAAAGGTTCAACATGAATGATGCTAAACCCGTGAGGACTCCACTTGCTAATCACTTCAAGTTAAGTGCCAAGACATTTCCACGTACTGATGAAGAAAAGAAGCATATGTCAGGTATTCCATATTCCTCTGCTGTAGGGTGTTTGATGTATGCTATGGTTTGTACAAGACCAGATATTGCTCAAGCAGTCAGTGTTGTGAGTAGGTATTCAGAAAATCCAGGAAAAGAGCATTGGGCTGCAGTTAAATGGATTATGAGATATTTGAAAGGTACTTCAAAGCTTTGCATAAGCTTGGTAATTCAGGAGCTGTGTTAGAAGGATACACAGATGCAGATTTTGCAGGTGATTTAGACAAGAAGATGTCGACTTCAGGTTATGTTTTCACTTTTGCAGAGGGAGCTGTAGCTTGGTAGTCTAGATTGCAAAAGTGTGTTGCTTTGTCAACTACTGAAGCCGAGTATATTTCCATTAATGAAGCAGGGAAGGAAATTTTATGGTTGAAAAGATTGCTCAAAGAGCTGGGTGTGAATCAGAATAAGTATGTGGTGCATTGTGATAGTCAGAGTGCTATTGAGTTGAGTAAGAATGCCACATACCATGGACTTACCAAACATATTGATACACGTTACCACTGAATACGTGATGTGCTTGAGAAAAATTGTTTTCAGTTTGCAAAGATTCATACTAGTGAAAATCCTTCCGACAGGATGACAAAAGTAGTTCCAAAAGGAAAACATGAGTTCTATAGAGAACTCATTGGAATGGCCTAATATGATTAGGCGGTGATTTTTCCCTAATGGTCTGGAGGGGGAGATTTGTTGAGGTCCAGCCCATTAGGGTGGATCCAACTTTGGTAAATAATCAGACATAATTTCAAGTTTGGTTGAACAAGGAAAAAAGTTTTCAATAAGAAACAAAAACAGAAATAAATAGAAACAAAGTTCTATTTGAGGCGGTGTTAATTAAATAGAAACAAAGTTCTATTTGAATATAGAAACAAAGTTCTATTTGGCAGCTGGTTAATTAAATAGAAACAAGGTTCTATTTGGGTGGCTGCAAACAAGTATAAATAGGTGCATAATACATAGCTTTATGATATAGTGTTTCAGAGAAGTTGTTGCGTGAATAAGCAACAGAGAACATAGTATTCTCTTTCGTGTTTGGTGCGGTTGTGTGCACGTGGACGGTGACTTTGTATCTGATTCTTTGGGCACGATATCGACTTAGTTTTGTCAATTGATTTGGTAGAAGAAGTTGAAGGAGCTTTTGGGTTAATTTGTTGTGAGGTAACCCGTGTTATTTATTCCTTGTATTACTCAAGCTTTGGGCAAAAAACTTGAGAAATTGTTGTACTTCTTCTTATTTTATTAGTGGATTCTCTCGGATTTTCCTCGTGATTTTTCCCTTCACATTGAAGGGTTTTCCACGTAAATCTTGGTATCTAGTTTATTATTGCTTTAGATTATTTCTTTGGTATTGTTTTATTGGTATTTGTCCCAACAGACATGACACTCGCTGTTGCACCCCACTTGGGTCATATACGCTCCGAGTGGCTTCGATAGCAAGGGAGACACATTTGGGTGAGGTGTGTTCGGCATAGGAGGAGAATGCGATTGTGGAAATGAAGCTAAGAATTAGGAAAATAAAGAAAACCTTGGATTGATCATAACATGAAAATGTGCATGAATTATTTTAGCATGTATTAGGTTAGCCTTTAACGAAGAAATTAACAGCTCATTCGATTCACGAATGAGAACTACCTGTCTTCCTTAAGGTGAAATGTATATTTTTTTAAAAGATATTTAATTGTCTAGTTGTGACATAATTTGTAAGTTTGCTCACACCAGTATTAATATACTGACCCGAATTTTGTACTGTTTTACAAATTTGGGTTCGTTCTTGATGAGTGCATCCCCAAAGACTTATCAGAGTTAATTGGAGCGTAAAGGTGGTATTAGCTGCGTGGCGTTAGCTGAGGATTTGACACGTTTTTTTAGATTTTGAATTTATTGTTTTTCCTAGGTAATAAGATTTAGGAATCAATTATTAATGCTCGGATTTTTTTTAGTAAGAGATTTATTTGGGGATTGATTAATGTAATTTTTTTTTATGATTTAGATTGTGGCTTGGGTTTATAATTGTGGACTTCATTTTGAGAGGAAGAATTTTGAGGAAGATTATTATTTTTTATTGCCTCATGACTGTACCATTTAATTTGTTCCTGTCGTGCCTCGATTTTTGGACAATTTATTAATTTATGTTGTTTAAAAATCGGAGCTTGACACAATTCGAGAATGAACTGAACTTTGCTTGTCACGACTTACAATTTGTCCAGGAAACTGTGGTTGGAGTGCAGGCCAAGATATAGACTCTGAATGCCGAGAAGGCTAAGAAGGAGTCCAAATGGGATGTCTGATATCAACAGTTGGAGGCTGATGTTGAATTCAATGCCAAAAGCATGCAGACTGTTGAGAGTAGCTCCTTTTGGCACAAAATGAACTAAGTGTAGTTAATGATATACTGGGCGTTGAGCAGCCCAAGATGAACATGTTGTCGGGCAAGCTGGAACAACTGGAGTAGGAGCTTGCCGAATCAAGGATGCACGAGGAAAAGTTTTTTAAGTCCTAGGGCACATTTGAATTCAACAGTGTTGTGCATGGAAGGCTAGAGCTGTTGCAGCTTATGAAGGAGGAACATCTTGATTGGGATCTCTCCTATCATGAAGAGGTAGCATATGTGGAGTTTGGAGTGGACTCTGATATGAAGAGGAAGGTGACCCTGGTGAGCGTGATCGAGAGGCCTAGAAGTGGGTTTTGGGTTGATTTTGTACAAGCTAAGATTAAGGTGACTGGGTGAGGAAGGGAGAGGGAGGAAATAAGAAAACATAACCGAAACAAAAGAGGACAAAAATGGTATTGATGGGGCGGTGATATAGCAACGAAGGAAGAAAAAGAAAGTTTGGTATGTTAATATCCAGCTGAACAATGGTTAAGAGGACAAACTTTTTATAACTTCTATTTGCAATGAATACAATCAATCCTTTCTGTAAGTATTTGTTACATGAAAGACTGGACCTCAGCATATACAGTCTATACATATATATTATGTCTACAGATTTCGGAAAATAAATATATAAAGAGACCTCCTTGATGCATCAATCTAAATGAATATCATATAGATCAGAAGTTTGCTTGATGAGGACTGTACCGGGGTTTCTTTGACTGTGGTCCCTTCTTTGCCAGGGAAGGAGATTTAGGAATCTACCCAAGGTCCATCCATATATGTATTCCAATCACGACTGTCTTGAGACATTGTTGAGACTTGTGTTTGACTATCCCGTGGCAGTCTCTCAAATGCCTTAAACCTCATCTCTTCAGTCATTGACGCGTGTTTGATTAGTGGTGCTATTATTGGAATCTTTCCTTCAAGCATGCTCACTACTGCAAACATACTTGGCCTAAGTGTAGGAGATGGATTGGTGCACAGAAGACCCAAATTTAGCATCTTCAATGCCTCGTCTTTCGAGTAATTTGATCTGAGGCTTGGGTCAACGAGGTCTAGGAGATTTCCCTGTTCTTGTAAAACATAAGCCTACATTTCAATATAAACAAAAATGATATTAGCTCCACCATGTCAATGGACAGGACTTATAAGATCCATTAACGTACTAAAATTAATCCAAACATACTTAATCATCATTTCTGACTGTTTTCAATAACCTATTATCTAATAACATAATAGTTTGTTGAATATTAAACATGAAAAAATTACCCAATCAAGAAGATAAACAAACTCTTCCTTTGGCCTGTAATTTGTATTGCTCTTACAATTCAAAAGCTGTAAACATCTTCTTTATCCGTTAAGTAACCCCTCATTGCATACTCTAGAGCTATATATCCTCTACAAAATTGAGAAACATGAAACATCAATTCACTAGACTTTTTATTCAACTGAATTTGAATGCATCCGGTCTTTGGAAAACTTGTGACTGTTTCAAAGTTTTGATTGTCACCAAGGAGAAAATAGTTACTGTATACCTCAAACACATTTAAGACAAAAACTAATAACCAACATAAATTAACTAATTCGAATGCATCAGGTCTTCAAAATGCTTCAAAATGATGTTACTCGGTTCCTGACAACTATTCTTATTGGCACAACGTATTGCTTTACTTCTTTTTGTAGATTTCTTATTAAAATAACCACAAATTTTATTTAAATTCAGGCTTGAAGTTTACTTTCTCTTTATAGTGTAGTCTATATTGGTGCAACTGCACTAGTCACAGAGGCGGCAACGACAATTTTTGTTGAAGCTGGTATTAGTGCAACAATCGTAGTTATGACTGTGTATGTTTCAATTTCTTTTTGTTGTTGATCACTAACATCAAATTGCTAAGGCCTTTTTATTGAGAATAAGTCTCAACATTATATCCATGCCAAAAAGTAGATAAAAATTAAACAAGTAAATGGGTCCAAACATAGCACTTGCCATATCCCATATATATGTGATTCACTCCAATTATTCTCATTCAATAAAATGTGAAATTTTTTGCTTTGTTGATACAACTTTGGCGGTTGTGGCAAGGGTTTCACTCTGAAGCTTAATTAGACTAAATCAAATTATTGAATGGTGTCAGGTTGTTTTGCTTCTTACTGAAATTACTCCATGCCACCAAGGTTGCAAGGATTATGGTAAAGTTGAAAATTGCTTCTGTTTATTGGAAATGAAAATCCTGATTTAATGCTAGAATGTATTCTTCCCTTTATTAGTTTGCAATTTGACAAATATATGAGTGAGGCGGTTAGAATGTGAAATTCATTTACAAGCTCCTCATGTTTGTGTCTCTAGGTCAGGCAAGTTGCATGGCTTTCTTTGGTATTATATCCAATGGGGAGAGTTGTTACGTTTCTTTCAATGGGTATCCTGAAGCTGCTTGGGCTAAAAGGAAGAATTTATTCTTATCTTATTATTTGTCATTTTTTAGCCTTTACACTTCTATTGGCCAATTCCTTGTCTTTGTATTATCGTGTTTATTAGTTTCTACCATTTAATCGGTGAAAATTTAGGTTTTAATTTATAGAAGAGTGTTGTTGACTTGTAGAGAAATCTTTAATGGATAATCAACATTTTTTTCATAGAAAAGCTTTAGCAGAAACTGCAACAGCTTACAATGTGAGATAATATGAAGAAGTTCCTGTGGGAAACTTTTATAGTGTTTTTTATGTGAACAAAAATAACTAAATTTTCTTTATGAGTACATAATTTTGTTTTCATACTTAATGATGAATTTACAAAAGAGTGGCGTTCTGTTTTGTTTAACTGAGAAAAAAAACATGGTGGACAGTATTTTGTTTCATTATGTCTTGGTGTTTCCTCATTGATGTTTAACGTGTTCAAAATGGAAGTCTGATCGAGCTTTGGAAATTTTATGTACAGGTATTTATGATCTCTATATTGATTCCCTCAACAAAAATTGACGATTGTAGGGTGGGCTGACCCGAAAAAGATCCCCCACCACTCTAAAACCCACCTGCAGAGCCGAACTGTCAACCACCTCAGCCTACTGGATCAAAGGATGTCGAAGAGATTCATTATATCCATGTACTTTAAAAAAAATATATTAATCCAATATGAGAAACGATGTTGTAATTAATTGCAACTATTTCACTTTGTAAAGGTTATAAGATTATTTTAATTTGGTTATTAACTTTGGTATTTGAATATTTGGGTTTTATAATCTCAAATGTCATTAATTTTTTTAATACCTTTCTATTTATTTAACTAAAAATAAATAAAATTTAATATATATATATATTTTAAAATTTGTAACACGTCGAAGTGTTGCTAATATTTGAATATTGTAACATGCTAAAGTGTTATTAGTAACCTTGGACATTTGTTACAAAATTTAAAGGTTGTAACACATTGAAGTGTTACTAATATTTGTAATGCTTTGATATGTAAGATTTTTGTGGTGTTACAAAAAATTTTAGTAACAAAGATAATGTGTTACAAATTGCATTTTTTGGTGTAGTGCAACATAAATTAACTCACATAGTTCCAGCTATCCGGGTGCTAATGTGGGTATTCTCCTCCTCGTCAAGCTTAGCTAAACCAAAGTCGGAAATCTTAGCACAGAGACCCTTATCAAGCAGCACATTGGTGGCCTTTATGTTTTTGTGGACAATCTTTAGTCTCGATTCTTCGTGAAGATAAGTTAAGCCCCTTTCTATACCGATGCAAATCTTCTTTATTGTTGGCCAATCCAAATTCAATTTTTGATCTTCACAACTTGAATGTGATCCCAATACAAATTATTTCATTTTCAGGGACAATTTTTTGTTCATTTAAATAATAGTCAATATTCAAAACTGCAAAAATTGTTCTCCAGACCAGATGTAAAATTTACACAATGAGGGGCTTACCAAATAGAGCACGAGTTAAGCTATTATTTTCCAAGTACTCATAAATTAGCAGTAGTTGATTCCCTTCAATGCAGCATCCAAAAAAAACTTCACAAGATGTGGGTGTTGAAGAGCTAAAATCATTACTATCTCATTTACAAAAAGCTTCACAAGATGTGGGTAACGACCCGATCCGCACAGTACGATATTGTCCGCTCTGGGCCCAACCGGCCCGCATGGCTTTAAAAGGCCTCGTATTATGGAGATTCGATCTCGCACATAAGTAGCACATCCCCCTCCCGCACTCAAGCAATGTGGGACTATCTCCCCCCTTTGTAGTCTTGGGCCCGCGCCTATTGGGCTCCAACCCTCACCCTCCCCCCTCAGGTCCGCCCACACAAGGGTCTCCATAGACTGTGGAGACTTGTGTGGGCGAACCTGAGGGTGAGGGTGCATGGGTGGCCCAATAGGCTCGAAAAAGGTTGGCAAGCTACAAAGGAAGGAGATAGTCCCACATCGCCTGGGTGCGGAAGGGGGATGTGTTATATATATGCGAGGTTGGATCCCCATAGTAAGACGCATTTTAAAGTCGTGTGGCCGGTTGGGCTCAGAGCGGACAATATCTTACTGTGCGGATCGGGTCGTTACAGAATGGTATCAGAGCCTGACTCAGCCAGTAGTGTGTCGATGTGGACGTTGGGCCCTAACGGGGGTGGACTGTGGAGACCCTTGTGTGGGCGGACCTGAGGGTGAGGGTGTGTGGGTGGCCCAATAGGTCCGAGAGGGGTTGGCAAGCTACAAAGGGGGGAAATAGTCCTACATCGTCTGGGTGCGATCATACCAGCACTAATGCCCGGATCCCATAAGAACTCCGCAGTTAAGCGTGTTTGGGCGAGAGTAGTACTATGATGGGTGACCTCTTGAGAAGTCCTTTATTTTTCAGATTGTAATACCCTGAGTGGGCGAGCTCTGAGGCTGACAAGCTACCTTGTGTGGGCGGGCTTTGAGGCTAGCAACTCCATGTGTAGGCGGGCTTAGGAAGCTGGCAGATTACCAAATGTGGGCGGGCTCAGAGGCTGGCAGGCTACATGGTGTTATAGTCCATCGTATGGGTGAGGGACGGAGATGTGCTATATATGTATGAGTTTGGATCTACATGACACAACGCGTTTTAAAGTCGTGCGGGTAGTTAGGTTGGGCCCAGAGCGGACAATAATGTTTTATGTGGATCGGGTCATTACAGAATGGTATCAGAGCTTGACCCAGCCGAAAGTGTGTCGACGTGGACGTTGGGCCAGTATGCCAACATGGACGTTGAGCCCTAAAGGAGGTGGACTATGGAGATGTGCTATATATGTGCGAGGTTAGATCCCCATAATAAGACGTATTTTTTAGCCGTGCAGACCGGTTGGGCCCAGAGCTGACAATATCTTACTGTGCGGATCGGGTCGTTATAGCTGCTTCACAACAATAACTGAACCGTCAAACAGTACAACCTAAGATCACAAAGCCAAAGTAATACATGCATCAGTAATTCATTCACGGTCCTTGATTGAAATTATACATAACTCTTTGTGCCTTGTTTTCTCTATGGATGCCATGAGTACAAAAAGTAGGGAACTACAAAACATGGAGAAAACACATATTTTGTTACCTTGTAAACTGGGCCAAATCCACCTTTACCTATCTTTTTTTTGCAGAATCGAAATTAGTAGTTGCAGCTTTAATTTGTGATAAAGTGAAATAACCGGTTTGTAGTTCTAGGCTCCTTAGAAGTTCTGCCAAAGGAATATAATAGGCAAAGAAATCAGAATACAAGTAACTGGGAGTTGGAATACGTCATTGCTCTGGTTTTAATGAAGCAATGACTACGACTCCATCCATGTTTATTTAAATAATTGAAATAAAGAGAAGACGAGTTATTAATTTCATAATGCACCAAAACACGTGTTCTCTTTAATTACCTTTGTCTTCATTTTCCTTCCTAGGTAACCTGCCTTCCAGACAATCGCCAAGACTAACAGTACAACAACACATGAATCGACTACTATACCGGCAATAGCTCCAGCAGTTAGACCACCACCAATACTGGGGTCAAAATCTACAAGAAAAAACAATATCAAATACCACCACAAGGTAATTAATAGAAAGAAAGGAACACAAATATCCAGAGCATCTTACTTGGTGTCACCGATATAGTTTATATAAGAGGTCCATGTAGTTCCTTTTCCAGTCCAGAACAAGTGTATCTCCATAGTGCTACCAGTAACATTAGCATTATAATCTTTAGTGATGTTCTTACGGAAGCCTATAGCAGCCTCAGTGATGTTAAAACCTTGTAAAACTCAGTTACCCTGCCGATCCAGAATAATGCCAAGATCAATTTACAAGAAAAACAATTGTCTTTTCCTTTAATGTAGAATGAATTATTAAAAAGAACAAAAACAACAACTACAATTGGGAACGAAAACCTACTGATCTTAAATGTGTTAGAATTCTGGGATTCTGTTTCCATATTTATGGATTTTATTCTCATTTTCCCCCTCTTTTTATTACCTAGAATCCTCCTTATTTCTCCATTATTCTTCCTCCTTATTTGTATTCTTTGTGTATAAATAGGATTCAATGTATGCTTAAAGAAATAACATTCAATATAAGAATACTCCTTCAATTGTGTTCTTAACTTCTGTTCTTGACATGGTATAAGACTCTCTTTTAATTTCCTCTTCATCATAGGAATCAAAGTTTGGTTTCTTGTTCTCGATTATTGTTTCTAATCATATTATACCGCTAATTCTGCTGCGATAGTTCTTTCTTAGTTATATATTACTATGACTGATTAAAAAAATAGCGATGAAGATTTTCTAACGGGGAAGGCTGAACTTACTGTTTTAATTACTCCAGAACGGTTGGATGGTACTAATTACATCAAGTGGTCCTTGAATGCTCAGAATAAAGTTTGTGGGAGAAGACATTGGGGTTTTATTTCGAGTGTTAAGGTTGCTCCTAAAGACACTAAATCGGAGGAGTGTGAAGTGTGGGAGGATGAGAATTGTTTGGTTAAATCTTGGCTCTTTGATGCGATGACAAAGGATATCAGATCTCTCTTTCTTCGGTTGTCTACTGCCAAAGAAATATGGGAAGTAGTCAAGCAAACTTATTCTATCAATCAGGATGCATCAAAGGCATATCAATTATATTGCAAAGTAATTTCTGTCAAAATGGAGGTTCTTTTATTTCTTATTTTGGCAAACTACAAAAGTTATTGCAGGAATTCGATGATACTGAGCATTGTACTTTGGAGTGTTCAATGAAATTGAAAAGTATACCATAAATATGAATTCCCAATGTGTGTATGTGTTCTTGGCTGGTGTTGACACTCATTTAGATGGGGTTCATGGTCTTGTACTTGTTGTTTTACCACTTCCAAACATACAAACTGTTTATGCAATGGTTTGTGTCGAAGCTAATCACCAAGATGATATGCTTGGAGGAATGATCGATGAAGGGGCTGTCATGGCTTCTTGAAAAACGCCCATCGCAACAAATGGTGTTCGGAAGTGTACTCACTATAATGGTAATAATCATGTGGTGGATACATGTTTCAAGCTCCATGGATATCCATATTGGCACCCCAAAGGGCAAGAAGGTGTCTCAGGTGTCCAGTTCTAACCGTGTATGACTCTAATCCGAAAGGGAATCTAACCACAACTACCAGATTTGCTGCCAAGTCAAGTACGTCTAACCCTGCTAGTAAGCTTTCATCTTTTACTGGAAATAGTGAATGGATAATAGACTCTGGTGCAACGAATTATATGACTTGTGATCGCTATAGGTTTAGTTATTTATGTTCTAGGCGTTACAAAAGTACCATTACTAACGCCAATGGTGTATCATCTCCAATTGTTGGAGTTGGTACAGTCCGTTTATCTCTTACACTAACTATCAAAGATGTCTTGTTTGTTCCCTGTCTAAATTGCAACCTTCTCTCTATTAATCAGTTAACCAAGTCTCATAATTGTGTTACTCTATTTTTTCCTAGTCATTGTGTTTTTTCAGAACATCCATACCAATGAAAAGATTGGCAGTGGTAAACAAAGTGACGAATTGTACTATCTGGAGGATGGATTCCAACGATTTAACAGAGAATGACAAGCTCACTTGGTAAATGGAAACTTGGTTGACAAGAAAATAGAAGAGATTTGGTTATGGCATAGAAGACTAGGACATCCCTCATTTAGTTATCTTATGAGATTGTTTTCATCTTTATTCAGTGTGTGCAGTGTTTCAAATTTTATTTGTGCCATGGCAAAGAGCCACTGTACTGTTTTTCATTTTAGTGATAAAAAAGTAGCTCTTCCTTTTGCATTAGTACATTCAGATGTTTGGGATCGGACACCACTTTCTACGCATAATGGGATGAAGTGGTTTGTTACATTTGTGGATGATTGTACTAGGATGACATGGGTTTACCAATTGAAACACAAGAATGATGTTTGCACATTCTTTCGTCTTTTTTTTATCAGATTGTGGTTACACAATTTGGTATTCCAATAAAAGTTTTTCGTTATGATAATGGGGGTGAATATTTCAAACAAGAATTGATGGAGTTCATGCATTTGATGGGTGTTATTGATCAAACAATCTGCCCTTCCTCTCCTCAACATAATGGTATCGCAGAACGGAAAAATAAGCATTTATTGGAAGTCACTCGGTATCTATTGATTGGTGGTCATGTCCCGTCTCATTTGTGGGACGAAGCTTTGTATTCTGTAGTCTACTTGATAACTCGCACACCTTCTAGTGCCCTGAATTTTAGAAGATCGTTGGATGCTCTTTCTAATCATTATACTCTTCCATCAGTTGTTCTTCTAGCTCCTCGGGTTTTTGTGTGTGTAGTCTATGTTCACTTACATCCACATCAACGTACTAAGCTTGATTCTTGAGCCTTGAAGTGTGTGTTTGTTGGGTATGGAATGAATCAGAAAGGCTATCGGTGTTAGCATCCTTCTTCGAGAAAATTTTATGTTTCCATGGATGTTGTCTTTCAAGATAAAGAACTCTTTTACACACCACCGACTACTGATTCATCACTTCAGGGGGAGAATCAAGATGAAGTGTTTTTTATGAAGAATTGGATCTTTTTTCCCTTTGAATTTGTATTTTTCCAATAACCAAACAACCAAAGGTTATCCCGAAATCCATCCTTTGGTGGCCGAAGACAACTCAACACCTACAATTGCTTAAGCAAATCCACTTCATGATAGAACACCGTCTCCTAACACTTCAACAAAACCACTTAGTCAATCTTTTCCTGAAAATCCATTAGAGGTACTTTCTAATCCTACTCTTGTTGATGATAGTATTCATTTTGAGTCTCAATTGTCCCAATATAACCTTCCACCCCGTTATAACCGTGGCATACCACCTATTAGATATGAACCTAATCCTAAAACCAAAGTTAGATGTCCCATTAGTAATCATGTGTCTTCCCAAAAGTTTTCCAAGTCATATGCGTTTTATGTACTGCAATTATCATATGTCTCTATTCCTGGTAAAATGTAGGAAGTTTTAGCAGATACTAGATGGAGCAAAGTTATGGCAGAAGAAGTGGCAGCACTTGAAATAAATGCTACTTGGGAACTTATGCCTTTACCTAAAGGAAAAAAATATTGTGGGATGTAGATGGGTATTTATCAAACACAAGGCAGATGGAACCATTGACAGATATAAAGCTCGACTAGTTGCAAAAGGGTATACACAGACTTATGGGATTGATTATCAAGAGACTTTTGCACCGGTTGCCAAACTTAATATGGTGAGAGTGCTTTTGTCATTTGTCAATCGAGATTGGCCACTTTTGCAGTTCGATGTAAAAAAAAATTTCTTGCATGGAGATCTTGCTGAAGAAGTGTATATGGATCCTCCTCCAGGTATAGCGAAGTACTCAGATACAATGATGGTTTGTAAACTCAGAAAGGCTTTGTACGGATTGAAGCAATCTCCAAGAGCTTGGTTTGGTAAATTTACCAAGTCAATGAAGAATTTCGGCTATGAACAAAGCAACTCTGATCATACTTTGTTCATAAAGCATAGGAATGGTAAAATTATTGTTTTAATTATCTATGTTGATGATATGGTGGTGACAGGTGACGATCATGATGAGATTGATAGTTTACAACGACACTTGCCCTCAGAATTCGAGATGAAACAACTCGGTGACTTGAAATACTTTCTTGGGAGTGAAGTAGCCCGATTGAAACATGGTATTTTCTTATCTCAACGGAAATACATTCTCGATCTATTAACTGAAATGGGGATGCTGGGATGTAAGCCTGTTGATACTCTTATTGAGCAGAATCATAAGTTATTTCATTGTTTGGATGCACCTTCTACTGATAAAGGGAAGTATTGGAGGGTCGTGGGGAAATTAATTTATTTATCTCATACCAGGCCAGACATTGTTTATGCGATTTGTGTATTGAGTTAATTTATGTATAATCCTCGTAAACCTCACATGGATGTTGTGGAACGCATATTGAGGTATTTGAAGTCTGCTTCGGGTAAGGGGTTACTATTCACCAGACATAACCATATTAAAGGTAGAAGGCTATACTAATGCAGATTGGGCAGGTTCAACAGATAATAGAAGATCTACTTCAGGGTACTTCACATTTGTAGGGATAACCTTGTGACTTGGATAAGTAAAAAGCAACCGATAGTAGCAAGATCTAGTGTAGAAATTGAGTACAGAAGAATGGCTTTTGGGGTATGTGAGTTACTTTGGTTGAGAAACTTGTTGAGGGATTTAGGTGTTAACGCCAAAGATGCAATGAATATATACTGTGATAATACATCAGTTATTGAGATTGCTCATAATCCGGTTCAACATGATTGGACAAAGTACGTAGAGGTTGACAGACACTTCATCAAAAAGAAACTTGAAGTGGGAATTATTATCTTTCCGTTTGTGAAGTCTGAAAATCAACTAGTTGATAGCAAGGTGTTTGACGACTCTTTAAACAAGTTAGGCATGTGTGATATCCATGCTCCAACTTGAGGGGGTTGTTAGAATTATGGGATTCTATTTTCATATTTATGGATTCTATTCTCATATTTCTTTCTCTCTTTTCATTCCCTAGAATCCTCCTTATTTCCCCATTATTCTTGCTCCTTATTTTCCTCCTTAATTTTTTCCTTGATTGTATTTTTTGTGTATAAATAGGATTCATTGTAAACTTAAAGAAATAACATTCAATATAAGAATATTCTTTCAATTGTGTTCTTAACTTGTGTTCTTGACAAAATGTGTGTAGCCAATTGCTTACTTGCATCTCTACATCAAATATTCGCTTCCCTGGGCTTCTAAGCTTCTACCGTCTCGATCAGGTATGAACATTATTTCTACAAAGTGGAGCTTCACTTTGTAGCTTCCCGGTTGTAGGCAAAGCCCAAAGTACTTGAGTGAGAGAGGTGCAATACGAGTTGTCCTGTACAAGTCAGTTGTTACATTAACCTTAGCTTGTGCTGTGTTGGGGCCTTTTTCAACACCCGAATAGTCCCCTGTTGTGCTAAGAGCCCATTTCTCGTTGAAGAAGAATGTTGATGGACTCATCACATCTAAGTAGGGATGGGCACGGGACGAGATGGGACGAGATAGACCCATCCCTATCCCATCCCGTTCATATGGTATCGGGACGGGACAGGATCAGCGTGCTCTCATTTTTTGACAAATTACTGCTTACCCAAGACTCAATTTGCTTAGTTGAAAAGAGGCAAAGGCAATTCGTAGAGCTACACATAAATGATAGCCTTAGATTGAGTATGCAAGATCATAATAAACTACCATAAATGATAGCAGAAATTCGCCATATAATTAAGATTTCTGCAGAGTTTTGAATGACTAAGAGGTGGACAGTATAATGGCAATGGTGGACCTGCTCTACTGTTTCGAATAGTGAACAAAAGAATGAGTAGATTTGGGGTGCTAAGAAGAATGTTTCATTATTGCTTTTAAAAAAAACAGTCATTAAATTCATTGTCTTGACACGAAATAAAACTCTCCAATATAGTTAGCAATCCCATTTTGAGTTTTAGAGAGTTTGCAATTAAATAATTCAATTAGAATTCTAGAAATAAACCAATATCAAGTAGTTGCAGATATAGACTAATATCAATTACACTGATTTCAACTAAATTAATTTTTCTTCAATTACACTAATATTGCAATCCTAAAATAAATAAATAAAAATATTAATAATAAATATTGAAAAATTAGCTCGGGATGGGACGGGATTGGCGGGATTGAAAATCTTCATCCCATCCCATCCCATTCTAGATCGGGACGGGACGGGATCGGGATGAAATTATTCAATCCCTTAAGACCCGAAAAAATCGGGACGGAACGGGATCGGGTCGGGAACGGAATCGCGGGATGGGATGCCCACCCCTACATCTAAGTATTGCTCAAGCAACCTCGGACCTCCACAATTAATGAATAAGTTGAAGTCTGCTAATGTAAAAAAAAAATCAAAAGATGTAAAATTGTTTCTGCAGATGGTGACTTCTTCACGATCCCTACAAAAAATATGAATCTAACTTTCAATTACACAATCTTCCAACTTCATAGTATTATTCTAAACTTACACCTAGGTTTCGTGGAGCAGGGCAAGTCTTTCTTGAAACACCAACTGATTTTACAAAACAATTTATATTTTATGTTTAATTCAGTTGTACAATCAGCAGAGTGATGAGTAAAGAAATAAGATAGTAATACTCAAGCGCCTTACGAGCTGTCACCATTTGATGGATAACTGGAGATTTTGTTCCAGTTTAACGGAAAGATTAAAAGAAGAGATATGTAAGAAAGCCAGATACTAATTACAACCAAACAAATAATGTCAGGAAACTTGCACATTTTTGTCTTGGCAGCTCGAAGTAGAGGTCCCACTATAATTATTGTTAGATATATCGCTGAATGACAAATTGGAGTAATGTCAATCTCTTGCATTTATTTTGTTAAGCCCAATGTAGGTGAAGAGAAATCCATACAATTTTTAAGTGGTATATGATATCCACTGGGGCACTTGTCCAGTCAATGAGTTGTTAGTGAGATACCTGCATGCACGAACATTTTTATGTCTATTCCCTTGCTTGCTTTTAGTATGGCAAAATCCCTAAAAAAATGTGATTTACTTGCATGAATTACAGATTTGACAACGTCCGGAAGTTTTCTGGTATAGTACCAGACAAATTGTTGAAACTCAAGTCTGCAAAACAAAAAGATGTTCATCAAAGCAATGACTAGCAAGGATTTGCTTACATAAGAACCGCTGTAGATCAAATATCATAAAACAATTAGAGACCAAATTAACTTATAGTCTTTTTATATTTGCGATGCTATCTCCAATAAATTGAGGGATTGGACCATTAGTTGAGCAGTTTTTCAGAAGCCTGTCCAAATAAATGTAACTTAGCATATAAACCCATAAATTCATAGGGGCTAAGTTAAAATATCAACAATTCCAAGTCTGTCAGTTTTTCAAAGTTTGTAAGTTGGGGAAACTCATACTTGGTCCTTGCAGGTCAGTCATCCTCCTGAAATAATCACATAACACAGATGAACAAAACCGAAATAACTTTACGAATCACAAAAGCTTTGAAGATAGTCTTACAGCTGAGTTAAGTTTGTACCTACCATATCTCTCTACAAGATTTTTTTTTTTTTTTTTTTTTTAAATTTTAAATACTTACAGCCTATCAATTTTTGTCCAGTTTCCGATGAAATCAGGTATTGGTCCGGAGATGCTAGACCCATCTATCCTACTGCAGACAGTAACCAATATTAGGCACTATGGCTTCCGATGGCAGAATTCACCTTAAGTAAAATTAACTTACAAATCTTTTATGTTCTTCAAATCACTCAAAGTATCAGGCAGTACCCCCGTGAAGTTGTTACCACCACCAAGGCTGCAGAATTAAGAAGATATAGCTTAAGAGACAAATTTAGTGAAGTGAATTAACCTGAAGCATAAGTAAATATATAGATAGGAAACCCTTATGTTTCAAACATTGTGATATTGAATGGAGATGTTCTTGTTTCAGTCTTTGCATGACTTTCTTGTCAATTTTAAGAGGAATTACATTATCATGTCCTAATCATTGTTGGTTAGTGGTTTTCTCCCCTGAAGTTGGAGATTTTGCTAATATATACGTTTTGCAGTGCACGCTGCATTCTTTGCTATTCTGTTACGCATTGTCATGATCAACTGCAAAAAAAATTGGATTCATTCAGATACTCACATTTTCTTTACAAGAACAACCAAAGAGGTTTGCATTTATTGAACAAAAAAAGATGTTGTCTATGGCCATTTTGGACCTCTAGTTAGATTAAGGGAAAAAACAAACGCCTCCAAAAAATATCTAACTAGCATTTAACAAGAGAAAAAAGAATGTAGGGTATGATGAAACACTAATATGGAGATTCAAATCTTACAATCTCGTCAAATTGGATAGTCGACCAAGCTCTAGGAAGTGTTCCTCCGAATAAATTATCTTGCACAATCCTGTACATCCAAGTGAACTAACTAGGCAAAATTGCACACTTCTAAACTTGTCTATAGGAGTTCCAGAATCACATATCTTCCAGCTCTTGTAGAGTAGATATATTGCCGATTTTACTGGGAATCCATCCGCTGACAAGGTTTCCTAAAAAAGACCTGTAATTATAATGCAACAACATGATTGGAGTTCAATATGGTCTCAAAAATTATGACCCGGCCAGCCAAAGTACTTGTAGAGGAGCAGAATTTACATGAATCTGAGACTAGGAAGTGTAGTCCATAATGTAGGGATGGATCCACTGAAGTAGTTACGAGAAAAATCTCTGTTTTGACAAAACAAAACAAGTCCAACAATTTTCAAAAGGTGGTTAGGGGAAAAAAGGGTGGCACCATTAGGTTGTTTTTTAATAAGTTTTTCCATTGAGGTGTTGAAGGAATCAGACATATTGCTGAAAACAGAACCTATGCTGAAACTCAAACCTTGGCTTGCTCGGCATGAATTTGCATCTACAGTCCACTGCCTTATCCCATACTTTGTTGATATTTGCTGGAGCTAGCGTTCTCACTACAATTAACCAAAACTTTCTATTAAATCAAAATATCATTAAGAAACATCTATCTACACAACGGTAATCAAATTTTATACTAGTATATCTATTTTGAGCCACTTGTTACATTAGTTGCAATTCATGAAAAGAAACAGCTAAACTATACCAATAGTTGTAGATTATTATTCTGTTGGGACAAGTTATTATAAGCTTTGGACATGGTTTGTGCTTTCAGCCATGGTTCAATTATTATCTTTGTGCCACTAATATTAACCTCGGATCCTAGTCGTAAAAAAAGGATAACCAGAAGAAGAATAGTAATAATAACAACAACAACATTGATGCAAGGAATAAGGAAGTGAAACTTGTGACGGTGAATTTTCATTAATTAGGGCGGTCTATTCATGTATATTAAACTTCATTCACAGTCAATGATTAATTAAGCCTTAAAAATCAACAAAGTCAAACAAATTAAACAATCCATGTGGAAATTATGGATTGGACAGTTTGTTGTTATTAGAATTTTAGTGAAAATCTGGTCCACCAATTTATTGCAGATCTTTATTGAAAACTTCGAAATTTCAATGATTTTGTCAGTGCCAGGACCCATTATGCAGTCAAATAATTCACACGGTCAACACTGCATTAAAAGGCTGGGCGGTTCTGGTCAGTCAAATAATTCACATGGCTGGGCGGACAGTCTGGGCGGGTCTAGAGGGGTCTGACCGGGGTCTAGGCGGCCTAAGCGGGGTCTGAACGGGTCTAGGCGGACTCTAGGCGGGGTCTAGGCGGTCTGGGCGATTTTTATTTATTTTATTTTATTTTATTTTTTAATAAGGCTGATTGTGTTCTTATTTTATTTTATTTCCTATTTTTTAGAAATAAACTATTTAATTGTTTTTTATTCAGTATATGTCTAAATGTAGCAAATGATGATTACTTAATGAAATTCTCAAAGGATCTGCCGGTACCAATTTTACTAATGTAGATTTTATCAAACATAACTGAGGTTATTCATGCAATTTGAAGAAAAATAAAAGAGTACACAAATTCAAATTTATATAAAGTACCCATCATGACCAATTTCAGTCATTTAAGTTTTAATAAATTTTGTTCACGATTGTTAATTTTTTATGTTTTTAAATTTTGCATATGTATATTGGCATTAAATTGGATGTAATTGATAAGGTATTATGCTTAACTTTTGTAAATTATTAAAGTAATAATACAAAACCTAAGACCGCCTAGGCCCCTGGGCGCTAGACACCTGCTCGTCGCCCGCCTAAAGCCTAGCGATTTTTAAAACACTGATTAAAACACATGCAAACCATAGTTGACCATGTCAAAATTAGTTTATAATTTTAAACTAACAAGCTCTAAAAATCATCTCAAGTGGGCCAGTTCAACTAAATTGCTTAATTATGCAGTTAAACTGAGGAGCCCTTGGCGAGGGAGGGGTGCAACCCTCCATCCCCTTCGAGATGTGCAATGACACACATTTCGAGAGGAATGGAGGGTTGCACCCTCCTCCCTTGCCCGTTTCCTCCACATTAAAAAAAAAGCATAAACTGAGTCAAATACCATATTAACAAACTAATAAAAATCATTTGAATTTTACTTTTTTCTCAGAGAGTTTACACAATTGTTCTCCAAGAGATAAGGAACTTTGAATACGATGATCAATTAGTAGATTTTAAAAACTATGAAAATCATTACTAAAAAAGCTTAAAATGGCCCAAATGGATATTAACAAACAAAGATTGATTACAAGTAAAATGAATATAAGAGTGAATGCTTGCTTACCTTCATCAGTAGGGAGAACTTGAGCTTCAGATTTAACCAATGATGAGATTTGGTTTTTAATTGCATGACTTTAAGGTGATTTATAAACATGATTTAAGATCTAATATTATTTTTTGGTTAATGCTTATCTTTGGTTATCATATGCAAATTCACATGTAATCAACTTAGTAATTGGTACTCATAGCATGTTTAGTTGAATTTAACTCATTGTAACCCATATGTGAGTTTTGAGCCTATTGTTCCTTTGATTTTGAGAGTTTTTAGTTAGGTCATCTTTTATTTCTTTTGTCAATAATAATTCGTTACATGATCTCAATTTTGTTTGCTTTGGTTGCTACTTGAATTGATTTCATAATTAAGAATTAAACACTAGAACTTGTATTGACTCCGTTCAAAGCATTATATTGAATTGCATGACATGCTTGACATGATAAAGGCACCTAGTTTCCACCATTGCCAAATAAGCCTGATCCATAATATATTTCCCTTAGGTTAACCCCATTGAGCCTGCTATTAAGCCTTTTGTTTCATTACCCTCATTTTCTATCCCTAATTTAATAGAAAGAGTGGAGCATAATTTGATTTGCGGATACTTTATTGTGGTTCAAGGTATGTTGAAAAACAAGTGTGGGGGAGACCCTTGTGGTAGACAGTTCAAAAAGAAAGAGTTGCAAAAAAAAAAGTTACAAAAGGGATACAAGTCCTTATCTATATCCATTCAGTATTACAGTACCATGCAGATAGTTCAATTCTTTTCAGTAGATACAAAATAATTGTTGAAGTTCTTCATTATCAATGGGTCACCTTGTCATTTTTCCACTTATGTCTTGAACCATATGATTCTTTGCTAATGTCTCTAATCTTATTGCATGCTTTCACCATTTCTTCAAGCCCTTTGAAAATTTCATATCTGTTCTTTCTCTTCCCTTGACCCCTGGCCCAATTACAACCTGAATTAAGACATTTTGATTGAGTGTGTCTTGCAATGTCACGATGTGGAGATTCGAATGAGGTATGAGCATATGGTGTCACTAGTTCTTGCATTCAAGTAATAGCATTCCTTCCATGAGATCATATATCGGGGGAAAAAATGTCATTCTTTCTTGTTATATCATATGTGAGCTATTTGTTTCCCTTTTACATCAATTCTCTCACATATAACTAGAATAGGAAGAGTGATTTTACCAAACAATCAGTGAAAAACAAAAGAGTGCATCCAGTGAGATTTTTGGGTTAATTCTTCTTGGCACGCGCTTGAGTTTCACAGTCACTTGGATTGATTTAATTGTAAATTTTTATATCATTGCTATGAACGTGTATTAATTTTCGGGTGAAGTGGATTTAATCTTGTGTTTACAAAGAATCTTAACATGTCATGATCCGTTGAAAATCTCTGAGATAAATGTTGGAAAGTATAGATTGAGTCATTTGAGTCTTTTATTTTTGTTTATTGGATTTGCTCGAGGACTAGCAAAAGATAAGTGTGGTGGAATTTGATAAGGGCATAATTAGGCTATTTTTAGTACCATATTTCTATATATATTTTTAGCTATTACTTGTTAATTATGGTACTAATTTCTATTTTCATGTTTGTGTAGGTTTCCAATTAGAATATTTTAAAATAGAAGCAAATTAGCAATTTAGAAATACTAATTGCACAAGGAAATCACACAAACAATGAAACAAGGAACCCACACCAACAAGGAAACCACAGAAAGAAGAAAACAAGAATAAAATGGGGACGATACCTAGCTTTGAGAAATCATCCATCCACGGCTTCCATTGCCCATCTAGCAATAACCCTCGCATTCACGGCCTCCACAACAAGCCCTAATCCATCCAGCAATAGCATTCATCCATCGCCTCCATCACACCCATCGTCACCTCGCCAAACCATAATCGCCATCACCCAGAATCCATCCACGCCCCGCCATCACAACCACGGCCTCATCAATCATCCTCACATCACAGCCAACAACCCAACACCGCCCCTCAATCTCGTTATCTTTTCTTTGTAGCAAACCCATCCTCACAGATCCTTCCTCCTTGCAACAATCCATTGAGCAACCTCACAACTGCCAGACGTTTGCAATCGCTGACCTTCCATCACTTTCTCGCACCACCCATCATCTCAGTCCTTCTCTCTCGCCACTCGTCACGCACACAATTGAAGAAGGAGCAGTGAAGCAGATCGGTGAAGGATAGGTGAACAGATCGCGTGGGAAAGGACAAGGAAAAAGATTTTACACTATTCGCACCCTAGTTTCCACTTATTACCACCATGGATCAGGCGGCAGTGTTTTGTTTCATCTCTAAACCTCTCTTTTACTTATTTTAGTTTGATTATTGATTATTGATTATTGATTATGGATTGCAATTTGAACATAATTAATATGTCTAGCTAAACTTCTTTTAGTTAGGGGTGGATTCGAAGCCCAGAACATGTGCTTGATAAATTAATTGAATTTAATCTTCCTTGCTATTAGTGATTGTGTTTTGCTTAACTGCTTTATAGAGAATTTTTCCTTGTATGTTTGTTAAGGTGTCCAACTTAGTTAGCATGCTAGGATCTGGGGCTAGAGTATAGGAGAGTTTCACCTAATTGTTATAATCTTGTATTCACAAGTAGTAAATACCAAGGAACGTTGGTAAGGTTAAGTAAAAACCTAAGCAAGAACAAGATGTTGATCATACTTGTAATTGCCTAGTCAGTGTTTATATTTTCCACAAAACTTAATGATCTTAGATTGTTATTTAACTTGTGATTCCTGTTTAGATAGCAAGATAAGAATAGTTGCAAAGCAACGCTTAGTTTAGTTCAATGAACTTGGGAAAATAATAACATTAATGCAGTGCGGTCACGGTTAGTCTTGAGCATTGTCTCTCACGAGTTAGCAAGTGATTATTGAATATTGATTTATAAGCATATGTTTGGTGTGTGGAGATAAACCTTTAGCTAATTTCTCATCTTTGCCATCCCTTTAGTTTTATTATCTTTACAGTAATTTTCGTAGTTATTTTCATAGTTTAATTTAGAAAATCCAATCCCCTTTTATATAATTAATCCGGTTGTTAGTTATCGTTTAGTTATTATTAGTGTTAATTGACAAACCCTCTAATCCCCGGTCTAGAACGATCCCTACTTATTCTATACTACAATCACAAAGCAGGGTATTAAGTTGTTTGCTACTAAAATAGTGCATCAGATTTGCAATCATTTAATAAATTAAAAAGAATTACGCAAGCACACTCTATTGATTACTAAAAAGATGTAACAACAATCGCCCAGCGGTGGTAACAAAAGTCTACAAACTACAAGCCTCTGAATCGGATGTGACATACAGTAAAGACCCGCTTAATCAGTCTATCTCTAGAAGAAGACTCAGAAGTGACAACAAGGGTACCCAGGGCAGAATCCACTCAGCGACCTCTCCAAAGAAGATGTCACACAAAATAAGGCAAATGTGCAAAAGGGGGCTGAAAGGACAAGCTGGGTTAATTACTCCGCCAAATCGCCTCAAAAAATGGTCTGCAAATGGCAATATGGACCTTGTGACGAATTATAGACATATTCAATCCGGCTTCTCGAAAGAGGTAGAAGAGGACAGACAAAGATGGCCGCAAGCGAAAAGACAATTAAGATCTCACGATGCTGCCAAGCAAGGACACTTCTCCCATGCGCGATACTCAAGGTGACTCAAAGATACCACCCTCGGAAGCAATGACGCATCTGCTAACACTTCGATCAGCCCTAAGCTAGCAACAGAGAGTGTCTCCCGATAGACAAAGTGGCACAAGGTAACACCGAAGTGTTAGCGAATAAATGACAGACTCATCCCTTGGGAAGGAATCCGTTACTCTTCTTCACAATACGAAAATAAATTACAATGTCTCATCGAACCAATTAGGTGCTCAACCAGAGCAGGTGACCACTCATAACAACAAATCTTATCGAGGCTCATCAGTGCAAATGTCAAAACATTCAAAGACTTCGGTATAGGAGATATCCCTTCAGCCTTTGGAAAACCCAAAGCATATTCGTTTAGAAAAAGCATCTGAAGAGGTGCGCCCTATAAAAGATAATGCCTATGACGATGAAGGAACACCATTATATAGACATAGTGGTTCACCAAACGGGCGTTTCAACATTAACTACCAGCATTGAATACCGTATGAGAAATGAGGAGACAACAATTCCCAAGGAAATGGCACAGGACCACATTCACCCAATTAATGTTGCTGCATACAACCTCATTAATTAGGGAGAGTAACCGATACTCAACCGTCTAGCGATCTATGTCGTACATGTGTCACCATGCAATCTATACTATACACGTAGTGTCTTGATCCTAAAACAAGCCCTAACTCTTCTTCTACAGGCCCATGGGCTCAACCCACTATTCAAGTGGTATTCTACCACATGACTAACACGAGCATTAGAAACCCTAGTCAATTTTGACACATGGATCAAACATGCATATCACCAGTTTATTTAAGGTACTCCTATCTCTTCAAAAGGAAACTCGTTCACACAATCCACTCCGCTTGCGGATCTAGGCTCGCACGCACAAAACTGGTGGAGCCCCTACCTAACCAGGCAAGCTTAGTCAGTTTTGGATGATGATGACGACTTCTGGTTCATTCTGACGCCTAGTCCACCCTGCGCGATGTCGATGGTTTAGGAAGTGGGAGTCTAATAAGCGCTCTTATGCCTGGTGACGACGACTCGCCAGGGACCAATGCCCCATTTGCGAACAATGGTGTCGAAACCGATTAGGTAAGCCTACCTAGTGATGACTGACAATGACAGCTTCTGGTCAAAGCCTAGACTTGTAGCCCGTTGCGCGCGGGTGTAGATGGTTTGGAAGGTGGGAGCCTAGTTAGTTACGGCTGATGTCCACGGTTTGCCATCGGCCCACTGCTCTTTTACAAACCATGGTCACCTAATTACCAACTCCCAAACTTGTAGCTCGCTCCGCACAGGTGTAGATGATTTGGAAAGTGAGAGCATAGTCAGTCCCGAACTTATTTCGATAGCTTGCCATGGGCCCAGTGATCTTCTACGACCATGGTTGTCAAAAAAATCCAAGACTTGTAGCTCACTCCACGCAAGAGTAGATGGTTTGGAAGGTGGGAGCCTAGTCAGTCTCGAATTGATTCCGATGGTTTTCCACGAGACCACTGCTCTTCCATAGACCATGGTTGCCGAAAACTCCCAAATTTGTAGCTCGATGTGCACAGGTGTAGATGATTTGGAAGGTGGGAGCCTAGTCAGTCCCGAACTGATGCCAATAACTTTCCTCGGGACCACTGCTCTTCTAAAGACCATGGTCGCCGAATCCCCTCATCCCAAACTTGTAGCCCGCTCCACGTGGGTGTAAAAAGTTTGGAAAGTGGGAGCCTAGTCAGTCCCAAACTAATGTTGACGATTTGCAACGGGATCATCGCTCTTCAATAGACCATGATCGCCAAATTCTCACATCTAGACACTGTAATCTGCTCCACACGGGTATAGATGCTTTCGAAAGTAGGAGCCCAGTCAAACCCGACTGATGTCAACGACTCGCCACACCACCGCTTCCTTTCAAAACATCAGTCACTGAAATAAATTGCAGCTCAAGCAGCGTCTTCACACTCACACGGGCTGACATTCTATTATCAGCAATGGCCACTCAAGCCGACCTAAAAATCAACCCGTTGATACGCGAACAAATGATACAAGGAATGTCAGCTTGAACTTACGAAACCTAACTCAGGACTAGTGTTCTAGCTCAAAGACAACACATGTGCTCAGCTACCATAGTTCACACATGCTAGCAGCAACAATCGACAGTCAGATATGCAACTTAAGTCTCTAATGGCTTACCAAGATAATGAGCTACGACCTGGGTAGCGTAGCCCACTGCCAAACCATCCGCAGAACACCCACTATCGGATGCAACCGAACAATAGTGACTCTGAGACCTCACAGAATAATAGGTCAAAATCATTCACAGCATAGATGGTCAAACTTTCAACAGCAGACATAACACTTGGTTTTCTGCTAACCCTACCAGAGCTGTGTCAAAGTAAAATGACAAGGCAAAATGGAAAGTGCATGATAAGGAGACCGAACACAATGCGGGTACAAGGCGTACTCAAAATAAACATGTTTTTTTATTAACAGCTGAAACAAAAAAAAGTATGTGTACAAATTCTACTCCTCATCAGAAAGGGGGTACAAATACGGAATAACTAAGTTTGACAGGGGAAGGAGCAAGAGTTGCGTCCGTACGCGCCTCAATCTAAGCGTCACGATACGGTCACCTTCTTCTTCTGATGACGCCGAGACCACTTTGAAGTTTGCATAAGACATCTTCTTATAATATGCAAGTTCCCATTTCGGATGCTCCTCCTTCATCAGCACCAGCAGCTCTAACCTCCCATGCACGACCCAAAGGAATTTACACATGCCTTGCGCCTTGAGAAGTTTTTCCTCGCGTACTCTCATTTTAGCAAGTTCGCGCTCCAACAGCTCTAGCTTGCCGGTCAACGCATCAACCTAAGATTGCTACGTAGCCAGGCTATTCTTAACTGTGTTGAGTTCGTGTTGCTCCAGATGAAGTTGGTCTTCAGCTTTCCTCGCTTCCCAAGCGTTGAATTCCACGTCGGCCTCTAACTACTGTCTCGGGCAACCCATTCAGCCTCACTTATGACGTTCTGCTAAGCATAAGATCGCAACTCATAGCGCACTTTAGTCGCAGCTTCTTGCGCAACCTCCAGATCACAACGGATCAGATCCAACTCTTGTTTGAATTTGTCCCTTGCTGACACCGCCTCTACTAAATCAGACTAGAGGGCTTCCAGACAATTCCACTGAGTCTCAACAACAATGGTTGACTGTTCCAACCTCCTTTCCTCAATCTGCTTCTTCAACAACTCAATCTCGAAAAGTGCATCCGAATAAATCTTCTGCATAGTCGAGAAAACACGCTCTATGGTGTACACCCTCAAACACCATCCCAACGATGGCCACCTGGCTCAAATGAGACATCCCCAACATAAGGCGCTTTAAACCCATATCCATAAGCTCTTCTAGCGTATCCTCATTGGGTTTCGGAACGTGGTCCATCAATTAGCTGTAGAGCCTGCATATGTGCTTCCTCGGAGCATAGTCAACATCAACCTCCTGGTGTCAGGCCTGATTGCTCACCTTCACTATGTTCGTAGCAAATAAACTTATCCACGCATCCAGATGGAGCTCTCTCAGATGTGGAATCATGCTAGTGCCACCCTTTGTAGTCGCCACCTCATCAAGGCCCTTGTCCACGACCTTTCCATTGCCACTAGCAGCTGACCCTTTATTACACGATGGCTCAGCGAAATCCAAAGGAAGATAAGGAAGCGAATTGTCCAGCAAACCCTCCATAACCTTGATATGCAGCCTGGAACGAGATGGGGAACAATGCGAACTACAAAAGAGATGGCCCACACTATCGCGACCATTGTCGGATGACCCACCAGCAGAACAATTGAACTCTAGGACCTCAGGCGAATCCTCATCAGAACCTTCCAGTAAAACAGTTTTAGATTGGTCAGCACCAGTAGAAGCCGCCATAGCAGCCAACATCAACTTCTCGCTCAAAGCTTCGGCCCGCTCAGTACTCAGCTTTGACACGTCATAAACCCTCGCTAATCGTAAGGGTTCCTTCTCCCAACCAGATACTTCAGCCTCTCCTCTAGCAGGCCGGTCAGGTTCATGCTCCTCCCTTACTAGAGAATATCATTTGGGAGCCAGCTCGGTCCCAGTGCGAGACCTCTTCGAGCTCACAAATGAAGCGAGCGTCTTAGAAAGCCCCTCCATGTCGACAAAGTAGGAGCCTTAACTTTAGAAGCCTTCCTCTTTCTGGAAGGTGTTCCACCTTCAGATTTAACCTTCAGCGTGCGGTAAAGAGTGGGGGTTGCATGCCATTTGGCTCACAACCCACTGCGACTAAAGTTAGTAGGACATGTGATTTCTTCCACACTCATCTTCAACATGTCGCAAAATGTCTTCATAATGTCTTGCTCCTCCAGGGAAAAAGGAATAGTAAGGAACCTCCCTGCAAAGAAATACATGCGATGATCAACATACAATCAGCGCAACGAAATCAAAAGATGAATCTGTACTTACGAAGTAGTCTAAACTCACGCTCAAGTGGATAGCCCTTGAACTTGAAGTACTTCAAATCTGAAGGAGCCAATAAGTAGTATTTCTGCTAGAGATTGAAATCATCTAGAAACTTCCCAAAACAAGCAGATGATGTCATCTTACAAACGGCGTGATCATTCAGCCTAGGAGAATTCAACAACTAGATCACACGCGGACGTCGGCATCCTTCGTTCTGATCAAAATTAGAAGGATAATTTTGTACCCCTTGGGTACCAACTGGGCAAGAGGAAATCCAAGAAGCCTCAGATCTCATCAAGAACAGGAAAACGAACTCCAATTTGAAGTATCCCACGGTGTAAACAGACGAACCCTTCCAAAGGGAACATCGGTGTCTGATCATCTTTTAGAGCATAGAATGGCAAGTCCTCAGGGACCCCAAACGTCTTTAGAATTTCATCAAGGCCCGATTTGAAAACTGGCTTATCTTTGGAGAACTGGAGGCCCTTGGCTAAAGTCTCATCATCAAGATGGTTTTGGCGAGCCATGATAAATGTGAACAAATTTTCAATCAAAAGACAAACAAAACGGAGTCCCTGCAATCAAAGAAATGGAAAAATCAATATTTACAGAAAGGGATATCTAAATAGGGATTGGTTTCCCACCTCTTCTCCACTAAACTGGTGCACACTTAATTAATGAAGCGCGCGGCTCAAGCAATGATTCAGACTCAATCATTATGAGTGGCGTATTTTTTCAAGAAATGACTTAATGAACCAATGCGATGGCCCACTAACTCGGGGGAAGTAGCTGATGATACACCAAAAGGATTACTCTTCTACAACGTACATGTGTCATGATGATCTCGAGAAATACAGGTCCAAGTGTCAGCCCAACACTAATTCGGCCCAAGCAGTTCCATGCCCGCACAATGCAATCCGCCAGATGGACCCAAATGATTACAAACTACTAAGCCCATGCGTCTCACAGCTATTCTCAATACTCGTAAGCCCTACTAAGGCAAGTATCTCGAGGATCAGCTTCAGATAGCAGCACTTGCTTCCAACTAGGAAGCAAATACCAGAGTATATGTCGCACATGGAAACTTTTATCGATGGACAACACTCTGATTAGGAACTATCTCCCGCGTATCTAAGAGCACAAATCTAACAGGTAAACTTCCCTTCACAACACAACTCTTAATTAAAGAAGGATCTTCATGCAGATATTTTCCCTAAACTACACCAAGGATGTCCTGGTCAAACTAGGACTCCAACATTATAAATAAGACATGAGGTTGGTAAGCTAAGGTACGCTACAAATTTCTTGTTAATAACATTACGCTTTCCTTAGATCCCTGTCTGACTTTAGCATCGGAGTGTCATCGGCCACCGCAACAGTGGTCTGTGACTTACATGTGTTCCTTATACAGGTCAGCAGGTTAGCAGGTCAAGGTCTAAGCAGGGAGCGAAAATCGACTACATCAGTTGTGCACATCTACATTATATCAAGAAATGTATCTGTGGACATCCTACCAAATTTATGAAATACAAAAACCCAGTAATATTTATTCAACTCATTCAATCTTAGTTTACCTGTGGGGAACCAAATTGACTATGAGTAAATAAATTGTATAATCCTATTGAAGTCGTTAAAATTTATTAGCATCTATGATCACGAGAATACTACCATGATGTTTATTACCTAACTGATTGTTCACAACTATGATTTCGATCACTATTGTGAATTCTAAACGATACAATAACACTATCATACAATGTAGGTAATTTGGCACACATAATATGCCCATTAAAGTAAACATAACCTGCCATATAACAAGAAATACTAAATTTACCAAAGATAGAAAAATTTGAAAAACAAATCATGGAAACAATCTATTGAACTTTACGTAATGTCAGGGGATGAACATGGGAACGTTGAGAATAACAAAAGGGAGGTGCGAGAGGGGTAGGCGGGAGTGGGTTGAACATAGCATAAAGGAGACAGAGGATCCATAAGCTCATAATGAGGAA
Source organism: Berberis vulgaris (assembly GCA_963556465.1). Taxonomy (NCBI): domain Eukaryota; kingdom Viridiplantae; phylum Streptophyta; class Magnoliopsida; order Ranunculales; family Berberidaceae; genus Berberis; species Berberis vulgaris. The sequence continues at coordinate 22,840,022 of OY747125.1, forward strand.
TTGACGGGCAATTAGGTTGGGCTAAATCTGGTGGAGGTGTGGGTTGGACAGTTGAAAGCGATTTCGAAGGAGAATGATCTGACACACAATGAGGAATTACGGATGTTGAATTTTGGGATATGGAATCATAGGCAAAAATATTTTCATGAAAAACAATGTCACGACTAGTGAAAGTTTGATGGGTGGTAAGGTCATAGAGCTTGTAAGCTTTTTGGCCAATCGAGTAACCAAGAAAAACATAAGTTTTGGCTCAAGTGAATTTGTGAGGAATATGCACATTAGTAGTGTATGCAAGACACCCAAAAACTCTTAAGATGAGAATAAGAAGGGACCTTACCAATAAAGTCGCTCGAAATAAGTTTGTCGAGAAATAAGTGGCGTAGGAAAACTAATTAGATGGACAACAGTTAAAACACATTCCTCCCAAAAACATAAAGGAAGATTGGCTTGAAAGCGAAGGGCTCGAACTGACTCAAGAATATGGTGATGTTCGCACTTGTACAAACGCAAGAATGTTGATAAGTTGTGCCCTTTTATAAAATTCCCACATAGAATAGAACTCCCCTCCATTATCAGCTCGAATGTCGGCTATAAAGGCATTGAATTGTGTTCGGGCATAAGAGAAGAAATTGGCAAGTAAAGTTGCGTTTCACTTTTGTGTTGCATAAAAAATACCCATGTGAATCTAGAATAGTCTTCCACAATAGTCAAAAAATATATTTAGAACCAGAAAGAGATGCAATTTTGTAAGGAGGCCAAATGTCAAAATGTAATTTGAAAGGTTTGGAAGACGAAATTGAACTAGTAGAAAATGGAAGACGACTCAATTTTGCAAGTGCATGGACATCACAAGCATTATTTGACTTGAAAGGAAAATTTAACAAATTGTTTGCCATAAAATCTAATCTAGAGGAAGACAAATGCCCTAACTGGCGACGCCACAAGTCGGTGGAGGAGATACATGAGAATAGGATGAACAACTACCAATGGCTGTTGAGGATTGAATTTAGGTCACTGTTGGGTTGATTGAAACACAACCAAGTAATAAAGTTTTCGCACCCAAACCAATCGTCTTCCTTGTCGTCAAATCCTACAAAATATACTAATAACGAAAAAATATTATGGAGCAACTGAGGTTTCTTGTAACTCGATTCACAAACATCAAGTCCCCCTTAAAAGATGGCACATCGAGCACATTTTTTAAAGCAATAACAAAATTCAAGGGTAAAGTCCTAGTATATGTAATTAGTGCAATGATCTTCACTTGGCATAATAACTGGTAGTAAATGGGTGCTCTTACTATAATTGACAAGTAAATTCGGAGATGAGATAATGTGATTAGCTGCATCACTATCAATAATTAATCGACGGTGGCGCAACGCAACGATGCTTGTGACAAACCTGAAGAAGTACTAGCAGCATTAGCCTTAGGATTGACAGACTTTGATGTGCCCTTATCATGCATGATAAATAATATTTGATGAAATTGCACATCAGATAACCCATTCATTACTGACTGCATTTCCTGCATCATTGAACCCTTTGTGACATTGTTGGCTGAAGACTAATGACTGTTGTTGTGCTTAGAACGATTGCCTCCTTGATTGTACATGCTTGATTTGTGTTTTGGGTACCCTGGCGGATACCCATACAGCTTCCAACATGTGTCTTGCACGTGGTGGTGGTCTTGATTACAGTAAGAACAATGAAACAGTTTGCGACGAGACGAGTTGGAATGAGAAAAACAACCTTGTCCTTGTCGAATGGCCAGGAAAGTTGGTTCATCCCTTTGAACAGCCATGGCTGCAGCCTCTGTTGTCTCGCGTGCAATGCACAAGCTCCCCTGCTTCTCTTCTTGCACAATAAAATAGTAAGCCTTTTTAACATCAGGCAATGGATTCAATAATAGGATATGTTCTCGGATTGTACTTTAGGACTCACTGGGTCCCATAAAAACTTGCATCAATCTGCGTCTCTTATGGTTTGCCACACAAGAGCAAACAGTGTGATTATAAGAGCCCAATTCATCCCATAGTCATTTCAACTATGTAGTTAGCGACAACAGTGATTTGATCTTAGGTGAGACCGGCGATGTCCCTCTCAATCTGGAAAAAAAAATTAAAAGTAATTTAAAAAGGGTGAAGAGCATTGCTTTGAGAAAAACGATCCCAAAGGTCTTCCCATATATACCTCCTGGGCAGTGGCTGAATAGATGATGTTGTCTGCATGATCCGGTGTGAGTGAATTGAGGATCTAGGATAGGATCGTATTATTGCATCTTCTCCACGATGCATGGTCATACGGTTTGGTGTTGGCAGCGGCATTGGAACAATACCATCTACAAAACCTGTTAAAAACTGAGTTCGAATTTTCAAACAAAAATGGTTTTTGAACTTTGAAACTATCTCAATATTGTTTAGTCACATATCTTCTATGTAACTCATTGTGAAAGAGTTAATAAGGTTAGTGTTTGGACTTGGGCTTGGACCCCCAAGGGGTACCCACACTTTTGTGAAGGAGAGAGAGAGAGTTAGACCAATGTTGGTCCGCGTGCCGCCTTCCGTTAGGCAGGTCGGGTCAAGATTAAACCATTCTTTTTTGCTGAAATTTATATTTGAAAAATAAAAAATATATATATCTTATTTTCTGCCAAGAAGAAGACTAAGTCGGAGAAGATCCGGTCTTTTCTCCCACGTCCCTCACGATTTTTTCTCTGATTCTCTCCGTGATTTTCGCCACCATTACAGGCACATTTTCTCTCAAAAACGATCTCTCTCAGCCTATAAATACAATCAAACTCTTGGATAATTTTTATATCGAAAAACAATTTCACAATTTAGTCTTTCAATTCTCATAGAGTTTTTTGTTTTAGAAAAAATGCAATAACTTCCAGAGTTTATATTTTCAGAGTTCTGTTTTTAGTAAACAATTCATATTTCAGAGAGTGTTTTTATTCATTGTTTTTCGTGATTCCGAGCAAAAGGAAGTTAAGGGCGAATAGAATTTTGTTCGTGCATGTGACTGAATGAGACATATACAGAATTTTGAACTATTTATCCTGGGGACGACGGAGGTATCAGACTGCTTGCACAATCTTGGGCAGAGCCGCGAAACGTCTTAAAGAAAGCAACCTAGTCCGCGACTCAACCCAAGAAAATTGGTAACTTCGTTCCTGTTTTAATTTGCAGCATTTATATTTCCAACAATTTTAAGACGATACATATCTGCCATGTCTATTTTTACTGAACTTGTTGCTAAGGACTTAAACATGCCCTCTCGTTTTGAGGGTCAACACTTTAAAAAATGGAGGCAAAAAATGTTATTTTTTTTAAATACTTAAAAAGTCGTTTATATCTGTAATGTTGAAAACCCCTAATTGTCTACTGAACCTGATGAAACCTGCACTAAGGAATTAGATTGATGGATTGAAAATGACTTCTAGTGTAAGAATTTTATTCTGAATGGTATGTCTGATGAACTGTATGATTATTACTGTTCTGAAAAAACTGCTAACGATATTTGGGAAGCTCTTAGAAAAAAAATATGACACTGGGGAGGCTGGCACAAAGAAATATGTCGTCAGTCGTTATCTAAAATACCAAATGACTGATGACAAGTCTGTGGAAACTCAATCTCACGGGCTAGAGAAAATTGCTCATGAAATCACATCTAAAGGCATGACCTTAGATGAGCAATTTCAAGTAGTTGTTTTGATAGATAAATTGCCCCCTAGTTGGAAAGACTTTAAGAATGCACTTAGGCATAAAACCAAAGAGTTCTCTAGAAAGTCTGATTACCCGACTTCGGATTGAGAAGGAAGCCCGGAAACAAGATCAGAAAAATGAAATTCTAATTCTGACTATTTCTAACCTGAAGAAATCCACCCCTGTGTCTCTGAAACCCGGTGGAAAGACTATGAAAAGTTAGAGTCACAATAAAAAACCGAAACAATCAGAATCGGAACTGTCAGAACCAGGACAACCAGAACCGCAACCAACAAAATCAGAATCCTCCGCGAAATCAGAATGGACAAAAACACCCCTCAAGAAATGAATCAGCACAGTTCCTATGTTATATCCGTGTCAGGCCAGGACATATGGTCAGGAACTATCGGAATGGATCTCATCCTGCTCCGCAGGCAAACCTAACCGAAGAGCAACTTATTGCCATGATCTCTGAGATCAACTTTGTTGGTGGATCCAAGGGGTGGTGGGTTGACACTGATGCTTCTCAACATGTGTGTTATGATCGAAAAATGTTCAAGTCCTATTCTGAAGCTGAGGACAAGAAAGTGTTGTTGGGTGATTCCAACTCAACCATCGTTGCTGGACTTGGGGAAGTAGAGCTGAAGTTTTCCTCTGAAAAGACTGTCATCTTGAAAGATGTCCTGCATACTCCAGAAATGAGGAAGAACTTAGTTTCTGGTTACCTTCTGAACAAGGTTGGGTTTACTCAAATAATAGGGGCTAATTTGTATATCATCACTATGAACAATGTATTTGTGGGGAAAGGGTATGGCACTGATGGTATGTTTAAATTAAACGTTGATGCTAATAAAATTTCTAGTTCTGCTTACATGTTGTGTTCTTTTAATACTTGGCATGCTAGACTTTGTCATGTTAATAAGCGAATAATTAAAAACATGAATAACTTAGGACTAATTCTAAAATTGTCCTTGAATGACTTTGAAAAATGCAACTATTGTAGCCAAGCTAAAATAACCAAAAATAAATATGTTGTTAGAGAATCTGACCTTTAGATTTAATACATTCAAATTTATGTGAACTTGATGGTGTTTTGACTAGAAATGGAAAACGTTATTTCATTACGTTTATTGATGATTGCTCCGATTATACTTTCGTCTACCTGATGAAAAAATAAGAGTGAAGCATTTAACATATTCAAAATATTTTTAAACGGAAGGTTTAAATCAGTTTAATAGAAAGATAAAGAGGCTTAAGAGTGATAAAGGCACTGAATATGACAGCAATAATTTCATATAGTTTTATAATTCTCATGGAATTATTCATGAAAAAACTGCACCCTACTCTACCGAGATGAATGGAAAAGCTGAAAGGAAAAATAGAACTCTTACTGAGTCAGTAATTACCATTCTACTTAACTTTGGTGCTACATCGCACTGGTGGGGAGAGATTATTTTGATGGTCTGTTATGTGCTAAACAGAATCCCTAAATCGAAAAGTAAAACTTTTCCTTATGAGATTTTGACAAATAGACAACCAAATCTGTCATACTTCAAAACTTGGAGTTGTTTAGCTTATTTTAGAATTCCTGATCCTAAAAGGAACAAGCTTGCCAGTAGGGCATATGAGTGTGTATTCATAGGATATGCCGTTAACAGCAAAGCCTATAGATTCTATAACCTAAGTGATCACGTTATCATAGAATCGAACGATGTTGATTTCTATGAACATAGATTTCCTTTTATTTCAAGGAATAGTGGGGGTACACCCTCTAATAACGTGCCTATGATCAGGATGAATGAAAACGATAAAGCCACGGAATTTGAGCCTAGGAGAAGTAAATGGAACTGAACTTCTAAAACTATGGCCCCAATTTCCATGCCTTTACAATCGAAGGGGATCCCCTTAGCTTTCAAGAAGCCTTATCCTCTATAGATGCCAACTTTTGGGAATGGGCAAATGATGATGAAATGGAATCTCTTGAGTCTAATAGAACCTGGCATTTAGTTGACTTGCCACCAGGTTGCAAGACAATAGTTTGTAAGTGGGTATTTAAGAAGAAATTGAAACCCGATGGAAATGTTGAAAAGTTTAAAGCATCGTCTTGTAGCCAAAGGGTTTAGACAGAGAGAAAATGTTGACTTTTTTGACACATATTCTCCTGTTACTAGAATTACATCTATTCGAGTGTTAATTTCTCTTGCTGCAATACCCGATCTAGTATTGCACCAAATGGACGTTAAGACTGCGTTTCTTAATGGTGATTTAGAAGAAGAAATTTACATGGACCAACCTGAAGGTTTTGTAATTCCAGGGCGAGAAAATAAAGTTTGCAAATTAGATAAATCTCTTTATGGTTTGAAACAAGTTCCAAAACAATGGCATGAAAAATTTGATAATCTTATTATCTCACATGACTTTAAAGTGAAAGAAAGTGACAAATGCATTTATTATAAATCTGAAAATGGCATTTGAGGAAGCAGGTTGGTTAAGAAATCTACTAGTAGAGATCCCTCTATGGGAAAGACCGATACCATCTGTGTTGATCCATTGTGATAGTACCATGGCAATTGCAAAGATACAGAATCGTTATTATAACGGCAAGAGACGACAAATACGTCGTAAGCACAGTATGGTTAGAGAGTTTCTATCTACTGGAGCTGTGAGAGTGGATTATGTACGTACTGATGAGAACTTGGCTGATATTTTGACGAAAGGATTAGCTAGAGAGAAGGTTTTCAAAACCTCAAAATGAATGGGACTTATGCCCTTAGATTGATGAGTTATTCATGATGGTAACCCAACCTATAGGCTGGAGATCCCAAGAAATAGGTTTAATGGGTGTTAACAAGTCGTGAATGATATGAAGTGAATCATGATGACCTAATAGCAATTCCATTCCCAAATTGAAGCATGAGTTTTTTAAGCGATTGTAGGATGAGTTAAAAACTCTTAATGAGATCTATACTCTATGTGGAGTGGAGTACCTAGCTACAGGAGTACTCTTGATAGACTCACCTAAGTAATTGTGGAAGTATGGCCGCTTCCTATGGAATTTGTGGGCAAATTTTCTGGAGCCTTCACTATACTGGGATATACATGCATGGCCTTAAAGCACAGACTTTTTTTAGACTTCACCCTAGTAAGGTTGTGCGTGTAATGTTGTTAAAGATAGAGTTCAAAACTACGAGTTACTCTAGTATAATCTAATTCATGAACACTAAGCAAGAGTTCAAGTTGAAAGACACTTTTGTTTATGCACAATCTTATATTTATAGATTGCTTGATGAAGAAATGTTTTTTTTAATTCAAGTGGGGGATTGTTAAAAAAATGAGTTTGAATTTTAAAAGAAAAATGGTTTTTGAACTTTGAAACTCTCTCTCTATTGTTTAGTCATATATCTTCTATGTAACTCATTGTGGATGAGTTAATAAGGATAGTGTTTGAACTTGGGCTTCGACCCCAAGGGATACCCACACTTTTGTGAAGGAGGGGAGAGTTAGACCAATGTTGCTCCACTCCACACGCGCGCCGCTGACCGGCCGAGTCGGGTCGTTTTGAGATTAAACCATTCTTTTTGCTGAAATTTTTATTTGAAAAAAAAATTTCTTATTTGCTATCGAGAAGAAGACTAAGTTAGAGAAGACCCCAGTCTTTTCTCCCACGTCCTAGAAAAAATGCAATAGCTTCCAGAGTTTGGTTTTTAGTAAACAGTTCATATTTTAGAGTGTTTTTATTCATTGTTTTTCGTGATTTCGAGCAAAAGGAAGTTAAGGGTGATTAGAATTTCGTTCGTCAACATCGCATGTGATTGAACGAGACAAATACAGAAGTCTATGTTGTTTTATCCTGGGGACGACGAGGCTATCAGACTGCTTGCACAATCTTGGGCAGAGCCGCGAAACGTCTTAAGGAGTGCTATCTAGTTCGCGACTCAACCCAAGAAAATCGGTAACTTTGTTCCTTTTTTAATTTGCAGCATTTATATTTCCAACAAAACCTAACGTGGATTTGGCGCTCAAAGAGATGGTCATAGCCCACCAAGTCGAATAACTATCCCCATTGAGAGGCTTGGAAACAAGCACCATTCCGAGATGATCAAAATGGTGAAGATAAAAACGATTGGTGGCATCAATCTTGCCTCCATCCGAAGAGTGTTCATTCACCATGAGGATTAGAAATGAGGATAAGGAGAGGCAAAAGTAAAAATGAAAACTAAATAGGGCACAGTTAGGGTATTTTTTTCTACTCTGGTACCGTGTAGAAAAAGGAATTGCCTTTGAAAGTTGATTTTCATTGAATCATAAGAGGTAGCTTTATACAAGAGATACAAGAATGTCACTAAAATTGTGCTGAGCTATTCTAGGTAATTAATCTAAAATTACATAGCAAATACAACATACATCTGTTTCCTAATCTATCCAATGTTTCCTAATCTATCCAATGTTTCCCCATCTATGCAATGAATATATTGACCTTCTAACAAAAAGAACAATAAGGTTGTGTACCAAGTTTTGTGATTTAAGGTCTTTCAAGTATAGGAAAACGTGGCATATTTAGTATGATAAAATCATTTTTTGTCCCTTACAACAATTCCTTACGAACAGACAAAGGAACCGTTTTAATACCCTTTCTAAAAGAACAATGGCAAACCTGTCCAAATCTGATTTAAAATATTTAACTTTTTGATTTAGAACATTAAACTTTTAGACTTAATCATGATGAAGAGGCAACATCAGCAGTACCAACCAACCAAAAAAAATTTGCCAGCAACATTGAAACGTGCTCGTGCTCATGCTCATTCTCATTCTCATTCTCATTCTCATTCTCATTCTCATTCTCATTCTCATTCTCATGCTTCATTTTTTAACCCCACTGCCCCATTTATGTTGATCAAAATAAGGCCTGCAAATATCAACATCAACTTAAGAGTGTAAAAATAGTTAATTATCAATTTGGATGAACAAATAATTGTCTATGTATTTGCTATTTGCTTGTAACTTGTTTTCGGTAGAACAACAGCCTATATGTATATGAAGTCTATTTGCTGGTTTCAGAATCGTCTAGGTCAGAGAGCAGTTTGCCCGAGGAAGACTTGTACATCGAATCTTCTTTGCCTGGTATGGAGATCAAGGAATTCATCGACTGTACATCCACTGATGAACTAGGAGCCTCACTGTCTTGAGAGAAAGGTGAGGCTCGTGTTTGACTATCCTGTGAGAGCTTCTCAAAGGCTTTAAACCTCATGTCGTTCTGTGTCGATGTGCGTTCTACAAGTGGTGCTTGTATTTTCATTTTTCCTTCGAGCATGCTCACTACCGCAGACATACTTGGCCTAAGAGTAGGAGATGGATTGCTACACAATACACCCAAATTCAACATCCGCAATGCCTCATCTTTTGAGTATTTTGATCCAAGGCTCGGATCAACTAGTTCCAGGAGATTTCCCTGTTCTTGTAAAACATATGCCTGCAGTTCAACATAAATAAGAATATCAATGTGCTGCCTTCTCATGGTTTTGTTGCTATTATAGAACCAAAGGCAAACAGAAAACCTACTATTTGGAAAATTAGACAACTTCAACCTGTAAAGTGCATACACATTACAAATACTAGCCATCGAGTGCATGCATGCATACGGCACAACTCAAGTGAAAAAAATGATTGACTTCATAAATAAATTAATAAATAGGAACCGGAAAAAAATAAAATGGTTCAATCCGATAATTTTTAAGCATGTAGCTATTATTGAAAATGTGTATTTTTTTCATGTATAAAATTGAGAGATCAATTATACACAAATTTGCAAGCATATTTATTTTATAAAATTTTCCCTACTTTTTAAATACATTGTATCATATTCATCTGCAAACAATGAAAACTTATATTTTAAATTCTTTGAAATTTTCAAGATATGTACATAAAAAAAATGAAATAAGAAGGCTTTGGAAATAAATTAACAAACAAAAAGGATTTCAAATGAATATACATAACAATTGCCAAAAGACAACATTAATGGGCCCACTTGGTTTTGTTCTTTTATTACTCAGTGGGTCTCACTGCAATGTGACGATTCCTTGAGTGCATGCACGTGTAAGAGGGTGACCGGAGTTTACCTTTATACCCTCACAATTTATCCTCGCACTTCTTATGCTAAGGGCAAAAAGGTCTTTTACTTTGACTGTTAGACATTTACTGTTTGGCTCACCCAGCCTCTTAGATGTTAGTAACCATTTGTGACACTTTCTCTTCGACTCATACTTCCATTAGGAACAAGATATACGTTCATGGAGATGATGACAGTGACTAATATAAGGTTCACGTACTCTAAAGCCAATAGATGAACTTGTTTCTAAATGTTAAATGATCCAAAAGGCTTGAATAAGATAGAATCTTGCAATTCAACTGAAATTCAACCAAAACTTACGAAATGCTGAGATAATTATATCAAAACTATCCTATTTAACAACAAAGATGATATATTGAAATATGATATATTACCCAATCAAGAAGATAAACAAACTCTGGCATCGGCCTGTAGTTTGTATTGCTCTTCCCACTCACAATCTCCAAGGTAACAACTCCAAAGCTGTAAACATCTGCTTTATCAGTTAAGTAGCCCCTCATTGCGTACTCTGGAGCCATATATCCGCTTCAAACATGATAAACATATAACACATCAGGATGCTATAACTTTGTTCAGAACAAAATTTTTATGGACCTAGTCATTAGAAAACTTGCAGCTCTGATGTCCCTAAATGAAGCATAATTAATGTACACGTAATCAAAGCTATTACTCATTGAAAGTAGAGACTAAAGAATAACGAAAACTACAATGTAAACACGACACTATTAAATGCATTCTACATCAAATCTTCTGAATTATCGAAGTAATAAAGAGTACTTGCTTCATCTTTTTTGCATAATCTTGACATGTGATTACCTATAGGTAAGACGAATCTCTAATCTACAACTTGCAAGGAACATCCCGTCTATTTTACTGACAGGCTTCTTTACCCATCGGACATGATGTACTGTTGACTTATATTAATCATTTAGCTTTACTTCTAGCAGTGATTCCAATTTTAATACTTAACAAAATGAAGATGATAGAAAATTGACTCACATAGTTCCAGCTATCCGGGTACTAATATGAGTATTCTCCTCCTCATCAAGCTTAGCCAAACCAAAGTCTGAAATCTTAGCATTGAGATCTTTATCAAGTAATACATTTGTAGCTTTTATGTCTCTATGGACAATCTTCAGTCTTGATTCTTCATGAAGATAAGCCAAGCCCTTTGCTATTCCCAGACAGATCTTACGCCTTGTTGGCCAATCCAAGTTCAACCTTTGTTCCGGACGACCTGAATATGATACTAACTTATCATTTCTAAGATAAATTTTCCATTTGCATCAATCATCACTGTAAACTAAAAAGAAATTCATCACAATATCCAAAAATCATATAAAACGTGGTTGTGGGGGTACCAAATAATGCACGAGCTAGGCTATTATTTTCCATGTACTCATAAACTAGCAATAGCTGGTTTCCTTCAATACAGCATCCCATCAGCTTCACGAGATTTGGGTGTTGAAGGGCAGAAATCATTCCTATTTCATTTACAAATTCACGATTCCCTTGCCTTGATTTTGCAGAGAGCTGCTTGACAGCGATTACTGAACCATCTGACAGTACACCCTAAGATCATGAAGAGATAAATATGATATCATCATTTGCACACGTCATTTGGATGGTGATATTGTTTATAATTCTTTGATTGTTATGTACACAGTAGCTTAGTTTCATATGCCTATTTCATCATAAGTCAACTTTGGGCAGAATGAACTCTTACCATGGAGATCGCTCAATAAACAAGAAACCATTCCGAAATATTTTGAAGTATGAAATCAACGGTGAATGAAAAACTGACTCTGACCTGCTAGAATCCTAAATTTTAATTCACTTGACACGAAGACATAAATCTTACTAGAAGTAGCCCTTGAATGTCCTAGAAATGTGAAAACTTTGGGTAAAAAGATAGGAAGCTGCATAATTTCTTTTTGGTCAGTGAAAAAATACATTTCATTAAGAGAAAAGACAAAGATATAAGGAGGTTGAGAGAGCCTATAAAAGCACAACAAAAAGATGCTGCAACCCAACCAAAAGGAGAACTTTATATAGATATGTGATAAACTTCATCCTTCAATTGGACCTTCGGAAAAGATTACAACATATTGTCATACAAGGTTGATCTATCGATTCCATCACAAAACCAGCTATATATTATGCAGATGTCATCCATTTTTTAAAACCACAATCTTTGGTATATTCCCCTTCCTTGTGATACCAAAATGCCTTGCACAGTAAGGAATCTCATGCATTTAAATCCATTGAGGCAAATGATAAACTACCCTAGTGAAATTGCATATAAGTTATTTACCTTGTAAACTGGACCGAATCCACCTTCACCTATTTTATTCAAAGAATCAAAATCTCCAGTTGCAGCTTTAATCTGTCTTAGAGTGAAGTAACCAGTTTGTGATTCTAGGCCCCTTCGAAGTTCTGCAAAAAGAATAAAATAGGTAAAATAGATCACAAAGTAAGATAAACTAGGCTTAAATCATTCTCTTTTGTTGATTCAAATTCCACATCAGACAACCCACAATTGATGGCTAGAATTTCATCCACAGTGATGGTTGCACCAAATGGTATGCTTGAGAGGCATCTAACCCAAGAGGTGGTGATGGTTGTGCCAAGTTGTGACCCACACGCTTAGCACAACCATCTTAGAGGAGGTCACTATGGTAACCCTGCACTCTTATGAGACTGAGGCCTTTTTGCAGCACTTGTAAGAGCTCTAGCGGATGGTACTAGAGGCTAAGGGTTTGATCGCCGCAAATAAGGATGACGCAGGAGGGGGGAGGGGGGGGGGGGGAGGGTGGTCAAGTCATAAGCCACTCTGTTTTATACATCGTTATGAGTTATGGAGAAAGACTAACCAATAGCAACAATTTTGTTTTGTTTTGTTTTGTTTTGTTTGGTTGACTCAATAAATTGAGACATTTATAGTAGGCCTCCTTAGCGTCTCGTCGTGCCTCGCTCCACTCACAACATAGGTTTGGTTATTGAGGTTCAAATTTTATTTTTTAAATCACCATCTGAATTGAAAAAGCCCATTTTTAAAATCAACTAAACCGCAATAGTGATTTTTAAAAGGGATATTTAGATTTTGGGTCCATCATTTTACTAGTTGTGCAAATGGGTCACAAGTTTTTCCAGGTTAAAGTCTCGGTCGCAAGACCACATAGACTCTGTTGATCATCTAACTTTCGTCAACTACAAAAAATAAAAATAAACAAAATAATAACTCGCAAAAGTTCATGTGGTCTTGGAACCCAAACTCTAACTTGGATCACTCGCGACCTAATCGCTAAACTCGTACACGTGACGAGACCCAAAATCTAAATGTCCTTTTCAAAAACCTAGAAAAGGTAATTTGGTTTGGTCAGTTTAATCGAATGTTTGTACACCCCTATGATAATCATTGGAAATTTGTCCTCGGTATTTTTTTATTTTGGTACAAATAACTACTAGCTGCTAATAATAATAAAGCAAAAAAGTAAAGAAAAGCACTATAATATTCTGATGAACCAATCTCGGTCGTTTACAACGATAATAATATTCATGATAATGAACATAGCATACAAAATCAGACAATCCAATTCATAGTCAACTATTGGTTCCTAGTATCATGGCGTAGTGAATGGAAATCATTAAACTGTACAACACAGTTTAAGTTATATTAAAACAATAAAATATGTAAATAATCATAGTAGGCCCGGCGGCCCGGCCCTGAACCAATCAGGACCATTCAGCGAATCGGGCTCCCAAACAAATTTGACATTTTAGGGCCCCTAAATATTTGTTATTATTTATAAATAGGAGCCTCCAAATTTTGTTATTGTTCAAACCCCATTCCCTACACTTGGAAATTAGTTTTTTTTTTTTTTAGTTGTTGGTGGGCTGCACTTATCCATCCTGCATTGGCCCCCTAAAATCTCAGGGCCGGCCCTGTCTTCCAGCTGCAAGTAGCAGGTGAGACTCATAGTCATAGCCTTTCTCCATTTCATGTTAAGACTCAAAATATAAGAAAAGTTCCACCAGAAACTCACAATAAATTGCTTGCTGATAAAAGATAATTATCTTTAATTCATCTTACCTTTGTTCTCGTCTTTCCCTCCCAGGTAACCAGTCTTCCAAAGAATTGCCAAGACCAACAATACAAGAACACATGAACCGACTACTATACCAACGATAACTCCAACAGCTAGACCACCACCAGTACTAGGATCAAAATCTACAGAACAGTATCAAACATGAATCACAAGGTAATTGATAGAAAGTGAGTGAAGGAAACTGTCTGAAGCATCTTACTTGGTGTCACTGAGATAGCTGATATAAGAGGTCCATATACACCTCTAACTGGAACACCCGTTGTCCCTTTTCCAGTCCAGTACAAGTGGATCTCCAGAGTGCTGCCAGTAACATTAACATCATATTCTTTGACTATGCTCTTACCAAGCCCTCCTGCTTGCTCTGCTATATTGAAATCCTCTAAAACTCTACTACCCTGAAGAAACTCGGGATAATGCCAGGAAAGATCAGATTGCAAGAAAACTAGCGATCTTTTCTTGTATTCAGAGTGTTTGAATAAAAAGACCACACAGTCAGGGAAGGGAACCAACAAGATGCAATAATTAGGAAACTGCTAACCAATCTCTTACCTGGATAGCTACATCAAATATGCGCCTCCCAGGGCTGTTATTTTCTTGGTTAGGTATAAATCGTATTTCAGCAAAGTGAAGCTTCACTTTATAGCTTCCCTGTCGTAAGCAAGTGCCATAATACTTGAGTGAGACAGGCGCAACACGAGCTGTCCTATACAGATCGCCATCTGTCACTTGAGTACTAGCTGATACAACGTAGCTAGATTTTTCGAAGCCCAAAAAGTCCCCTGTACTGCTACTAGCCCATTTGTTGGTTGAAAAGAATGATGATGGACCCATTATATCCAAGTCCTGTTCATATTCCTCCCCGTCAGCATTCAATTTTGAGCCTCCACAGTTTATGAACAAGGAGTAATCTGCCAATTTAATGGATTTCAAACGCTATTGCACATGGATATCAAGTTCAACTATTTTCAGGATCCTCTGGAGAGAATTTGAGTCCAAAATTTGCTATGAATCTACCCAATGATAATTTTGCTAAACTTACAATTAGGTTTCGTGGGGCAGGGGAGGCCTTTCTTCAAGCACCAGTTGATTCTGCAAATAAAAAATTGTTCTTTTTTACTCCTGACATACTGGAAAGTAAAGGAACTTGGATCACATCATTCAACGAACTTACGAGTTGTCATTCACTGATGAATAACTGGATATTTTGTTCCTGTTTAAAGATCATATACAAAGAAGTGTTACATAATACAACACATCTGTGATCACAAACAAAAATAATGACGAGAAACTAACACATTCTTTTCTTGGCAGCTCGAAAAGGAGGACCCCGAATAATTGTTGTAAGATATGTCACTGCATGGCAGATTGACATAATATTAATTAAAATCAGTTTTGGACATTAGATGCTTCGTAAATGAAGACAAATGCATGCATAAAACCACAGCCCCACAAGAAAAAGTTGTTAACGGTATTCAATATCCATGGAGGAAGTTGGCCAGTCAATGAGTTGTTAGTGAGATACCTGCATGTACAAACAATGCTATTTTTAGTTTGTAGTTTTATAGAGAGTAAAAATACAACACGTGAGAGAAAATAATAAAGCATTTATGAGAATTCAATCTTATAATTCTAATTTGAAAATAGTCAATTACTTACATGTACTGAAGGTCATTTAATCCTTGAAGGTTATCTGGTACAGTACCAGTCAGTCTGTTAAAACTCAGGTCTCTGCAAAAACAAATGAGATTCATGAGAACAAAAGCTAGTAATGATCATTTCCATTGTGCAACCAACAGAAAACCATGCTAATGATACAAACTGGTTAACACTTGATTTTGAATCAGAAGTAACAAATTAAACTACTCATTCTATTACTAAATGATTAACTCTAGACGTAAATAGAGTTCTCCAAGCAAGAACAACGACAAATTTCATCTGACATTTCTCACACATGAAAAATGACAACTTTGAGTACATGTGACTTGCATCGTATAACAATGATGCTCCAATCAAACTTACAATTTTTTCAGGCTAGGCATCATTTGTGCAATGTACAGAGGGATCGGGCCATTAATAGAGCAGTTTCTTAGAACCCTGTCCACATAGACATACTCATGACTCAAGAATATACAAAATTATAGATTGATATAACTTCATAATAGAAATATCCACAATTCAACTCACAGTTCTGTCAGTTTTGTCAAATTTTGTAAGTTGGGAAAACTGATATTCGGTCCTTGCAAGTCAGATATCCTCCTGAAAAGATCAAACAACTCAGAATGACTTTCTAAGTTTCAGTAAAATTTGTCATCCGAAAGAACCAGTATTGATTATAGATATGAGCCACAAAACCGAGGACGGGTTGCCTTACAGTTGAGTTAAGTTTGTCAAGAGAGAGATGGTAGATGGAATCGGCCCCTCCATAGATGTGCCTTGCAAATCTCTGCAAGACTCGAAATCTCAGTCATATAAGATGCACTCAGCGGTCAGAAGTAACTTTCTCAAGTTATCTTAACACAAATCCAAAAGTGGCAGACAAAGTGGTAGACAAGATGGAATCGGTTCAATACTCACAGCCTATCAAGCTTTGTCCAGTTTCCTATGAAATCAGGTATCCTCCCACTGAGACTACTCCCATCTATCCTACTGCAGATAGAAACCAATTTCAGGAATAACCGTTTGAAACAGCACAAATTATAAAGTAGAATGAACTTACAAAGTTGTTAAGTTCTTCAAATCACCATATGCTTCCGGTATTACACCCCTGAAGTTGTTACCACCAGCAATGCTGAAGTGTGAGAAAGTAAATTAAGACAGAAGTTATTGGAAGTGAAGTAAAATGGGAAAAAATAGAAAATAAAATATTGAGAGTTACAAGTATCCTGATATGATGTTTTTTCGCTTGTTCATTTCCACTCATCCAAAGAAATTGGTAAAGGAAAAGGGGAAAATTGGAGGTGGCAAAAGAATAAAGATCAGAAGAAGACCACAACTAGATGCAAGTACAGAACAAGATGTTCAAACAAAACAAGGTTAAAATTTTCATTCCCATAATGATGGGCTTACAATTGTAACGCAGGAACATGAGCCTCTAAGCACAAATACTACCTGGGCAGATATGGAATGCCTCGTACTATTATACAGTTAAATGTTTCATGTCATTAATCAGTAGTAAACCTCACTGAGGAATTAGTCGTAGTCCCTGAAAGCAATCCATCATTAATCATAGCGTTAAGGATCAAATAATTTAATGTTTGACCAACAATTAGCATTAAAATACTGATTGCTAGTGTTGGGGATATTTACATCTCAACAAATAGCAGTTCTAGATAGAGGATATTTACATCACAGCAAATAACAGTTCTAGATAGATATAATTAGAAGAAGAAAAAATCATTTCCAATCCTAATATCTGAAGAAGAAAAAAAAAATCTACTTCTACAGAAATTGTGTTTATTTATTTAATATTTGAGATACTGTTGAACAACCATTTCAAAAGGAGAGAGAAATACAATGGAAATGGAATGTCACATGAAAAAGGCTCAAGACTTTGGCAACCTCAACAAGAACTTCATTATGAAATAGCCGAAAAAAGAACTTACTACCAAAGACGAACACAATAAATATCCCAAGATACAATGGACGGACAATAAATTCTCCTAATCCTCGCCAATCCTAGCTTCTGTTGATCAATTCCCCAAAAGGGTTGGTTTGTGTTTTTAGCTCAAATTCGGAGAGTTTTCCTTGTCTATTCCTTGACGCCCTCATTATGTTTGCTGTCCCAATGAAGCTATCTATGGTTTCTGATAGGCTTCTTGGGTGTGGTTCCATCACTTTAACAGTGTTTCTTACAGTTTGGCTTCCATCAAACCTGATGACTCTACATTCATACAGCGATCCTTATCTTAGTTAATGGTGTTTTTGTTCTATGTGGATCTGCTCGCTTCACTTCTCTTTCTCAACAAACATCCTTCATTTTACCCTTGCTATGAGTTTGAGGTCAGAGATCATGGGGAATCTAGCTTCATTAATTTTTTGGTTTGGAAGTTTCTTATTTGAATCCTTGAGTGTATTTTTTAAAAATAAAGTACATTATTGCTCTTTTATAACGCATTCATACGACCGACCAGACCGTGCAGACTCCAAGGAGTTCTAAATTCCAACTTTAAGCCACTCATGTTGATCTTCTTTTGGATGCTCGTGTGTTACGTCATTTAAATGCTTCTATGTGGTATTGACTATCACTAGACCAAATATTACCTTTGATGCTAAGAAGCAGGAAGACCCCAAGTCATTTATCCTCTAAAGGGAAGGCCCTCGCGGAAGTTTCTTCTTTTGCCAGTGTGTTGGACAGTGTGGAAGGAAAGGAATAGGACTTTCAACGAGAAGGTATCAGAGATTGGTGTAGTGATATTGGAGATTTTTTTATAGGCTATTGTTGCTATTTTTGACCGAACCTCCTCATTTGAATGCCAAGATGTAACCTATGATCTAGACTCATCTAGTGTTGAGTTTGAATACCA
This sequence comes from Berberis vulgaris, assembly GCA_963556465.1. Taxonomy (NCBI): domain Eukaryota; kingdom Viridiplantae; phylum Streptophyta; class Magnoliopsida; order Ranunculales; family Berberidaceae; genus Berberis; species Berberis vulgaris. The sequence continues at coordinate 22,858,485 of OY747125.1, forward strand.
ATTGCTCACCTACTTTGTGGGCTCGGTGTGCCTCTTCAGTCGCCTATAACTCTACGAACTCAATTTACTTCTTCATATGCCTATAGCTCAACTTCATAAGTACTACCTACATGGCTTCTACTCTTGATTTGAGTTATTTATGCGGCGATTAGTGTAAATTGAGGTAGACCGATCCGAACTAGGTATTTAGCGGTCACTGATTAATCAGTGAGTCACAAAAAAATCGGTGATAAATCGAGATTGTTCTGTTAGGTGCTGGTGGTTGTTGCTATATACTGTGTGATGTTTTGGATATGATTACATAATTTGCTCGATAATATAACTTTTGTTGCTCTATAACACTTGTCAAGATCTGTTATATATTATAATTTATTTATTATAATTTACATTAGTGAGGGTAAAAATGAATACATAACTCCTAATTTTCAATTGCATACAAAGTATATCAAACTTAATTATCACATCATTCATGAGGGTATTACTTTAGGGACTCACCAAACCAATATGTTCCTTTTGTTGGTCAGACTTCTTCACCAAATGATTTCACAAGCATCGTTTCCGGCTTTTAACTCCAAACTCAGAGTGTTGAGGGGAGTGTTAAGCATTGTGCACTTTTGTCATTTATTATCGTCACATGCTTGAAATATGCGATTGTCACTAATAAACCCTATTTATACTTATTCATGAGAGAGTACAATTCAAACTCTTTCAATGTTTTTTTTTTGTTTTTTCTGTTAATTCAAACTCTTTCAATGTTATTTTGCATTATTGTTGCTTACTCAAGACTCAAACTATTAGGACTTTGAATCATTGTAAAATGCAAACAATTTTATATGTAAAAAAAATAAATAAATAAAATATAAATAAAAAAAAAAAACTCATGCTCAACAATAAGCCACTAAGAAATAAAGGTAGGATTCGAGAGCATCTAATATCAGGGTTTGATTTAAGCATATAGAAATTTAAGCTTACAATCTCTTCAAGCTGGTCAATTTTCCAAGCTCGTTAGGCAGTGATCCTGTTATTTGATTATCTTGCACAACCCTGCAAAATCCAACAGGCACTAAACTTGATCATTTTCCAAATCTATCTAGAAGAGTTTCAGTCATGCCTCTCTTACAGCTCTTCCAATGTAGAAATATTGCCAATCTCCCTTGGTATCGATCCACTGGCAAAATTCCCCTGAATAGACCTGTCAACATATTGCACAACATGATTTCAGATTTAGAAATTCTGTTATAGTATCTAAAATCAAGGCCCAATAGCTAATAACTTACAGAGTGACAAGAGGGAGCCTAGTCCAACTTGAAGGGATGGATCCATTGAAATAGTTGAGTGTCAGATCTCTGTTTCAGAAAATAAAACAACCTTCATTTATTACAAATCTTCCACATTTTCGGAAGAAGCTCAGAGCAAACAAGCACAACCTTTTACAAGTTAGGAATGAAAATATTAATTACTTTGTTCAATATATACGTTCTATTTTACATTCATTATTAGGGTAAAGATTATGAATGTCAACCACGTTTTAACTCGCCAATTTATAATCATTATAAAAATGTATTTAGGAACCTATCATTGACTTGAAGAAAAAAAAATTCAACTTCTAAGTACTCAGTTAATCTAGCAGACTAATAAATTGTTTGAAAATGAGAAAAGAACTGATAAAAAATAAAAATCTGTTAAACAATAATGACATAGCCCTATTGGGACCAAGTTAAATGGGTTGTTATTAAGCTAACCAAGCTCAACTTGCTTTTAGCCAGGCTGGAAAATCTCAACTCCTGTCCAATCAAAATATGAAAGCTGAACAAGGGTAGATTCAACTTATTATCCACTGGTGGGAGTTATGATTTCCAGTTATTAAGTTATTCAAAGAAATTTTTTTTTTGAAAAATAACGATAACATATTAAATACATCCGTTTATGGCTTACATTTCACGCAGTAAACTAAGTTTGCCGAACTCTCCGGGTAGCAATCCAGTCAGGTTCAGACTCTTTAGCTGACTGAAAAAATAAAAATTTAACCATGAGCTTGTCTAAAGTTGATTACCATAAAAATTGAAAGGAGAACGAGAAAAGTTAAAAGGAGAAATTAACGAGCATACATGTTAGTGACGCGACAGATTGTAGAGCTGTTAAAAGAACAATCGCATGTGACATTGCTTATGGAGTTTGAGCCGACGATTGCATTCAGACCTTGGCCTGTGCGGCATGAATTTGGATTCACATTCCACTGCCTTATCCTATATTTTGTTGATATTTGCTGAAGCACTTGCACTATAGTGATTAAGAAATTAACAATATATCAATAACATGTTGAATCCAGAGCACCTCTTAAGAACTACATATGAAAAAGGTAATGGGTAGGTTAATACTAATCGTAGAAATGTAGACGTTTAAATGTTTATTTTGTTTACAACTTTTGTTGAATATTAGTTCAGATTTTTATTTTTTTTGCACAAATAATTATTAAGTTTGTTAGAATGAAATAACCGACTAACAAAGATGTTTAATATTATTTTACGAAAGGCAGCTTATCTTGGACTTAGTAGTATTGCATATTGGGATGCATATGTTAGTGACTAGGAATTAGGTGGTCCTCTAGCTAAGGGACGTGGTGTTAGTAAACGACGTAGGCAATATTAAAAATATGACGGGCTAAATTAGTAAAATTAATATCAAGAATAATTTGGCATATTTAGTAAGAGCCAAAAATAAAAGTTAGGGCACTATTAACCAATTAGAGTTATTTTGGTTAGCTTGCCAAATAAGTTGATGATTGAAAAATAATTGATTTCGTAGTTATTTTCCTTTTAGCTTTTATAATTGCTATGTCGATTCCAGTCGTTTATTTCGAGTATTGCTTCGCTTATTTCAATTTATTGTTACATTTAATTCAGTTTATTCTTTAATTTTATCAAGGAAGTGCAGACTCTTTGGAAAACTTGTTGTACTCGTGTCGGACACGTATCTGACACCAACACTAGCTCGACACGAGTCGGACACATGATCAACGTGTCGGCGGGTGTTAGACACATGGTCAATGTAGTCAACGTGTCGGACATGCTTCCGATACACCCAAAACTTGGTTAGAACGCAAACAAGACTCGACATCCAACTTTAATTTATTTTTCACTTTTAGGTGAACGCATATAACCACCTAACTTGAAGGTTGTTCTCTCATTTGCTTCTTATCTCCTCTACTTCTCTACTCTACTTTATTTATTTTTCTTGCGACAAAGTATCATCTTCTTCTCTATTCTTTCAACAAAATTTTTATTTCATCTTCATCATTCTTGTTATTTCTTAAATTATTTATTTATTAGATTATTGTTTATGTTCACATACTTATAAAAAAAAGGTATGGCGTGTCCTCGAGTTGAGTCCTATTTTTAGAAATTTGCCAAGTCAACGTGTCTGTGTCGTGTCCGTGTTTGTGTCCGACATGACGCGCATGCCCATGTCTGTGCATCCTTGGTTTTATCAATTGGTATCAAAGCATAAGCGCTCGTTTTTGTATGACATAGAAGAAAAGCTTAGAAGAAGGAAAGATGGAAGAAATCGAAAAGTACCTTAGACACAGAGATTGAACAAAAAAGGCTCGGTAGAATCAAGACAAATATTGAGCAATCAGTACAAGCGTTAGAGAAGGCAGTGGTGATAGAAATGAAGAGAATGGAACAAGGGATCAAGGAACTCCTCTCAAGCAACAAAGAGGCCACTTGACACCCACAATGAGTGACCATCAGACCCCATGCAGCACCACCAGTTCCGGCAGCACCACAGGACCCTGCCACGGCACTATCGGAGGTACTGTTCACGCCAACCACTGGTCCATCAATGTTGCACAGACAAATTAGTCGCCATCCTCTCCGATCAACGTTTTTTCTCCTTGACTGTGCCACTGCACAGATGCCTCTGCCTATGTCAGTCGCTCGACTCCCACTTCCATCGATCAATCGCCCCTCCCTACCCTCCTCCATAGTTGATAGCAACTCCCTCCTGATCGATCGACGATCCATTGTCCATACTGATCGACTCCCACACTCAAAGGTCGATCAACTCCACGCTTACAGGTCGATCAACTCCCCTTCCCTTAGATCACACCCTTAGCTCGTGTCGATCAGTCTTCGCCCCTCAAAGCTCCTTTCCTAGTCTCCCTCACCCCTCCATCAATTGGCCATCAACCCCCAGTTGTCTACTTCCCTCGCAGCTCGATCGCCTACTCCCTTCCACCACCCACACACCCCTCTCCACCCGTCGCCTACCCTCGAAACCCCTCTCTAGTTATGTTTGTGAATCACAGTTGGGGAGAACAAGCTAATTGACCCCCTACAGTTTGGTTGTCCCACCACATGGCTCTAAATCCTCTTTTGACGAGGATCAAGATACTTCCAGCTGAATGGATGGACATGTACCATCACAAGGATCTGAATTTTCTAGTTATCATGTTGCAGTCATTCACTACCACAAGATGGATAATGTAACACCGCGGACAGTGTTTATTATCCAATTTTGGTCAATTTTATGGCAAATTTTGACACATTTGCGTTCAACATACAAATCAAGCAGTCAATCTATTTCGAACTCAGGATTCTTATTGGACTTTATTTTTGGTGCCACTTTTTTATTTGATTTTTTGGAGTACAAGCAATTACAAATAAAAAGTTTGAAGTCGACTTCTGCCCATGCACTTCACCTTGTGTTCTCTAAGTGGTTGTTTGTTCGTATGACTACTTCTATTTCAAGCTCGAGGACGAGCTTCTTCTACCCGAGAACTATACTGTAAGCAGTATTAGCAATATTATGAGTTTGATTAGTAATAATAATATTAAGAATATTTGGGCCTATTAGGAAAAGCCCATAATAGTAGTTAGGAACTTAGGGCATTATTAGCCAATTAGGGTTATTTTGGTCAGCTTGCCAAATAAGTTAAGACAAACATAAATAAGGCAAGGGTTGTTCATTGCAATGTAGTTGATAATCGAAAGAATAATTGATTTCTTAATTATGTTCCCATAGCTTTTATCATTGTTATTTCGATTCATGTTCATTTGTTTCAAGTATTGCTTCGTTTATTTCAATTTGTTGTTTCGTTTAATTCAAATTATTTTTTTTCTATCAGTTTATTATTTAGTTCTATCAGTAAAATTCTTAATTTTTGGGCTCCAATTAGCAAAATCACTTTCTTTACCATACTTTGTTCCTTCTTAATCAAGTTTCAGTACACAAGGTTGCAATGGATCTGATATTAAATAGAAGTTACTACTATTGAGGGTCATATGAGGTAAACAAGATTTAGGCAACATTTGATCATTACCAAGTATTGTGGGTTTTTTTTTTTGGAGTTAATTTCGGTCTCCTATTTTGGTGTAAAGAAAAACACAAATTTTGAGGATACATGAAACATATATACTAAATTTTGAGGGTGTATGAAATATGTAACATTAATAATAATAATAATAATAATAACCTCTTTGTTGTTGTTGGGAAGGGACCATCCTTGCCCATTGACTCTAAGTATTTTCACAATATGAACCATATCCAACTAATCAACTATGATCATAAACAATCTAGTGTTTTACTACTTTAGTAACTCAACAGGCAAAATTACACGTGCAATTAATCAACCAAGAGCACAAACTAGACAAACCCAATGAAACATGTACTTCCCCTATCATTTCCATATCTCAAAAACACAAATTCTTACAATTTAAACTTATCTACCAACTCCAAAACTCAAACACACATCTGGATCTCCCAAACCCCCACTCCAAAATCACAAATTCTTCACTTTCACAAAAACCCCATCTCAAAATCACTCTAAAACACCCATTACAACAATCCCTTTACACAAAACCACAAGAATCATCAACAATCAACAAAAACACAAGAAAGCAAGCAAACCTGAGCAACAACTTGTTGGTCATCCTTGCAAGAAGCAACAATCAAGTTCTTAGCCCTCATTATGCCCTTAATGAGGCCCCTTTAGGACACCCCAACCAGCTCCACATACATCTCATCAAAGGACAGAGTCATCAGCTCTTAACCCAACATGAACCACTACGGTCCTTCTTTATGCTACTGTGAGCCTAGGTAGAATGATCACCCCACACCGATTCGTATGTCATACGAGCTGTGGACCAAATCTAGTTCAATGAGTCATACCCAAATCACATCAAAATCACTTCGACTCCATTGATCCACTATAGATTTTCAAATTCTCCCATAGATGGAGATCGATGGAGCCAGTAGCCCATAGCCGATCGATGGATCCACTGCAGATTGATGGAGCCAGTAGCATGTTGCACTTCTCCGATGCAAATCCAAATCAATGGAGGAGGAGCAAGAAGAACACTAAGTAGGTTAAGATTGATTTCGATCTGAGGAAGTAAACACTGAGGAAGAAGTCTAAGATTGATTTCGTGAATTTATCGAAATATTGGTAAATTTTCATGAAATTATCGCAATGATTGACGAAAAAATGGAGATAATAAATTTGTATGTTTTCTTTTCATAAAGTGAAAAACAAAATGTCAATGGTAGCCTGGTTGGATGGTTAAGGCTGTGGTGGTTTAAACTCCACGTCTTGGGTTCTATACCCACTGCCAGCACGCTTGCCTTTCAAAAAAAAATTGAAATCAACAATCCATGATTATTACACATGACAGGAGGAAGCAATTTGCATGTAAACTATTACTATAGCATGCAACAATTTGATGCACTTAATCTATTTGGCTAAATCAAAAGTCACATTAACTAAGTTATGACTCTAAAAGCCACCAATAGTATATGGCGTAAAGGCAATTTAACATAGAGGTTGGGGGTTCCATTCTCACCCAACACAAACATTGAAGGCATATTCCCCCTCGAAAGGGGAGTATTAAAACTAGAAGTCCACTCCACCTATTGTGTGGACCCCAACAACTTGATATATGCTACATTTGCTCTCTCTATCAGTTTAATTTTTAGTGGTTGTCTATCTCGCATAAATGTTATAATTTGATTTAAATGTCTGTTGTTTATTTGACACTCAAAACGTGTATTCTCTGAAATTCATAGCAATAGAAATTTCGGTTGACAAAGAATTTGAGGACATTTTGGCCAGATATTGCAGTGTCAAACACTTAACTATGAAAAGTCATTTAGTGTTGACTATGACAGCCCTCTATGCTTTTTTGCAACTTCACATTTACCATAGATTCCTAAATTTATGAAAGGATCTATGCGAACAAAACTCCATACAAGTATCAGATAATTATCTGCGTGCACCTCTTTTCTTCTTAAAACTTAGGCTTTTTTATTTCCCATTCTTATTGACAAGGTGGATGCTAAATTGGCAGGTTGGGATTGGGAATCAAGGTTCCTCTCTCAATCTAGCAAATTGTAATTATCATATGCACTGTGATGACTTTTGTGATTTTTGTCTCTATCACCACCAAAAACTGTACAAATGAAACCCCGACATGAAATTTGGTGGAATGGGAATTATCAAAGGAAATCTATCTATTTATGTAAGTAAAACAACGTTTCTTAGCCCAGATAACTAAGAGATCATGTGTTCCTCAAATTAGTGGAGAATATTAGTTTGATGACTTAGAATGTGTTGATCGTCCAATAATCCTCTTAAAGTCTCTTTACTTCCATTTATCTTTGTACTCAATGCAAAATACTTCCAGTGGATCCTTTAGTTGGAAAGGTTCTCGTCAAGATACAGGCGTTTTTGTTCTCACCTTCATTGAAGTATTGGAGATGGTACAGATGTCAATACATGACCGGGTCCATAGATTGATAAAAGGATGTCATTGTCTCATCTGAATACTCTTTTATCATCTACAAAACCACTCCTTTATCCTCTACAAAATCCATATTAGTCCAATGAACTCATCCTGTATAATGATTTTAGTGTTAAAAGTTGGGATCACCCTCTTCCTAGCTTTACCGTGTATTGCACAGCTAAAACCCCACTTAGAATGAGTTTGACCAAAGATATGCCTGACAGGTTTATGATCAACTAGATGACTTTAGAGTCAAAACAATTTTCAAAGTTCCACTAAAACAGTGACAACTTTCTTCGTCTTAAACTCACCCATCCAAAGTGCTACTTCAAAAACTCTTGAAAATGCCAGTTTTAAACTGAACGTTTATTAGGAAACTTGTCTTTTCAATAAGCCTAGCAACCTAGGAAGCACAAATGTTTTGGAAAACTTATTGTATCCATGTCCGACACGTATCCGACACCGACACTCGCTCGACACGCATTAGACACTTAGTCAACGTGTTGGCAGGTGTTAGACACATGATCAATATGGTCAACGTGTCAGACACACCTCCGATACACTTGGAACTTGATCAGGACACAGTCAAGACTCGAAAACCAACTTTGTTTTATTTTGTACTTTTAGATGTTTGTAAATAACCACCTAATTTAGTGGTTGTTGATCCATCTGAAGTGAATGACTTTTGCATTTGCGATTTAAGACAAATAGGGCAAAAAGCCACTAAAGCATAGACTTTTCTCAATTGCTTCTTCTCTCCTCTACTTCTTCTCTACTATACTTTTTCTCTATTTTATTTTATTGTTTTGCAAGAAAATGTCATATTCTTCAAACACTCTAGGAAGGCACTGTATTAGATTATTATATATCTTTATATGACATTAAAAAAATAGTATGACGTGTCGACATTTTCCCGAGTCCTATTTTTTGAAAATTGTCGAGTCGACGTGTCGTGACCGTGTCCAAAACGACACGTGGGTTCATGTCCATACATCCTTGCTAGCAACCAATAAATTTCAAAACACTCATCCAAATTGATGACTTTTGTTCTTCATGTGTATGCGAGGGCGGAGCATCTCTTCTTCCTTTATAGCAACGAAATGGCTAAAAAATACTCATAATATCGACAGCAGCAGATTATAACTTCAAAACTAACAAAACTTTTGGTGCATTCTCACTCATATAGGGGACGAAACTGTTGGTCATCTTTTCTTTCTTTGCCCAGACCTCTATATGCCTAATGCTTTGCCCTGACTTCAGTTTTTGTTGCACTACTCTATCTTTTTAGCCCTTGAGTTGTGACAGATCAAGCCCAAATGGATAACAGATTTCTTTCCAAAGTTTTGGCAGTACTTTGCTCCATTTGAACAACAAAAAAATGTAACAGAAGCTACCAACTTGTAATAGATTTTTTTAGCAGTTCAACAAAAAATGAAGGATTCCATTTCTATACAGCTTTGACATGGTGACCAAAATACACATAATACAGACAGCACAGCATCAGATTTCAACTTCAAAAGTAGCCAACTATTTGTCGGCTCTCACTCTGTCTATCATACACAGCGTGTCAAAACCATGACCATGTGGATTTAGCAGACACTGAGGTGATAGCCTCAGTGACCACCATATCTGATGGAAGGATTACGGGAAAAATAGTTGCTCTTATTTTTCCAATGTATAGCTCGTGTTTTCAGTGAGGACTATGTCCCTCTATTCTAAATATTTAACGGGCATTCATTTCAAGCCATTGGTATTGCATAATTCTAGACTGTTAATGTTAGTTGGAAGCTAGTCTGTGATATTTTACTGACATCAGAGAGCTCAACTCATTAGTGTGTGATTGTAATGTAAAACTCTGCCGTTCAAACTGGAAGGATTAAGAATTATAGGAAATAATTACAAATGTTTTCAAAATTTAACAACTTGTACTAGAAATTAACTAGAATATATTACGGCAATTAGGATTGAGTGAAAACGGAAAACTGAAAGTAGAATTATATAATTAACCAATAAAAAGTATATATAATGCATTGAAAACGAAATAAAACCCCACAACAACATCAACATGAATGTTTTGCTATAATAATGTGCTTATGAGTAGCAATTACAAAGTTGTAACACAAAATGTCTAGATAAGAGGCTCGAAGAGAAAAATAATGGGAGTTTTAGACATACCTCCCTAACCTCCTAACCATTCAACAATTGTAACTCCCTGCCCCCACCAGAGGGGCGTACTAGGATTCACACAAAATTAACGTTCTCTTAATTTCCAATGGACTCCTCTGCTCTCTCTCTCTCTTTGAATATGTGCTTAGAGACATCAAAGGAAAGAAGTAGAAATGAACCCTCTTAATTCATCTTGCAGTCGCAACTCACGAGTGTGAGAAGAGAGAGCCGTAGCCAGGTACAGGTTTCAAAGTGTGGCCACCACCCTGTGTCTTTGGTTTTGGAAGAAACAATGAATGGTCCGTCCTAGAGTCACCCATCTCGAAAACATTGTCTATCATATTAAGGGCAAAATCGTAAAACAAACAGAAAATCCACTTTTATCTCGCCAGATTTTATTTACTTGATTTTGAAATATTTAAATACGGATAAGCTTTTCACAATCAAGGAGGAAATGTAGAGGACTAAACAGAGAAAATGTCATCACATGCAAAACCTAATCAACTGTAATATGAGCTAATCATGCACACTCTAAATTCCACAGTTTCAATGATGACTACAAGTAAAATGAATTGAAGAAGAGAAACTAATAAACAAGTGGGTGTTACCTTCACTATCAAGGAGCACTTGAGCTTCAGATCTGAAGTTCCCCAAACTATTCAACACAAGAGCCACAAGAAGAAGAAGATGAGCACCCACAAGTCTCCTCTTTGAAAGAGGATAAAACTCTAGTTCCATGGATGTTGCTTCAGCTCCACCATCCAAAGAGAGACCCAGAGAAGAAATAGAGAGAGTTTTTTACCAGAGAGATGCACAAACAACTAACTAGAAAATGTTTTGATAGAAATGTTTCCTTTGCTAAAAAATCAAAAAAGCATTTTGTACAGTTTATGACAGTACTTTTCCTATTATTGAAGTCCCATGAATATAAAAATGCATAGCACATGCTTCGAGTTATCTAGATATTTAAACCTCTTTAATATTTTAGGTGCATGAATGAATACGACAAACATCCAACCCCACCACATGGAAAAACTCCATAAAGCATTGTTGATTAAGGATACCAGGTTGGCAATGGTTGACGAAATATACAACATAATAAAAACATATCCATCTTAATCAAGCATATAGTATTTGACCACATTTTACTTGGGTTTTGACCATTGGCCGCCGCTCCTTCATTCTCCCTTTTTCCTTTCTTCTCCATCAACAACTATCATGACATCTCCTCCTTCTCCACTCCTTCACCACCGCCACCGCCTCGCCATCGCCCCTTTTCCTCTCCTCATCCTCCCTTCTTCTTCTTCGTCTATGTTTTTTTGTTCTACTTCTTCTTCTTCGCCCTCATGGAGGTTTCTACGAGCGAAAAACCCATACTCAACCAAATCTTCATGGGTGAGGGTTTTCCGCTCGCAAGAACCTCTGCGAGGGACAATCTGCAGGGGACAATTGTTTTCCCTCGCAGAGGTTCCCCACTCATTAGAACCTCAGCGAGGGCGAAAGAGAAAACAAAAACAGAAAAGAAAAAAAAGATGGGAGGATGTGGAATAAAGGGTGGTGGTGATTGATGGAAAATAAGAAAAGTGGAGGATGACATGTGGCATGGTGGTGGTGGTGAAGGGGGGAGGAGGAGAAAATGGGGCAGAACAAAGGGGGATAATAGTTTTTTTAAGGCGAGCAAGGTTTTATAGGATCCCAAAATCATTAAAGACCATAACTGGTCAACACACCATAAACTGATAAAGATGCCGCAAGCTGAGTTCGAACCCAAGACCAAATGGTACCATCCGCCAAGCTCCAACCATTAAGCTGTCATGTCATTTCTTTTTGTTTTTGTTGAGCTGATAAGGATGATAAAGATGTCGTTTGTTTCTGTTTTTGTTGTTGTTTTTGTTTTTGTTTCATTTATATAAAGGTTCTGGGGTCCTTAAAACTCAGTTCGCTTTCCAAAAAAAACAAAAACAAAAAAATAAAGGGGGAGAGGAAAAGAAATGTTAAGATTTTTTTGTTTATATTGGCGGTGTTCTTAAAAAAACAAAAGGGTCGATTATATCCTTCAGCAAAGATGGTGATGTTAGTTTAGGAAAGAATGGAGTATAACTCACTATATTATGAGCACTCAACCTGTGAACAATAAAAAAAAAAAAAAATGGGCATGGTTAGTTTAGGAACAAAACGACATTTTGACTTAGGACCTACTAGGTTATTGTTTACACTTAAGGACCCTACTAAAAAAAAAAAAAAAAATTTTTTTGTTATTAAGCTAAAATTTTGAGATCGATGACCATTAGAAACAAGTGTCAAAGTTTCAACCATTTTGAAATCATTTCTCAAGATACATGTTTGGGTATATGCCATCAAATATCTTGAGAAACAGTATTTGTAGGTGTTCAAGGACAGCCCCTTTGAGTAGTCTTGAACAATAAGCATTGGATAGCCTTTGTCCAGTCTGTGTCGCTCTCAAGGTGTGCTCTCGCCCGCTTTTTGGCTATGCTAGAAAATCCATCAAATCACATTTTAATACATATCTTGAGACACGTGTGTCAAAATGGGCCAAATATTTGACATTGTTGTTTCTTATGTGAATTTGTAATCTTCGTCAAAATTTCAATTCAAACAAAGCTCAAATTACATAGTTTTCATTTAGTGATGTGTATGTAATAACTGTAAATTAAACCTAAGTGAGTCCTAAATCCAAAGTCCCCTTTTGTTCCTAATGTATCAATTTCTAATAAAATCGAGAGAAATTTTTGTCATGAATTGGTTTCGATATAGTAAGAGAATATGCAAGAAATTAAAATCAACTTCTAACATATTGTACTTGACAGAAAGATTTTGGATTGCAGAAATGCTACAAGCACCTACACACAGAGACCAAAGCTTTCAAGTGTGGTTTTGCTGATTGGCCCACAGGATCTAGACACCTTGATCATACTTTGAATTATACTTGATTCCCCACCCATTAACTTTTTAAAGTGCTAATTACCCTTTCAAAGCCATTCTTTACTTTAAAAAAAAAAAAAAAAAAAGGAAATAAATGGAACCATATGAAAAACTAAATTTTAATTATGTTTATCTATCATGGCTTATTGTGTAAATCTTATGAGACACGTTTTCATTATGAGTTATATGCATTTAATTATGTTTAATTGAGAATTAAGGCAAAACATGAGGCATGTGGCGGAAATGAGGCGTGCGACGGAAATGAGGTGTAAGCCTTTTGTTTTAATTCAATTGATAAAATGCTAAAAAAAAGTGAAAAATCAAAACAATAAGAACAATATAATGGTGTATTTGGTTTCATGAAATCTTATTCCATGAGAATCTATGGGAACCACTTACCTTTAAGGTGAGCTTGAAGTGCATCCGTGATGAACATCTGGATTTTTTATCAATGGTGGGAATGAAACTCCCATGAGCGTGGAAATTACACTCCTTACTCTGCCCATCTCATGCCTGTGAGAGTCTCATTCTCACCATTGATCCAACTCTAATTTACCTTATGGACGAGTGGTCCCCTCATAAATTTTCACGGAATATGATTTGATGTAACCAAATACACCAAAAATCTAACAACTATTTCATAAAATAAACATGATACTACCATGATAAAGAAGACATACCTTATTGAGGTGCAAAACACATGGTCAAGTTAGGGCAACGGTGTTTTACGTTATCAAATTTTTTCTAGTTCATGCTAAAAATCACCCTTTTATAGTCTCTGCTAAGGCTTACTTTTCATTATTTCATATGCCTCTTTCAGTATCTAAATGAATTGAAAGCATGGTTATGAAATTTTTTATTGTGTTGTGGTGGCAAATGTTTTCGAGTTCTGAACCAGGAGTTGGTTTGTATGCCCATGGAGGTGGATGGAATTGGTATTAGTGATAGGTTCAACGGACGCTTATAAACCAAATCATAAATAAAACTTGATATTGACAGAGTTTCACAACTTCAATGTATTATCAAAAGTCAACAAAATTGTCTATTACATTGGCTAATGGCCTTAATTTATAATTGACCTAAGCTTGCTAAGCAAACAACTAGTTTCCTAAACAAAATAAAAATCTTAAACCTAATTTCTAATTGGACGTGTACTCCTAGTTGGCCTTAACATGGACCGACCCAATTATTAATTACGTAAAAGTACCCAAAATACCCATATTACATTATTCTCCCCCACTTTGAAAAGCACGTCCTCAAGCTTTGAGGATAAAATTTCCAAAAAATGTGCCACTAAGAGTTGACCTCGAACTTTCCTTTGGTAGTTGATCATGAATAAAAAAAAAATTATAAATTTCTCATTGAATTCTAAACGTAGGGGCTTCGAACGAATTGAGGAAATTAGGGTTGTTCTCCACAACAACCCTTTTTTGCAAACTTTGATATTGAGATTTTCTTTAATATGAAAATTGACACAATTTTCATGATATGTTTCGGCCTCAAAGTACAATGACTTGCAGATAACTGTATACCCTTCATACACTAATGTTTCTCCCAATCAACGACAATAGGGTTCACTTTCCCTGCTTGAGACAAATATGAAAAGGTGCGACACAACTTTCCGCAAATAGCTTTAGTTTCTTGATGAGCAAAAACAACAATCAACTGCTCTGAGATGTCAGCAAGGGCTTTCTCTATGTGTTCCATCATTCCGTTGGTGACTCTAGCTCCCTTAGGCGACATCTTTATTCAAAGATTTTACCGTTTTGGTTCCAAATTGATAGGTTCAGTAGAAGCTTACAAACCAAATTATAAACGAAACTTGATATTGACAAAGTATCACAACCTCAATGTATTCTCAAAATTAAACAAAAAATAAAACAGTCTATTACATTAGCCAATGACCTTAATTTATAATTGACCTAAGCTTGCTAAACAAACAACTAGTTTCCTAAACAAGATAGAAACAACCTCCTGAGTCTTTCCTTCAATCTTCCTTACATACTACTCTTTTTTCTCTTTCCCTCGGGGCTTTTTTCACCCGAGCCCGTGAATTCTTTGAGTATCTCTTTCTGGACCCAATATTCGATCTTGTTCCTGAGGTTTTCAGTCTTCAGTGTCGTGGTCGTTATCCTTGTGGCAGGAACAATACTTGTTCTTGTCACACCTTGAAGGATGTACCTTGAGCTTGAAAGGCCATTTAATATCCTCCCAATTTTTCATGGTAGAGGGGATTTTAGACAAACTAGTATTGATCGAAGTGTAGGCATGATACCTAGAGTCAACGTAGTTGGTTGACTTTTCAGACTTTGCCTTGCCAGACTCAGGCTTGCTGTCACTCCGTCTCTTCTTGGATCTGTCTTCGTCTTTTTGTTTCTTCGCTTACAACCTATTCCAGGTCTTAGATGGGTGTTTGGTCTCATTCTCGCCTCTTTTCTTAGCTGCCTACATCTTTTCCAGTGTGATGTATTTTTGCGCACTTTTAGTAAGTCTGTCATGTCTTTTGGGGGCTCTAAGATTAGAAAGTTATAAAATCGACCTTCTCTAAGGCCGAAGGTGAAGGTAGTAATAAATATGTCATCACTGCAGCCATTGATCAGGGTCAACTCTTCATTAAACCGCGTCACATACTCTCTGAGAGTCTGGTTGGGCTTCTATTTGAGGCTTAGCAGATAGTGGGGCCCTTTTCTTATCCACTAAATCGATTGATGAAAGCCTTTGCCAGCATTTGGAATGAGTCAATTGACCTTGGCTGGAGGATATGGAACCAAGTCAGGGCTGCCTTCTTCAGGTTGGTGGGGAAGTTCCGCCACATGATAGCCTATGATCTTTCATTCAATTCCATCACGTAGTGGTAATAACTTAGGTGGTCAGATGGATCTGTAGTTCCATCATAAAACTCAACCTTCGAGGGGATTGAATTTCCTAGGCAGAGGTCCGTTCATGATTTTTTCGGAGAATGGAGGGATTGTGAGGTTGTATAGGATACCTGGGTTGGTAGCTCCAAGTCATAGTGAATTTTGGACAAAATTCTTGTCAGCCCTAGATACATGGTTTCCTTAGACTCCTTCATCCCTCTGGTTTCCTTTAAGGTTGGCCCTTTCGGTATCCTAGGGGTGGGCAACAATCCCAATCCATCACGTTCCGACCGGGACCGATATGGTTCTAAACCGTTTAAACCACGCCAAATGGGTCCTACTATTTTCGTACCGATCCTGAACTGATTAAAATTAGGATGTTACCAATTATAGAAATACAATCATGATCCATCCCGGACCGTCCTGATTAATGTAGCATAGGGACAGGAAGAAAGCCCACCCCAACTAAAATACCAAGTTTTCCCTGCTGGACCTAATCTCAGTAATCCTTACTTTACCATCTCTTCTGTTTCACCACTCACTCTCTGTTTTTGCCTTTGCTTTATTCAGGATGGGGTACGTGGCTTAACCATGTCTGATCACCTTTGAACTGGGTAAAATTCGACAATTTGTGGATTAGAATTGCTCAAACACACTCCTATGTGGAACAAAATCAAAAGAAGCACTTCTTCTCTTCACCTATCAACTCATTTACTCACAACTTCATCAATAGACTCTAAAGTCAATTTCCAAGTAAACTATTTGATTTTAAGCTTTCAAGTTTCAATCTCTGTTTGCGTTTGATTTCTGCAACAAATCATTAAGGTGACGGTAATAAAAGAGTTTTGTTTTTTGTTCACAATTCAGACAAGAAGAAGAAGAAAGCTCCTTGTGAAGAGACGTTTTAGATGGGAAGTTATATAAATTCGCTATCGATGGAGATGTTTGGGAGGTTTCTGATTTGGTCTCCAAGGTTGTCTTCCACACAAAACGTTGTTTCCAAAATTGTGGAAAGAAAAAGACTGAAGTTCGTCTTCAACTGAAATACCAACCCACAAGTGATTTTCGTTTTATTATGATTAAGGAATGGGTGTGGGGCTTCGCTTCAACGAGGGGTTAAACTTGAAGGCGATGAGTTCTTAGTAGTCAATGGATCCCCTGTCTCTAACGCATCGCGAGTTTCCTATTTCATCCCGTTCCCATACTCTCTTCCCAAATACAATCGATGCTTCAAAAAATTTGCAAAACCATGGAAATTCCATCACCAACACCAACACTGAAGCTTTTAAGGAAGAAAATGATGATATTCCGTCAAGACTCCTCATCTTCTCAAACCAACCATCTTCACTCGATTGATTCTTCTGCCAAACTCTTTTCTAAGCTTTTCTCTTGGTTGACTTGGGTTCCACAATTTTTACTCTCCTTTGGTCTCTCTTTGCATTGCAGAGGAGATTCAAGACAGAAGTTGTGTTTTAGATGAACCTCGCTTTCACGATCAAGTTTTTCTCCAGGTAATTCAATACCCAGCAATGATAATTTGATATCCAAGGAGTTTTGTGTTTGGGTTTTGTGTGGGAGTTGCAGAGGACAGGTGGAGAAGAGGGAAGATGAGCAAATAGAGGAACGGAGGAGGTGTAGAATCCATTTTTTCTTGCTCTGTTTTGTGGTTTTGGGAGAAGAGTCTGAACTAGGATGGCATGGTTTCGTTCTCAACTGTCCCAGTTCAAACCTGTCTGGGACCAAATAGGTCACAAAGAAAAAAACCTCTATACTGGACCGTTTCGGTCCCCGTTTCACTGTATTGAGACTGTGACCTAGACAAGCCCAATTTTGGGCCATAGCCACCACTATGGTTCCCATTTGGGACATTGTTGCTTTCATGAACATGCTCCTTGTTTTCCAATTGAGTCAGTGTCCTTTGTGGGTCATCGGTCGGGGACGCTCCTAGGTAAGCATCTCTACCACCCGAGTAAGCTGATCCATACGAGACATGATCTGGTCTACATAGGGATCAACCGCGACTACTCCAAGGGCAGGGCCTTGCTATTGTCTTACTTCAATGGATAGAACACCTTGACCCGGTAGTGGGACTCTGCCGGTTTGAGTGTTGGCTAGCTCAACGTCCCTGTCGTCAGCACGAGATCTAGTGTTGGTCACCATGCTTCAGGATTTTTGGTTTTAGCAAGGTGTTTTTTGTTTTTAGGGTTTAAGGAAATCGTCCTTCCCCAAGGACAACGCTAAACTAATGTGCTCAAATTCGCCGTCCTTGACTTTGACCTGCAAAATGAACATGGGTAAACTAAGGACCACTGTGTGGGTGGCCAAGGCACTCAGATGATAAAGTCAGGTTTTGAACAAGAATGTGGAATTCGGCTTGGTAAAATTAGGATTGCATACCTTAGTTCTTTTTTCTTGTTTACGTGAGATAATTTATCTTCTTCCTTAATTGATTAATTCTACTTTTGATTGTGCAATAAAGGGAGAAAATCTTATTCAGATTCTTCCTCTATCAAGTTATGTCCTTGTAGGGTTCTTACCCTTCTATGACTTGAACTTCTTTAGTATTTGTTTTCCTTTAGAACTCAATATTCTTTTCCTAGTTGGAGTAGGAGTGGTCTAAGTGAGCCTTCGGCTTATTCCAGCCCAAAGGCCTATGTTCTTGCTTTCCTGTCCTAGGTTAAGCTCCTAGATTCCTGCCATATTGGACTTGTTCAGTCTTGGCTTGATCTTCTAACTTATGGGCTGAATTGGGACCTGACTTGGCCTAATCTGTCCGGGCTATCTATTAGGGTTGGTTTGTGCCACATGTCTGGCTACGATTGGATGACTGTTCGATGTCTCATTATTTCTATGTCAACTTTTTTTTTGTGTCATAATAGGTGATTTTCTCTCTTTTCAAGTGACTTGTATGATTGGTTTGTTTTAATGTGTGATATTCTTTTATATGTCCATCACGATGTTGAGCTATAAAGTTCACAGGGAAAGGTTAAATATTTTGTTGTTAATTGAGACATAACCTAAAGGCTGAATATTTTGTTATTAAGGCTGCATGGGCATATTTAGATCCCCAAAGTCCCTTACATGCTTTGCATACTTTACATCATCTAACTATAAAATGGTTTGAGTTCTATTGTGTTCTCCAAGTAACAATTTTAAATAATTAACCACCTTCCCCATTTGGTTTACACAGCGAATCCATTCCCCACGTCTTTCACCATCTCTTCTTTTTCTTCCCCCTCGTTTTCACCCTCTAAACTCTCACCATCTTAGAAATTGAAATTCATTAGCTCACCCAATTAACAAAAAAAATTTGACAAATTTTTTTTTTAATTAGTTTTATGATAAGAGAATCTCCTCTATCCTAACTCTCCAATCTAACTCTCATTTTGACTTTGATATGTGTGCGTGGTCACTTCAAAATATTCGAATAGGGTGGGTTAGGAATTCGTGTAAGGGTAAGTTCAGTGAGAATCTTACTTTTAAAATTACACAATGAGTTTCAATGGCTCAATTAGGAGATTTTTTTTTCGTATGCCTTTACTAAGTTGAAAACTTGTAAAGGAGATGAATATATAAGTAAAGTGCATAAATTATAAAGAATGAAAATACAAACCTTGGAAGATAAGCTGCTTGAATATAAATTGCAGGAATTTAAAGAATTGAAAAGGACATAAAAGATAAAACCTGACCCGATTTAGTTTGAATTGATTTTTTTGTTGAGAAATGTCTTTTGTATAATGAAAATTCTAAATGTCGAGGAAGTGGGCGAGGAAAACAGCGAGGGAGGGAGAGAGGGAGGGAGGCGACCGTTCATCTCCCTCGGGATGTATGTGTTGACTTTTCTTACGCGCATCCTGAGAGGGATGAACGGTTCCCTCCCTCCCTCACTGTTTTCCTCACTCGTTTTCTCGCCATGTAGAATCACTCTTTGTATAAATGAACTTTTAATCATGCTTATAGCCTCAGAAGTAGCTACAAGCTAATAACTTCCTCACCCAATTCAAAACCTATAACTAATAAATCCATTACATCTGGGGCCTAACAAGGTTTTTGAATTTGCAAGACAAATAAGCCCAATTCAAAACTGACTTTAGACAAGCCCATATTCATCTATCTAAGTTATGGTTTTCGGAATTGAATTCGAAAATTTCAAATTTTAGTCCAAACAAAAGTGTAAGGGGAACGCATAAAGCAAACTTGGCTGAATAAAACCTTTACTTTCTTAAAAAAAAATCCTCATTTAACCAAACCCTAAATCCTCAAACCCAAATCTCAATAGGCCTATGGTTCAAATTGAAGGGAAAGGGTTCATTTTATAGCCATCTTTCAACACGCATCCCTCGAGTTCAACTTTGAAAGGAAAAATGTTATTTCAAATTGAAGGCATCACATCTCTCAATAGGCATCCATTAAATGAGGATTGATTGTAATTGAGCTATGATCTTCATAAATATATACAAAATAAACTTAGTAAGGGACAACACAAATTTTCTTTCAGCCCCTTTGAGCTAATGGCCCCTTAGTGGACTATCACATAGGGTGAAACTTTTATTGGGCAAATATGAATCCAAAATACACATAAATTCGGCCTTGGATTCAACATTATAAAGTCAAATTTCTTGTTGCATTGTTTTGTTAAATAATATTTTCATGAGATGTAACTGCATTGTCTCCACTCCTTCAGTCATTGGTGATGGAATGCTCATGGTCGTTATTAGTTTTGTGGTTGCAGCAACCGCTGACGGTTGTCAGCGTCTCACTTGCTTCAGTTGCCTTCCTTGCAGCCTTCCAACACCCTAGTACATTTAGGTTGAGGATGACACTTAACATTCCTACAACCAACACAACAAGCACCAACTAAACGGGAATGGAAGTGCCCTTTCTTGTGTGCGGATGGTGGTAAGAAACTATACAGTTTGAGTGCCTCAACTCCAATACTAGGATGAAGCTATATCACTATTGATGATACATCAAAATAGACCGATATCACAGTCATATACGTGGCAGAAAATATCCATCACGAGGATCTGACGCCCTATCTACTGGGCCAGCTCATAAAACCCAAGAAGGTTAAAACTAATCGTAAAAACCCAAACAATGCCCATTATAGGAAGACATAATCGAAGCCCAAATCCACACCAGATATGAATTCTCTCATAAATAATAGGAACGTTGCACAAAAAGAGTCGTGGAGGGAGTTACACCTCCACGGACGCGTCTCCATAAAAAAGAAGACTGTTACGAGAAACATCTCCTTCCGTTGCGCCTCACATGCTTAAGTCATGCAGAGAATTAATCGTGACCATTATAAAAGGTAAATGGAACATTCAGCAAATGTATGCAACTGTAACTGTGTTTTGTTCATATTTATTTCCTTCTTCAAATAGAGTCGTTATCTTAAGCATCGGAGTGCCTTCGACCACCAAAAATGTGGTTTTTGGCAGTCTAACATCTGTTTTGCAGGTTAAACTCTCAGGAGGACGAGATTTGGACGCATCAATTTGGCATCGTCCGTGGGAACAACGGGTTTCCTTTCTAAAATGATCTACATTGACGAAGTTCACCAAAATCTGATTAACAATCAAGAAACCATCAAAGCCAATGGAACACTTTACAGATCTTCAATCTGGCGATGGACAATGCGACATGTCTTGTAATATCAACCCAACAACAACCGTCCAACTAACTGCACAAGAAATAAGGGAGCCTCAATAGATAACGATTCAAACGTCTCTGACATCTGAGGGAATCCTCTTAGACCCCGTGTAGAGATGCTCATGACTCAGATGAGCCATATGATCAAAATAATATACAGACTTACCCAAAACTTGGAGGGCAACAAACATCGAGAAGAAAACACCCAGCTTAAGAGACATTGGACCAATAACAATTTCAAATTCAACCTACGAAAGTTCAGAAGACTACAACCGAAGAAGCCAAAACGTGAACCAGCAGATAAATCGTTCATGACCTTAATAACAAATCGAAGCGAGGTCCTTAAAGCTATAGCGGGAAGGGAAGGCGTCAAATGGCCACCAAAAATGCGAAGAGATCTATAAAAATGGAACAAAAGCAAACACTGCTCATTCCACAACGACTACAGACGAATTCCATGTCAGAGAAGGATGACTTTGCGAGTTAGTTAAGCTGAGAGAGCCCGAGGGCGAAATAATCACATCGGGAAAATGTCCGAGGGAGCTGATATACGTCTTGCATGGTGTAGTTGGAGAAAAGGAACAATCCAACCTATCCCGAAAGCGAGTAGTTAGAGACCTACGAGCAAAGATTAGATACCAAGAGACGTCAGTGCAACGTGCAATAACAATGTAGAGGATTTTGACCTTCTCCAACGAAGATGCAGACATGGTAAATTTCTCGCACAATAATGCCTTAGTGATCTCGGTCATGATAGCCAGGTGGGAAATCAAGAGGGTTCTGGTCAACGGGTAGCTCAACCAACCTCCGGTACCTAACAGTGTTCCGAAGGATGCAGTTCACTAATGAGTTGCTCTCACCTTGCGATCAACCAATGGTGAGTTTTAGCGGGGAATAATGTCGTCCACTGGGGATGATTCAACTACTAATCGAAGCTGGAAAATCATGAAAACGAGTGTTATTGACAGACTTCCTTGTCGTTGATGCTTTTTCTGCATATAACATGCTACTTGAGAGACCCTGGATACACAAAATGGGCACAGTCTTTTCAACTATGCACCAATGCTTAAAGTACCATACTGACAATGGTATGGGGAGAATCAAAGGAGATCAACCAGCGGCCCGTGATTGTCATTTCGCAAGATAAAAACTCCCTATAAATAGCAATTGCTACAACGATCGGAGGAACTTTCACACTTGACCTCTCGGATGATAGTTTGGCTCCAATCAGCCCATGTGATTGACCTAACACTGGATAACCGGAAGAAGAAACAATCATAGTCTACCTAGACGACAAAGCGAAAAAGCAGTTCGGATTGGCACAATGATTCATCCCGAGCTCGTCAAGGAATTAATCCAACTGTTGAAAGATAATCAAGATGTTTTTGCATGAACGATAAATGACATGGTAGGAATAGACCCATCCATTTCTTTCAAATTACAAGTGAACCCAGACAAGAAGCCAGTTTGACAAAAAAGAAGGCTGGTGGCTCCAGAACGTAATCATGCGATAAACGAAGAAGTGCACCACCTACTTAATGCAAGGATGATAAGAGAAGCTCACTACCCGAGCTGATTGGCCAACACGGTGCTAGTAAAGAAAAAGAACGACAAATGAAGGGTATGCATGGACTACACCGATATGAATAAGGCCTGCTTCAAAGGCAATTTTCTATTTCCACGAATAGACCAAATAGTAGATGCAACTGTCGAACACGAACCACTGAGCTTTAGTATGGGTATAATCAGATATAGATGTACCCTCCCGACCAAGAAAAAACATTTTTTATAACGAAAAAATGTACATACTATTATTGGGTAATGCCCTTCAGGTTGAAGAACGCGGGAGCAACGTACCAACGGTTGGTGAACAAAATGTTCAAAGATCAAATCGATAAAACGATGGACGTTTACATCGACGATATGCTTGTCAAAAGCTCATGCCGAGCAGACCACGTCACAGATCTCGAACAAGCTTTCTCTCAACTACGAAAGTATTAGATGAAACTGAATTCGGAGAAGTGCACATTCGAAGTAGAATCAGGAAAATTCCCCGGGTACATGGTCAATCAAAGAGGAATCTAGGCTGATCCAAAGAAAATACAGGTGTTTTTCAACATGCAGTCACCAACAAACATAAAAGGAGTACAAAGTCTTAATGGAAGAATAGCAGCCCTGAACAGATTCATCTCTAGATCCTTTAACAAACGTCTACATTTTTTCAAAATTTTGAAAGGAACGAAGACATTCAAATGGAATGCGGAGTGCGAGAAAGCTTTTCAAAGCCTAAAAGCATATATAGGAAGCACAAAGCTACTAACGAAACCAAACATGTGGGAAGCACTGTATCTATATTTATCCATGTCTAACTACGGGGTAAACTCAACACCAGTATGGGAGGAAAATGCGCGCAAAAACCAGTATTCTACATCAACAAAACACTTGCGAATACAGAGATCAACTATTTAGCTTAGAGAAATTGGTGCTCGCCCTGATCATATCTTCAAAAAAACTACGACCATACTTCCAAGCACATCCAATCACATTATGACTGAACAACCGCTTCGGTCGGTATTACACAAACCAGATCTATCGTGAAGGATGGTGAAATGGACAATAGAGCTTGGGCAATTTGATATTAGCTATGCTCCTTGAACAACTATCAAAGCCCAAACATTGCCGAATTTCATCACCGAATTCACAAGAAGCAACGATCAACAAACAAAAAGTAGGAATGAAACATAACAAAACAAACCAATTACTGATGGATGGATCCTCTACTGTGACGGAGCATCCAACGAGGCGGGAAGTGGAATTGGATTAGTCATGTACAACTCAGAAGCCGTCGCGTTCAACTTTAAAGCCTCAAACAACAAAGCCGAGTACGAAGCTGTGATAGTCGGACTACAGTTAGCAAAACACTTAAGAATAAAAGTCATTAATGTCTTTACTGATTCCAAACTGGTGGTCAATTAGCTAAATGACGAGTTTCAAGTCAATGACACCCGAATGAAGGACTACCACAAAAAATCACTGAATTGATAGAAGGCTTCCAGACTGCGATCATTAAATGGTGCACAATAATGGAGAACCAAAAAGCCAACGAACTAGTAAAGGAAGCATCAACAACTAAAGAGAACGATAATCCGCTCGTCATGATGCAAATAAGCTCTATACTTGAAAATCAGGTAGAAGAAGCATGTGCCACGAATCAAGAAAACAACTGGACAACTCCAATCCTGGTGTATATATCAAATGGAGAACTCCCAGTCCCAACAGATAAGATGGAAGTCCGAAAACTATGAAATCGGGTGGTCCGATACACAATGATCAATAAAAGATTCTATAGAAGGCCCGCCACGAGCCCATTGCTAAGGTGTTTTTCACCAGAAGATGTTATGTCCTACAAGAGATCTACCATGGTACCTGCGAAAATCACCCAGGGGGGAGAACATTGCCCATAAAACACTCAAGCTTGGTTATTACTGGCCAACGATGCAAGCAAATGCTCAAAAACTCGTTCGCACATTCGACAAGTGTCAAAGATTTGCCTCATACACTTACATGATGGGACTGTCCGATCCCGATGAGTAGCCCTTGGCCATTTGCGCAATGGGGAATGAACATCGTAGGACCACTCTACGCGTCCGACAAAAAAAAGTTTCTCCTGTATTAGTAGACTACTTCTCTAAGTGGGTGGAAGTAGAACCCTAGTGAAGATAGGAGAAACCCAAGTCGAGAAGTTTATTTGGAAAGACATAATATGCAGATTTGGGATCACAAGAGTAATTGTCACGGACAATGAAAACAATTCAAAAGCAAGAAGATCAAGGAGCTATGTGAAAACCTAAATATCCAGCAACACTTTTCTGCACTTGCCCATCCACAGGCAAACGGGCAAGCTGAGGTCACAACCAGGACAATCTTGGAAGCAATCAAAAGAAGGCTCGAGGCATTGAAAGGATTATGGACATCGGAGTTTCCTGGCGTCCTTTGGGTATACAGAACAAGAAAACAGACTTCAACGGGAGAAACCCCTTTTGCCTTCACGTACGGATCTGAAGCAATGATACTCATGGTAATCAGTATACCGACGTTCAGAATCGAAGAATTCCGTGCTGAGTATAACATTGAGGCACTGAGAGTTAGACTAGACCTCCTTGAGGAAAAACGTGAAGCAGTCTCTATCAAGACAACGGCCTATCAACAACGTATGGTCGGATATTACAACAAGAGAGTGAGAATCCACACTTTTGACATTGGCGATTGGGTACTCCAAAAAGTTCAGTTCAACACAAAGGAACCAGGCGCAGGCAAACTAAACCCAAATTGGAAAGGACCATACAGAGTAATAAAGATCAACAGACCAGGAACATACTGATTGAAAATAAGGAGGGTGAAAAGCTACCACGACCATGGAATTAGAACACTTAAAAAGATATTATCAATAAACTTCTTTAATAAAGTAATAGGACATAAGAGCCAGACATTTTCTCGTCGACTATAATGTTACGACATTGTAATCCAGATATAGAATCAGATTTCGTAAAAAGAGCTTCTACACGACTAGTATGTCGAACATTGAAGCCATTCATAAAAATTCGGACGGACGAGTCAGAAATCTACTAGGAATGTCGTAAGTAAAATGCTGATAAGCTAGACATACTAGACACAACAAATGCAAAATATAAAATTTCCAATGATTTTCTAAAATAAAATATTAAAAAGTAATCAAAAGAGACAATTAAGGAAGAACATTGGTATTAGCAGCAGCATCACTAGGTGGTATAGGCTCAGACAAGTGTT
The DNA here is from genome assembly GCA_963556465.1 of Berberis vulgaris. Taxonomy (NCBI): domain Eukaryota; kingdom Viridiplantae; phylum Streptophyta; class Magnoliopsida; order Ranunculales; family Berberidaceae; genus Berberis; species Berberis vulgaris. Next base: position 22,884,694 of record OY747125.1, read on the forward strand.
GAGAAGGTTCTCCGACAACTAGATCACTCAGCGAATTCGGAATGACTACCTCGATATCATCGAATTCTTGCTCGGCGAAGCGACAATATTCAGACATATCTAAACTTTGCGTCTCTAGGAAATCCAAGAAGTCATGACGACCATCGACCACTATTTTCCAATATGTGGCCTCTGCAGCCTTTAGCCTTTCGAAAACAAATGATAGCTCAGCTTGGGTTGACGCTAATTCCTTATCAACGACCGTAAATCTAGTGGAAACCACAGACTTGACTATGACAAACTCGAAATTCACCTGATCGATTCAAGTCATAGAAGCCTTGAGACTGGGAGAACATTCTTCAGTAGAATGAATGGCCTCATCACGGTCAGCCCTTCGATTGGATAGTTCATTCTCAGCAACATCCAGACGAGACTGCAACCTACCCAACTCAACTTCAAACGCTTCGAGATCAGAAGCAAACGTGTCCTGAATGGTCACGAGCTCCCTTAACAACATCTGTGCAGTATTTGCAGCCCTTGCATGCTCTATGCAGTGCGCTTTCAATGAATCAAGTTGGTAGAGAACATGATAAAGGACCAGGATGTGTCCTGCCAGCTTCCGTTTAATGAGCGCCACCTGATCGCGGGCAACCTTACAGTCCGACCCCATTACGGCTGCATAAGTAAGATGAAACATCCACTCCATAAGGTGCTAGAGACCCTTATCTATATGATGACGTGGTGGACATACGTGCATAAGAGCCCTATTAGCTAATCGTCCATGACAACGGCCAATGAGGTTGCGAGCGTTGTCCTGTATATCAATCTCAGAAGGCCAACAGAACTTCCCGGGCGCAGCCAAAATACAAAGAGAAGCGGATGGAGTAGCAGGCAATCTCGAGGTCTCGGCAACGACAAGAAAAACATGGAGTTTGAAACCCCAAGCTCGAGTAACAACTCGATCTTCCAGTGTCGGATCGTACTCGAAGTCATTTAAGATCTTAGTACTTTTTTGATTCACAGATTGCCAAAGACCAAGTTGAAGCATTTTATTTTCCATGATCTAAGAGTCATCAATCATCAAGTCAACATAAGCGGGCAAACCATACGAGGCAACAAGACTCTTCTCACGGTCATCTAAAGGACAAGACACCTCCTTCTTACTCCTTTCAAGAACTTGATTGACTTCCTCATCCTCTCGGGTAGAAGAGTTATCCTCTGAACCACGACCTCCTTTTCGAGGAAAAATAGGAGGGGAGTGAGCCCTACCAGCGTCACGAACCGATGTGGCGAGCTTTTTCTTCTTCGAAGTACGACCAAATTTAATTGCCAACATCTTAGAAGGGTTGGGAGGCCTGAAAACTTTCCTCTTCCTAACAATAGAGCCGATACTCCCAGAACCTCTGACAGCGACATAAGCAATTCGGTCTATAGGCTCATCAACATAACTCTCTCTGCGGCCGACATCCACATCACCAGAATGCGCACCAGTCACCACCAAGGCACGACCTATAATAAACTTTGGCGCGACCCGCCTCACCTAACAAATATAAGTCGCTACAGATAATTGCATTCGTAGTAAAAAAAATCTTTCACCGAGACTCGGGGAAGATTGCCAAACTGACTATAAACTCCTATTCTTCCAACGATAGCGACAAATCGACCCTCTTAGGCTCTCAGAATGACCACAAAATATGATTTCCGCATAACCTAAAATAATTGGAAGCAAAGGACGCATAAAATCAGGACCTCGGCCAACCCCGAACTCCTCTCGCAGACCCTTGAAACAAGACGGAGAGCGAAGACAACAAGTGCAATTAACATTTACACTAAACCCCACCAAGGAATGTAAGACCCTTACATTCATAGGGATACCAGATGCAGTAGCCCTTGCTAAGGTCGCAATCATCACCTTCCAATCGTTAGGAACCAGTTTGGTGGGGGCGATGCCCACCAAGTCTAGGTACTCCCAGACGATCTCAGAAACCGGAAGCCTAAAGCCAGAATGGAACATACAAGGGTACAAAAAGATATACCCATGCTTTGGACGACAAAGACTGTCGCCCTCTTCGGGGAGAATGATTTCTAGATCGGCCAACAACGAATGATCGTGACAGATGCTATCCAAGTTTGCATGCGTCACCCGCTTAGGCGAAAAGAAAGTTTCACAAGCATAAATAACATCGTCATTCAAAACCTTGAACCTAGACATGATTGCAAAGCAAAAGCGAGAAATAAAGGAATGAACAACTGAAAATTGAAAATGTGTAAAAAGGAGAAATCTCGTACTCAACTCCTCCTTTTATAAGGACAAGTAGTTAAAGATCCGCTCTTGGGAGAACATGCAAGATATAACAATCGCACAAAATCCCAAAAATCGCGCTCAAACTAGCAGGCGGACAGAACATCGGAGTGACAACAACAACAATAGATAGTAAGAACATTAAATACGCCGTAATGTTGAAATCGAAACCAAACCGCCACACAGTTAGTTGATACATGAACATATCCACTAACTAAAGGGGAGAGTAGCTGATGATACATCAAAATAAAACAAATTTGTCTCATAAATTTGCTTGCTGCCTACTATTTGATAAAATCTAATTAAACATAAAAATGAACATAAAGTCCAAAATTTTGAAGTCATTTTTGAAAACTAACATGATAACCTTGTTGAAACTCTCATAGTGTCCCTTGTTGAAAGCTAACATGACAAACTTTTGTAGTCATTTTTCTTAGGTTAGGCATGTGAACACAAGTGTAACAATGTATATATGTGTGTGCATAAGATAGCTGATAATCACATAATTATAACATTATTATCTCTTATTATATTTTTGTTAATCCTTATTTTTATTTTATTTTAGATTAATTATTAAATTTTTGTGTTTTTGTAGAATGTGGAGCAATAACGAAGAAATCAAAGAAAAATGTAATGAACAATCCCAGATGGTGACTTCAGAGAAAGTGGAGGTGAAAATAACCTAAACTCAAAAATCAAACCCTTAAACCCAAAACCTAACCCATAAACCCAAACCCAATGTCAAGCCCAATCCAACCCAAAGAATATTCTCCCAATTATCCCATATCCAGATTTGATTTTTCCTTGATTCACTCCATGAATCATCCATTTATCTCATCTCTATTCATTTTGTTCATTCTCTATAAATACAAGAGAAATGGATGAGAAAGGGGAGGAGGATAAGGTAATTAAGCCTCAATAACCAAAATCAAACTCTCTTCCTTCACAAAGTGATTTTCATCACACCCATCACCACCATCATCCGAGCACCACCACCACCACGAAATAGGGGCGTGACAACCCTGTTTCACATCAAATCTTCACCTCGCCACCGAGCACCACCATCATCCATCATCTGTCCCTCACTCTCTCCGCCACTTGGAAACAAGTCGGAGTCATCACCATCCACACCGTACACGCAGCCGGACAGCACGCACGCAGCCACCCTCAACCGCATCCGAGCAGCCACGCTGAAGCCCGAGTAGCAGCCAGCATCGAGCTTTCTCTCGGCCTCTCTTCGGCTAGTCCTCCGACCACGCCTGTGCAAACACAGCCATCATCACCGGACAGACCAGCACGTCGTCCTCCTGCATCAACGCCATCCTGTTAATCTCTCTCTCTTGCGGGGCAGTCACAACGCCGCAAATCAGAACCGGAGGATCTCCTCCATCCTCAAATCTCGGTCGATTCCTCCAGAGCATCACCGGATCCTCCGGTGATCTCTCTCTCTCTCTCGCGGGCTCCTGCTTCAGTGGCGCCATTCCCGCCATCTCCCTGATTCAAATCGAAGAAGAAAAAGATAGGGGCGCTACTGGAAACCAGTAGCGCATAAGAGCACCCCGGCTGGGCTAGTGATGACGTTATTGGCACCCCGAGCTTCTCTCTGAGCAGCCACAGTACACTTGCAAAATTTCTCGGGATTTGTGTTCGTGCAGAGATGAATACCACCTGCTGATCTGCTGAGTACCACCACGCCGAGGCGGCGGCAAACCAAAAGGGTTGTATAATTTATTTTAATTCATTTTACTGACTTAAATGCTTAATTGATAAACAATTTATTTTTGAAAATTGATAAATTGCTTTCACCTTTCATGTTCGATAATTTTTTTTTGATATGTTTGGTAGTTAAATTCACATTTTATCGATATTCAAAGCATGTGCTACAAATTATTAAGCTTAGACTTTGATTAAATGTGCCTTAAAAAGACACTTAATGCTTGGTAAAATATATTTGCTTGAGATAAATTGTTAATGTTTGACAGAAACTTAATATGATTGAAATTAGATTTTAATGATCACATATTCTGTGTAAGCAAGGGATCCTCATTCCTAAAGTTTCTCGTTTATAATTTCAGTAATTTAGATTTAAATATTTTTTCTAACAAATTTGGTGAGTCCAAGCCCACAAAATCCATCTCATCCATCTTTTCCTTTTATGTTATTTTTCTTATTTTTAATTTATTTTTTAGTTTAGTTTTAAAAATATTGTAACCCCATTTTTATCTAAATTAGTTTAATTAAATTATTAAATTCAATTTAATCCACATTCCTCGTGGGATCGACCCGTACTTGCCGTTGTCTACCAGTTAGATACCGTGCACTTGCGATTATTACAAGTGTGTCAAATTAGCCTATTTATTTAGGTCGGTTAAGCTCGCAACAATAGCCCATGAAATTTATAACAGTGTGCAAAAATTATAAACATAGTTAATTGCCTTTAGGTCACATGATTTATACGAACTTTAATTTGAGTTTTAAGTTATCCCAACTTTGAGTCTGGGTTCCAAAATCATGTTGACCGTTAATTCTCCATCTAGTAATTGATTTTTTCCCCATCTATTAATTGAATGGATTTTTATTTTTTGAAATAATATTGACTTTGGTATGATAAATTTAGACTTTAGGTCCCACAATTTATACTAGCTTTATATTTAGGTCCTATATTTATAATGGAGAGCTGACATCAACAAGGTTAATGCGATATTAGGAACGATACTCAAAATTGAGAAAACTTGAGACCCAAACTCAAAACTGGCATAAACTATAGGACCCAAACACAAATGTTACCTTACAAATAATATGCACAAGGTACTAAATAAATAAATGCTTACCAAATCCACATCGACATATGCTTATTTAGTAATTTCATGTCATTTTTCAAACAACCTACTAATCTTAATTAGTTTGGTCGTCTAATAATATGTGCAATACAACAAACAAACTCGATAGTAAAAAGTTTGCACAATGTTGAAGGAGAGAGCTGAATAGAGTGATATTGGTTGAATATGAAGCACCGATTGTTGAGATTTTTATGCTTCAAGTCGCAGGGGGGGGGGGGGGGGTGGTAATTTTTCATTAGGGATAAAAATAGTCACTATAAGGAGTTAAACTAAAATCATTGGTCATTAGAATGTATAAAACCATCAGGCAAAGCTAATCGTCCTTTTGAATGCCAGTCCTTATGTGATATTTTGGAAATAGGGAAATCATTATCGGTTTGGTTAGCCATTTTTCTTCCATGTCAAGTGGTTTTCCGCTGTTTGATTACGATAAGATTTTTTTTTGTTTTTAATTTTTTATTGCTCGCATCTAACTAGTTTTCCCATCTGTTTGGGTGAAATTTTCACTTATAGCAATAACTAACTTAATTTTGGCCAGAGCAAATACATACTTGAATTACTTTTGCACTTTGTTGTATGCATTGCTATATAAAGCTAAGTAACAATCTTGATTTTTTTTATTTATTTATTACAATTTTACCAAACACTTAGCTTGCGAACATTTTGTCATTTTTTTAAGAGAAATTGTATTCATGACTTTTACTCGTTTCCTTTTTTAATTATTTGGAAAATATATATTTATGGCTTTGAACTTTTGAGGGTGTGACTTTTACACATTTTAGTAAAAATTATCCATGTAAAGGGTGTGACTTTTACACTTACTTTTTTTTTAATGGCACACAAGCTCCTATGTGATTTTTTTATTGCCTGATTATTACAATTGTTTCTTTTGTTGTGCATGTCAAATTGCTCATTTGATTTTTCTCGAACCAATAGGTAGATTATCAACAATGTTTTGTAGAAAACAACTTTAATGTATTTTTATTTCATTTTTTTTCATAAAAATTCATTATTTTGGTGTTTTTGTAATATTTCAAGTTTCTTCTCTTTTATTTGAAGAATTGACTTTCCTGTTTTTCGATTATACTTTTTTTTTTTCAGTAAATGTCCATTTCTAATTTTTTATACACCCGTCGTTTTGTAATTCATATCATTTTTATTATTATTCTTTCTTGATATTATTTAAGCTTTCCAAATTTATGGAAGATTATTAAAGAGAGCCATTTCTTAGTTATGGAGAAATTGTTTTGGGTGGTATTTTTTATGGAGAGATTTTTAAGGAAAAGGTAAGAGAATTTTAGTAACTCAATATTTGAAATAGGTTTAGTGGGGAGATATTTATTAGTCTGAATTCGCCGACTCTGTGGTAAATCAAAGTCGTAGGGTCTATTAATTACATCCATTATATTGTTTTGATTATCTAACTAGAGTTGAAACTAATTTACTCTAGGAATACCGATTTATGAAAGTAATCTAAAAAATAAGTCCAAATATTCTCTTCAATGTTTTCCCCATTTTATCTTTCTCTCCCCATTTGATCCTCTCTATGTAAATTCTACGTCTCACAAAACAAACTCTAGAAAGAAATAAATTGCGTGAACTACAAAATATTAGAAAAAATTATAGATGCATTTATGTTTTTCTCCAGGCCCTCAGTTGGCAACTAAATCGAGAATTTTAAATTAAAAATTAACACGTTTAGATTTTTATTGTTTGTTTTTTTGTCATTTGTATTTTTTTTTAATTTTTTTGTCATTAATAATACTTTATAGAGTTTTTGTGTTCCCTTCAAAGTTTTTGGTGTGTCTAGAAGTGATTTTTCTGTTGAGAAGATGAAGAAAGAGAAAACAAGTAGGGAAAGAAAAATTTGAGAGAATATTAAGAATTCTTTTTTAGATTAGTTTTCTTAAAATTATTATTCAAAAAATAAAGGGTTATTTTTAGTTTGACCCCATTAGTTTATATCTAATTGAGTTTAATACTCATTTTAAATTTTTATTGAGTATAACCCTCATTTTATAATAGACTTGTTAGGTCGATAACGTTCACCTATCAATATTATGCAATTGACTAAAATACCCCACCATTACTCTATCCATGTCAAACATGTGCAAAGTTGGGGTTCTTAGATTTGGTCATATGTTTCAAGAAAATGGGTTTTCCAAGTTCAATTGGTGTGTAGTTTAATTGTCTTGTGAAAGTGCAGGTCATTGGGTGTTTTGCATCTTGGTTGAGTTGCTTAGGTAGGAGGATGTTGGATTTGTAGTTGAACTCCAAGGATTCTAGTTGTAATTTCAACTATTGAACTTGGAAAATGGTGTTTTTTTTCTTCTTTTTTGAAGGCGAGCTGGGTTTTTAAGGAACTCATAACCTATCAATAAGGTGTGACCTACAGGTCAACAACCATAAGAAAGCAGGTGGGACTCGAACCTAGGACGTGGGGGACAAACCCACACAGCCCTAACCACTAGACCATAACACCATTGTTAGTAAGTCTTGACCCCATTTGAATTGGTCCAAAGATGCAGGGTGTTCAATAACATGTGAATAACAATCAAGTATTGAAGCGATCCTTTTCAAAGTGATGGAGCACATTTCTTACAGAAAAAAAACTTTTAAGACCTACTTTTTCACAAAATAGACAATTTAGATACTATAGTTTATGTAATGACTAATTTGTGCTTACTTTTATATTTTTATGACCAACAATGACTATTTCATTAACCCATGTTAATTTATAAACTTATAGGACATATTTACCCTTCATAAACAAATAGAAAACCTAATTTTATACTTTTGTGACCAACAAAAACTCTTTTATTTATGTTTATGTTATTTTTACTTTTTTTAACCCCTCCCACCCCATTAATCATTATTGTTTTTTTTTTTTGTTAAATTTTTTTTTTATGTCTATCTTGTTCATTAATTGCAATTTGAGCTATGACATTTGTTAGCTACAAATAGTTACATTAATATTTTCAAGATATCATTTTTTTTATTCTTGAATGTTTTGTCACTCTGAATGTGTTTGATTTGACTGATTGTGAAGGTATATCTGAGTTTGAAGAGCAAATTTTTTTTTTCAATTAATGGTTGCTTTAATTTGTATTTAGTTTACATGAAATTATCTTATTCAATATTGGTTTTCATTCTATCTCTGAGGCTATGATCATGCTCTGTGGTAGATAGCTTGTGACTAAATAGCAACAGATAACAAAATATATTACTTTACATGTATCAATGCATTGAAGAATATGAAATAAAATTTCGATAGTGGAAAAATTGATTTTATTAACTACATATTGGAATAAGAAGCAATGATAATTCAAACTAAATTTCTAATCATCATTAAGTAAGTTAATGCACGGATACCTGTAAACTTTTCTAATCAAAGTTATAACAAGTTAATCAAATTGATTTTAGTAAATAATTAAAACCAAATTCTAATCATCATTAACTACAATATGAAAATTAATCAAACCTTAATATAATAATTTGATTAACATGCCGGTCAATGAAAAATTATAATTGGTTGTTCATAATTAGAATCATTAATATCGATATCTACCAGCAGCATGGGGTGGGAGGGGTTAAGGGTTAAAAAAAAAAAAATTAGAATCATTAATAAAAGATTTTTTGTTTGTCATAAAAGTATAAAATTAAGTTTTCTATTTATTTAGGAAGGGTAAATATATCCAATAACTTTATGAGTTAACCTGTGTTAATAAAAGAGTCATTATTGGTCATAAAAATATAAAAGCAGACACAAATTAGTCATTACATCAACTACGATATCTAAATAGTCTATTTTGTGAAGAAGTAGGCTTTAAAAGTCATTTTTCACATTTCTTATTTTAGTTGATTTTGAACTCATGGAGCCAAGTTCACTGTACTCTGTCACTAATAGAGCACAAGTTCATACTAATATAGCTCAACTATTTCAATTTATTGTAGAAGTTCAAGTTTTAGTAGCTTGTTTCCTTTTTCAATTAATAACTGGGTAGATCCAACTATATGGTAGTCTTCGGAGTTCTTCATGATGTTGTTAGTTTTGGATGGACTCAGAGAAGATGTGTACATTTTAGGTTTATGTTTTTGTTTAATTTATCAACCATATAGTCGAGATTAATATTGATGTATATTGATATTGATATTGATACTGATATTGATATTGATATAAATATTGATCATTATCATTAATATTAATATTAATGTTAATATTTATCATTGATATTGATAGTGATATTTATCATTTATCAACCTCGAGATTAATATTGATGTATATTTGTGGATTTTGTGGAGTTTGCACATGCTTTGCATGTGCATTCATGGCGGAGTATTTAGTAAATTAAATTAAATTAAACGGTCAACATCATTGACCTAACGGGTCTGTTACAAAATGAGTATTAGACTTAATTAGAATTTAAAATGAAGGTCAAACTCAATTGGATATAAACTAAGGAGTGTCAAACTTTAAAAAACTCTAAAATAAATAGTATTAATTATATTTAGATGATCAAAACAATCCAATGACTAAGATTACTAGACCCTGTGATCCTGACACAAATTTGGATTCGATATTTTTAATATAGAATAAGTGTGAAGGATGATGTAGCTGTAGTTGCTTAGGTGACACTTTCATTTTTAGATAGGAAGCCATGTAGGAAAGATATTATTTGTTTATGCTATAATAGTACAGTATATATGTGATTTGAGCTTTAGTGATGATAACATCATTCTTATTTAACAGTGTTATGAATATATGACCCAGCTTATATTTTTAGATTTTAGCTCAAATGCACTTTGCTCATTAATTGGGTGTTAGGTGTATTATTTGGGAGGTGAAGGGTAGAGGCCATTGGAGTCTTAACTAGTTAAAATAGAAAAATGTCTTCTTCTTCTTTTTTTTTTTATTATTTTTTTATTATTATAAATTTTTTTTTTTGGGGAGGGGGTTTAAATAACAAAATATCAATCTGACTCATGTGGATGATTGAATAATTTTTGGTTGAAGGTTTAAAACTAAACACTTGTTCTTCTTCTAACACTTGCACGTTTTCATTCTCTCTCCGTTCCCTCAACTTCGTCTCCCTTACAATTGAATTCGCAAAAACCACCACCACTCCTATACGCCACCCTTCTTCAATGCTTCTATATCTCTAGTTTCTTCAATTTGTACATATCACGTATGGGACAACTTGGTCAGGCAAAATAGCTCTGGTGGAGATTCGGTCCATTTAGGAGGTAAAGAGTTTAATTTTGATAGTTTGAGAGGTTACAGCAAAACAGAGGATGTCTAAAATCCTGTTAAAGGAACCTGAACCTCCCTCCTTTGTCCTTGGTGATGTCACATCACTTCCAAATTATCACAGACGTCCAAGGATTCAGAATCTTCAATTCCTCCAACAACTATGGTTTAGAACTACATATGGTATCTTCTTGGATCCATTAAATGAATTGATAGATTCAAAGCACTTGCACTGGTGTAGATTAAAACAAATTTATTAATGCACTGTCAACTTATGTGTGCATTTGAATTGACCAAAACACCCAGGGCATTTAAGAGTACTATTAATACTCATCTTGTGCATCAATCAAGAATCCCATTTTCAGTTAACCATGATGCCATCAACAATTAAATATCAATCAATGAAGCAAGAAGCAAGAAGCAAGAAGCAATACACAATTGCTAAGTTATGGAGCTACTCTAATAGAAAACATCCAACGATGACAGTTCTTTGACTAGCAAAGATAACGAGCAATCTTGTTGGGTGATTTTCTATGATTACATACTGGACTTCGCTATCATTTAATATGAATTACTCTAGGTCTTCTTCTTGGTATGTATTAAACAATTAAATAGGGATATTTTGGGTATCCAAGTGTTGTTAGTCAATAAGGAATCTCAAAGCATCATATCAAGTAATTAATTCTCATTGGACTAACTGATCCCTAAGTCAAATCTTCACCAACTTGCTATTTAACCTACTTTGTTTACAGAATAAGAAGAAGAAGAAGAAGTAGAAGTAGAGGATGTAGTTTGTTTATGTATTCAAAATGAAACTTGTTCAGCACATGCCTGTCCCCCACTTCTACATCTTTGAATTTTCAGCTCTCTGGCCCTTCACTTTCACTAAGATCAAGCAACAACCAATGTGACTCGGCGGCAGAAGAAATGCATTAGTTGTTGCCTCCCAACTCTCCTTTCTTAAACCGAATACGGCACTTTGTTTTAGCACAAAACCCCAACTCTGAGGTTCTCCTTTCTTAAACCGAATACGGCACTTTGTTTTACCACAACCCCAACTCTGAGGCTCAAAACCAAAAACGTTCATGGAGTGTTGTCTTTTCAACAATCAAAGAGCAAAGAGCAAAGAGCAAAGAGCAAAGAGCAAAGACAGATCAATTTTATCCGTAATGTAAGCTTCCTTTCATTGTTCAATTAAACAAAGTTTTTTGTATTGTAAGTTTATTCCATAAAACCCAATTTGCTAAAAACAAATAGAATTGGCGCATTCACGGAAACGTTACCTCATAAGCATGAGCTATATATATAGGTTTAATCGACGATATCTGAATGTTTCATCTTGTTTTCTGCAGATAGAAACACGCATTATTCGAGTGCATAATTAAAGAAAGGGGAGGGAAAGACATTGTCATTTCTGGTTATCTTCATCATAAACAATAGGCTCTCCTTAATCAGTTCAATAGATTCTTTTCTCATCATGCCAATTCAATCCAACATGGAAATATCGGGTCCTGAAACAAATTCTCAACAGAGGGAATTTGCTCTTCCAGTTGATTCTGAAAACAAGGCAACTAAACTCAAGTTAAACTCGGTGGCAGCACCCCATATGCGTTCATTTCACCTATCTTGGATATCATTCTTCGCATGTTTTGTCTCTACTTTCGCAGCACCGCCTCTCCTCCCCATCATACGTGAAAACCTCAATCTCACTTCCACTGACATTGGTAATGCTGGGATAGCATCAGTTTCTGGTGCAATCTTTGCACGGCTTGCCATGGGTACTGCATGTGACCTGTTTGGCCCTCGCCTTGCCTCTGCTTCCCTCATCTTACTCACCACACCTGCAGTCTATTTCACTGCTTTGGCTTCCTCCCCTGTTTCCTTTCTCCTTGTCCGCTTTTTCACCGGCTTCTCCCTCTCCACCTTTGTGTCAACCCAATTCTGGATGAGCAGCATGTTTTCTGCTTCTGTTGTAGGGGTTGCCAACGGTGTAGCTGCTGGCTGGGGCAACCTTGGAGGTGGGGCGACCCAACTCCTCATGCCACTTGTTTTCTCGCTCATCTGCCGACTTGGAGCTACAGATTTCACTGCCTGGCGCATTGCATTCTTCATCCCTGCCCTGTTCCAAACTTTCACAGGGTTGGCTATTCTTATCTTTGGTCAGGACCTGCCAGAAGGTAACTTCAAGCAGCTACAGAAATCTGGCGAGAAGGCAAAAGATAAAGTCACGCAAGTTTTCTATCATGGTATCACAAATTATAGGGGTTGGATATTGGCCCTGACTTATGGATACTCTTTTGGGGTAGAACTCACAGTGGACAACATAATAGCCGAATACTTTTTTGATAAGTTCAATTTGAATCTCCATACTGCTGGGATGATAGCTGCAAGCTTTGGGCTAGCAAATTTGTTCTCGCGACCTGGTGGAGGATTGCTCTCTGATGTGATGGCAAAGAAGTTTGGGATGAGAGGTAGGCTCTGGACTTTGTGGGCGGTACAAACCATGGCAGGCATACTGTGTCTTCTTCTTGGGAGAGTGTCCTCACTAGGTGGTTCAGTAACTGTGATGATCATTTTCTCGTTGTTTGTTCAAGCTGCTTGTGGACTAACGTTTGGAGTAGTTCCTTTCATCTCCCGACGGCAAGTTTAGTTAATTCTGCATGATTTTATTTATTTATTTTTTCTCTAACTTTCTAAATCAAGGACTTCCCCAAGCTTCTTCTCCTTTATTAACTTGCCATAGATTTTAGTTTCATTTGCTTCTTGCAGATTTTTGCTTCAAACCTTGTCATGAACTAACTTTTCCTGAACATCTATTAGGCACTCTTTCTCTTCTGATGACAATTTCACTTTCAGGTCATTGGGCCTGATTTCAGGAATGACGGGAGCTGGAGGAAATGTTGGTGCAGTTTTGACTCAATTGATTTTTTTCAAAGGCTCTAAATACTCGAAAGAGACAGGCATAACTCTTATGGGAGTAATGATAATATGTTGCACCCTACCAATTTGTTTGATCTACTTCCCACAGTGGGGTGGGATGTTTTGTGGTCCATCAGCTGTGAAAAACGCCACAGAAGAAGAGTACTATGCATCAGAATGGAATTCTAAGGAAAAAGAGAAAGGCTTTCATGAGGCAAGCTTAAAATTTGCAGATAATAGCAGAAGTGAAAGAGGTAGAAGGGAGGATTTTGCATCTACTCCTAATGAAACCCCACCAACACATGTTTGAATGCTTCTTAGTCGAATGTGGTGTCTACCAAAATCCCCCAAAAGAGCCACAGAAACACAAAGAACAGATGCTTCAATAAAGTTTAGTAGCGTTGCTCTAATGTAGCCAGCAGCTTCTAAGAAATAAGTATGTTTCTCCATTAGTCTTCATATGGGTAAAAGCATCTCTCGCTATAAAGAATTTTACTTTTAAGAGAATGTAAAAAATAAATAAAGAACCCGTCTAATTGTCGAGGAAAGCAGCGAGGGACTCCACGGGGGAGGGGGAGCCGTCCATTCCCTCTGGGATGCGCGTTTGACTTTCCTCGACAATTAAATTTTTCCATAAATAAATATACCAAACAGTGGTTATCATTAGATGCTAATATGTTCAGATAAAACTAATCTTATTTAACAACGCACTTTTCATCTCTATGTTTTTAAAATAAATATGCACTGACTGTTGAAAACAAAATAAAAAAGGGTTTGTCTTATTAGCGAGGAAATTGGCGAGGGAGGGGTATCTTGAGGGAGATGGAGGGTTGCACTCTCCTCCCTCGCCCATTTCCTCGCCAATTAGAGTTCCCCAACAAAAAAAGAGTGTGGATGCAGGTGCAGCCCTTAACTTTCTAACATCCTCATAATTTAAAACGGAATCAAAGCGTATCTTGCTGTTTGGTAGTGAAACATTTAAGGGACATAGAATAAGCGTAGTCAAAGTCCAAATAAAGATCTTTATTTTTTTTAAATAATTGTTTTCAAAATTAAGTATACAAACTATATTTGCTAATTTGCCACCAAGTAGACTATAATAGAGGAAAAAAATTCTATTAAATTATTAGTAAATTAGATATTGTCTAATAAATTTAAATTGATTATTTATTTCAATTTTAATTTAATTAGGTGTTATTGATGATTGATATAATGCAACTATAAGGAGTTTTATTCTTAATTATCACTAATATATATTATAATTTAATTTACTATTTAAAAGCTTAAATATAAGTAAAATGCATTTATTCGCATTTCATAAGTTTTTATTTGGATTTTTATAATCGAAGCACTTGGTTCGCTTTTCGCTTAAAGCGATAAAAAATTTCCACGCTTCGCCTTCGATTCTTGACTACCTTGTATAGAATTATCATCATCTTAACTCAAAATCACTGTGTGCCCAATTGGAACTTTCCAACAATAGCAGTTCTAATAGTTGCAATCCTTATTAAAATTTTGAAAAAGGTACTTTTTATATCTAAGAGCCTTGCGACACTACTATTTTCCAAAAACATTATGTGGCGTTGTGATTGGCGGCACACGATAACATTCGTTCTCTATCTTTAGTGTATCTTACCATGTAAAGTATTTGAATGCACTTAGAATAACTATTTAATTGTTTCTAATGTTTAAGAATAGGGCATTTAGTAATTAAAATGAGTATCATTAGGAGAAAAAAAAGGGGCATTGGCCTAAAAAGGACTTATTTCAACTCGAACAAATTAATAAACAATGTTTTTAGTTTAGTAGGGTCTTTTTAACTAAATAAAACTTAACTAGGTCTAAACTGGCAGCCAAACTAAAATTTTGTTATTTTAGCCCAATCTCTATAAATTTTTTGATTGAAATACTCTCATTAAGTTTACATACACAGACAAGTAAAAGGCGAATAAGCATAGCGTGGTGGTTGGATATGAAAACCCTTTTTGTTTGATCGTTTGATTTGCATATTCAGTTGATTTGCATATGTTGCCATTTTGTATTGGAAACTCACTAATTTGAACCGTATGACTAAACTTCCCCAAATAAATAGTGATTGTGTATATCTTCAATTCTAAATTTTCTTTCCAATTTTACCCTCCTGACTCTATGGTATTTACAAATTAAAATCAAATGGTGGATAAAAGTCACAAAGGATATTGGTGTCATTCAAACGAAAAACGCTATTACACTTTTTTACCATTTACCCTACCAAAGTTAAACTATTTACAATCAAAATCAGCCCCTTAAACATGCATTAATTATACCTAAGCCCTTAATATAATTTATTTGAAGCTCTCCAATTATCTATAAATTATAAAATGCCCTTACATCTAACTTTTTGATTTCTCATTATGCCATCCACATTTCCTACTTTTACAATCAAAACCAGGCACTCATGGCCCTAACATAAATTATTTGAACCACTTATTTATTTTAAACTATACATAGGCACTTAAAATTATATAAAAATTATTTTGTTTAGAAATTCAATAATAATTTTTCTTATTATTGAATTGTTGTAATAAAATAAAATAAAATATTAAATATCCGCACACGTCACTACAACACAAATGGGCATTAATAGCATATGACCATAGCATTTTTTCATAAAGTGCTATGAAAAGTCAAAACTTAATTTGTTCAATGATTTGTAAAATGCTATAAAAAGTTATAAAATGCTATCAATGCCCAAAATGATTTGTGCATTTGTAAAATGCTATGAAAGGGTATGTAGGCGGGAGTTGCAATTCGCAGGGCGCCAAGAAGCCCGCTCGAATCGAAAAAAAAGAAGCAAAACAAAGAAGAAGGAAGGAAGGAAGTTCTTCTCCTTCTCTATCTCCCTCTCCCTCTCCGTTCTGCTCTCCCTCTCCGATCGCTCTCCCTGTAGTTGTCAACCACCTCTCCGACTACCTGTTTCGCCATGCTCTCCCTCTCCAACGTTCTCTACTTCTCGCCGTACGTGCTCTCGCTCTCCGTTTCAGGTCGGTATCTGATTCTCAACACACTCACTCTCTCTTGCTTTGCTTTCACCGCAAACCCTAACGATTTTTAATTTGTATCAGTTTTTGAAGTAATTGTGGAAGTCTTTGAAGGCTTTGAAGGATCAATCTTTGTATCAGTTTTGGTTGATTGAAGGATCAATTTTTCAGATAGGTAATTCTGGAATTGTAATTTTTTCTTTTTCCTCTTTGATTTCCTTATTAGAATATTAATTTGGTTGAGTTGTGTCGTTTTTCATTTTGAGTTGTGTTGTTCTTAAATTTAGGACTTTTGTATTCATCATATTCATAACCTTGTTATTCAATTTTAATTGGGTCATAATTTTACAGACCTGATTGACCTCAAATCATGTTGTTCCTACTTATTTTGCAGTAATTTCTCTGGGTATTCTGGGGATATATCACAAAGTAAAGTATAGTTGGGTATTCTGGGGATCTTTGGCTGTTGGGGGTGATTTCATTGTCATTAGATCTATTGAAGAAAGAAAATGGGTGAGGGCTAGACGATATAGAAGAAGGCAGTTTGTGGAATTCATTAGTGACTATAATCTTTGTGACTTTGTTTTTAAAGGGGGGTCTTTTACTCGGTGCAATAATCAAAGACAACCCTATATGTCTAGGATTGATAGATTTCTACCTAGCAATGATTGAGTGGATCACTTTCCTGATCTTAGTGAACTTCCACTTGAAAAGGGAGGGTCCGATCACCATGCCATTTGTCTCAAACCCAATATCTCCCTCTTTGGTCCTAGACATTCATGATTATTGGGTCTCTTTTGACATCCAAGGCAGGAAAGGTTTTGTTATCTGGAAGAAACTCAAAATGTTTAAATCTTTCTTGAAAGAGTAAAACAAGGAAGTGTTTGGGAAGCTTCACTCTCTCACTGAAAATGCTCAAGCTAGTCTTCACACCCTTGATTTGATAGAGGAGGATAAAAACTTGACTAATACTGAGTTCGCTCAAAGAATTGAACTCAAAACTGAAATTAACAAGCTTCTTATGTGAAATTTGTTTTGGAAGAGGGCATGGGCAAAGTGGGGTAGATTTGGTAATTATTGTTCCAATTATTTCACAAGATGGCAAATTATAGAAGAATCTCCAATTCTATCTCACACCTTCAAATTGAGGGAGAGAATATTGTGAATCAGAAACTTATGTCTTATCATATTCTTTAATTTTTATAAAGATCTTCATACTGAGATAATGTTTGGAGACCTATTATTGATCTGGCTTTGTTCAACACTCTGGATGTTGTGTCCTCTTCCTCTTTGTAATCATGTGATTCTTGCCTTGCAAACCTAGAAGCCGATGTGGCATTTGATCTTTTCCTAGTGATTTATTCCATACAGGTTGGGATTTTATGAAAGAGGATATTATGGGGGTGGTAGAAGATTTCAACAACAGCTCTTTCCTTGAATGGACACTGAATACTACTCTCATATTTCTGATTCCCAAAGTGAAAGAGCCTTCGTTAATTGTGGATTTTAGACCTATCAGTCTTTTGAATTCCATTTATAAAACCATTTCCAAGGTTTCGTCTTGTAGGCTCAATTATGTTCTTTGACAAATTATCTCTCCTTTTCATTTTGCTGGAATTGGTGATAGGCAACTCATTGATGGGGTTTTGATTGCCATTGAGATTATTGATTTTAGAATAAGAGACCAAAAAGCCAGGTCTGATCTGATGTTCAAAGTTGACTTTGTCTCTTTGAGTTATCAAAAAATCTCTGTCTGCCTTTGGATTTGGAGATAAATGGAATGCTTGGTTCCACACTCTTGTTACTACAGCTTATTTCTCCATTGCTATCCTCGGATCTCCAGCCGGCAATTTCAAATCTAGTAGAAGGATTAGACAAGGAGATCCTCTTTCTCCCCTTTTATCTTTGGCTGCTGAAGGGCTATCTGCTTTAATCTCTCGAGCTCAAAAAAATGTGGGTCTCATTCATGGTTTCCAGGTCTATAGCACCTCCCTATCCATTGCCTTGTTGCAATATGTTGAGGATTCTGTGATCTTTATTGGTGCCTGCATTGAAAAGGTTTTGGTTATGAGTGACTCGTTGCTATGGTTTATAGTAATTTTGGGGCTGAAGGTGAATTTTTTCTAAATCTGTTGATCAATTAACATTGTTCCAGACATCAATGCCTAGGCATCTATTCTGGGTTGTAGAACTGGTATCTCCCTTGCTCTTATTTGGGCCTTCCCCTTGGTGCCCAGTTTAGGTGTATTAAGGTATGGGATGAGGTTGTACAGAATATTGAAAACAGGTTTGAGTAACTGGAAGAATAAATACATCGTCAAGGCGGGTAGAGCTACTCTCCTTCAAAACAATTGCCTCGATTCTTGTTCATACGATGTATTTGTGTGTCATTCTTGTTTTAGTTGCCAACCAAGTTGAGAAATGCATGAGAAGGTTCTGTTGGGGTTTTTTTTTCCCCTAATTTTAAGAACTACTAAGGTATACCAACCAAAATCTAGAGGGGGTTGGGCCTTAACACTGCTCCCCTGTTGAAGTGGATTTGGAGCTTTGGAACTGAAAATGAGGCACTGTGGATACAAGTATTGTAGAGTAAAATTCCTGCATTTTTCTTGAAATTTCTTAGGGTTCTATGTTTCCTTCTTATTCTAATATCTGGGTGTTCTTGTTGTTTTGCAGGTGTTAAAGGAAGAGTCTTGTTTGGCGTGAAATTCTCCATTTTTACAAGTTTCAGGTTTGTTTTGACCTTTGGAGTTTTTGCTCCTCTTTAAGCTCTCATTATCTTTTGCATATTTGCCCTTTAGCGCAATTATTAAGAGATAATTTCTTTGTATGTCTTTGTAACATATTGTCATTGAAAATATAGAAGCTGTGGGTTTTGAAGGATAAATCTTTGGACTTAGTTTTGTCGTAGAGAGGCAGAAAGTTAGTTTTGCAAACACTTCTTAAGGTTTGGATAAACTTCAACCTCATTTCCCTTTTGAATGTAATGTTTGACACTAAAATTTTGAATTTGAACTTATGGTGTATGACCTGAAAATTTGTTAAATCACTGAAATGTACCAGTATTCACTGTTAAGTCCTACTTGTTTCATCCCCTTTATTTGAAGGCAACATCACCAAAATAATTTAAGGAATACCTATTCCTGACTTGGACATATTGTCTGTATGGTATTTCGTTGGTGCTTTGTATCCATTCGATATAATCACCACGACAACTGCTTAAGCTCATCAATAAAATTTTGGAGTCCCTTTCTTCATACCATGTGAAAAATGTAGTGCTTGTTTCAAAGAAAAATTATAAATTTATTGGAAATTTGCATTCTGAAAACATAAATGGATGGATAATCAACATATTTCATGATTTTCCATATTTTTTTAATTTAATCTTACAACTTAAAGCTCATTGTTGCGACATTTTAGTATTTAATCTCACAACTCAAAATCTCATCATTCCGACAACTACAACAATGCTATTACCACCACCACGACAATATCACCCCTAGCATAACACCGAATTTTTAGTGATGAGATGATATACTTTAGTGAGTACGCCTTACTATCACACACCCATGAAATGTCTTAATTCTCTGGCGTGTGCTGCAATAAAGTAGTTTTCTAGTTTGTGATCAAGCTACTGAGGAGTAGTGGCTACTTTTTAACATTTGGTATCAAATACGGCCAAGCACTCCATCGAAGGTTCTACAGTCGGAGGGGTGGCCTAGAGGTTGGAATAAAATAGTTAGGTAGTATGGTAGGGGAATAGTAGTAAGTTGTTGAATATGGTTGAGAAGTGTCACGGAATTTTGTCCTAGTTACTATGATTAACTTTCAGCTGCATGGCATTGCGAGCTTTTGATGGAGTATTGGTTGGTTCTTAATGTAGATATTGAGAAACCAACATATTTTACTCAATCAACACTACAACACAAGTGCTTATTAATAGCACATGCACATAGTGTTTTTTAGACTTGTGCTATCAAAAACCAAGTTTAATTTCGTTACCCTTTTAAAACGCCAAGAAAAACAGTGAGTGGGAGAACGATATTTATTTATTTAGGCTCTGGAGCCAATTTTTGTACCTCATTAATTTATTTATGCACACATACATACCATATTAACACTCTGAATCCAAAACAAACAACAGAACATGAACATGGCCATATTAACACTCTACAAGTGATCATTTAAGAAAAAAAAATGCACACACACACACACAGTCAGCAAGTGATCAGTAGGACATCGGTGTAAATTTTTTTTAGGTCAATTATATATGCATGGAATGATATTGCAAAGGGAATACTATTCAAAAGATATGTAAATTGTGTTATTTGAGTAATACAATTTTTTTATTCTTTCAAAGATGTTGTTTTGATTCATTTTCTTTGTTGATCTAGTTATAGTATTTAGGTCACTGTCATGTATGCAAGGAAATGATGCCGTAGCGGGTATCATTCAAAAGTTTCTAACATATATTATGAACGCATTATAATTACGATTTCTTTGAAAAGATGACATTCACTACTACACAACAATTGCTCATTACTAGCATATGACAATAACATTTTTTCACTTAGTGCTATGAAAAGGCCAAAATTTGTCCAATTTGAACCCCTTCATCACATTTATGCTGTAGCATTGTCTGATTTTAATTTCTGTCTTTCCATTTAACATTTATGCTGCTAGTTTGTAATGATTTCAGAACGGGTATGAATATGTATTTAGTATGAAATTGGACTTCCCTTCAGGTACTGCTTATATATATATGAAACTTTCAATTACCCCATGAAGATTTAAGTAGTTATTTGTTTGAATTTTAGAATTTGTTGGGTTGAGTACTACAAGAAAATATGATGCTGGATAAAGGTTTGGGTGGGTCTGCACAGGTACAAATTTAGTTGTGCGTAGTTAGATATTTATTATAGAATTAGAAATGTCAGAGGTCTTAGAGCAAAATATTTTTCTTGTCTTTCTTGTCATAGAGCTGATCCTGAGTACGAGAAAGGAGCATGGAATTTTGTGAAAATGGTTACAAACCGCTTGGGAAATCCTAAAATGATATTATGCCCTTGCATAGATTGTCGCAATGTAGAGCATCAGTATGGCAGTACTGTTGTTGAACATTTGGTTACAAGGGGAATGGATGCGAAGTACAAACAAAGTAAAGATTGGTATGAGCATGGGGAGAAGATAATTATGAATGACGATTTTCCTGAAAAAATGTGGAACGACGAGACATATAACTTATATAGAGTTGCCCACTTTTTTGATGAAGAATATATGAAGCCTACTCAGTTGGTTAATGAAGACTACATTGAGCCTACTAAATACACACATACTGATGATTTTATAACAAAACTAAAAGATGCAGAAACCCCTTGGTACCCGAACTGTTCAAATTATAACAAACTATCAGCCATTGTAGCTTTATATCGACTTAAAACTCAAAGTGGATGGTCTGATAAATGTTTTAGTGAGCTTCTTGAGACATTGGCAGGCATGCTTCCACAAGACAATGTACTTTTGAAGTCGTTTTACTCGGTTAAAAAGTTTCTCAAGTCATTTAAGATTGGTTATGAAAAGATTCATGCTTGTGAGAATGATTGCAGTCTATTTAGAAAAGAGTACAAGGACTTGGACAATTGTCCTAAATGTGGTGCTTCAAGATGGAAGAAAAATAAGAGGACCAAAGAGATTAGAAAAGGTATTCCAGTTAAAGTTTTGATGTACTTTCCTATAATTTCAAGATTCAAAAGGATGTTTAGGTCTGAAAAAATGGCTGCAGATTTAAGGTGGCATTTCAATAATAAAAGCACAGATGGAAAAATGCGGCACCCTGTTGATTCTGTAACATGGGAATTGGTTAATGATAAATGGGAATCATTTGCAGCTGATCCACGCAATCTCAGACTTGGTCTTTCTACTGATGGTTTTAATCCTTTTTCCATGTTTAGCTCTAAATACAGTTGTTGGCCAGTGATGCTAGTTAACTACAATTTGCCTCCTGCGTTGTGCATGAAGAAAGAGAATATCATGTTAACGCTATTGATTCCAGGTCCAAAACAACCTGAAAATGACATAGACGTCTACTTACAACCACTTATAGAAGACTTGCAACATTTGTGGCACAATGGAGTGGAGGCATATGATGTGTTTGGTGGAAATATTTTTAATCACAGAGCACTTTTGCTATGGACCATAAGTGATTTTTCAGCATATGGAAACCTCACTGGATGCTGTACAAAAGGTAAAAAGGCATGTCCTCTGTGTGGCAAAAATACGCACTACAGATGGTTAACGCACAGTAAGAAATTTGCATACATGGGTCATAGGAAATTTCTGTCACCTACACATGAATATCGAGGAAAGAAGGTTTGGTTTGATAACAATGTGGAACATGGAAGGAAGCCTAGAATCTTGTCTGGTCGGAACATTTCTATTGCTCTTAAGAATTTTCCATATGATTTTGGAAAATGTCATAACAAAAAAAGAAAAAGAAATGAGTATTAATGGTTACGTTCATGTTTTTGTAGGAACTTCCATTACGTCATAATTTAGATGTAATGCATGTCGAAAAAAATGTTTGTGAAAGCATTATAGGCACAATGTTGCATTGTGGAAAGTCAAAAGATGGGGTTAATGCTCGTAAGGACTTACATGATATGCAAATACGGAAGGACCTACATCCACAACCTCATGGAAGCAGAACATACCTTCCACCTCCTCCATGGACATTTTCAAGGTCTGAAAAGAAGAAATTTTCCAAGAGATTATATGACTTCAAGGGAGCTGATGGCTATTGTTCAAACATTGGGAGGTGTGTATCTTGTGAGGAATGTAAGGTCATTGGCCTGAAGTCCCATGATTATCATGTTCTAATGCAACAGTTGTTGCCGGTTGCTTTACCAGGATTACTTCCAAAAGGGCCTAGAAATGCAGTACTTCGGTTATGTGCATTCTTCAATAGGTTGTGTCAGCATGTTATAGATAGAGAGAAATTAGCAATATTGGAGGAAGACGTCATTGAAACTATGTGCATGCTTGAAAGGTTTTTTCCACTTTTTTTTGATATTATGGTACACTTAACGGTTCATCTAGGAAGAGAAGCTAGATTCTGTGGACCTGTTCATTTTCGTTGGATGTATCCCTTTGAGAGGTAAGGAATCATTCCTTTTTTTTAGTCTGAATAGTTCTGTTTGAAGCTTAATATGTTGAATAACTTATAAGTTATTTATGTACAGATATATGAAAACACTAAAAGATTACGTTAGGAATCCTGCAGGGCCAGAGGGGTGTATCGCTGAATCATATCTTGCCGAAGAGTGCATAAGTTTTTGTAGCGAATTTTTGAAAAAATCAATACAAGTGGAGGAAAAATAAGTTCGCAATAATGATTTTGCAAATGAAGTTATTTTGGAAGGCCATCCAATTTCTAGAGCCACATCGATCACACTAAGCGATAGAGAAAAAAAACTTGCACATCAAGTTGTGTTGATGAATATAGCGATGGTGGATCCATATTTAGAGTAAGTAAAATGAAATTAACAGATGTTAGATCTCTATCGTTACACCATAACCATTTTACTTATTTAGTTTTCTCTCCTACTAGCATACACTTGGAGGTTTTACAAGAATCAAACAAACGACTTACACTCGATACAACCTTACTTTGGAATAAACATACTGAAAAATTTGTAGAATGGATAAAAAATAAGGTTTGATTAAATTTTCCAGGTTTTTATTACCTTAGTTTGTGTTTAATTTTATAATTACTTACTTTGTATCTCTTCATTTAATTTCTGCACTTTAACATATTCCTATTGACTCAAAAGATGACTCGGACACATTGAAATGGATTGCATATGGTCCACGGAATAGTGCATTGTCTTTTTCTGGGTATATTATCAATGGGCAGCATTTTCACACAAAAGATGTCGACCGGGAAACTCAAAACAGTGGGATTATTTATGAGGCAACCAACATGTGTAGGGCAAGCGCAAAAGATACTGCACAAGTATTTGATTGGGTTACTTACTATGGAGTATTGACAGATATAATATTACTAGACTATCATGTATTCTACGTTCCGATTTTTAGGTGTCATTGGGCAAACAAAGGTAATGGTGTTAAAGTTGAAGATGGATTAACCCTCGTGAACCTCCATCAAAGTCAAGTATCATTTGCAAGAGATCCATATATTTTAGCATCTCAAGCAAAACAAGTATTTTATTCAAGAGAAGACGATTCTTCTAATTGGTATGTTGTAATGAAGGCACGACCAAGGGGTTTCCATGAGTTAGAGGCCGATGACGAAAGTGCAGAAGGTTCAATACCACTAGAAGTTGACATGGACATTGAGGAGTCTAGTGGCGAAGTTAGATATGTGAGGGAGAATTGTGAGTGCATATTTTTGTAATAAATGTTCTTAACCTTCATCTTTATTGTGAGGGCATATTTGTGTAATAAATGTTCTTAACCTTCATCTTTATTTAGCTTGTGTTTTGGTTGCTTTATCAAAAGTGTCTTTGTTTTTATATATTAGTTACACATATTTCATATGTTGTCTATTTTTTTGTTTTCATTATATGATTAATCTTATAAATGCATTACATATACTGAAATGATAAACTTTTTTTCATTAAATAGGTGAACAACAATGGTTGCTGAAGCCAAGAAGAACGACATATCTCACAAAAGGAAACGTGCTTTGATACCCACAAAAACATCCAAGGTCTCAGAAGGAATGGATAAAAATGTATCAGAATGTCCAGAAGCATGTCAACAGACTTTGACCCAACAACATGAGAGTCATGAACCTAATCTCCAACATATACAACCATTGCGTCCAAAGAAGTGGTCGAAAAAAGATGCACAAGAAGCACAAGAGTCAATTGCAAGCCCGATGGGAGTTAAGAAAGCTAGGGGTCCAACCAAAATGAGAGATATTGCTGTAGAGGCTGCAAGTCGAGTTCATGTTGAATTTACTGATAAAGGTGAACCATGTGGAGCGGGGTCAATTAGTTTGTCTTCTTTTTTAGGCCCACTTGTGCGAGAGCACGTACCTGTAACATTATACGATTGGAGGAAGCTTGGTAATGACATAAAAGTAATCTTGTGGAGATCAATTCAGGTATTATGAACTCTTACAGTAAAATTACAAGTATTGAGTTACTTAGTGATAATTTTATATAAACTCCAGGCAAGATTCGACTTGGATACAGAATGGAAAAAGGCTATCGTATTTAAATCGATGGGATGTATATGGAGGGTCTCAAAATCACGGTTAGTCAGCCAAATACAAGAAGCAACTAATGAAGAAGAAAGACTCGAGCTTCAGCCTAAAAACATTCAAAGTAGAGCAGAGTGAATAAAGTTCATCAAGACAAAAACTAGTCCAGCATTTAAGGTATGTTTTAAAACTAGTTGTAATAGTATAATATATGGTAAAACATTATAATTCAATTAAAATCATGCTAAAGTAATGCAATTTCAGGTTGTAAGTGATAAGTATAAAGCAATCAGGCGTAACAAAAATCCCACACACATGCAGCCGAAAAGGGTTGGCTCGATTAGCAGAAGATATGGTGATACATATTTCATATTCATATGCATTCTTATGTTGTGGTCAAAATAAATTTGTAGGCCCATTGTCATGGCTTAGGGCCGTGGGCTGTAGAGGCGTCGCTAAATCCCCAGTAATGGCTAAAAACCGTGGCAAAACATATTAGCAACGGTTTTATGCTTGAGGAAGGCTGATGATTTAGCCACGGTTATAAACCGTTGCAAAAATGTTAGCCACGGTTTTAAGCCAAACTCATGGAAAGTTCAAACTTCTAGTGGTATTGAAAGTGGTATTGTATCTCATGGAAAGTGTAGAAGGTTCAAATTGTTCTCAGCCTCACCAAACTCAAATTAAAAAGGGGAGAGAGACTGGGCATTGACATACACCATAGTTTTCCTTCATCAAAGAACCTTGCAAGAATCCCTCACCATAGTTTGAGAAGTCACTGTCATGCCCACTACCTTATCATCTCAGTTTTGTAAGATAATCATTCATACACACTCTGATTGCATTTCATTTGTAAATCACATGTTACGAACTAAACAAGTTTCGATTGACTGACAAGTGCATCTTAAATAAAAAGAAGGTAAATGGAGTACCCAGATATTTGTTATAAATGAAAGCTGTTGATATGGTGTTACTAGTCATGTGTAGGGTCGAAGCCATTCACTGTCATCCCACCATCAACAGAAATAACCTGCCCAGTGATGTAAGTGGAAGCGGGTAAGCAAAGGCATGCCACCAACGCTGAAACCTCCTTTGGATCTCCAACACGTTGAAGAGGAGTTCGAGCAATTATCTTATCCACAAATTCCTTGTCATTAAGCAACTGAAAGGAATGCAAGAAGGCAAATTTAGAACAAGGGTAAATGTTGAGCATTCCATTCATATATTTTTTCATGAAAAAACCACCAAATACAATGTTCTGTAACCATGTTAAAGCTCTCTGTTAAAAGATGCTACATAGCTTACAATAAGATACAAAGTGAGATTCACTCCAAATAAATTTCATATATGCTGATCATGTTTCTATTAATTGAAATTTAAATACAGATATATGCTTGCTGCAAACCAACGTAAAGCTTTCTCCATCTAAGTTTTGGGACTAAAACTTCAATTTCAAATTCAGTCCTTGATGTTATAACAGAAACGAGTTTGAAATAATGATAGTATAGTTCACAAAAATGATCATGCATAGAGGAGGGATCTCTCTCCTCTAAAGTGGCTATGTAAACTAGCTATGTTTAAACACAGACGAAAGTCTGAAAAATAAGAAAGGCAGGGACTGGTGGCATCTTTAGAAACAATGCTGGTACAGTGAATAATGCAAAAAAATATAAGATTCCATAAGTAACATCAAATTCTTAGGAAGAGTATAGCATAAGTAACAGACCTGATTATGGTCCGGAAAGGGGATTATAGAAGCACAAACACCTAAGATCAAGGAAGGATGGATTTCGCAGTGGAAAGACAATCTTTATTCTTGATGAAGACAATATTACTTAAACTACATCACTTCCTATCGTTGTTTCTATTGGCATTATGGAAAGACAAATAGGCATATTAGTGTGTATGTGTGTGGTTGTGAAGACTGCGGAAACCATAACCATAATGGAGTTCACTGACACATAAAAACTACTTCTTAAATTACTTGTTAGCCTTCCTTGTGATGTACCCTCTAGAATTTGATGTACTTTGATTGTTGAAAATAAAAAATTCAGACTTTTTGTGTGTTTAAGTTAATATTCATTATAAAAGACTTTAACATGGCAATGATGTCAACAAAGAGTCAATATCATGATATAATATAACATGGAGATAAAGATTCAAAACACTACCAATTTTCAGTGTTTAGCATAAGCAAGAAGAAAATCTTGGTGGTTGCTAAACAACTAGTTTGATCTAAACACCACTTAAGTCTTAAGCGACAAAATAAGTTTGTGCCTCTGACTTCGAAAACATAGCTACAGTTTGATCAGAGAATTGTGCTTAAACTGATATTGTTTACCATGACTCAAACTCTTCATGGGACGAAAATATATCAGGCAAGATGAAATTCAGCAACAACCAGAGTTCAGCTAAGATATCATGGGACTGATATTGTTTACCATGACTTAAATTGTGTTGCTTGGTTGTTTGCTCCTATAGCTGCAGCCTTCCACCCACCATAGTTTCCACTGGGATCACTCATGTATAGCTGGAAGCCAAAGTTCTTGTCCCATCCTGCAAATAGAAATGAAACACCAAATGAGTTAACCATGCCATAAGCAAACAGGGATTTAAGTTGAAGTAAAGCTTACCACCTTTGTCAATGGTATTCAACCATATCAAAATGTGTGAAACAGTGATGCCAACTACAATAACACACACACACATCTATCAGAATTCCATAAAAAAGCAGCTAGAAAACCTTAATTTGTTTCCCTCACCTCACACATCAATATCAATAACTACAACTACAATAACACACACAGAGACACAGAAAAGTGATTTTTAAATTCAGATTGAAAAGCAAAGGGAGGTAATGCAGTCTGGATGATGCAGGAAAGTAATCGGAAATAGATCGAGAGAAAGAGAGGATACCTGAAGGAGAACTTCAGTAAGGCAGTAGTGAAATCAAATAAGAAACTTGGGGCTCTACAGTAGAATGTGATGTAAGCAGAGGTTTGTAACTCAAATGTATTTCCTGCAAAGTGGAAATATAAAACTTTACTTCTTTCTCAAAAATAAATAAATAAATAATCATCAAATATTATTGAATAAATTGTGTGTATGATAAATATTATTGAATAAATATTATTACTGTGTGGACACTGACGATATTCAACTGCAATTCGAATTCAATTCTCTGAATTGAAATTCTGGTGCAAGCATTCCAAATTTTGAGTTCTCTTCAACACCTGTAGGGTCAGCACATATGCTTAGGGGAATAACAAGTCCAATACACAACCTAAATAGCAAAAACACTCAAGCATGAAGGCTTTCTTCCCACAAAAAAAATGTCATATTCTAAGTAGCAAGGCAGCATAAGAATCTTGAAAGAGTGTATGACTCTTGGAAATATATTATTTTGGTGCATAAAAAATTCCCAAGTTTTGGACAATAAAAACTAAAATAATGGGGGAGAAATCACTTGATTCCCCCTTGATCCCACAATCTCGACTAATCTTACTGTAGAAGTCCCTAACAAGGCTAGCTAAATATGAAACTTTAAAATACTAGAACAATAACAAAAATTTGGATGAATGATGACAACTGCAGTGATTGAATTTAAATAACTCACAAGATTTGACAACTGAATGTGGGAGACTCTCCCCTTTAAAAAAGTTCAGCTAGCCTAAATCTAAAGAACATAGCACCCACTTTAAGAAACTTCACAAGCAACCCATGAAAAATTGACTCACTTGAACAATGAACTCTCCGTCTTGCAGCTTTTGAACACCATCTTATCCAAAATCCATTATACAACAAGTTAGTTTTTCTAATTGAATGAAGAAACACTTTCAATCAAAATGTCAATCCATTTACTAAACCAAAAGTAGTAGTATAAGTAGCAATAGTAAGCAACCAGTTGATTGAATTAACTTTTGCTCTGTATGTTCATTTCGGGGAGCTTTCAAACATACTTAAATAACTTGTAACATGTATCTTGTTCATTCATAAAAATTTAAGCTTCACAACAGGGGAAGTTAAAGACCACATTTCAGAGAAGTTCCGTCTATACAGAACATCAGTCTCCTTATCAGTTTCTTCAATGGAGGTGACAAACATATAGTCAATTAAAATTCTTTGAACAAAATAACAATAATCATTTGAAAATAATTCTTTGAACAGTTCAAGAGAACGGTGCCGATACTAGGTTATCGCTAGTATAACGAGGTGTTCATCCAAGAATTGTTCTTAGAATTGTTTTGAGAAAACAAATAGAGCATACTCAAGAATGAGAAAAGGAAAAGGTGGGGAAGGAGACCACGTATTTGTCAAACTCTGTTTGTAGAACTCCAAATAACAGGGACACTATTGGTGTTGGGCACAAGTTTGAGCATCTGACACATCACTAAGAAACTTGAAGAAGCCAACAGATAAGTATATATGCAATTTTTTTATTAGGTACATTATTCTAGTTAAAAGACCTAAGCTGCTATACCCTGCACCAACGTAATCTATACAAGTGTAACTGTGATCATAAATATATGGCTTAACTCATGTTGTTACTTGGCAGGATAGACTTTTCCTAGTGATTTGTTGACCTTGTAGATTACATATACAAAGTTTGGAAATATGAGGAAAAAAAATGAAATATGTCCTAGATTTCCTTTGACAACTAAAGTTCAATAACAGACATGAATTTTCAACTCCAACAAGATTCATCTCATCAATACCTCAACAGCAGAATAATTCTTTTATGTATAAATATGCCAAGAAATTGAGGAAAGAAAACATAGAGAGTCTTAAGAACCAAGTCAGAAAAGTTTCCAGATGACTTGCAGGTTTCACTATCTAGCAAAATAGGGAGTGCATGCTACACATGTTCCTATTTAGAAAACATCCTACTGAAAATAACAGGATATAACAATCTTCATCATGATACTTTTATTGTATTCATTGAACAACTTAATATAAACAAAGCGGTAGTAGTATAGAGTAAAACCTGTATACATAATTTTATCCCACTTCTGCTCCAATAGTGCAGATGTTTCAGAAACAACACCTTCAACAACTCTTATAGCAGAGCTATCTAGATACTCCTCTACGAATCTTGCAACTAATGAAGACGTAGCTGGAGAATTTCTGATGGTTTCAAGACCACAGTATTACCAGCTGCTATAGCTCCAATGACTGGATCGAAAGACAACACTGAAACAAAATAAAAGAAACTTTAATTTTTCTTCACAAAATAAAATAAGATAGTCATTATGGATGACTACAGATGTAACTAACACGAGCAATTGTAACATAAGAGAGTATAAAGGGTGTTGGGTGCCAAACTTATGTCAAGTAAAAAAAGAAAGTTGAAGTCATGCAAGATCATATCCAATTTTACAGTGCCATTCAAGTAAACTATAGGAGTACGAGTATCTTAAAGACTTGCTGCCTACAGAAAGGGTGGTTCCATGTTGAAATGATCAATATGACGCCTAGTGGTTCTGACACAATTTCAGCTGTTGAAGGGAAAGTTGTAATTGTTGTTTTAGTCTGAAAAGTATTAGAAGATTCACATCATATGCTTGTGGCAGCTACATAATGAACTGCATAGCATGATTGATAATTATTTTCACATCTAAACTTATGGAATGGTTCTAGAAGCATTACCTTTTCTGGCTTCATCCAGTGTTTTAGTTCTTTAAGAGTCACAGTACATGAAGTCTTTAACATGTTTGTCAAACCCATCCTAATAGTGAACCATAACCAAATTAGACACAACATATGCCAAATTAGACACAACATATTCCCCACAAGAATATTTGATAAGCTGATACAAGTCTTCATGAACATCTAAATCAGAGAATATGAATTCTAGATTTTGAATTATTGGCGTTCTTCCGACGAAAGCTTGCTGAAGCACGTCAGCCTCATCAAGTTTCTTCTCATTAGCTTCTTTAACATCCGTCAATAACACTGACAGACAGAAGTGAAGAGATGAAAAAACATTAAAAATAACAGCTATATACCCAAGAAAATGCTAGGAAAATCTACACATGGTGCAAATAAAATCATTAATTTGCTATATTTGAGTAAAGACATAAATATATACTCGGCTTCTTCAAAAGCTTGCCAGCATCTTGTGCCTTCTTCATAGCCTTCACTGCTTTAGCCTTTCTATAAGCCACATCTACAAGTAACTTTCCTTCTTTATCTTTCTTACCACGGTGTCCACCCTACAATTTTTCAGTGTCCACGTACTTAATGACTCTAGACAAACTCCCCGCCAACAAGGAATATGATTCAGTTAATGCATCTGCAAAAGCGATGAAAAAATAGACCTGTTCTATGTCATCGCCTTCGTCCTCCTTCTCTTGAGCAGTGTCCAGCCTACGACGCTTCTTTCATGGCAAGTTTTTCTACATCAAAGTAGTGCCTCCACATAATCAACATTTATGTCGTAACAAGCATCCAGAAATGAAACAAACTAGAGGGAAAAATTATGAAACCTCTGGCTCCCGCTTTCTCTTTTCTTTCATTTTGAGATCTTCCGCTTGCTGGGCACTGATCACTTCCTTCCCCATTCTGTTGTTTCCAACAGAGACCTGTAAAAAGAAAATGCACATCTTCATGATACAAGAACTTGAACACTTAGTAAAACATATTAGAGTTCATAGACTAACGCACTATTCAGTATGGGTGATTGTCATATTATTATTTGACTCCCCTTGATATCTTAAATACAGGAGCAGCTGTAGCCATGCACACGAGTGAGGAATAAAAAGAACCAAAAGATAATTTTGTCTCCACAATATAAACCAACTTGCAAACTTGGACACAAAGGAATGGGCCAAAAGATTTGCAAGAGACAGAACTTCGAAAATTATTTGTGTATCAATGTTTTTACATTAGCCCACTAATAAAACGAACCTTTGTTGCCTCCATTTCAGCTTTTCTTAGAGCTCTTTCTTCCCTGCAAACAGATGGAACTTTTATTTTCAAATAACACCAAAAAAAAAAAAAACTCACAAGTAGAGAAAATGCAGTTATGAGACAATAATAACCTTTCTTCCTCGAGAACAGCAAAAACTTGATCTTCCATTTGTTCAATTGTTTGACACCACTTGCTTACAAACAACAGAAACTCTAATCTGAAATATAACAAACAAATATTAGCTAGAGCTCTGTAATAACTCACAATCACTCAAAGTAGACAACATAGTTTTTAGTTTGGAAAAGAAAAAATCATCATAATACCTACCAATAAGTCTTCTGGTAGCCTCTCCAACATTGACATGTCCGAGCTCCTCCTCGCACGACATGGATTCTTCAATGGAGTTTCAGAAGGGGAGTAGAGACACAATGGTTCCACTCGCTTCCTCCCCATTGATCCCATGCGCCTAACTACGCCATATACTTTTTTTCCTTCATCAATATCAGAGTCCATCATCTTATTAGGGCAAGTTATTGACAATGCCATTCTTTCTTCTTTAAACTCCAAGCTTAGATCTGTATCATTGGATAAAGTACTTGGAAGTTAATAACAACTTACAAAAAGCCCCAATTTCACATAAACATCCAATCATTTTTTTTTATCATGAAGTTGAACAATAGCCAAAACCAAATCAAATCCCTCAACCATGCAAACCCTAAATTTCTCAACTAAGATAAGCCGCAAATCAAACTATTCAAAACCCTAATTTACACAAGTAAAGAAGCTAACAATTGTTAAACCCAACTGAAACAAAATCCTCAAAACCTCAACCTTCAAAGACACCAAATCTCTACATTGAAAACCCCTAAAACCAACTATGAAATAAACATATCACCTCATTGTACTAAACACAAACAACAAGCAACCAAATAGTCCATTTCAAAACACTGAAACAAATCAACAACCATATGTACTGAACCCCAAATGAACAAACCCCTCAAAACCCGAAGCTTTTCAACCACCAAAATCCCCAAATCTGATAGTCTTCCTTCCAAAATCCCAACTTTCTGCAGAATGAACAAAAATCCACCATTTCTAACTCGTCAATAACCACGAGTCTGAAACCCCATTAATTCAAAACCGCTAAACCCATCAAAACCCAAAGCTTCCTAACCACTGAAATCCCCAAATCTGACCTTCAAAATCTCAACTTCCCACATATTGAACAAAACCCCAACATCTCTAACTCATCAATAACCACAAATCTGAAACCCCATTTATTCAAAATCAATAAACTCATCAAAACCCAAACCTTCCTAATCACTTAAACCCCAAATCTGACTAACATCCCTTCAAACTTGAAACACATAAAAAATCAGAAATTGAATAACACCCAACATTTCTAACCACAAATCCAAACACCCCCTTGCTTCAAAACCCCGGACACTTCATCTACCAATCAAACTAAACGAATCAAACAACCAGAACAATAAACAAACATTCTTTATTTGTTAACTGATGAACACTTGAACAAAACTTTCTCCTTACTCTTTCCTTGCGAACTCACTCACGACAATCTCTCTATCTCTATCTCCTTCTTCTTCGTGCAGCAAAAATAGAGTTCAAACTTCAAAACTGTACCCCAAACTTCAAAAACAGAGTTCAAACATTCTTCTTCTTCTTCTTCGACGAACTCTCCTTCAAGAACCGGAGAAGGGAAGCAAATTTTTTTAGGGTATCGGGAGATCAGTGTGTGCTTTCGGGAGATCTGTGGGGAGATGGAACAAATTTTAGGATTTGAAACAAAAGGTTGAAAAGTGCAGAGTTGGGGGGAGAACGCAAAGCAGGAACGCAAAGCGGGAACGCAAATTTTTTTCGCCCGCGAGAAATCGACTCGACTTCTCCACACATCCACGTGCAACACACGTGTAATTTAGCAACAGTTTTAAGCCGTTGGGCACTATAGCCACGATTTTTAGCCGTGGCAAACACACCAATAGTTTAGAACAGTGGCCAAGCCTTTTTTTAGCCACGGTTTTAGGCCGTTGGCCATTATAGCCATGGTTTTTGGCCGTGGCAAATAAACCAATGGTTTAGAGCCGTGGCCACCTCCGTGTAGCTAAACAGGCCTTTTGGTGTAGTGAATTACTAATTTTCAGAACCTGATATCAATTTCTTTTTCTTATAGAAAAAGAATAGTACCGAGCCATCTTCTCTTTCTAGGGTTAAAGTATGGATTAAGTCGCGCACCAGAAAAGATGGTAAACCAGTAAATACAGGAGTTTTTGAAATCATTGTGAGTGAAATGTTATTTGTAATGATGAATTATGTGTAATTTTGTATAGTTTCTGAAACCATACACTATGATATGATATGTGTTGAATTATATAGGAGAAGCTAATCGAAGCTGAAAGTGATTCAACATCTAACTCGACAACAAATGTGACCGAAGATGCTATTTCCAAAGTCTTAGGAAATGAAAAACCTGGACGACTAAGAGGAATGGGAAGATGAATGACCATCAACAAATTGACATTCCTTCAAACTAAGGACAAACATGTGGCGGAGATGCAAGAGCAACAAACTCTCATGCACGACAAGATCCAACATTTGGAGAAATTGGTGAACACATTATTGAAAAACAAGGCAAGTTTGATACATGTTGTGATCAGTGATTAAGTAAAATTCCAGCTTAGTCGTTGATTTTTTTTTATTAACTATTTGATGTGTTGTTAGATCAAGCAAAGTGGAGAAGAAGACAAAACATCTGCAGTGGTACGACAATTAGTTTCAAAATTGTGTCATTAATCTTCAATCTAAACTTACTTCAATTGTAATGTTTGTATTGATTAATTGCAGAGTGTCAACACAAAGTCACTAGAGAAATGCCAGTTGTTAGATTGGAGTGGAACAAAGGAAATTGTTGTTGAATGACAATTGATATCAAGGGATCCTAATGCTTTTGTCAATAAAATTCCTATGGGTCCTAATGCAATCAAAGTCTGTGTTGATATCCCAACTAAACCAGATGCTTTCCTATGGAGGCCTACATCTAGTATGATTTGTATACAACAAGTTCAAGGTA
This sequence comes from Berberis vulgaris, assembly GCA_963556465.1. Classification (NCBI taxonomy): domain Eukaryota; kingdom Viridiplantae; phylum Streptophyta; class Magnoliopsida; order Ranunculales; family Berberidaceae; genus Berberis; species Berberis vulgaris. The sequence goes on from OY747125.1 coordinate 22,920,223, forward strand.
AATTGATAGCATGGCTTGCCGAGAGAGTTATTTTGCAACTTGATCAAGATTCAATTCAACTAGATAATATTGACATGCCTTTGGTAAGATAAATATTGATTGCTTTGGTATTTATACCATGTATTTGTGTAACTTAAATAGTTGTATTCTTGTGTATATGATTCCTATTTTTATACATTCTTTCTTTATAGAGCAAGTACAACAATTCAACGAACAAGTGCACATTGTTTGATTGGAGTGGAAAAGATGAAATAGTGGCAGAAGGACGTTGGCATTCGAGTGATCCAAAAACACTGATCAATGATATTCCTCTTGGACCTAATGCCATGATTGTTTGGGTAGATATTTAAAAAAATCATGACGCATTTTTATGGAGGCCTACATCTAATATGACATGCATTAAAGATGTTGTTGGTTCTACTACAGCTTGGCCGGCAGACAAAGTTGTTTTGGAAAAAGTACCTGAAAATTAGGAAGTCGAAAATGCATCATATCATTTGGTAAGTTAAATGTGATTGACATACACTAATGCATAATTGAAGTAAATATATATATCTTCAGGAATCTATTAGTAAAGTGATTACTCAGTTTAATGTATTTGTCCTGTTTGACTTGTTGTTAGAGTGTGAACATGGGCTCAAAGAAAACTGCAAGTTGTTGGATGTTAGTGGTTCGGGACAAGTAGTTGCTAAAGGACGTTGGTTTTCAAGTGATCCAAATCAGGTTGTTCATCACATTCCCTTGGGTCCTAATGCTATTAAAGTTTGGGTAGATAGTCCAAAAGTTCCTACTACATCTCTTTGGAGGCCTACATCTGAGCTGGAATTTATTGAAGATGCCATTGGCACTACAATAGCATGGCCAGCATACAAAGTTGTTATGATTTAGAGCTTCGGTAAGCATTGACCGAGACTTGTAATATATATTAGAATGCATGAATGAATATCTCTCTTGGTTTTGAATTCCTGAATATATGTTTGAACTACTACCAATTTTGTAGATCCACTTGTATTCATGCATATGTACGTATGTTATATGAATGTTAATGCTGTAATGTTACTATGTAATGTTGTACCGTTGTTGTTAATGTTGCACATGTAATGCTATTGTGTAATGTTGTAATGCTGCTGTTGCGTAATGCTGTAGAATACTGTTAAATGTTAGTTTATGTATTGTATAATAAGATGTTTCACCGCTTCAGATGTCAATTGATTTTGCATTTTAGGGAGTTGTATTCATCTAAATAGGTTTTTAGGGAGTTTTGATAGATAGATATGAGGAGATTGGTTGGAATAATATGAGGAGATTTCTCCAAAATGTTTAGAGTGTTTTATTAAGCGCTTAACTTCAAAGGATGATGAGAGAGATAAATTGCAAAAGGAAACTAGGACAGCATCTGAAGGTTGGAGAGTGAAAAATCAGCAGTTGGAATCACAGGTTCACTTTTGCTATTGAGATTTTTTACCTTTTAAATGCATTTGGTCATTTTGGCACTGATTAGTCCCTGCTGTTCAAGTACTTACAATTGGGTATGCTTGCATGGGTATGTAGCTGCTGAATATGCTTGCATGGGTATGTTGAAGCTTTTCTACTTCAGCTTCAATTTGAGTATGAAATTCGGGACTAAATCAACTAATGATCGGAGGCAGGTATTGAGATATGCTTCAAATTTAATATAAATGCAGCTCCGGAGTCAGGTATTGAGGTATGGTTTATGTCAGAATGTCATGATTAGCCTGTTTTTACTTGGGGTACAGCTGAATGGTAGGCATAGTGAACTCCATTTTATTTCACTTCTGAGTTTCTTTTTTTCTTCACCATTCAATTTTGAATAGAAAGCTTTCGTTTCTGTAGGAAGCTATGGAGGTAATGGTTGCTTGCGCTGCCATGGCAATGTTAAATAAAGGTGATCAAGATAAAGAACACAGAGGATGATCCCAAATCTTCGGAAACCTCATGGTATAGTTTTCCTGCACAGGTAAACTAAATTTTTGACTCTGCCGTTAGTCCCTTCTGTAACATGGCTTGATGTTGGTTCATGCAGCTATTTGGCATGGTAATCTTGATACTTGGAGCAGCTTTTATACTGTTTCTTGGAACTGCTATTTGGAGCATCTTCTTGGTAATTGCAATGCCTCACAATAGAATTTTTTTGTCAATTATTTACTACTACAGCAAAAAACGACAATTATTTGACAGTACAGCTTACTCATGCACTCGAAAACTGGCAAAGGAAGTTCAAGAAAATCTAGAACCCAGGTTCCCTAGTTGGGTGAACACTATGTCCAAAACACATGTTGGTTGTCGATTTAAGTTGGTAACCTCAATTTTTCTATACACATTATGAACAAAGATTGCGGCACTGGGAACATTAATTTCTCATTGTTTCTTCATTAACATTATTTTGTTTTACCTTGTGTTGTAGGGAATACCTGAACGTATTTGCGACTCCCACCTTCCCAAGAGTAACATTGTGATTGATTTGGTCGACGAGTATCAGGATGAATACCAAGTTCTGTATTCAGTAAAAGAGATGGCTTTGATTCGTGGATGGAAAGATGAATCAGCTATTTAGTCAATTATCGAGTCCATCTGTTTTTTCAGGGTATGAGCCAGCTTGAACTCGAAAATGAGGTTCAAGATGATTTAAAACGTACCGCTGAGAGCTAGCTTGAATACTTGGACATGAGGGGATGTTGGGATGTGAAACTCGGCGATAAGTTCCTGCAGGAACTCTGGGTTGAAGGTGATGGGGCCCCTTATAGTGGACTGTTATGGAAGGAATAACTGGGAGGATGATTTCTATGATGATTCAAATTCTTCAGGTTACTTGGCTTGGAATTCATAGCAAGTCAAGCAACTGATTGCACTGAAGAAAGCTCTGATAGAGCCTGGGATGTATTTGTTACAATGGAAGAAAACTCTTATGGAGCCAGAGTGCAGATTGGAACTTGAGTGTAGATTGGAGCCTGAGAGCCCGAGTGCAGAATGGAGCTTCTGTATGGGATGTATTTGTTACAATGGAAGTGGATTTGTGTGATTCATCTTTCACATGTTCTGATATAAAGAGATTGTTTCACATGTTGTGCTCAGCCAAGGTCAGCGACCTGTCATGACTGTTAACTCTGTTTACTACATCTGTATTGCTAGTTATCTACTTGCTATCACTTTTACTTTGTTTGGAACTTCTGTATGCTCTAGTGAAGTAAATGTCACAACAAAAGTTGTGTTTTTATGCAGGTGAACTTCTGTATGCTCTAGTGTGTTTTTATGTAGGTGTTTTTATGGAAGTGAAGAGAAGTGAACTTATGTGTTTTTATGCAGGTGAACTTAAGTGATAGTGAAGTTGTGTTTTTATGTAAATGTCACAACATAAGTTGTGTTTTTATGTCACAACAGAACTTCTGTATGCTCTAGTGAAGTGAACTTAAGTGAACTTGTGTTTTTATGCAGGTTTGATAACAGTACTATCAGACATGATTGCAGACTCATCAAAATAGCTTCATTGAGTCCGAAAAATTTGAAGGATTAATGGTGTAGGGAAGTTGGATACAGTGACTTTGAAAGCTAAAATTTCAAGTCAGTTCACTCCACTTGCCAAACTTGCTTCAACTATTTGTTGTAAATGTCATTTTAACCGAAGTTGTGATCTTTGTATACAGATGAAGAAGTGAATGATTGCCCAATTGAACAAGTTCGTCTAACAGCCTGATTCTCATGAACTTGAAAAATTTATCCATTTGTTTGTTATCCATTTCTATTCTTGTGTATTGTGCTTGTACTAAATATCATTTGTTTGTTATACAACAAAAGGTCTTTGACTCACCCCTGCTTTATTTCTCCACAAACCCACCCTTTTTTGTCTATCATTATCTGAGTCTCAGATTGAATTCTCTCCGTTTTTGAGAAGGATCTGTTCTTGAGAAGGATCTCAAGATCCAGTCGGAATTTGTTTTTGAGAAGGATCTCTCCGTTTTGCATTATTTCTTGTATTAAATTTTCACAAGTTTATTTTATGATCAATGACCCTAACATTTAAATGTTGTTCTTATTTCCTCCAGGCAAGACTATTTGTGCAAGAATTGTAAAAGACCTAGACATTTTGCTAGAGAATGTCCTAATGAGACTGCTTGCAACAACTGTGGACTTCCTGGGTAAGCTTTACTTCGTTCATATGGACTTGTTTTGATCTTTGAAGACTGGATTTGGCTTTTTTATTTTATTTTTATTTTTTTAATATTGATTTTTTCATTATTATCTTTTGAAGGTCTTGTTTGTGCCTTGAAACTTAAATAACATAAAATCTGTGTTTTAAAATATGTGCTTTAATTTTTTTGATTCTTGTCATATATGATTCATTTTTTTAGTCTAGTCTAGCATAATGGATTTATTGGGGATTTTTATTGCACTTTTTAGTTTTATTTAAAATTTAATTTTGATTAGAGGTTTATATTGAGATGTTGTACTCTGTGAGCATTAGTGACATCAAATCCCTCATTTGGCACTGAGGTTACACTTTGAAAGTGTTAAGTGGTGTTTCTTTCCACCCGTGTTTGATAAATGGGGATATCATTTTCAATATGTAAGTCTGTTTTTTTTTTGTATTCCTTGTGATCTGCGCAGCCACTTCTGGCTTCAACTTATTTGATTGTGTATTGAGGGTGTCAATGTTTCAATAAGAGGGGACCTTAATGATGTGAAAAATAGATGACGAGTCTGATAACATCCATTCTAAAACTTGATGTTAACTGAGGCATTTGTCTGAGAGGTATCCCCTGCCACGTGTATCGATCGTTTGTCCCCTAGTTGCTACTAACCATCCCTGTGGGCTAATGTTATGTTTGTTGTCTTGTTCATGGTTTCTTCTTCCGTTCGCTTCAACTTTTTTGGTGTTGTTCTATGCCTGGTTAGAAGCTTGCATCTATGAATTATTATTCCATATTCTTCCATCTAAAAGTTTTGGAAACATAATACAATTGTACTTTGAATTGATGATTATGCAATTTCATATCTCAAGTCATGTATAGCGAAATGTAAAAATCTCACTTACAGCAATGTTTTGTATTGACTACTAGCAATGTAATTAGCGTATTATCCAGAAAAGACTGCTACTTCCTCTACTAATATAAATGATCATATTCTAGGCACATCGCTTCTGAGTGCAATGCTAAGACTATGTGTTGGAACTGCAAGGAATCTGGGCACATGGCAAGTGAGTGCAGCAATGATCCAATATGCCATGTGTGTGGCAAAGTAGGCCACTTGGCTCGTGACTGCTCAGGCTCGGGCCTGCCTCTCTAGGATGCAAGACTATGCCGTAACTGCTATAAATGAGGCCCCTTACATTGCTGTTGATTGCACTAATGAGAAGGCTTGTAACAACTGCCGTAAGACGGGTCACCTGGCTCGTGAATGCCCAAATGATCCTGTTTGCAACGTATGTAATGTTTCTGGACATGTTGCCCACCAGTGTCAAAAGGAAACTACACACCTTGCTTCTGAGATTGTCGGTGGCCCTTTCCTTGATATTATTTGTTGCAGTTGTGGTCATCCAGGGCACATCATTCGTGACTGTGTGGCCATTATCATCTGCCACAACTGTGGTGGGCGAGGGGACCAAGCTTATGAGTGCCCTTCAGGGCGGATGTTTGATCAGGGTCTCCGTAGGTATTAATCCGTTGTTGCATGTCAGGAAGTCAGAATGCTAGAAGCCTGGCAGATCTTTGTATTATCAAAGGAATTTGGGTTGTGTTGATGAATACTTTTATTAATATCTATTATGCACTCTTAGTAGTTAGTTACACCCCTTCCTGTTTTCGAGAGTTATTGTGCACCATCAATGGTTTTGTATTGGTACATTTTCAAGCTATTATTCAAATTTCCTGTCAATAAAATGTATTCCATAATCTTGTATCTTGATCTACTATCCTTTTTAAGTTTCCAGATTACCTTTTTAAATTTCCTGATTACGGTGAACTAGCTCTACTACAAGAAAAATGTTGATTAATAGCATTTCAAAAATGCTATGGTATGTAGATTATTTATAGCGTTTCAGAAACACTATGGTATAATATACAATAGCGTTTCAGAAATGCTATGGTATAGTCTACAATATCATTTTTGAAACGATATAAACCATACCATAGCGTTTCTAAAACGCTATTATATACTATACCATAGCGTTTCAGAAACGCTATAAATAATTTACCTACCATAGCGTTTTTGAAACGCTATAATAGCCCCTGTTTCTATTATAGCTCCGGCAGACATAGCATTTACTAAAACGCTATGGTATCCTACCATAGCGTTTTTGAAACGCTATTAATCAACACATTTCTTGTAGTGCGTAAAGCGGGTCGACACCCTAATACTATTATAACTCTTGTTTCTTGCTTGCTCGCTTACAATTGGTTATACAATTGATCCAAATGAGCCCTTACTTAACTATTACATCAATTCACTCCAACTATTACAATCATTACAACATTACAACCATTTACTCGACCACTACAACCATTGCAACTATTCACTTTAAACTTGAACTTTGACACAATTAGATTCAAATTTCACTTCCAACATCCCTCCTCAGTTTGAAACTTCTATCTTGAATTTGTTTATTTTTCAACACCTATAAAACTAAATTCATCCAAGCAATCACTCCTAGCATATTTTTCATTTTGTTGAACACGTCCATTTTAGGGTTTTGTAAAATGTGAACAACTTGGTCTTGAGTCTTGAGTGGAATAAGCTCAATCTCTTTGTTCTTCAGATGCTCACGGATGAAATAAAAACGAGTCGTGCTTGCTCCTTTCATGCAATATAGGATTTTTTGTAAGAGCAATAGCGGATTTGTTGTCAACGTAGATTTTTGTTGGTTCTTCCCGTTGAAACCGCGCGAAGTTCTTTGATAAACTTCTGTAACCAAAGTGCATGACACACAGCAGCTGATGCAACAACATACTCAACTTCACATGGAGATAAAGTAACAATAGGTTGTTTTTGGACAACCACGTGAAGGTTGGTCCTCCTATAGTGTTTCTTCTAACATCTAGATCTCCACTCCAACAACTGCTAAAAACCTTCAAACAGAAAGTCACCACTTGACGAATAAAAATATTCCATGATTATTTATACCTTTTAGATATCTAAGGATTCTTTTTTATGTTTGCATATGTGTGAACTTAAGTTCCTCCATATATCAACTCACGAAACCAACTTCGTAATGTAAATTTGGTCTAGTACAAGTTAAATTGCACAAACTTCCAACCAAACTTTTCAAAGTTATTGGATTAATTCATTTTTATTTTCTACTTTATCAATTTAAATAACTTGAGGTCACACTCCGCAGTCTGTCGGATGTCCCCCGCCTTGTCCAATCGTGACCCCTTCCTCTCCCCCCTGTTTCAATTCGCGAAGTTGAAGAAAAAAAAAATCAATTTTTCAACTTCGTCCTTGATCCTATTTTCAATTCAGTCTTTAGTTTTCAATTTTTATTTAAGCCCCTGGACCCATATGGTTATCTTCCCGACATGTTCAGTCAATAGCACCACATTCTGTTGACCATGTTATTTGCAGCCGCACAGATGGATTTGTACCACCGTAGAACAATATTGATGAGACTATTTGGGTTAATTTTATGGAAAATTTTGGTGATAAGTTTGCACGCAATATTCAATTCATGAAGTGGGTTTCTTGTGCGACAACGGTTTATTATTTTTTTGAAGTGTGTTCTTAATTTGATTGTTCATGTTTTAAGCCATTACAAAGGAAAGTTTCGAGGTTGCCTTCTACTTGTGCCTTAAGCCTTGTGTTTACTCAGTGGTTGTTTGTCTCTTGTGGACTTCATTGACTTCAAGCTTGAGGATGAGCTTCTTCAATTCAGGGAGGTTGATATAATTAACATATTTATTAATATTAGGAATATGAGTATTTTAGCAATATTATGTTGTGATGCAATCATTTTTCGTTCTCGCCTTTGACATTGACATGCTGACCTACACAAGGAACGCACATGAGCCACGGACCACCGTTGTGGTGGCCAATGACACTCCGATGCTAAAGTCAGATAGGGATCTGAGGAATGTGTAATGTTGCAAACAAGGAATTTTTAGCGTGCCTTAGCTTACCAACCTCATGTCTTATTTATAGTGCACGAGTCTTGGTTTGACCAGGTCATCGATGACGTAGTTTAGGGAAGAAGATATCCGTGGAGACCATTCTCTAATTAGTAATCGTGTTGTGGAGGGAAGGTTTCATGTTAGCCATGTGCTCCTACATACACGAGAGATAGTTCCCGTTTCGAGAGCAGTCTATAGGTAGAAGTCTCCATATGTGACACATACTCTGAAATCTGCTTTCTAGTTGGAAGCAAAGAGTTGTTGTAATTGCCCGTTCGAAGCTAATCATCGAGATACTTGCCTTAGCAGGGCTTACAGGTATTGAGGATAGCAGTAAGACATGTGGGCTTAGTAGGTTGTGAGAATTTGAGTCTGTCTGGCCGACTGCATTGGGCGGGCTTAGAACCGCTTGGGCCGGATTAGTGTTGGGCTGACGCTAGGGCCTATTATTCCTTGAGGACCTGCAATTGTTTATTCTAAAGGATGATCAGACGCCCATGTTTTCGCCAGAGGGTTTTATTGTTTGCACCATGGGATGCTCCAAAATGGAGTCCCTTTCCTGTTCTTGATGTGATTTGGGACTTCTTAGATTTTCTTTGAATCCCTCTTGTCAAGTTGGTACCCAATGGGTACAGGATCGTTCTTTTTATTTTGATCGGAGCGAATTGTGTGACTCCGTGGGTGATCCAGTTGCTGACTTATACTCGGTTGAATGATCATGCCGTTTGTAAGATGACATCACTGGCTTGCTTCGAGAACTTGCCAGATGATTTCAAATCCTTGCAGAAGTACTTCTTCTTGGCTCCTGCTGACTCAAAGTATTTCCAGTTCAAGGGTCAACCGCTCGAACGAGAGTTCAAACCACTTTGTAAGTGTAGTTTTTTCTTCCGATTTCGTTGCGCTGATTGTATGCTTACTAATTTGATGCATGTATTTCTTTGCAGGGAGGTTTCTTACCACTCCTTTTACACCAGAGGAGCCAAACACTATAAAGAAATTTCGTGAGTTGCCAAAGAGGAATGTGGAGGATGTCATATGCGTTACCAACTTTATTCGCAGTGGACTGTGGGACAACTGGCATGAGGCTCCCACTCTTTACCGATCGTCGGGAGTTTAGTCTAAAGGTGGGTCCCCTTCTAGGAAAAGAAAAACCGCTAGAGTAAAGGCTCATTTTTTGTCTGACACGGGGGGGGGGGGGGGGGGCTTTTTGAAACGCTTGCCTCCTTTGTGGGTTCGAAGAGGTCCCGTGTTAGGATTGGTTTGTCTTCCAAATGGTCCGCTCCAGTAAGTGAAGAGCGTGAGCTTGATCATCCTGCCAAGGCGGAGGCCAAAGTGTCCGGTTGGGAGGATAGATTCCAGCAGGAGTTGGATCTGACCCATCGTGATTTGGAGGTTGCGTAGGAAGCTGTGGCTGAGGCACGTTCTGAACTGTGATCCCTCACTGAGGAGAATCCCTCGAAGGAGGTTGATTGGTTCAATGTGAAATTTAACGCCCGAGTAGTGAGGAAGGTCGAGGACCAGCTTGAACTGGAGCAACATGAACTCGGTGCTGTGAAGGGAAGTTTCCCTTTTAGCCATGTGCTCCTAGATACGTGGGAGATAGTTCCTGTTCCGAGAGCAGTATATAGGTAGAAGTCTCCATGTGATACATACTCTGGAATCTGATCTTCGAGATACTTGCCTTAGCAGGGCTTACAGGTATTGAGGATAGATGTGAGACACATGGGCTTAGCAGATTGTGAGAATTCGAGTCTGTCTGACGGACTGCATTAGGCGGGCTCGCTTGGGTTGGATTAGTGTTGGGTTGTTTCTGATAATCCTCTTCCACCTCCTCTTCCTCAGCACAACTGGCCGTCTACCCAATAGGGAACCAACTCCAGTGCAGCACTAGAAGGTGGAGGTGTTGCTGCTGCTGGTAGTAGTGGTTCAGAGCTTCACCCTATTCCAACTTCTTTAGACATCACCAACGGTGCCAGTGGGTCGGAACGATGTGGTGGACTTGGGCTTGGAATGGAAGATTGGCAGAGTATGTTGTCAGAATCAACCTCAGCAGCAGCAGCAGCATCAGTTATAGCTTCATCTCCAACTCATTTCATTTCCCCATTCAATCCCTTTGCTAAAAATGGTGAAATAGAAAGATTCAAATCCACAGATTTGGATCGTCCAATAGATCTAACGGTCCAGATCTGTGGGCATGACGCCCTCCTGCGCTTTGTGGGCATAAGCTCCCCGGGTCCGCAAAGATAACGAGCAATCTTATTGGGTGATTTTCTATGATTACATACTGTACTTCGCTATCATTTAATAGTCTTATTCTTGGTATGCATTAAACAATTTAATAGGGATATTTTGCGTATCCAAGTGTTGTTAGTCAATAAGGAATCTCAAATCATCATATTAATTCTCATTGGATTAACTGATCCCTAAGTCAAATCTTCACCAACTTGCTATTTAACCTAATTTGTTGACAGAAGAAGAAGAAGAATAAGATGTAGAGGATGTAGTTTGTTTATGTATTCAAAATGAAACTTGTTCAGCACATGCCTGCCCCCACTTCTACATCTTTGAATTTTCAGCTCTCTGGCCCTTCACTTTCACTAGGATCAAGCAACACTTTCACTAGGATCAAGCAACAACCAATGTGACTCGGCGGCCGCACAACTCTCCTTTCTTAAACCGAATACCACAAAACCCCAACTCTGAGGCTCAAAACCAAAAACGTTCATGGAGTATTGTCTTTGCAACAATCAAAGAGCAAAGAGCAAAGACAGATCAATTTTATCCGTACTGTAAGCTTCTTTTCATTGTTCAATTAAACAAAGTTTTTGTATTCTCTTGATCTAAGTTTATTCCATAAAACCCAATTTGCTAAAAACAAATAGAATTGGCGCATTCACGGAAACGTTACCTCATAAGCATGAGCTATATATATAGGTTTAATCGGCGATATCTGAATGTTTCATCTTGTTTTCTGCAGATAGAAACACACATTATTCGAGTGCATAATTAAAGAAAGGGGAGGGAAAGACATTGTCATTTCTGGTTATCTTCATCATAAACAATAGGCTCTCCTTAATCAGTTCAATAGACTCTTTTCTCATCATGCCAATTCAATCCAACATGGAAATATCGGGTCCTGAAACAAATTCTCAACAGAGGGAATTTGCTCTTCCAGTTGATTCTGAAAACAAGGCAACTAAACTCAAGTTAAACTCGGTGGCAGCACCCCATATGCGTTCATTTCACCTATCTTGGATATCATTCTTCGCATGTTTTGTCTCTACTTTCGCAGCACCGCCTCTCCTCCCCATCATACGTGAAAACCTCAATCTCACTTCCACTGACATTGGTAATGCTGGGATAGCATCAGTTTCTGGTGCAATCTTTGCACGGCTTGCCATGGGTACTGCATGTGACCTGTTTGGCCCTCGCCTTGCTTCTGCTTTCCTCATCTTACTCACCACACCTGCAGTCTATTTCACTGCTTTGGCTTCCTCCCCTGTTTCCTTTCTCCTTGTCCGCTTTTTCACCGGCTTCTCCCTCTCCACCTTTGTGTCAACCCAATTCTGGATGAGCAGCATGTTTTCTGCTTCTGTTGTAGGGGTTGCCAACGGTGTAGCTGCTGGCTGGGGCAACCTTGGAGGTGGGGCGACCCAACTCCTCATGCCACTTGTTTTCTCACTCATCCGCCGACTTGGAGCTACAGATTTCACTGCCTGGCGCATTGCATTCTTCATCCCTGCCCTGTTCCAAACTTTCACAGGGTTGGCTATTCTTATCTTTGGTCAGGACCTGCCAGAAGGTAACTTCAAGCAGCTACAGAAATCTGGCGAGAAGGCAAAAGATAAAGTCACGCAAGTTTTCTATCATGGTATCACTAATTATAGGGGTTGGATATTGGCCCTGACTTATGGATACTCTTTTGGGGTAGAACTCACAGTGGACAACATAATAGCCGAATACTTTTTTGATAAGTTCAATTTGAATCTCCATACTGCTGGGATGATAGCTGCAAGCTTTGGGCTAGCAAATTTGTTCTCGCGACCTGGTGGAGGATTGCTCTCTGATGTGATGGCAAAGAAGTTTGGGATGAGAGGTAGGATCTGGACTTTGTGGGTGGTACAAACCATGGCAGGCATACTGTGTCTTCTGCTTGGGAGAGTGTCCTCACTAGGTGGTTCAGTAACTGTGATGATCATTTTCTCGTTGTTTGTTCAAGCTGCTTGTGGACTAACGTTTGGAGTAGTTCCTTTCATCTCCCGACGGCAAGTTTAGTTAATTCTGCATGATTTTATTTATTTTATTTTTCTCTAACTTTCTAAATCAAGGACTTCCCCAAGCTTCTTCTCCTTTATTAACTTGCCAGAGATTTTAGTTTCATTTGCTTCTTGCAGATTTTTGCTTCAAACCTTGTCATGAACAAACTTTTCCTGGACATCTATTAGGCACTCTTTCTCTTCTGATGACAATTTCACTTTCAGGTCATTGGGCCTGATTTCAGGAATGACGGGAGCTGGAGGAAATGTTGGTGCAGTTTTGACTCAATTGATTTTTTTCACAGGCTCTAAATACTCGAAAGAGACAGGCATAACTCTTATGGGAGTAATGATAATATGTTGCACCCTACCAATTTGTTTGATCTACTTCCCACAGTGGGGTGGGATGTTTTGTGGTCCATCAGCTGTGCAAAACGCCACAGAAGAAGAGTACTATGCATCAGAATGGAATTCTAAGGAAAAAGAGAAAGGCTTTCATGAGGCAAGCTTAAAATTTGCAGATAATAGCAGAAGTGAAAGAGGTAGAAGAGAGGTTTTTGCATCTACTCCTAATGAAACCCCACCAACACATGTTTGAATGCTTCTTAGTCGAATGTGGTGTCTACCAAAATCCCCCAAAAGAGCCACAGAAACACAAAGAACAGATGCTTTAATAAAGTTTAGTAGCCTTGCTCTAATGTCCTTGTGTGAGTGTGTTTCTCTGTAAAATCACAACTTTTTAGCTGATGTAGCCAGCAGCTTCTAAGAAATAAGTATGTTTCTCCATTAGTCTTCATATGGGTAAAAGCATATTCCGCTATAAAGAATTTTACTTTTAAGAGAATGTAAAAAATAAATAAATATACCAAACAGTGGTTATCATTAGATGCTAATATGTTCAGATAAAACTAATCTTATTTAACAATGCACTTTTCATCTCTATGTTTTTAAAATAAATATGCACTGACTGTCGAAAACAAAACAAAAAAAGAGTGTGGATGCAGGTGCAGCCCTTAACTTTCCAACATCCTCATAGTTTGAAACGGAATCAGCCTTTCTTGCTGTTTGGTAGTGAAACATTTAAGGGACATAGATTGAGCGTAGTCAAAGTCGGCCGAAGCGTTGACAACTCGTTTCGCTTTGACAAAGTGAAAAGTGAAACCAAAAAGCAAGAAAGGGCCGCCGCTTTTGCTAAAGAGTAAAAGTTATGCTTTGACCACTTATGGGATTTTTGTTTTGTTTGTATTTTTAAGGATTTAAAAAAAAATTACAATAGAGATTGGTTCCAAAGTCCAAATAAAGATCTTTATTTTTTTTTTAAATAATTGTTTTCAAAATTAAGTATACAAACTATATTTGCTAATTTGCCACCAAGTAGACTATATAATACAGGAAAACATTCTATTAAATTATTAGTAAATTAGATATTGTCTAATAAATTTAAATTGATTATTTATTTTAATTTTAATTTAATTAGGTGTTATTGATGATTGATATAATGCAACTATAAGGAATTTTATTTATTTGGATTTTTATAATTGAAGCGCTTGGTTCGCTTTTCGCTTAAAGCAGTAAAAAATTTCCACGCTTCGCCTTCGATTTTTGACTACCTTGTATAGAATTATCATCATCTTAACTCAAAATCACTGTGTGCCCAATTGGAACTTTCCAACAATAGCAGTTCTAATAGTTGCAATCCTTATTAAAATTTTGAAAAAAGGTAATTTTCTATATCTAAAAGCCGTGCGACACTACTATTTTCCAAAAACATTATGTAGCATTGTGATTGGCGACACACGATATAACATTCGTTTTCTATCTTTAGTGTATCTTACCATGTAAAGTATTTGAATGCAGTTAGAATAAATATTTAATTGTTTCTAATGTTTAAGAATAGGGCATTTAGTAATTAAAATGAGTATCATTAGGAGAAAAAAAAAAAAGGGGGCATTGGCATAAAAAGGAATTATTTCAACTCGAACAAATTAATAAACAATGTTTTTAGTTTAGTAGGGTCTTTTTAAATAAATAAAACTTAACTAGGTCTAAACTGGCAGCCAAACTAAAATTTTGTTATTTTAGCCCAATCTCTATAAATTTTTTGATTGAAATGCTCTCATTAAGTTTACATACACAGACAAGTAAAAGGCGAATAAGCATAGCGTGGTGGTTGGATATGAAAACCCTTTTTGTTTGATCGTTTGATTTGCATATTCAGTTGATTTGCATATGTTGCCATTTTGTATTGGAAACTCACTAATTTGAACCGTATGACTAAACTTCCCCAAATAAATAGTGATTGTGTATATCTTCAATTCTAAATTTTCTTTCCAATTTTACCCTCCTGACTCTATGGTATTTACAAATTAAAATCAAATGGTGGATAAAAGTCACAAAGGATATTGGTGTCATTCAAACGAAAAACGCTATTACACTTTTCTACCATTTACCCTACCAAAGTTAAACTATTTACAATCAAAATCAGCCCCTTAAACATGCATTAATTATACCTAAGCCCTTAATATAATTTATTTGAAGCTCTCCAATTATCTATAAATTATAAAATGCCCTTACATCTAACTTTTTGATTTCTCATTATGCCATCCACATTTCCTACTTTTACAATCAAAACCAGGCACTCATGGCCCTAACATAAATTATTTGAACCACTTATTTATTTTAAACTATACATAGGCACTTAAAATTATATAAAAATTATTTTGTTTAGAAATTCAATAATAATTTTTCTTATTATTGAATTGTTGTAATAAAATAAAATAAAGTATTAAATATCCGCGCACGTCACTACAACACAAATGGGCATTAATAGCATATGACCATAGCATTTTTTCATAAAGTGCTATGAAAAGTCAAAACTTAATTTGTTCAATGATTTGTAAAATGCTATAAAAAGTTATAAAATGCTATCAATGCCCAAAATGATTTGTGCATTTGTAAAATGCTATGAAAGGGTATGTAGGCGGGAGTTGCAATTCGCAGGGCGCCAAGAAGCCCGCTCGAATCGAAAAAAAAGAAGCAAAACAAAGAAGAAGGAAGGAAGGAAGTTCTTCTCCTTCTCTATCTCCCTCTCCCTCTCCGTTCTGCTCTCCCTCTCCGATCGCTCTCCCTGTAGTTGTCAACCACCTCTCCGACTACCTGTTTCGCCATGCTCTCCCTCTCCAACGTTCTCTACTTCTCGCCGTACGTGCTCTCGCTCTCCGTTTCAGGTCGGTATCTGATTCTCAACACACTCACTCTCTCTTGCTTTGCTTTCACCGCAAACCCTAACGATTTTTAATTTGTATCAGTTTTTGAAGTAATTGTGGAAGTCTTTGAAGGCTTTGAAGGATCAATCTTTGTATCAGTTTTGGTTGATTGAAGGATCAATTTTTCAGATAGGTAATTCTGGAATTGTAATTTTTTCTTTTTCCTCTTTGATTTCCTTATTAGAATATTAATTTGGTTGAGTTGTGTCGTTTTTCATTTTGAGTTGTGTTGTTCTTAAATTTAGGACTTTTGTATTCATCATATTCATAACCTTGTTATTCAATTTTAATTGGGTCATAATTTTACAGACCTGATTGACCTCAAATCATGTTGTTCCTACTTATTTTGCAGTAATTTCTCTGGGTATTCTGGGGATATATCACAAAGTAAAGTATAGTTGGGTATTCTGGGGATCTTTGGCTGTTGGGGGTGATTTCATTGTCATTAGATCTATTGAAGAAAGAAAATGGGTGAGGGCTAGACGATATAGAAGAAGGCAGTTTGTGGAATTCATTAGTGACTATAATCTTTGTGACTTTGTTTTTAAAGGGGGGTCTTTTACTCGGTGCAATAATCAAAGACAACCCTATATGTCTAGGATTGATAGATTTCTACCTAGCAATGATTGAGTGGATCACTTTCCTGATCTTAGTGAACTTCCACTTGAAAAGGGAGGGTCCGATCACCATGCCATTTGTCTCAAACCCAATATCTCCCTCTTTGGTCCTAGACATTCATGATTATTGGGTCTCTTTTGACATCCAAGGCAGGAAAGGTTTTGTTATCTGGAAGAAACTCAAAATGTTTAAATCTTTCTTGAAAGAGTAAAACAAGGAAGTGTTTGGGAAGCTTCACTCTCTCACTGAAAATGCTCAAGCTAGTCTTCACACCCTTGATTTGATAGAGGAGGATAAAAACTTGACTAATACTGAGTTCGCTCAAAGAATTGAACTCAAAACTGAAATTAACAAGCTTCTTATGTGAAATTTGTTTTGGAAGAGGGCAGGGGCAAAGTGGGGTAGATTTGGTAATTATTGTTCCAATTATTTCACAAGATGGCAAATTATAGAAGAATCTCCAATTCTATCTCACACCTTCAAATTGAGGGAGAGAATATTGTGAATCAGAAACTTATGTCTTATCATATTCTTTAATTTTTATAAAGATCTTCATACTGAGATAATGTTTGGAGACCTATTATTGATCTGGCTTTGTTCAACACTCTGGATGTTGTGTCCTCTTCCTCTTTGTAATCATGTGATTCTTGCCTTGCAAACCTAGAAGCCGATGTGGCATTTGATCTTTTCCTAGTGATTTATTCCATACAGGTTGGGATTTTATGAAAGAGGATATTATGGGGGTGGTAGAAGATTTCAACAACAGCTCTTTCCTTGAATGGACACTGAATACTACTCTCATATTTCTGATTCCCAAAGTGAAAGAGCCTTCGTTAATTGTGGATTTTAGACCTATCAGTCTTTTGAATTCCATTTATAAAACCATTTCCAAGGTTTCGTCTTGTAGGCTCAATTATGTTCTTTGACAAATTATCTCTCCTTTTCATTTTGCTGGAATTGGTGATAGGCAACTCATTGATGGGGTTTTGATTGCCATTGAGATTATTGATTTTAGAATAAGAGACCAAAAAGCCAGGTCTGATCTGATGTTCAAAGTTGACTTTGTCTCTTTGAGTTATCAAAAAATCTCTGTCTGCCTTTGGATTTGGAGATAAATGGAATGCTTGGTTCCACACTCTTGTTACTACAGCTTATTTCTCCATTGCTATCCTCGGATCTCCAGCCGGCAATTTCAAATCTAGTAGAAGGATTAGACAAGGAGATCCTCTTTCTCCCCTTTTATCTTTGGCTGCTGAAGGGCTATCTGCTTTAATCTCTCGAGCTCAAAAAAATGTGGGTCTCATTCATGGTTTCCAGGTCTATAGCACCTCCCTATCCATTGCCTTGTTGCAATATGTTGAGGATTCTGTGATCTTTATTGGTGCCTGCATTGAAAAGGTTTTGGTTATGAGTGACTCGTTGCTATGGTTTATAGTAATTTTGGGGCTGAAGGTGAATTTTTTCTAAATCTGTTGATCAATTAACATTGTTCCAGACATCAATGCCTAGGCATCTATTCTGGGTTGTAGAACTGGTATCTCCCTTGCTCTTATTTGGGCCTTCCCCTTGGTGCCCAGTTTAGGTGTATTAAGGTATGGGATGAGGTTGTACAGAATATTGAAAACAGGTTTGAGTAACTGGAAGAATAAATACATCGTCAAGGCGGGTAGAGCTACTCTCCTTCAAAACAATTGCCTCGATTCTTGTTCATACGATGTATTTGTGTGTCATTCTTGTTTTAGTTGCCAACCAAGTTGAGAAATGCATGAGAAGGTTCTGTTGGGGTTTTTTTTTCCCCTAATTTTAAGAACTACTAAGGTATACCAACCAAAATCTAGAGGGGGTTGGGCCTTAACACTGCTCCCCTGTTGAAGTGGATTTGGAGCTTTGGAACTGAAAATGAGGCACTGTGGATACAAGTATTGTAGAGTAAAATTCCTGCATTTTTCTTGAAATTTCTTAGGGTTCTATGTTTCCTTCTTATTCTAATATCTGGGTGTTCTTGTTGTTTTGCAGGTGTTAAAGGAAGAGTCTTGTTTGGCGTGAAATTCTCCATTTTTACAAGTTTCAGGTTTGTTTTGACCTTTGGAGTTTTTGCTCCTCTTTAAGCTCTCATTATCTTTTGCATATTTGCCCTTTAGCGCAATTATTAAGAGATAATTTCTTTGTATGTCTTTGTAACATATTGTCATTGAAAATATAGAAGCTGTGGGTTTTGAAGGATAAATCTTTGGACTTAGTTTTGTCGTAGAGAGGCAGAAAGTTAGTTTTGCAAACACTTCTTAAGGTTTGGATAAACTTCAACCTCATTTCCCTTTTGAATGTAATGTTTGACACTAAAATTTTGAATTTGAACTTATGGTGTATGACCTGAAAATTTGTTAAATCACTGAAATGTACCAGTATTCACTGTTAAGTCCTACTTGTTTCATCCCCTTTATTTGAAGGCAACATCACCAAAATAATTTAAGGAATACCTATTCCTGACTTGGACATATTGTCTGTATGGTATTTCGTTGGTGCTTTGTATCCATTCGATATAATCACCACGACAACTGCTTAAGCTCATCAATAAAATTTTGGAGTCCCTTTCTTCATACCATGTGAAAAATGTAGTGCTTGTTTCAAAGAAAAATTATAAATTTATTGGAAATTTGCATTCTGAAAACATAAATGGATGGATAATCAACATATTTCATGATTTTCCATATTTTTTTAATTTAATCTTACAACTTAAAGCTCATTGTTGCGACATTTTAGTATTTAATCTCACAACTCAAAATCTCATCATTCCGACAACTACAACAATGCTATTACCACCACCACGACAATATCACCCCTAGCATAACACCGAATTTTTAGTGATGAGATGATATACTTTAGTGAGTACGCCTTACTATCACACACCCATGAAATGTCTTAATTCTCTGGCGTGTGCTGCAATAAAGTAGTTTTCTAGTTTGTGATCAAGCTACTGAGGAGTAGTGGCTACTTTTTAACATTTGGTATCAAATACGGCCAAGCACTCCATCGAAGGTTCTACAGTCGGAGGGGTGGCCTAGAGGTTGGAATAAAATAGTTAGGTAGTATGGTAGGGGAATAGTAGTAAGTTGTTGAATATGGTTGAGAAGTGTCACGGAATTTTGTCCTAGTTACTATGATTAACTTTCAGCTGCATGGCATTGCGAGCTTTTGATGGAGTATTGGTTGGTTCTTAATGTAGATATTGAGAAACCAACATATTTTACTCAATCAACACTACAACACAAGTGCTTATTAATAGCACATGCACATAGTGTTTTTTAGACTTGTGCTATCAAAAACCAAGTTTAATTTCGTTACCCTTTTAAAACGCCAAGAAAAACAGTGAGTGGGAGAACGATATTTATTTATTTAGGCTCTGGAGCCAATTTTTGTACCTCATTAATTTATTTATGCACACATACATACCATATTAACACTCTGAATCCAAAACAAACAACAGAACATGAACATGGCCATATTAACACTCTACAAGTGATCATTTAAGAAAAAAAAATGCACACACACACACACAGTCAGCAAGTGATCAGTAGGACATCGGTGTAAATTTTTTTTAGGTCAATTATATATGCATGGAATGATATTGCAAAGGGAATACTATTCAAAAGATATGTAAATTGTGTTATTTGAGTAATACAATTTTTTTATTCTTTCAAAGATGTTGTTTTGATTCATTTTCTTTGTTGATCTAGTTATAGTATTTAGGTCACTGTCATGTATGCAAGGAAATGATGCCGTAGCGGGTATCATTCAAAAGTTTCTAACATATATTATGAACACATTATAATTACGATTTCTTTGAAAAGATGACATTCACTACTACACAACAATTGCTCATTACTAGCATATGACAATAACATTTTTTCACTTAGTGCTATGAAAAGGCCAAAATTTGTCCAATTTGAACCCCTTCATCACATTTATGCTGTAGCATTGTCTGATTTTAATTTCTGTCTTTCCATTTAACATTTATGCTGCTAGTTTGTAATGATTTCAGAACGGGTATGAATATGTATTTAGTATGAAATTGGACTTCCCTTCAGGTACTGCTTATATATATATGAAACTTTCAATTACCCCATGAAGATTTAAGTAGTTATTTGTTTGAATTTTAGAATTTGTTGGGTTGAGTACTACAAGAAAATATGATGCTGGATAAAGGTTTGGGTGGGTCTGCACAGGTACAAATTTAGTTGTGCGTAGTTAGATATTTATTATAGAATTAGAAATGTCAGAGGTCTTAGAGCAAAATATTTTTCTTGTCTTTCTTGTCATAGAGCTGATCCTGAGTACGAGAAAGGAGCATGGAATTTTGTGAAAATGGTTACAAACCGCTTGGGAAATCCTAAAATGATATTATGCCCTTGCATAGATTGTCGCAATGTAGAGCATCAGTATGGCAGTACTGTTGTTGAACATTTGGTTACAAGGGGAATGGATGCGAAGTACAAACAAAGTAAAGATTGGTATGAGCATGGGGAGAAGATAATTATGAATGACGATTTTCCTGAAAAAATGTGGAACGACGAGACATATAACTTATATAGAGTTGCCCACTTTTTTGATGAAGAATATATGAAGCCTACTCAGTTGGTTAATGAAGACTACATTGAGCCTACTAAATACACACATACTGATGATTTTATAACAAAACTAAAAGATGCAGAAACCCCTTGGTACCCGAACTGTTCAAATTATAACAAACTATCAGCCATTGTAGCTTTATATCGACTTAAAACTCAAAGTGGATGGTCTGATAAATGTTTTAGTGAGCTTCTTGAGACATTGGCAGGCATGCTTCCACAAGACAATGTACTTTTGAAGTCGTTTTACTCGGTTAAAAAGTTTCTCAAGTCATTTAAGATTGGTTATGAAAAGATTCATGCTTGTGAGAATGATTGCAGTCTATTTAGAAAAGAGTACAAGGACTTGGACAATTGTCCTAAATGTGGTGCTTCAAGATGGAAGAAAAATAAGAGGACCAAAGAGATTAGAAAAGGTATTCCAGTTAAAGTTTTGATGTACTTTCCTATAATTTCAAGATTCAAAAGGATGTTTAGGTCTGAAAAAATGGCTGCAGATTTAAGGTGGCATTTCAATAATAAAAGCACAGATGGAAAAATGCGGCACCCTGTTGATTCTGTAACATGGGAATTGGTTAATGATAAATGGGAATCATTTGCAGCTGATCCACGCAATCTCAGACTTGGTCTTTCTACTGATGGTTTTAATCCTTTTTCCATGTTTAGCTCTAAATACAGTTGTTGGCCAGTGATGCTAGTTAACTACAATTTGCCTCCTGCGTTGTGCATGAAGAAAGAGAATATCATGTTAACGCTATTGATTCCAGGTCCAAAACAACCTGAAAATGACATAGACGTCTACTTACAACCACTTATAGAAGACTTGCAACATTTGTGGCACAATGGAGTGGAGGCATATGATGTGTTTGGTGGAAATATTTTTAATCACAGAGCACTTTTGCTATGGACCATAAGTGATTTTTCAGCATATGGAAACCTCACTGGATGCTGTACAAAAGGTAAAAAGGCATGTCCTCTGTGTGGCAAAAATACGCACTACAGATGGTTAACGCACAGTAAGAAATTTGCATACATGGGTCATAGGAAATTTCTGTCACCTACACATGAATATCGAGGAAAGAAGGTTTGGTTTGATAACAATGTGGAACATGGAAGGAAGCCTAGAATCTTGTCTGGTCGGAACATTTCTATTGCTCTTAAGAATTTTCCATATGATTTTGGAAAATGTCATAACAAAAAAAGAAAAAGAAATGAGTATTAATGGTTACGTTCATGTTTTTGTAGGAACTTCCATTACGTCATAATTTAGATGTAATGCATGTCGAAAAAAATGTTTGTGAAAGCATTATAGGCACAATGTTGCATTGTGGAAAGTCAAAAGATGGGGTTAATGCTCGTAAGGACTTACATGATATGCAAATACGGAAGGACCTACATCCACAACCTCATGGAAGCAGAACATACCTTCCACCTCCTCCATGGACATTTTCAAGGTCTGAAAAGAAGAAATTTTCCAAGAGATTATATGACTTCAAGGGAGCTGATGGCTATTGTTCAAACATTGGGAGGTGTGTATCTTGTGAGGAATGTAAGGTCATTGGCCTGAAGTCCCATGATTATCATGTTCTAATGCAACAGTTGTTGCCGGTTGCTTTACCAGGATTACTTCCAAAAGGGCCTAGAAATGCAGTACTTCGGTTATGTGCATTCTTCAATAGGTTGTGTCAGCATGTTATAGATAGAGAGAAATTAGCAATATTGGAGGAAGACGTCATTGAAACTATGTGCATGCTTGAAAGGTTTTTTCCACTTTTTTTTGATATTATGGTACACTTAACGGTTCATCTAGGAAGAGAAGCTAGATTCTGTGGACCTGTTCATTTTCGTTGGATGTATCCCTTTGAGAGGTAAGGAATCATTCCTTTTTTTTAGTCTGAATAGTTCTGTTTGAAGCTTAATATGTTGAATAACTTATAAGTTATTTATGTACAGATATATGAAAACACTAAAAGATTACGTTAGGAATCCTGCAGGGCCAGAGGGGTGTATCGCTGAATCATATCTTGCCGAAGAGTGCATAAGTTTTTGTAGCGAATTTTTGAAAAAATCAATACAAGTGGAGGAAAAATAAGTTCGCAATAATGATTTTGCAAATGAAGTTATTTTGGAAGGCCATCCAATTTCTAGAGCCACATCGATCACACTAAGCGATAGAGAAAAAAAACTTGCACATCAAGTTGTGTTGATGAATATAGCGATGGTGGATCCATATTTAGAGTAAGTAAAATGAAATTAACAGATGTTAGATCTCTATCGTTACACCATAACCATTTTACTTATTTAGTTTTCTCTCCTACTAGCATACACTTGGAGGTTTTACAAGAATCAAACAAACGACTTACACTCGATACAACCTTACTTTGGAATAAACATACTGAAAAATTTGTAGAATGGATAAAAAATAAGGTTTGATTAAATTTTCCAGGTTTTTATTACCTTAGTTTGTGTTTAATTTTATAATTACTTACTTTGTATCTCTTCATTTAATTTCTGCACTTTAACATATTCCTATTGACTCAAAAGATGACTCGGACACATTGAAATGGATTGCATATGGTCCACGGAATAGTGCATTGTCTTTTTCTGGGTATATTATCAATGGGCAGCATTTTCACACAAAAGATGTCGACCGGGAAACTCAAAACAGTGGGATTATTTATGAGGCAACCAACATGTGTAGGGCAAGCGCAAAAGATACTGCACAAGTATTTGATTGGGTTACTTACTATGGAGTATTGACAGATATAATATTACTAGACTATCATGTATTCTACGTTCCGATTTTTAGGTGTCATTGGGCAAACAAAGGTAATGGTGTTAAAGTTGAAGATGGATTAACCCTCGTGAACCTCCATCAAAGTCAAGTATCATTTGCAAGAGATCCATATATTTTAGCATCTCAAGCAAAACAAGTATTTTATTCAAGAGAAGACGATTCTTCTAATTGGTATGTTGTAATGAAGGCACGACCAAGGGGTTTCCATGAGTTAGAGGCCGATGACGAAAGTGCAGAAGGTTCAATACCACTAGAAGTTGACATGGACATTGAGGAGTCTAGTGGCGAAGTTAGATATGTGAGGGAGAATTGTGAGTGCATATTTTTGTAATAAATGTTCTTAACCTTCATCTTTATTGTGAGGGCATATTTGTGTAATAAATGTTCTTAACCTTCATCTTTATTTAGCTTGTGTTTTGGTTGCTTTATCAAAAGTGTCTTTGTTTTTATATATTAGTTACACATATTTCATATGTTGTCTATTTTTTTGTTTTCATTATATGATTAATCTTATAAATGCATTACATATACTGAAATGATAAACTTTTTTTCATTAAATAGGTGAACAACAATGGTTGCTGAAGCCAAGAAGAACGACATATCTCACAAAAGGAAACGTGCTTTGATACCCACAAAAACATCCAAGGTCTCAGAAGGAATGGATAAAAATGTATCAGAATGTCCAGAAGCATGTCAACAGACTTTGACCCAACAACATGAGAGTCATGAACCTAATCTCCAACATATACAACCATTGCGTCCAAAGAAGTGGTCGAAAAAAGATGCACAAGAAGCACAAGAGTCAATTGCAAGCCCGATGGGAGTTAAGAAAGCTAGGGGTCCAACCAAAATGAGAGATATTGCTGTAGAGGCTGCAAGTCGAGTTCATGTTGAATTTACTGATAAAGGTGAACCATGTGGAGCGGGGTCAATTAGTTTGTCTTCTTTTTTAGGCCCACTTGTGCGAGAGCACGTACCTGTAACATTATACGATTGGAGGAAGCTTGGTAATGACATAAAAGTAATCTTGTGGAGATCAATTCAGGTATTATGAACTCTTACAGTAAAATTACAAGTATTGAGTTACTTAGTGATAATTTTATATAAACTCCAGGCAAGATTCGACTTGGATACAGAATGGAAAAAGGCTATCGTATTTAAATCGATGGGATGTATATGGAGGGTCTCAAAATCACGGTTAGTCAGCCAAATACAAGAAGCAACTAATGAAGAAGAAAGACTCGAGCTTCAGCCTAAAAACATTCAAAGTAGAGCAGAGTGAATAAAGTTCATCAAGACAAAAACTAGTCCAGCATTTAAGGTATGTTTTAAAACTAGTTGTAATAGTATAATATATGGTAAAACATTATAATTCAATTAAAATCATGCTAAAGTAATGCAATTTCAGGTTGTAAGTGATAAGTATAAAGCAATCAGGCGTAACAAAAATCCCACACACATGCAGCCGAAAAGGGTTGGCTCGATTAGCAGAAGATATGGTGATACATATTTCATATTCATATGCATTCTTATGTTGTGGTCAAAATAAATTTGTAGGCCCATTGTCATGGCTTAGGGCCGTGGGCTGTAGAGGCGTCGCTAAATCCCCAGTAATGGCTAAAAACCGTGGCAAAACATATTAGCAACGGTTTTATGCTTGAGGAAGGCTGATGATTTAGCCACGGTTATAAACCGTTGCAAAAATGTTAGCCACGGTTTTAAGCCAAACTCATGGAAAGTTCAAACTTCTAGTGGTATTGAAAGTGGTATTGTATCTCATGGAAAGTGTAGAAGGTTCAAATTGTTCTCAGCCTCACCAAACTCAAATTAAAAAGGGGAGAGAGACTGGGCATTGACATACACCATAGTTTTCCTTCATCAAAGAACCTTGCAAGAATCCCTCACCATAGTTTGAGAAGTCACTGTCATGCCCACTACCTTATCATCTCAGTTTTGTAAGATAATCATTCATACACACTCTGATTGCATTTCATTTGTAAATCACATGTTACGAACTAAACAAGTTTCGATTGACTGACAAGTGCATCTTAAATAAAAAGAAGGTAAATGGAGTACCCAGATATTTGTTATAAATGAAAGCTGTTGATATGGTGTTACTAGTCATGTGTAGGGTCGAAGCCATTCACTGTCATCCCACCATCAACAGAAATAACCTGCCCAGTGATGTAAGTGGAAGCGGGTAAGCAAAGGCATGCCACCAACGCTGAAACCTCCTTTGGATCTCCAACACGTTGAAGAGGAGTTCGAGCAATTATCTTATCCACAAATTCCTTGTCATTAAGCAACTGAAAGGAATGCAAGAAGGCAAATTTAGAACAAGGGTAAATGTTGAGCATTCCATTCATATATTTTTTCATGAAAAAACCACCAAATACAATGTTCTGTAACCATGTTAAAGCTCTCTGTTAAAAGATGCTACATAGCTTACAATAAGATACAAAGTGAGATTCACTCCAAATAAATTTCATATATGCTGATCATGTTTCTATTAATTGAAATTTAAATACAGATATATGCTTGCTGCAAACCAACGTAAAGCTTTCTCCATCTAAGTTTTGGGACTAAAACTTCAATTTCAAATTCAGTCCTTGATGTTATAACAGAAACGAGTTTGAAATAATGATAGTATAGTTCACAAAAATGATCATGCATAGAGGAGGGATCTCTCTCCTCTAAAGTGGCTATGTAAACTAGCTATGTTTAAACACAGACGAAAGTCTGAAAAATAAGAAAGGCAGGGACTGGTGGCATCTTTAGAAACAATGCTGGTACAGTGAATAATGCAAAAAAATATAAGATTCCATAAGTAACATCAAATTCTTAGGAAGAGTATAGCATAAGTAACAGACCTGATTATGGTCCGGAAAGGGGATTATAGAAGCACAAACACCTAAGATCAAGGAAGGATGGATTTCGCAGTGGAAAGACAATCTTTATTCTTGATGAAGACAATATTACTTAAACTACATCACTTCCTATCGTTGTTTCTATTGGCATTATGGAAAGACAAATAGGCATATTAGTGTGTATGTGTGTGGTTGTGAAGACTGCGGAAACCATAACCATAATGGAGTTCACTGACACATAAAAACTACTTCTTAAATTACTTGTTAGCCTTCCTTGTGATGTACCCTCTAGAATTTGATGTACTTTGATTGTTGAAAATAAAAAATTCAGACTTTTTGTGTGTTTAAGTTAATATTCATTATAAAAGACTTTAACATGGCAATGATGTCAACAAAGAGTCAATATCATGATATAATATAACATGGAGATAAAGATTCAAAACACTACCAATTTTCAGTGTTTAGCATAAGCAAGAAGAAAATCTTGGTGGTTGCTAAACAACTAGTTTGATCTAAACACCACTTAAGTCTTAAGCGACAAAATAAGTTTGTGCCTCTGACTTCGAAAACATAGCTACAGTTTGATCAGAGAATTGTGCTTAAACTGATATTGTTTACCATGACTCAAACTCTTCATGGGACGAAAATATATCAGGCAAGATGAAATTCAGCAACAACCAGAGTTCAGCTAAGATATCATGGGACTGATATTGTTTACCATGACTTAAATTGTGTTGCTTGGTTGTTTGCTCCTATAGCTGCAGCCTTCCACCCACCATAGTTTCCACTGGGATCACTCATGTATAGCTGGAAGCCAAAGTTCTTGTCCCATCCTGCAAATAGAAATGAAACACCAAATGAGTTAACCATGCCATAAGCAAACAGGGATTTAAGTTGAAGTAAAGCTTACCACCTTTGTCAATGGTATTCAACCATATCAAAATGTGTGAAACAGTGATGCCAACTACAATAACACACACACACATCTATCAGAATTCCATAAAAAAGCAGCTAGAAAACCTTAATTTGTTTCCCTCACCTCACACATCAATATCAATAACTACAACTACAATAACACACACAGAGACACAGAAAAGTGATTTTTAAATTCAGATTGAAAAGCAAAGGGAGGTAATGCAGTCTGGATGATGCAGGAAAGTAATCGGAAATAGATCGAGAGAAAGAGAGGATACCTGAAGGAGAACTTCAGTAAGGCAGTAGTGAAATCAAATAAGAAACTTGGGGCTCTACAGTAGAATGTGATGTAAGCAGAGGTTTGTAACTCAAATGTATTTCCTGCAAAGTGGAAATATAAAACTTTACTTCTTTCTCAAAAATAAATAAATAAATAATCATCAAATATTATTGAATAAATTGTGTGTATGATAAATATTATTGAATAAATATTATTACTGTGTGGACACTGACGATATTCAACTGCAATTCGAATTCAATTCTCTGAATTGAAATTCTGGTGCAAGCATTCCAAATTTTGAGTTCTCTTCAACACCTGTAGGGTCAGCACATACGCTTAGGGGAATAACAAGTCCAATACACAACCTAAATAGCAAAAACACTCAAGCATGAAGGCTTTCTTCCCACAAAAAAAATGTCATATTCTAAGTAGCAAGGCAGCATAAGAATCTTGAAAGAGTGTATGACTCTTGGAAATATATTATTTTGGTGCATAAAAAATTCCCAAGTTTTGGACAATAAAAACTAAAATAATGGGGGAGAAATCACTTGATTCCCCCTTGATCCCACAATCTCGACTAATCTTACTGTAGAAGTCCCTAACAAGGCTAGCTAAATATGAAACTTTAAAATACTAGAACAATAACAAAAATTTGGATGAATGATGACAACTGCAGTGATTGAATTTAAATAACTCACAAGATTTGACAACTGAATGTGGGAGACTCTCCCCTTTAAAAAAGTTCAGCTAGCCTAAATCTAAAGAACATAGCACCCACTTTAAGAAACTTCACAAGCAACCCATGAAAAATTGACTCACTTGAACAATGAACTCTCCGTCTTGCAGCTTTTGAACACCATCTTATCCAAAATCCATTATACAACAAGTTAGTTTTTCTAATTGAATGAAGAAACACTTTCAATCAAAATGTCAATCCATTTACTAAACCAAAAGTAGTAGTATAAGTAGCAATAGTAAGCAACCAGTTGATTGAATTAACTTTTGCTCTGTATGTTCATTTCGGGGAGCTTTCAAACATACTTAAATAACTTGTAACATGTATCTTGTTCATTCATAAAAATTTAAGCTTCACAACAGGGGAAGTTAAAGACCACATTTCAGAGAAGTTCCGTCTATACAGAACATCAGTCTCCTTATCAGTTTCTTCAATGGAGGTGACAAACATATAGTCAATTAAAATTCTTTGAACAAAATAACAATAATCATTTGAAAATAATTCTTTGAACAGTTCAAGAGAACGGTGCCGATACTAGGTTATCGCTAGTATAACGAGGTGTTCATCCAAGAATTGTTCTTAGAATTGTTTTGAGAAAACAAATAGAGCATACTCAAGAATGAGAAAAGGAAAAGGTGGGGAAGGAGACCACGTATTTGTCAAACTCTGTTTGTAGAACTCCAAATAACAGGGACACTATTGGTGTTGGGCACAAGTTTGAGCATCTGACACATCACTAAGAAACTTGAAGAAGCCAACAGATAAGTATATATGCAATTTTTTTATTAGGTACATTATTCTAGTTAAAAGACCTAAGCTGCTATACCCTGCACCAACGTAATCTATACAAGTGTAACTGTGATCATAAATATATGGCTTAACTCATGTTGTTACTTGGCAGGATAGACTTTTCCTAGTGATTTGTTGACCTTGTAGATTACATATACAAAGTTTGGAAATATGAGGAAAAAAAATGAAATATGTCCTAGATTTCCTTTGACAACTAAAGTTCAATAACAGACATGAATTTTCAACTCCAACAAGATTCATCTCATCAATACCTCAACAGCAGAATAATTCTTTTATGTATAAATATGCCAAGAAATTGAGGAAAGAAAACATAGAGAGTCTTAAGAACCAAGTCAGAAAAGTTTCCAGATGACTTGCAGGTTTCACTATCTAGCAAAATAGGGAGTGCATGCTACACATGTTCCTATTTAGAAAACACCCTACTGAAAATAACAGGATATAACAATCTTCATCATGATACTTTTATTGTATTCATTGAACAACTTAATATAAACAAAGCGGTAGTAGTATAGAGTAAAACCTGTATACATAATTTTATCCCACTTCTGCTCCAATAGTGCAGATGTTTCAGAAACAACACCTTCAACAACTCTTATAGCAGAGCTATCTAGATACTCCTCTACGAATCTTGCAACTAATGAAGACGTAGCTGGAGAATTTCTGATGGTTTCAAGACCACAGTATTACCAGCTGCTATAGCTCCAATGACTGGATCGAAAGACAACACTGAAACAAAATAAAAGAAACTTTAATTTTTCTTCACAAAATAAAATAAGATAGTCATTATGGATGACTACAGATGTAACTAACACGAGCAATTGTAACATAAGAGAGTATAAAGGGTGTTGGGTGCCAAACTTATGTCAAGTAAAAAAAGAAAGTTGAAGTCATGCAAGATCATATCCAATTTTACAGTGCCATTCAAGTAAACTATAGGAGTACGAGTATCTTAAAGACTTGCTGCCTACAGAAAGGGTGGTTCCATGTTGAAATGATCAATATGACGCCTAGTGGTTCTGACACAATTTCAGCTGTTGAAGGGAAAGTTGTAATTGTTGTTTTAGTCTGAAAAGTATTAGAAGATTCACATCATATGCTTGTGGCAGCTACATAATGAACTGCATAGCATGATTGATAATTATTTTCACATCTAAACTTATGGAATGGTTCTAGAAGCATTACCTTTTCTGGCTTCATCCAGTGTTTTAGTTCTTTAAGAGTCACAGTACATGAAGTCTTTAACATGTTTGTCAAACCCATCCTAATAGTGAACCATAACCAAATTAGACACAACATATGCCAAATTAGACACAACATATTCCCCACAAGAATATTTGATAAGCTGATACAAGTCTTCATGAACATCTAAATCAGAGAATATGAATTCTAGATTTTGAATTATTGGCGTTCTTCCGACGAAAGCTTGCTGAAGCACGTCAGCCTCATCAAGTTTCTTCTCATTAGCTTCTTTAACATCCGTCAATAACACTGACAGACAGAAGTGAAGAGATGAAAAAACATTAAAAATAACAGCTATATACCCAAGAAAATGCTAGGAAAATCTACACATGGTGCAAATAAAATCATTAATTTGCTATATTTGAGTAAAGACATAAATATATACTCGGCTTCTTCAAAAGCTTGCCAGCATCTTGTGCCTTCTTCATAGCCTTCACTGCTTTAGCCTTTCTATAAGCCACATCTACAAGTAACTTTCCTTCTTTATCTTTCTTACCACGGTGTCCACCCTACAATTTTTCAGTGTCCACGTACTTAATGACTCTAGACAAACTCCCCGCCAACAAGGAATATGATTCAGTTAATGCATCTGCAAAAGCGATGAAAAAATAGACCTGTTCTATGTCATCGCCTTCGTCCTCCTTCTCTTGAGCAGTGTCCAGCCTACGACGCTTCTTTCATGGCAAGTTTTTCTACATCAAAGTAGTGCCTCCACATAATCAACATTTATGTCGTAACAAGCATCCAGAAATGAAACAAACTAGAGGGAAAAATTATGAAACCTCTGGCTCCCGCTTTCTCTTTTCTTTCATTTTGAGATCTTCCGCTTGCTGGGCACTGATCACTTCCTTCCCCATTCTGTTGTTTCCAACAGAGACCTGTAAAAAGAAAATGCACATCTTCATGATACAAGAACTTGAACACTTAGTAAAACATATTAGAGTTCATAGACTAACGCACTATTCAGTATGGGTGATTGTCATATTATTATTTGACTCCCCTTGATATCTTAAATACAGGAGCAGCTGTAGCCATGCACACGAGTGAGGAATAAAAAGAACCAAAAGATAATTTTGTCTCCACAATATAAACCAACTTGCAAACTTGGACACAAAGGAATGGGCCAAAAGATTTGCAAGAGACAGAACTTCGAAAATTATTTGTGTATCAATGTTTTTACATTAGCCCACTAATAAAACGAACCTTTGTTGCCTCCATTTCAGCTTTTCTTAGAGCTCTTTCTTCCCTGCAAACAGATGGAACTTTTATTTTCAAATAACACCAAAAAAAAAAAAAACTCACAAGTAGAGAAAATGCAGTTATGAGACAATAATAACCTTTCTTCCTCGAGAACAGCAAAAACTTGATCTTCCATTTGTTCAATTGTTTGACACCACTTGCTTACAAACAACAGAAACTCTAATCTGAAATATAACAAACAAATATTAGCTAGAGCTCTGTAATAACTCACAATCACTCAAAGTAGACAACATAGTTTTTAGTTTGGAAAAGAAAAAATCATCATAATACCTACCAATAAGTCTTCTGGTAGCCTCTCCAACATTGACATGTCCGAGCTCCTCCTCGCACGACATGGATTCTTCAATGGAGTTTCAGAAGGGGAGTAGAGACACAATGGTTCCACTCGCTTCCTCCCCATTGATCCCATGCGCCTAACTACGCCATATACTTTTTTTCCTTCATCAATATCAGAGTCCATCATCTTATTAGGGCAAGTTATTGACAATGCCATTCTTTCTTCTTTAAACTCCAAGCTTAGATCTGTATCATTGGATAAAGTACTTGGAAGTTAATAACAACTTACAAAAAGCCCCAATTTCACATAAACATCCAATCATTTTTTTTTATCATGAAGTTGAACAATAGCCAAAACCAAATCAAATCCCTCAACCATGCAAACCCTAAATTTCTCAACTAAGATAAGCCGCAAATCAAACTATTCAAAACCCTAATTTACACAAGTAAAGAAGCTAACAATTGTTAAACCCAACTGAAACAAAATCCTCAAAACCTCAACCTTCAAAGACACCAAATCTCTACATTGAAAACCCCTAAAACCAACTATGAAATAAACATATCACCTCATTGTACTAAACACAAACAACAAGCAACCAAATAGTCCATTTCAAAACACTGAAACAAATCAACAACCATATGTACTGAACCCCAAATGAACAAACCCCTCAAAACCCGAAGCTTTTCAACCACCAAAATCCCCAAATCTGATAGTCTTCCTTCCAAAATCCCAACTTTCTGCAGAATGAACAAAAATCCACCATTTCTAACTCGTCAATAACCACGAGTCTGAAACCCCATTAATTCAAAACCGCTAAACCCATCAAAACCCAAAGCTTCCTAACCACTGAAATCCCCAAATCTGACCTTCAAAATCTCAACTTCCCACATATTGAACAAAACCCCAACATCTCTAACTCATCAATAACCACAAATCTGAAACCCCATTTATTCAAAATCAATAAACTCATCAAAACCCAAACCTTCCTAATCACTTAAACCCCAAATCTGACTAACATCCCTTCAAACTTGAAACACATAAAAAATCAGAAATTGAATAACACCCAACATTTCTAACCACAAATCCAAACACCCCCTTGCTTCAAAACCCCGGACACTTCATCTACCAATCAAACTAAACGAATCAAACAACCAGAACAATAAACAAACATTCTTTATTTGTTAACTGATGAACACTTGAACAAAACTTTCTCCTTACTCTTTCCTTGCGAACTCACTCACGACAATCTCTCTATCTCTATCTCCTTCTTCTTCGTGCAGCAAAAATAGAGTTCAAACTTCAAAACTGTACCCCAAACTTCAAAAACAGAGTTCAAACATTCTTCTTCTTCTTCTTCGACGAACTCTCCTTCAAGAACCGGAGAAGGGAAGCAAATTTTTTTAGGGTATCGGGAGATCAGTGTGTGCTTTCGGGAGATCTGTGGGGAGATGGAACAAATTTTAGGATTTGAAACAAAAGGTTGAAAAGTGCAGAGTTGGGGGGAGAACGCAAAGCAGGAACGCAAAGCGGGAACGCAAATTTTTTTCGCCCGCGAGAAATCGACTCGACTTCTCCACACATCCACGTGCAACACACGTGTAATTTAGCAACAGTTTTAAGCCGTTGGGCACTATAGCCACGATTTTTAGCCGTGGCAAACACACCAATAGTTTAGAACAGTGGCCAAGCCTTTTTTTAGCCACGGTTTTAGGCCGTTGGCCATTATAGCCATGGTTTTTGGCCGTGGCAAATAAACCAATGGTTTAGAGCCGTGGCCACCTCCGTGTAGCTAAACAGGCCTTTTGGTGTAGTGAATTACTAATTTTCAGAACCTGATATCAATTTCTTTTTCTTATAGAAAAAGAATAGTACCGAGCCATCTTCTCTTTCTAGGGTTAAAGTATGGATTAAGTCGCGCACCAGAAAAGATGGTAAACCAGTAAATACAGGAGTTTTTGAAATCATTGTGAGTGAAATGTTATTTGTAATGATGAATTATGTGTAATTTTGTATAGTTTCTGAAACCATACACTATGATATGATATGTGTTGAATTATATAGGAGAAGCTAATCGAAGCTGAAAGTGATTCAACATCTAACTCGACAACAAATGTGACCGAAGATGCTATTTCCAAAGTCTTAGGAAATGAAAAACCTGGACGACTAAGAGGAATGGGAAGATGAATGACCATCAACAAATTGACATTCCTTCAAACTAAGGACAAACATGTGGCGGAGATGCAAGAGCAACAAACTCTCATGCACGACAAGATCCAACATTTGGAGAAATTGGTGAACACATTATTGAAAAACAAGGCAAGTTTGATACATGTTGTGATCAGTGATTAAGTAAAATTCCAGCTTAGTCGTTGATTTTTTTTTATTAACTATTTGATGTGTTGTTAGATCAAGCAAAGTGGAGAAGAAGACAAAACATCTGCAGTGGTACGACAATTAGTTTCAAAATTGTGTCATTAATCTTCAATCTAAACTTACTTCAATTGTAATGTTTGTATTGATTAATTGCAGAGTGTCAACACAAAGTCACTAGAGAAATGCCAGTTGTTAGATTGGAGTGGAACAAAGGAAATTGTTGTTGAATGACAATTGATATCAAGGGATCCTAATGCTTTTGTCAATAAAATTCCTATGGGTCCTAATGCAATCAAAGTCTGTGTTGATATCCCAACTAAACCAGATGCTTTCCTATGGAGGCCTACATCTAGTATGATTTGTATACAACAAGTTCAAGGTAAATTGATAGCATGGCTTGCCGAGAGAGTTATTTTGCAACTTGATCAAGATTCAATTCAACTAGATAATATTGACATGCCTTTGGTAAGATAAATATTGATTGCTTTGGTATTTATACCATGTATTTGTGTAACTTAAATAGTTGTATTCTTGTGTATATGATTCCTATTTTTATACATTCTTTCTTTATAGAGCAAGTACAACAATTCAACGAACAAGTGCACATTGTTTGATTGGAGTGGAAAAGATGAAATAGTGGCAGAAGGACGTTGGCATTCGAGTGATCCAAAAACACTGATCAATGATATTCCTCTTGGACCTAATGCCATGATTGTTTGGGTAGATATTTAAAAAAATCATGACGCATTTTTATGGAGGCCTACATCTAATATGACATGCATTAAAGATGTTGTTGGTTCTACTACAGCTTGGCCGGCAGACAAAGTTGTTTTGGAAAAAGTACCTGAAAATTAGGAAGTCGAAAATGCATCATATCATTTGGTAAGTTAAATGTGATTGACATACACTAATGCATAATTGAAGTAAATATATATATCTTCAGGAATCTATTAGTAAAGTGATTACTCAGTTTAATGTATTTGTCCTGTTTGACTTGTTGTTAGAGTGTGAACATGGGCTCAAAGAAAACTGCAAGTTGTTGGATGTTAGTGGTTCGGGACAAGTAGTTGCTAAAGGACGTTGGTTTTCAAGTGATCCAAATCAGGTTGTTCATCACATTCCCTTGGGTCCTAATGCTATTAAAGTTTGGGTAGATAGTCCAAAAGTTCCTACTACATCTCTTTGGAGGCCTACATCTGAGCTGGAATTTATTGAAGATGCCATTGGCACTACAATAGCATGGCCAGCATACAAAGTTGTTATGATTTAGAGCTTCGGTAAGCATTGACCGAGACTTGTAATATATATTAGAATGCATGAATGAATATCTCTCTTGGTTTTGAATTCCTGAATATATGTTTGAACTACTACCAATTTTGTAGATCCACTTGTATTCATGCATATGTACGTATGTTATATGAATGTTAATGCTGTAATGTTACTATGTAATGTTGTACCGTTGTTGTTAATGTTGCACATGTAATGCTATTGTGTAATGTTGTAATGCTGCTGTTGCGTAATGCTGTAGAATACTGTTAAATGTTAGTTTATGTATTGTATAATAAGATGTTTCACCGCTTCAGATGTCAATTGATTTTGCATTTTAGGGAGTTGTATTCATCTAAATAGGTTTTTAGGGAGTTTTGATAGATAGATATGAGGAGATTGGTTGGAATAATATGAGGAGATTTCTCCAAAATGTTTAGAGTGTTTTATTAAGCGCTTAACTTCAAAGGATGATGAGAGAGATAAATTGCAAAAGGAAACTAGGACAGCATCTGAAGGTTGGAGAGTGAAAAATCAGCAGTTGGAATCACAGGTTCACTTTTGCTATTGAGATTTTTTACCTTTTAAATGCATTTGGTCATTTTGGCACTGATTAGTCCCTGCTGTTCAAGTACTTACAATTGGGTATGCTTGCATGGGTATGTAGCTGCTGAATATGCTTGCATGGGTATGTTGAAGCTTTTCTACTTCAGCTTCAATTTGAGTATGAAATTCGGGACTAAATCAACTAATGATCGGAGGCAGGTATTGAGATATGCTTCAAATTTAATATAAATGCAGCTCCGGAGTCAGGTATTGAGGTATGGTTTATGTCAGAATGTCATGATTAGCCTGTTTTTACTTGGGGTACAGCTGAATGGTAGGCATAGTGAACTCCATTTTATTTCACTTCTGAGTTTCTTTTTTTCTTCACCATTCAATTTTGAATAGAAAGCTTTCGTTTCTGTAGGAAGCTATGGAGGTAATGGTTGCTTGCGCTGCCATGGCAATGTTAAATAAAGGTGATCAAGATAAAGAACACAGAGGATGATCCCAAATCTTCGGAAACCTCATGGTATAGTTTTCCTGCACAGGTAAACTAAATTTTTGACTCTGCCGTTAGTCCCTTCTGTAACATGGCTTGATGTTGGTTCATGCAGCTATTTGGCATGGTAATCTTGATACTTGGAGCAGCTTTTATACTGTTTCTTGGAACTGCTATTTGGAGCATCTTCTTGGTAATTGCAATGCCTCACAATAGAATTTTTTTGTCAATTATTTACTACTACAGCAAAAAACGACAATTATTTGACAGTACAGCTTACTCATGCACTCGAAAACTGGCAAAGGAAGTTCAAGAAAATCTAGAACCCAGGTTCCCTAGTTGGGTGAACACTATGTCCAAAACACATGTTGGTTGTCGATTTAAGTTGGTAACCTCAATTTTTCTATACACATTATGAACAAAGATTGCGGCACTGGGAACATTAATTTCTCATTGTTTCTTCATTAACATTATTTTGTTTTACCTTGTGTTGTAGGGAATACCTGAACGTATTTGCGACTCCCACCTTCCCAAGAGTAACATTGTGATTGATTTGGTCGACGAGTATCAGGATGAATACCAAGTTCTGTATTCAGTAAAAGAGATGGCTTTGATTCGTGGATGGAAAGATGAATCAGCTATTTAGTCAATTATCGAGTCCATCTGTTTTTTCAGGGTATGAGCCAGCTTGAACTCGAAAATGAGGTTCAAGATGATTTAAAACGTACCGCTGAGAGCTAGCTTGAATACTTGGACATGAGGGGATGTTGGGATGTGAAACTCGGCGATAAGTTCCTGCAGGAACTCTGGGTTGAAGGTGATGGGGCCCCTTATAGTGGACTGTTATGGAAGGAATAACTGGGAGGATGATTTCTATGATGATTCAAATTCTTCAGGTTACTTGGCTTGGAATTCATAGCAAGTCAAGCAACTGATTGCACTGAAGAAAGCTCTGATAGAGCCTGGGATGTATTTGTTACAATGGAAGAAAACTCTTATGGAGCCAGAGTGCAGATTGGAACTTGAGTGTAGATTGGAGCCTGAGAGCCCGAGTGCAGAATGGAGCTTCTGTATGGGATGTATTTGTTACAATGGAAGTGGATTTGTGTGATTCATCTTTCACATGTTCTGATATAAAGAGATTGTTTCACATGTTGTGCTCAGCCAAGGTCAGCGACCTGTCATGACTGTTAACTCTGTTTACTACATCTGTATTGCTAGTTATCTACTTGCTATCACTTTTACTTTGTTTGGAACTTCTGTATGCTCTAGTGAAGTAAATGTCACAACAAAAGTTGTGTTTTTATGCAGGTGAACTTCTGTATGCTCTAGTGTGTTTTTATGTA
This sequence comes from Berberis vulgaris, assembly GCA_963556465.1. Lineage (NCBI taxonomy): Eukaryota > Viridiplantae > Streptophyta > Magnoliopsida > Ranunculales > Berberidaceae > Berberis > Berberis vulgaris. The sequence continues at coordinate 22,958,316 of OY747125.1, forward strand.
GGTGTTTTTATGGAAGTGAAGAGAAGTGAACTTATGTGTTTTTATGCAGGTGAACTTAAGTGATAGTGAAGTTGTGTTTTTATGTAAATGTCACAACATAAGTTGTGTTTTTATGTCACAACAGAACTTCTGTATGCTCTAGTGAAGTGAACTTAAGTGAACTTGTGTTTTTATGCAGGTTTGATAACAGTACTATCAGACATGATTGCAGACTCATCAAAATAGCTTCATTGAGTCCGAAAAATTTGAAGGATTAATGGTGTAGGGAAGTTGGATACAGTGACTTTGAAAGCTAAAATTTCAAGTCAGTTCACTCCACTTGCCAAACTTGCTTCAACTATTTGTTGTAAATGTCATTTTAACCGAAGTTGTGATCTTTGTATACAGATGAAGAAGTGAATGATTGCCCAATTGAACAAGTTCGTCTAACAGCCTGATTCTCATGAACTTGAAAAATTTATCCATTTGTTTGTTATCCATTTCTATTCTTGTGTATTGTGCTTGTACTAAATATCATTTGTTTGTTATACAACAAAAGGTCTTTGACTCACCCCTGCTTTATTTCTCCACAAACCCACCCTTTTTTGTCTATCATTATCTGAGTCTCAGATTGAATTCTCTCCGTTTTTTAGAAGGATCTGTTCTTGAGAAGGATCTCAAGATCCAGTCGGAATTTGTTTTTGAGAAGGATCTCTCCGTTTTGCATTATTTCTTGTATTAAATTTTCACAAGTTTATTTTATGATCAATGACCCTAACATTTAAATGTTGTTCTTATTTCCTCCAGGCAAGACTATTTGTGCAAGAATTGTAAAAGACCTAGACATTTTGCTAGAGAATGTCCTAATGAGACTGCTTGCAACAACTGTGGACTTCCTGGGTAAGCTTTACTTCGTTCATATGGACTTGTTTTGATCTTTGAAGACTGGATTTGGCTTTTTTATTTTATTTTTATTTTTTTAATATTGATTTTTTCATTATTATCTTTTGAAGGTCTTGTTTGTGCCTTGAAACTTAAATAACATAAAATCTGTGTTTTAAAATATGTGCTTTAATTTTTTTGATTCTTGTCATATATGATTCATTTTTTTAGTCTAGTCTAGCATAATGGATTTATTGGGGATTTTTATTGCACTTTTTAGTTTTATTTAAAATTTAATTTTGATTAGAGGTTTATATTGAGATGTTGTACTCTGTGAGCATTAGTGACATCAAATCCCTCATTTGGCACTGAGGTTACACTTTGAAAGTGTTAAGTGGTGTTTCTTTCCACCCGTGTTTGATAAATGGGGATATCATTTTCAATATGTAAGTCTGTTTTTTTTTTGTATTCCTTGTGATCTGCGCAGCCACTTCTGGCTTCAACTTATTTGATTGTGTATTGAGGGTGTCAATGTTTCAATAAGAGGGGACCTTAATGATGTGAAAAATAGATGACGAGTCTGATAACATCCATTCTAAAACTTGATGTTAACTGAGGCATTTGTCTGAGAGGTATCCCCTGCCACGTGTATCGATCGTTTGTCCCCTAGTTGCTACTAACCATCCCTGTGGGCTAATGTTATGTTTGTTGTCTTGTTCATGGTTTCTTCTTCCGTTCGCTTCAACTTTTTTGGTGTTGTTCTATGCCTGGTTAGAAGCTTGCATCTATGAATTATTATTCCATATTCTTCCATCTAAAAGTTTTGGAAACATAATACAATTGTACTTTGAATTGATGATTATGCAATTTCATATCTCAAGTCATGTATAGCGAAATGTAAAAATCTCACTTACAGCAATGTTTTGTATTGACTACTAGCAATGTAATTAGCGTATTATCCAGAAAAGACTGCTACTTCCTCTACTAATATAAATGATCATATTCTAGGCACATCGCTTCTGAGTGCAATGCTAAGACTATGTGTTGGAACTGCAAGGAATCTGGGCACATGGCAAGTGAGTGCAGCAATGATCCAATATGCCATGTGTGTGGCAAAGTAGGCCACTTGGCTCGTGACTGCTCAGGCTCGGGCCTGCCTCTCTAGGATGCAAGACTATGCCGTAACTGCTATAAATGAGGCCCCTTACATTGCTGTTGATTGCACTAATGAGAAGGCTTGTAACAACTGCCGTAAGACGGGTCACCTGGCTCGTGAATGCCCAAATGATCCTGTTTGCAACGTATGTAATGTTTCTGGACATGTTGCCCACCAGTGTCAAAAGGAAACTACACACCTTGCTTCTGAGATTGTCGGTGGCCCTTTCCTTGATATTATTTGTTGCAGTTGTGGTCATCCAGGGCACATCATTCGTGACTGTGTGGCCATTATCATCTGCCACAACTGTGGTGGGCGAGGGGACCAAGCTTATGAGTGCCCTTCAGGGCGGATGTTTGATCAGGGTCTCCGTAGGTATTAATCCGTTGTTGCATGTCAGGAAGTCAGAATGCTAGAAGCCTGGCAGATCTTTGTATTATCAAAGGAATTTGGGTTGTGTTGATGAATACTTTTATTAATATCTATTATGCACTCTTAGTAGTTAGTTACACCCCTTCCTGTTTTCGAGAGTTATTGTGCACCATCAATGGTTTTGTATTGGTACATTTTCAAGCTATTATTCAAATTTCCTGTCAATAAAATGTATTCCATAATCTTGTATCTTGATCTACTATCCTTTTTAAGTTTCCAGATTACCTTTTTAAATTTCCTGATTACGGTGAACTAGCTCTACTACAAGAAAAATGTTGATTAATAGCATTTCAAAAATGCTATGGTATGTAGATTATTTATAGCGTTTCAGAAACACTATGGTATAATATACAATAGCGTTTCAGAAATGCTATGGTATAGTCTACAATATCATTTTTGAAACGATATAAACCATACCATAGCGTTTCTAAAACGCTATTATATACTATACCATAGCGTTTCAGAAACGCTATAAATAATTTACCTACCATAGCGTTTTTGAAACGCTATAATAGCCCCTGTTTCTATTATAGCTCCGGCAGACATAGCATTTACTAAAACGCTATGGTATCCTACCATAGCGTTTTTGAAACGCTATTAATCAACACATTTCTTGTAGTGCGTAAAGCGGGTCGACACCCTAATACTATTATAACTCTTGTTTCTTGCTTGCTCGCTTACAATTGGTTATACAATTGATCCAAATGAGCCCTTACTTAACTATTACATCAATTCACTCCAACTATTACAATCATTACAACATTACAACCATTTACTCGACCACTACAACCATTGCAACTATTCACTTTAAACTTGAACTTTGACACAATTAGATTCAAATTTCACTTCCAACATCCCTCCTCAGTTTGAAACTTCTATCTTGAATTTGTTTATTTTTCAACACCTATAAAACTAAATTCATCCAAGCAATCACTCCTAGCATATTTTTCATTTTGTTGAACACGTCCATTTTAGGGTTTTGTAAAATGTGAACAACTTGGTCTTGAGTCTTGAGTGGAATAAGCTCAATCTCTTTGTTCTTCAGATGCTCACGGATGAAATAAAAACGAGTCGTGCTTGCTCCTTTCATGCAATATAGGATTTTTTGTAAGAGCAATAGCGGATTTGTTGTCAACGTAGATTTTTGTTGGTTCTTCCCGTTGAAACCGCGCGAAGTTCTTTGATAAACTTCTGTAACCAAAGTGCATGACACACAGCAGCTGATGCAACAACATACTCAACTTCACATGGAGATAAAGTAACAATAGGTTGTTTTTGGACAACCACGTGAAGGTTGGTCCTCCTATAGTGTTTCTTCTAACATCTAGATCTCCACTCCAACAACTGCTAAAAACCTTCAAACAGAAAGTCACCACTTGACGAATAAAAATATTCCATGATTATTTATACCTTTTAGATATCTAAGGATTCTTTTTTATGTTTGCATATGTGTGAACTTAAGTTCCTCCATATATCAACTCACGAAACCAACTTCGTAATGTAAATTTGGTCTAGTACAAGTTAAATTGCACAAACTTCCAACCAAACTTTTCAAAGTTATTGGATTAATTCATTTTTATTTTCTACTTTATCAATTTAAATAACTTGAGGTCACACTCCGCAGTCTGTCGGATGTCCCCCGCCTTGTCCAATCGTGACCCCTTCCTCTCCCCCCTGTTTCAATTCGCGAAGTTGAAGAAAAAAAAAATCAATTTTTCAACTTCGTCCTTGATCCTATTTTCAATTCAGTCTTTAGTTTTCAATTTTTATTTAAGCCCCTGGACCCATATGGTTATCTTCCCGACATGTTCAGTCAATAGCACCACATTCTGTTGACCATGTTATTTGCAGCCGCACAGATGGATTTGTACCACCGTAGAACAATATTGATGAGACTATTTGGGTTAATTTTATGGAAAATTTTGGTGATAAGTTTGCACGCAATATTCAATTCATGAAGTGGGTTTCTTGTGCGACAACGGTTTATTATTTTTTTGAAGTGTGTTCTTAATTTGATTGTTCATGTTTTAAGCCATTACAAAGGAAAGTTTCGAGGTTGCCTTCTACTTGTGCCTTAAGCCTTGTGTTTACTCAGTGGTTGTTTGTCTCTTGTGGACTTCATTGACTTCAAGCTTGAGGATGAGCTTCTTCAATTCAGGGAGGTTGATATAATTAACATATTTATTAATATTAGGAATATGAGTATTTTAGCAATATTATGTTGTGATGCAATCATTTTTCGTTCTCGCCTTTGACATTGACATGCTGACCTACACAAGGAACGCACATGAGCCACGGACCACCGTTGTGGTGGCCAATGACACTCCGATGCTAAAGTCAGATAGGGATCTGAGGAATGTGTAATGTTGCAAACAAGGAATTTTTAGCGTGCCTTAGCTTACCAACCTCATGTCTTATTTATAGTGCACGAGTCTTGGTTTGACCAGGTCATCGATGACGTAGTTTAGGGAAGAAGATATCCGTGGAGACCATTCTCTAATTAGTAATCGTGTTGTGGAGGGAAGGTTTCATGTTAGCCATGTGCTCCTACATACACGAGAGATAGTTCCCGTTTCGAGAGCAGTCTATAGGTAGAAGTCTCCATATGTGACACATACTCTGAAATCTGCTTTCTAGTTGGAAGCAAAGAGTTGTT